>CM074718.1:146855261-148055261 GCA_037306005.1 Rhinophrynus dorsalis
AATTGTGCCCTGTGGGGACCTCAAGGTACTTGCACTAAGAATGCACATTGATTGGATGCGTGTGTGTGTATCAAGGGCTGTGCTCTTTAAATTTGCAAGTCAATGAACTGCTCCACGTCTGAAAAGGTGAGTGTCAGTAAGGTATCCAGCACATTGCAAAGCAATGTGATGCATACCCCTGTGCCACTCAAAGGGTTAATGCATGGGCAACATCGTGACAAGACTGCTATAATAGCCTCCACTCTTCTGGGAAGTCTTTTCACAAGATTTTGGAGTATTTCTGTGGGAATTTGTTGCGTAACTATAGGGGTCACACCTGCGACTGGGCCTGTCACTCCCTCTGCGACCCCTCCGCCTGGTGCCCGCAATCTCCCTTCGGTGCTCTCTTAATGCAGAGCACTGGGAGATGACATCATCTCCCAGTACTCTGCATTACTAAGAGGACCATGCAGGAGTTCAGGGGAGGTAGGAGATGGGGGCATTGTTAAGATTGAGTGGCATTGTAGAGGGGGTCAGTGTGGTCAAGGGGGGCCAATGTGGTGGTGGTGGGGCCGTGGCACTTCTTGCACCAGGGCCCGGAGGCTTCTAGTTACGCCTCTGGACAAAAGAACTTTTGTGAGGTCAGGCATTGATGTTGGATGAGAAAGCCTGGGTTGCAGTCAGCTTTCCAATACATCCCAAAGGTGTTCAGCGGGGTTAAGGTCAGGGCTCTGTGCTGGCCACTCAACCCCAAACTCATCAAACCATGTCTTTATGGTTCTTGCTTTTGTATATGCAATATATAGCATGGCACTATGTTAAAAAGGCCACTAGATGGTGATATTGGATTAGAAAGGATAAGTTGTTAGGTTCTCCTGTGTGACCCAGTATAATCCCCACTAAGACAAACTATACTAAACTATCCCCAGGAAGAAAAGCAAAAAAGAAAAACAAGAAAAAACTTAAAGTGCTAAAAGAAAGGATCTTTCCCTTGGATAACAATAAATCCCCAAATAGTCTCAAACTACACCAAAGAGATACATCAAGGTGTACAAACACACACACATATAAAAAAGGTCTTTGTGTAAAGATATAGTCAAAGAATATTTCATTTCTGTGAGTTGCTTTGATCCTTAACTCGGTTGCTGCCTCTTTCAAAAAACACCAGTGGTAGTGTGTAATCTGCAGATACCACTCTGCAGGGAAATCTGGACAGAAAAGAAGGAAAGAAAGACACAAACCTTATCTAAGAGTGGATCTGTATCAGAGAAGTCAGTGAACCCCTACAAGATAGCGGTTCTCACCAGATGTAAAAGTACAGTCAGCTTTACAATACAACCAAAACTCTTTCATTCACGGGTCATCTTTTGATATATTGGAAATAGAGATGTTGACTGTAAGTATATGGTTAATATCTTTATTTTATATAACACAGGTTTATCTCCAATGCATTTCGTATCCAAAATTGGACACTTCATCAGGGAGCCAAAATATATATCACAAGCGTCTTCCATGACTGTGGGTTTTCTGGGTAGTATAGGAAGGGTATAGATTGTATAGCTTTCAAGAACCCCACCCCCCCATCGCTTCATTTTGTCAAGGGTGCCCAGAGAGACGGTAAAGGCAAGACTGTTACAGCAGTCAGTGGAACAAACTGCTGCGAAAACAGGTTCTGGTTCCAGTACTTCCCCCAGAGCGCGGTGATGTGCCTAGGTGGGTATATGGCCTCTCTGGACCTTCAAGATGTATAGCTGCACATACTGATTTACCCGGACAGCCAGCACTCCCTATGTTTTTCTTCAGGCTCAGATAATTACCAGTTCATGGCTCTGCTGTTTGTCCTGGCTTCTGTACATCACTTCCTGACACCTTACCTAGACAATCTCTTCACACTGTACCTCAGGGGAGTTCTTGGCGTGGCACTTTAGGACTGCATCTGGCTTCTGGTCCACCATGGGTGGATTCTGAACATGCTCAAATCCTCTCCAGTACTCTTCTTGGTTCTGCTAGTACTGGGGATGAGGTTAAACACCCGTCAATGTAAGGTCTTCCTACAGCAGTACAACATTCTTCTTGTGATGCAGGTAGTATCTCTGGCCTTGGAGTGGCCTTTGGCCATGATCAGGGACTTCCTGAGGGTTCTGTGCAGACTGGTATCATCCCTGGATTTTGTTCCTTACTCCCAGTTTCACACAAGAGAACTGCAGAATGATGTTATCCAGATCTGGTCTGGGCTCCCAGAGCATCTAGATCATCGGAGACCAGTTGGGATCTCCAGTGGTGTTTGAGGCGGCCAAATCTGGCACAGGAGAGACCCTTTTTGATTCTAGAGTGGACCCTGGTCATGACTGTTACCATCCTCATCTCCTGGGAAGTGGTTATGGGTCATCTGGGTGTCCAGGGCAAGTGGACCAGGGAGGGGTCTCATTTGTCCATCAAAGTCTTGGAACTCAGGGCAATCCAGTGGTCCTCATTTGTTGGACCTCACTTCAGCTGGGGGTGAGGGTGCATTCAGACAACGCCACAGCTGTGGCTTACATAAACCACCAGGGGGCACTCTCAATGCAACTGCCTGGTTCTTGGTGAGGTATATTCTCGTTTGGGTGGAGGCCAACATTCCGGCCATCTCAGCTGTTCACCTTGCAGTGGTAGAAAAAGTTCTGATGGACTTTCTTGGTTACCAAGATGTAGATACAGGAGAGTGGGATCTGAATTCAGAAGCGTTCCACCTGATTGTGCAACAGTGGAGTTTGCCGATCAGTAGATCTCATGGCCACCAGGGACGACCTTCTGCTCCTGGATAGGAGACCCTCTGGCCTTTGCCACAGATGCGATGTCAATTCTGTGGAACTTCCACCTTGCTTATATATTTCCTTCGATTCTTCTCATCTCCAGGATATTCATGAAAGTCAGGATGCATGGAGCAACAGTCATTCTGGTTACCCCCTTACTGGCCCAAGATAGTGTGGTTTGTGGGCTTGGTCAGTCTCTGGATTCAGGATCCACTTCGCCTTCCTCCCAGGCCGGATCTCTTATTTCAGGGTTACCTGTTGCACAAGGATATGGAGAAAATGGCTTTGAAGGCATGGCTCTTGAAGGCAACATGCTGAGGTGTAAATATTTCTCTGTGGAGGTCATTTCTGCCAGGAAGCCTATCTCCTCTAAGGCATACCATAGGGTATGGTCTATTTTTTCACAAGTGGTTCATGGACAAGGCTGTGTTCTCGCAGAATTTTGACCTCACCTTGGTATTTTCTTTCCTCCAAGATGGGGTGAAGAAAGGGCTCAGTTTGAGCTCCCTCAAGGTTCAGATCTTGGCACTCTCTGTGTTTTTCCAGAGACGTATTGCTACCATTCCAGATATCAAGGTTTTCCTTCAGGGGTGACTAATGCCTTCCGTTCCTTCAAGGCTTCCACTCCTCTATGGGATTTTAACCTGGTCCTGGGTGTTTTGCAGTGGCCTCCTTTTGAGCCTCTTTCTTCCATCCCCATGTGTCAGTTGATTCTCAAGATGTTCTTTCGTATGGAAGTGGTGTCAGTATGGAGAGTTGCAAGCTCTGTCTTGTAAGCCACCTTTCCTGATTTTTCACAAAGATAAGGCAGTGCTGCGAACCTCTCAGGAGTTTTTTTCCTAAGGTAGGTTATGAGTTCCATATCAATCAGGAGATTGTTGTTCCTTCCTTTTGCCCTGACCCTAAGTCTGTCAGGGAGAAAGATGTCCATTTTTTGGATGCCGAGCGTTGCCTTAAATTTTATGTGCATCATACTTTTTGCAAGGCTAACTTTCTGTTTGTCATTCCTAGGGCGGGTTAGAGTTGCCAAGGTCACAATTGCCTCTTGAATTAAGGCTACCACATGCCAAGCATATGAGATCTTTAAGATCACGGCGCATTTAACTAGGTCTGTGGGGGCCTCTTGGTTCTACGAGGATCTGAATTCTGCTGAACAGTTGTGCGAGGCAGCAACCTGGTCTTCCTTACATACTTTTGCCAAACAATACCGTGTGGATGTACTAGCCTCGACTGAGGCCAGCTTCAAAGTCCTACAGGTGGTCCTGCCTGTCTAGGGGCCTGCACACTTTGTTCTTCCATACTGTTGCTCAGTAGTGTTTGAGTCCTGTTGCCTCTAGTTCTTGTGTGCTGTGTAAGTTCAGTGTTTGTTGACAGTTACTGCTTGGGTCATTCAGATACTGTAATGTCCCAGGGAACTGCAATATCATGTGGCCATGCGTGAGGTCCCACTTCTGGGAGCTCAGCTTTGGTTTATCCTTGTATTCCATATTGGACTTAAGAGAAAATAGGATTTTAGTGTTCTTCGCTGTTAAATGCTTTTCTCTTTATTCCATATGGAACACAGATCTCCCACCCAGAGAAAGGGACCTTTGTGTTTTGGTTTTGCCTTCTTGGGCAGCGGAGTCCTTTTTAGATTCTTTCTTTTACGCGGTTTTCTTCTTCTGTTCACTACTTACATTGTTTGTGTGGCTTCGGTCACATAAATTCTGAGAGTTTGTAGGTGGGGAGGGTTGAGCTGGAGAAGGAGGGGGGAGTTTCCACCTATAAGACTCTTTCTTTTGTAACATAGTAACATAGTAAATTAGGTTGAATAAGGACACAAGTCCATCAAGTTCAACCTTCTCCTCATACCCCAGTAATTGTATAGCTTTCCTGCTACCAAATAAGTTGGTCTTTATCAGACCTTCCTGATATGCCTGCTAATAAACAGTATAACTCTGTATGTTCCTTTTGGAAAGAAGTGCATCTAATCTTCTCTTGAATGTATCCATTGTATCTGCCATAACCACCTCCTTGGGCAAAGAATTCCACAATTTAACAGACCTCACTGTAAAAAAAACCCTTCCTTTGCTGAAGTCTAAACATCCTTTCCTCTAATCTCAAGGGGTGTCCCATGGTCACCTGATCAGGCCTTGGAATAAATAGCTCACCGCAGAGATCCTTGTATGGACCTTTCATATATTTGTACAATGTGATAAGGTCTCCTCTTAATCGTCTTTTCTCTAGAGTAAATAAACCAAGTTTCTCTAATTGTTCCTCATGTCAAGTCCTCCATTCCCTTAATTAGGATGTGGGAGGAGGGATTCAACCCCCATAGTACCTATGTTCCATATGAACAAAAGAGAAAATGATTTAACCAGAAAGAACACTTGTACTTAACACCAACAGATATTCAATTAATGTGGTATTTACTGATATAAGTGGAAGTAGCATAAATATAGGTGATTCTGAAAGCTATTTCAAAATCACCCTAGTTATCTTCACTTTAATTTGTCATGTTTTTATTGGGACTGCTATATATATTTCATATTTGCACAAATGTTTAACTTGTATTTTTATTTCAGCCTAAAGCTTACAGTGATTAAACAACATTAACACTCACACTCCTGAAAACTATGGATAATGAGGATGATAACTTTAGCACTTCTCTTGCATACTCTAAGAGCCCGAAAACAGCAAAAAGAACATCTTTCCAGGTATAGTTTTGTGTGTGTGTGTGTGTCTATCTGTCTGTCTTTGTATCTGTCTATCTATCTATTTATCTATCTGTCGGTTAAGTTTCAGGTAGTGATGGGTAATTAAGCAGAGAGAGAATACATATCCTTCTGTTTTACTGCATATGTGAAAACATAAACACTCATAGGACTATATTCACAAAACAAGTGGACTACATCTGCACCAAATCTAATGCACTATAGTGAGCAAATAAAAATTTCCCATACAGTGTCACCATGCATTTCAAGCCATTGAGGTACTACACCCAGTAAAACATCTCATAGCAGTGTGTTTTACTCAGGAGGATAAGCACTGCAATATGTATGTTTTTCCATATTAAGTGTTGCTATCCCGTTGAGGCTTATATAGATCTTGCTGTGTGCAGTTGCTTTTGCTACTTCCATCATCATACATAATCGCTTTGTAGCCAAAGGTAACTAGTAGGCTATGTTTTAAGGAACACTAATAACTAATAATAAAATGGATCTATGTATACTTATAACCTGTACATCATGCTAGCATGTAAAAATTCTCTGTGTGGTACATGAGGAACATTAACATGGGATTATATATATATATATATATATATATAGATGTACTCAGCCTGGGTGTTCCAAGGATGTAGCACGAGACAGCACTCTAGCGGATTGATGATAATCAGGAAATTTTTTATTGCAGCATCTTACAGTAGCCAAACGTTTTCGGTCCTCTCTGGGACCTTCGTCAGGGCAAATGGGTATATTGGTTAAAACAAAGCTATTTATACCAAACTTACTTGAGTAACTCACCTCTGGAACGCACAACCAGGCGTTCCTCGGCGTTCAACGGGGATCGTGACGTCATCAAGTTACGGGCCGACGGTTACTAAGCAACCGGTACCCGACGAGAAACAGAACTGTGTGACAGCTTGAATAGCACTGTCGGCTGAAGGCAGTGCTATAAAGTAGTGGAGACAGATCTCCTCAGCTGCAGAAACAGACGGGCAATAGTAAAAATAGTTACATGAGCTAAATCCACAAACGTTTATCAGTTTAAGTAAGTTCAATATATGAAGCATTATTATGGCAGTTCATTTAAATATTGTTGCACTTATGTCCACACTGTTTAGATAACAAGCATATATGTTATTCCAATATGTAGGTTATTAGTCCCACATATTCTCAGGGGATTGCGCAAATATAGATTTGGATATATGTTATTGATTCCACAATTTACATGAAGACATTGTCCTACAGTAAAGATATTCCAGTGGCTAGGTGCCTAACCCCGATTGTGGGGGTCGCCATACAGTGCCACTGGATAGATTCAGTTCTAAATATATGCTGGTAGTTCCACAACTTAAATGAATCCATTATCATTCAGTAAAGAAAGATTTTTTCAGTGACTAGGTGCCTAACCCCAGTTGTGGGGGTTGCCATATAATGTCACTGGGTGGAACTACCAGCATATATTTAGAACTGAATCTATCCAGTGGCACTGTATGGCGACCCCCACAATCGGGGTTAGGCACCTAGCCACTGGAATATCTTTACTGTAGGACAATGTCTTCATGTAAATTGTGGAATCAATAACATATATCCAAATCTATATTTGCGCAATCCCCTGAGAATATGTGGGACTAATAACCTACATATTGGAATAACATATATGCTTGTTATCTAAACAGTGTGGACATAAGTGCAACAATATTTAAATGAACTGCCATAATAATGCTTCATATATTGAACTTACTTAAACTGATAAACGTTTGTGGATTTAGCTCTTATGTAACTATTTTTACTATTGCCCGTCTGTTTCTGCAGCTGAGGAGATCTGTCTCCACTACTTTATAGCACTGCCTTCAGCCGACAGTGCTATTCAAGCTGTCACACAGTTCTGTTTCTCGTCGGGTACCGGTTGCTTAGCAACCGTCGGCCCGTAACTTGATGACGTCACGATCCCCGTTGAACGCCGAGGAACGCCTGGTTGTGCGTTCCAGAGGTGGCTTTCGGCGGGGAGAGGTGAGTTACTCAAGTAAGTTTGGTATAAATAGCTTTGTTTTAACCAATATACCCATTTGCCCTGACGAAGGTCCCAGAGAGGACCGAAAATGTTTGGCTACTGTAAGATGCTGCAATAAAAAATTTCCTGATTATCATCAATCCGCTAGAGTGCTGTCTCGTGCTACATCCTTGGAACACCCAGGCTGAGTACATCTATATTATCTCCTTATGGGACGTGCACCATAACTTCTGATTATTATATTGCTAATTAGTGTGTGCTGTATGCCTTAACTTTCATATATATATATATATATATATATATATATATATATATATATAAACAAAAAGGGTCCTCATTACCTGTATTGAAGAAAAAAAGCATTATTAAACCTCCCAAAGTTTTCTGTACATCTCCATGCCCTAGATGGAGACTCCAGCTGGAGCCAGGCATCACCACCCTCACCACTCTCCTTTATAGAAAGAAGATAAAATGGAGTGCTTCTGGATGTACAGCTACTACCAAGAGCACAACCATAGACAAGTATACATAGAGCAAAAGCACGCCATGCTGATGGGGAACACATGAGCCCATTAAACAAGAGTGATGACTCTAGCAGTTGACTCCATCTGGAGCAAAGAGAGCCCCAGAAGATTATTTTATTCACTACTGGTAATGAGGACACGTTTGTGTTTCTGGATTAATGTCACTATAAAAACATTTTATTTTTTTGTGTTAGTGTACCTTAACAAAGACTAACTGAGAAAATTTAAATACACTGGACTCCATGCTAGCATGTGTACAAATTCTATATTTGTTTCACAAGGCCCGACATTTAGTCCTTTGCATGCTCTGAGGGAGCAGGTCTCCCATTGGTTGTGTAGGATTATCTGCAAATCGGAAGAGAAAAAAATAACAGCTTTTCTGAGCTCTCTCAATACAAACAACCTGACCAGGGCAATTTACACATATGCATTAAAAACCAAATTAAGATTATATTTTAGGGATGTAATATTAATAATTAATTGTATATATGGTAGCATTAAGTACATGATAATCTGTGAACCATAAACAATGTAGGTTAATTCGAAGGAGCTTTCAGGAATTTCATATTTCTCTAATGTCTAATATGGAACACATGTACCATGGAGTTGATTCCCTCCTCCTGGAGGGCAGGGCATATCACAAAAGACAAGGTATATGGGGTGGTGATTCCCTCCTCTTCCTTCAACTCAAACTCCTGCCCATTTCCCATAATTCATGTGTCCTGTGAAGCTGTTGAAGGTGCAGTGGCCATCTTGTTAGATTTTATTTGTTGTTTAATTGATTTTTTTCTTTAGATATGGGGCTGTATAGCACCCCATTAGGCACTGAACTTCCCTGGAATTGGATTGCCCAGGTGCTTTGTTGACCTTTCTTGCCCTGTGGAGGTTGACTTCAGGACAAGTCTGTTCTTTATGGCTTAGTTTCTCTTAGATTCTGTCCTTTTCCGATAATGGTAACCTGAAGAAAGAAGATTGGTGAGTTGTCCTTTGAGTGCCTTGGTCCACTGTATTCCCCATTTTGAGCTATCCATTACATTCTGTGTACTTATGCTATGATTGGCACTCATGGTATTTTTTTTTTTTCTGTCAGAGGGTATTGGAGTACAGATGGCTGCTGTCCTTTTCTGATTGTTAACATTTTCACTGCTGTTTTGGTTGTTGGGAGTGCTTTGGGGGCTTTTCTCTGCAGTCCCACTACAGAGACTTCAGTTTTTTCTCTCCTTCAGGTTTTCTTTGGGGGTTTTGAGGCTTTTCCTTTATTTTTAATTTGTTATCAATTCCTGTGCAGTGGCCTTCTAAGAACAGGGGCCCTTCCACGGCCATCTTTGCTCAGTCGACTTCTATGGGAGAAACTTCTTGGGACCTATCTCTGCAACTGTTTGGACTAAAATGGTCAGAGAGGGCTCTATATTCATGTCTCTTCATGCTCTATCATCTGGACTACTTTCGGAGTGTCCACGGAGTACACTACAGCCCACAGACAGATTAACAGGTGTTACTATTCAGTAAGCAAGGAGAAGACTATAGCTGCCATAATGTCCTGTTTCCTGGACTTTCTTACTATTGACTGACACTCTTGATGGTGGCCATCTTCTACCTTGCTTCTACAGCACGGCTAGATTTAGAGACACTCTTAGGGACATGTGTGACACTAAGGGGCATATGTGGAAATCCAAGGCTAAGGATTTGAGCTTCTCTCACCCCCCTTACCCACTGTTCTTGCCATACTGGACTTCTATGGGAATACTCTGGGTCTCTATGTCTTTGTTGTGCTGTGCCTCCTACCAATCCTCCAGGGTCCTCTAGCACTGAACATGAGCCTGCATGGGTTAAAACACTACTTTTATCAGTGGCACCTCTGCCCACCTTGAAACAGGTTGATTCCTTGAAACAGATTCCTATGAAGCTTATCCAGCCCTCATTGCTGAGGGTCTCTTAAAGGAGGTATTGGAGACCCTTCAGGTCACTGACACTGCAGGTGGGGGGGATCTACCTCTCCAGACCTTTTTCAGAGGTGCAGGAAGAATTCCCCTGTTTTTACTCCCTATGACACTCTTGTCCAGATCCTTATGGATGAAAGGAAAACTCCTGATAAAAGATTTCTCCTTAAATGCTTCTTTCCGCTATGCCATTTAAAGGCTGAGACTCTGGCGCAGTGTGCCTCTTCCCCTTCCGTTAACCCCCCCATCTAATGCTTGGTGAAGAACACTGCTTTTCCCCTACCAGATGCTGCAGGGTTCAAGGACCAGGCAGTTAAGAGAATTGACTCATTACTAAAGGCCTTTCCACCAGATCTGTGGGTGCTTCTTGGTCCAACAAGAACCAGGTCTCAGCTGAACAGCTGTGCAGGGATGCAAATTGGTCCTCCTTGTATACTTTCACCAAACACTACCACTTCAGCCAGCATTGACTGCAAGGTCCTTCAGGCAGTTTTACCTGTTTAGAGACCTCTCTCTTTTTTTCTTCTACTGCCAGTTGTTCAGCCAGTTTGGAGCCGCGCTGGCTTTAGTTTGGTGTACTGTGTTATTTTGGTGTCATTTGACACCTACGGTTAATTTTAGGGAACTCTTGTATCATGGAGGACGTGTGGGTGGTATTTTCTGCTTGCCCTCTCTGGAATCTGGGATGCTTTGGTATATCCCCATGGTATCTTTGTTCCATATTAGACATAAGAGAAAATAGGATTTTAATGTTCTTACCTGTTAAATCCTTATCTCCGGAACACAGGTCTCCCACCTGGAGAAAAACCTCACTTGGATTGCTTCCCCAGGCAGAGGAGTCTTAGTCCTTGGAGATTTTCTTTCTTCCTCCCTAATAATTTATTTTGCTGTAGCTATTGTCACCTGAATTCTGGGAATTGGGTGTGTGTGTGTGGGGAGGGTGAGCTGGAGGAAGAGGAAACAGTCGCCACCACAAAGACAACAAAGACCCTGTCTTTTGTGATGTGCCCTGCCCTCCAAGAGAAGGGACTCTATCCCATAATACCTATGTTCCATATGGGCTAAAGAGAAAAGGAATGAACAGGTAAGAACACTAAAATCCTATTTTTCTTATGTTAGCCAATTTATATATAAAATAATACTTTATGATATATTTAGCTTTATTTATATGGCAGTTTATAAAAGTTAGACAGTACTGGCTGACATAGCAATGTACCATATACTAAAATACTGCACTGCTGTGGCATTTCTGAGGATTACAACTAATTGGGGTGATGTATAATAATCTCTCCATTTGAGTAAAGGGTGCAGTCATGTGAAAACACAACTATTCTCTATGGGTAACACATTCTCATAGCTTAACTCTACAATAGTAGATTAGTTATAACCCTGTCAGTGCCAGAGGTATGTCAAGCTTTCTCATACTCAAAGGTAAAAACAAGCTTATTTAGTACTGTGTAACTTGCATAAACTGACAAATAAATTGCTTTACAATGCAGACCTCTCCCGGCATTCCCGTGGTTAATAATTAAGGATGATTGGTTCAAAGTGGAGTAATTCTGGGGCAAACCATCTGCACCACAGAGAACAAATACCAATTTCTATTCACAATTTGCAATATGAGACCTCATCATGGTGTGACTGGTCTGCCCAATGATGGCAGATGTTTCACTGAGCCCTTTGAGTGCCAGTGAGGTATACCCGTTATTACAGTTTTCTTACATTAAACTTCAGTTTTCTGTTGTGGTCACCAGGTGGTGCTGTTCCTATCACTTAACAGCAGTCAGTGACTCAACCTCTCCCATACATTGCATTATAAATTCAAAATAAAATAAATAATTTTGGACACCAATTGGCACTGCTAATAACCGTTTTAGCTGTAATAACATTTGAATGAAAAAATCCCGCAGTATATTTGTTTTTCAAAAAGGTTCCTGTTACTTTAACCCTTTGAGTGCCAGAGGGTATGCAACACATTGCAAAGCAATGTGTTGCATGCCCCCATCTGGCACTTAAGGGGTTAATATAATTTTTTTACGCGCTGCATTAAATTCCGAGAGGAAAACATGTTTATATTTATTTCCCAATTTAATTTAATGACATCTGCACTGAAAATAAACAAATATAACTTAGCAAAATCTATAGTTATAATAACAATCTCCTTCTAATTGTAATAATTTCTTTCTTGAATGTAGGATGAGCTAAAAAAAGTAATCAGTGCTCGTGTTTCAAGACAGCAGGCTCTAGAGGAAACTGAAAATTCCGCCGAGTACTCAGAGGAGTTTGATAGTGATGGTATGTTACTTATTTTCATTATATATTCTCTTGTCTACTATACTGTCATCCAGGTCTGCCAATTGTCGAAGGTAATATCCAAGAAAGGGTTAAACAAGAGAACCAATTAGGTTGGATATCTTCACATAAATAGATAAATAATAATATAATTTTGAGAACTTTACACAATACTAGGTATTGAAACGGTACTTCACAGTAAAGAATTGATTAAATAATCAATTACGCATATTTGTGCAAAAATATATATAATTTATTTAAGTGAATTCTATATATATAAAAAGTGTAAGCAAAAATGACATAAATGAGTGAATACCAATTTCAATAGATACACAATAACTCAAACCACAATTATCACCATTAGGATTACCAGCAATTAAAGGGTTAACGACACATAGTTATGTTCAGAGGTATTAAATTACAATAATTGAACCCAACAGTATAGAAAAGGATAATTGATCCTTACAATTAATTAAAATACAGTTGGCAGCAGCATGTATGAATACCTCTGCCCCAGAAACTGTATAAACTATGCTAATTGAGGTTTAAGGTATGTTGTCAGGTGAGTCAGCTTTAATATTAAGCCAGGTCCTCTGACAATTTCCTTATACAATATATAATAACCAAATTTAGAGAAACTAACTGGACTAAAACCCCAGACTGAAATCACTATAATTTAATTATCTACTGATTTCAAATATTGCATACTTTCTGAAAAAAACATATAAATTGCAATTAATATAGTCAATAATGGATAATACCAAAAATATACTTAGAATCAATCCAATAATATATGTCTAGACAGTATACCAAACTTCATGCAACATATATCATAAACATGACCATAGCAATCCTATGTAAAACCTATAGGGTACTCCAAGGGTTAATCTACTTATTAAGATAGGATGCCGCACCCAAGATGGCGACTTATTTTGTCTAGTGAGAGGTTTAAATAAACTTCTCATTGTACAAAAGTTTAAACCCAAAAACAATACACAAAGAAATCCAAAGAAACACCTCAAAATAAATAGACAAATAGCAGTTGAAGGGTTAATAAACAAATTCAAAGAATTCCCCCAGATCAAATGTTAGCTATAATAACCTTTCTAAGAAACACAATATATTCTAGAAATATCAACAATTATATTAGCTCATTTATAAACAATGATCTCACTGCTATCAACTATTTTATTATCTATCTGGTAAAATATAACAATTTACCAATTAATTAGTTAATTAATTAATTAATTCTGCTTAATTCAGAATTACTACAGCCAATATAGCTTATTATAATTGATCACAATTGGGTGGCCAGTCCGATTAAGACAAATTATAAGAAAAATTATGTTTCTTCAAATATAGAAGAAATATATATATTTGATTCTGAATTTTGCAGAATTAAAATAAGGAAAGATGTAGTTACCAGTCCAATAAGTGTTTCTTAGTATCTCTTTAACAGCCAGCCAAGAGCAAGAACAGCCAAGAACAAGAAATCAAGAGCCAGGAAACCAAGAGGAAAAAGCCCCTTCTCTCTCAAAACTTACATATTTATATCGTAAAATTACCCTTATCAGAATCTCCTCTGATTGGATAAAGATCCGTTTCATTATGCAGTGACATCATCAGTATTATCTGATTGGATACTCTTAATTCCTACTTTCCCTATGACATAACTTTATTATATATTATGAAAAAAATTCCAAGCACTAATAATAACGCTATGTGCTCTCAAGATGGTGCTCTTACTCCACATTACAATTTTACATATGACACATGGATCTGTCTCATATCATCAGATAAGAATGGACACAAGGTCATTGGCTTAACATATTTACTTTCCTTTACTAGACTTTCCCACATGGGAGAATCCCTTATCCCAGGCCTGTTGTCTCCAGGAGAGTCGTATTTAATTGTAAAATTCACTCAACTATTTTCACTCCCATCTAGGTAAAGAGAGGTCCCTTTTGTCTCTAAAATGGAGTCATTGTTATAACATGAGATCATTACACACATCTTAAAAACATACTTTCAGAGAATTTGGTTTAAAAGAAAAATTAACCATTTCCTCCCCATCATGGCAATGTCTCTGACACAATAAGGGATTCATTGGGCCCTATGGTCAGAAGAAAAGTGAAATTTGCCTGGGGCAAATCAATTACACCATACTGGAACAAATACATTCAAAGGGCTGAAAGCCCTGTTTAAAGTGCAATTATCACATTGTAATAAGTAGAGAACAGTGAAAAGGCAATGTACAGAATACATTGCCTTTGTCATTGATTCAGCCGGTACATGCGATCGTTGTAGCAGAGGTCACATGTCCTGGAAAAATGGGGAAAGCCTGAAACTTACTGCTCTGGTCCTGGAGCAGTCAGTTTCAGCCTCTCCAGAATGGTCACAGCGTGCCCTGAGGTGTGCTGCGATCATTTAACCAATGATGTTCCAGGATTGTCACTGGTCCTTAAGGCACAGACACTAGTGAGTCCTGACATCACATCAGTCCTGACATCACTGGTCGTTAAGGGGTTAAAAGTTTGCGTATATTAAAACATCATTAAAAACTGCCTATGTTAATGTTTGCCAAAAGACTAGCAAATGTACAGTTAGAGATAATCATACTTAGTACTGTATGCCAATGAATGCTAATTGTGGTACCCATGCAGTATCAGTGACATTTCATATGCTAATTAAGTTGTTAGGTGATGTTTCATATTCTAATGAAGCCTTTTATGTTACATTGCATATGCTAATTATGTTTTCCAGTAATGGTTAATATGTTAATTAACTCTTTGAGTGCCAGAGGGGTACGCAAGACATTGCTTTGCAATTTGTTGCATACCCCCTGGCAGTAAAAGGGTTAAGCAGTGTGTTGCACCTGAAAACTTTCACTTTTCCTAGAAATTAAAGTATGAATATTCCTAAACTAACATCTGCTGGACTTTTGGTTAAAGGGATAGTAACCTCGAAAAAAAACGTACAGGCAAATTTATAGGTACAATTTAAACATACTTACTGCCCTCATTCCCATCTCTCAATCCGTTATGGTTTGAGAGATGTAATAAAATAAAGGTCTCCGTTCCTCCCACTTCTCATGAGTTCCTGCTTCCGGGACCAGAAGGTGCTCTTCAGGAGCGCTGTCATCGAGATATATAACTATAATTATTTCATCGGTATGGTCTACAACGTGTGCCTGGCTTGAAAGCACAGTTGTAGACCATTCCGATGAAGTAACTATAGTTAGATATCCCGATGTTAGCACTCCTGAAGAGCCGCCTAAAGTCGGTCGACCAGATTCTGCCTCTGACAGCTTTACAGCTCGTCAGGCAGAAAGGGAGGGAACGGGGACCTTTATTTTATTATATCTCTCAAACCATAACGGTTTGAGAAATGGGAATGAGGGCAGTAAATATGTTTTAATTGTACCTATAAATTCGCCTGTACTTTTTTTCGAGGTTACTATCCCTTTAACATTACATAGGAGGAGATGCACTAAAGCATGGTAAAGAAATGATTGCGCGAAAATAATTCCTACAGTGATATCACTTCTCCAATTGTTTGTTATTCTATGGAGCCAATGCATTAAGAGCTCCAGAGATGGAGAAGTCTTAGTGTACTGGGTTCATAGAATAACATAGGAGAAGTGTTATCACTGCTTTATTAGCTCTTTATCATGCCTCAGTGCATAACTAATGAATGAAGTTTTCAAATATGTTAAAAAAATAAAAATTAAGGCCACCAGTCCACTTTAACATAAAGTACAAGCCTGCGCCTTTGAATCCCATTTCTTCTCACACTCCTTTCTTTCCTTGTGTATTACACTAGTGAATGGTGCACTGCAATGCCTTTCAGTTGGGCACACCATGAAACTCAGGGACCTGGTGGACCTCTGCAGAGTTGCTTATCACAGAAGTGTGAAAATTACCACCCCTGATTCACTTCATGCCTCCCCAGGGCAAGGAGGACAGTGAACCAGAATTTTGAATTTTATATCTTATTTTGTTTGTAGATAGCCTAGATGATTCATACAATGAAAAGAATACTATTGAATCGAAAGTTAAGAAAGCTCTTCAGGACTTCCACATCTCAGATGAAGATGACAATGTCCATCGGAAGGTGTCATTTCTAAAAAACAAAACACAATTTGATAAAATCAACAATGAATTAGAACATGAAGGGATTACAGGAGATAAAAACAAAATCAATTCTGAAAATAATCGCACAGAGTCACCAGTCTTTGAAGGAAAGAAAGATATTGGAGTAATAGAAGAAAAAAGTAAGCCTACTCCAAAGCCAAGAGAGACTAGGATAAAATCCTCATCCTCATCATCATTGCGTAAGTCAACATTTCCATAACCATATAACCCCTTAAGGACCAAAGGGGTGCACCACTTCTGGTCCTTAAGGGTAAATTAAATAAATCAGTTGTACTGTTGGTTTTGCCTTTGGCTGATGATTATTACTTTTTGTCATTCGTTTGCAAAGCTTGCAACCAGCAGACATGAGAAGAGCACGTTAGATGCTGATGTACAGTGAAGAGCAGGAACAATTCTTGGGTATGCCAACTGCATCTGAAGTGACAAAAATTCACATTGATTTAAATTGAGGCTTTTAACCAGATTGCTAGCAAGTTCTCCAACACATTGCCAAGCAATCAATGGGAGTGTTTACATTTTATTATGTCCTGTATGGTGCAGTTGACTTGTTTCAGAATTGCTTTAGTTCTTAGTACAGCAGCCTCCAAAAATATTGGAGGTAAGTCATTACATGCCAAACAACATGTATGGCTTGTATGAAGTTTTTATATTGTAATCTTTCAAGCATTTTTTGAAGAGATTGCTTTTCAGGGGATGTTTAAACATCTTTATGATGGAAGGAAGGAGAGTCTAAATCAGTGGCTTAACAAGCTAGTCATTGCAGGTACTGGTGCAAAAATGTTGGGGTTTATTTATGCCCTCTAACACAGTGTTTTTCAGTGGTATAACTAGAACCAATTAGACCCTGGATGATGGGTCCCGACACAACTGCTCAAACTCTGAAGAATGGGAATTCTCTCACAGACCCACTTGAAGAGCTCCAGCCCATTTATTTTCACAATGCAAGAACAGTTTTTTTTGGGGTGGGGGTTATCAACTTTTCTTCACCTGATGAAGGGAGGTTGATAGCTTCCTGCAACTTTCTCTGCACTACTTTCCTCTTTCCCATACTTCTCACTATCTCCTGTAGTCTTTCAGTCCCTCAGGTCTTGTTTTCTTAAATGTACCTGTCTTGCTGAACTCTAAACTGACTAGTTTTAACATTTTTCTTTCTGCTACCTAAATCTCACCCCCACAGAAACATAAAATGCTGATAAAAAGACAATTAAGTGATACTTTTCTTTCATCTGGGGCTACTTTTGTTTATTGGTTATTTTCCATTATGACAGTGTACCTAAAATAAAGAGGTGCAATTTTTTAAGAAACCAACAGCATCGTAGGGGATGAATGAAAATTCTATAAATTCCCTTTAATTTAATAGGAGCTTTTAAGAGACCTACTTAGGATATTTAAATCCTTGAGATTTGTGGAATACTTCTTTTTGACCCTATGGTGCTGTTGGTTTGCTCCAGAATTGCACCACTTTAACGTGATGATTACTGCCCCAAAGTATTACTTCCTCAAACAAATTCTTGTTCTATTACCTTAGTCAATCTCTTTCTGTCAGTCCTGTCTGGGGAACCTGCATAAGAACACATTCCATGTAACCTTTATCAAAGAGATATTTCAGGCCAGGTTTAAGAAAAATCTATTTTATTTGAGTCATAAAATTGTATATATTTTAAAAGACGTCAAAAGGTAAAAAAAGAGCTACAAAAGCAGTTGACCTCAGGATGCACTCAAGTACAGTGAGTCGTACTGCTCATACAGCTGTTTTATGCTAACCTGTACTTACACTAGGCACCTCTGCAAAGTGCTGCTTAGAGCAAAACAGTTGTTGTCAATCTCATATATACAATTTTATATGTCTTAAGTAAAATTTAGCTTTTTTATAGAACAGTGCCCTTCAATCTTCCATTGTGGCAAGGACCAACAAAACAGAGCTTCTATTATTTCACTTTTCTGCAACCCACTTGTCACCTCATGTCAGCCTTAATGTAAAGAAGTTCATAGTCACTTACTGCCTAGGGGTTTTTGAGATTACACTCTTTCCATCGTTTCTTGTGCTCAACTACTCTTTAACCCTTTGAGTGCCAGAGGGGTATGGAATGCATTGTTTTGCAATGCATTCCGTACCCTCCTGGCACTTAAAGGGTTAAGGCTTTTGAGTGCCAGATGGGTATGCAACGTATTGCAAAGCAATACGTTGCATACCCCTCTGGCACTCAAAGGGTTAAGGGTCATTTGCACAAATCAAAAGTAGCGCAATTTTCAGGCAAATCAACTTCACCATGGGGATAAATAAACATTTCCTCGTTGTAACTCTTTTAAAGGGATAGTAATAGTTCCTTTGAAGTTTATTCCATATTGTAGACATTAAAAAAATATAAAAAAAGCTATGTAAGGCTTATCTCTCAAACCTTTATGGTTTGAGAGATATACATTTCTAAAGTTAACTCTTCACTGAAGTCAGCGCATAGCTGACGGGTGCAGAATCCAGTCATCTGACCAGACAGAGGCTCTTCAGCAGAGCTGAAATCACACTTTTTAGAACAAAGTACTTCATTGGAATGGTTTACAAAGTGTGCTTGCAAGCCAGGCCTTACGTCGTTTTTTATATTTTTTTAATGTGTACAATATGGAATAGACTTCAAACGAACTATTACTATCCCTTTAAGGACTAAATGAGTGTGCAGTGCATTGCAAAACAAAGCTTTGCACGGCTTTCTGGTGCTTAACCCCTTGAGTGCCAGAGGGATATGGAATGCATTGCTTTGCAATGCATTCCTTACTCCTCTGGCACTCAAGGGGTTAAAGGGTTTAGTGGATCTTTAAACCTTTGAATGATGGAGTGGTCTCCAGTTCAAATTAGTTACCTGTGGTGCAACTGATTTACCCCAGAACTGCTTGTCTTTTGCTTCACAAAATCCTACTGTAATTACCTAAGTGGTGATCATCATTTCCCATCTTGAAGATATTACTTATCCCCCCAACCCCCTACTCGCTTCTCTACATCCTCTCTTAAAGGGATAGTTATGTTTCACAAAAAAAGCAGTAGCATAGTATTTGGGCCTTGGAAAGTGTTATTTTAGTACTGTCAGAGTTGTAGTTCAAGAGTAATTGAATGATAAATTATACCCCTCCCACCCCTTTTACCTAGCTGCCTCCCCTCAGATGTGGAATCTGGTCACTTGACCAGACAGATCACAGCAAGAGACAATCTTCTCACTGCAGGAGCGCGGTGAGTAATACCGGAGACTGAAGTTGATCGCTCCAAGACCAGAGCGATCTCCTTCAGTCCCTCTCTCGGCGTGCCGACACACGTGATCAGTCATGTGGAGAGGCACGTCGAACTTCCCTATCTGGTCCTTAAAGGACCACACACCCCGGGACCACTGGTTCTTAAGGGGTTAAAGTATCCTTCACACATCTTCTTAGTCCTGTACACACATTTTTCCTTTACTCCTTCTTTCTCATTTCTTCTTCATTTTCTCCCATAAAAGGTCTTCACACAAACACAAAGACACGTGCATGCGAGCACACGCATATGTATATATGTATGAATATGTAAATGTATGTATAGAGACCTATAAAATGGTTTATAGTTAAAGGGATAGTAATGTCAGAAAAAAGTATTAACTATATGGTAGATAGAATTAAAAGAGAGTACTTGCACTTATTCGTATCTCTCAAACCATTATGGTTTGAGAGATATAGGAAAATAAAGATCTCCGCTCCCTCCCCTTTCTGCTTGTAGAGCTGTAAAGCTGTCAGAAGCAGATTCTGGTCTCTTGACCAGATGCGTCTCTTCAGCAGCGCCAATATAACGATATCTAAAGATAAATGCTTCATCGGAATGGTCTACAACTTGTGCTTGCAAACCAGGCACTCATTGTAGACCGTTCTGATGAAGTATTTATTTTTAGGTATTGCTATGTCAGCACTGCTGAAGAGCCGCCGTCTGGTCTAGGAACCAGAATCTGCTTCTGACAGCTTTACAGTTCGTCAAGCTGAAAGGTGAGGGAGCGGAGAACTTTATTTTCCTAAATCTCTCAAACTATAACGGTTTGAGAGATACGAATAAGTGCAAGTACTCTCTTTTAATTGTATCTACCATATAGTTAGCAAGTTGAACAGCCCGTTACACGGGCCACAGTGCCTCTGGCAGCCGGTCGCGGGGCAGTCACGCGCAGCAGAGACTGCCCGCGCCACTGCTGATACAGAGCTGGACGCTCCTTCGGAGCGCCCAGCTCTGTATCAGCCGCGGAGCTGGCAGTCTGTACTGCGCATGACTGCCGCACGCGCAGCAGTGTCTACTGCGCATGTCGGGCGTTACACACAACTTAGCGAATTATTATATAGGATACTTTTTTTCTGACATTACTATCCCTGTAATGTTCTGCTTTGCCACTGGATGGCAGCAAAACATTTACCTAAAGATTTCACATTTTGCAAATTTGTTGTGCCCTCAGTAAAATATTTTCTAATATGTACAGTTTTCTGTAGTCAAAATAATTAATGGTTTGCATAAAATAAGCCCAATAAACGTTCTTCAAATGATTTTAAGAATGTCAATTTCAGGACTGAGCTAGTGTATTGATAAATTATATATGTTGTATTATTATTATTATTAAATTCATTTGATTCAGTTGTCTGTATTACATTTATCTGGGCATCAGTGTGTCTCCAGCTGCTGTTGGATTACACCTCCCATCATCGTCATTTGGTCGCTGGCTGACTGAGGATGATGGGAGTTGTAGTCCAACAGCAGCCTGCGAGACTCTTGCTGTCTTCCAGAAGCAAATGTTTTTACATTATTTATTAATATCACATATAATTCTGGTAATGTTGTTATATGTGTCATTCCAACTTTCATTTATATTTAGCTCAAGGTTATGGCACTTCCACACCAGATAACAGCTTTAAACCAACACCACAGCAGAGACACTTGCCAAGGAAAATTACCTATACAGAAGACAAAGATTCTTCTCAAACAGACAAAGAAAACTACCAAAACAAACGTACTTCTGTGTCTGCACCTTCCTCGCTCTCAGCGATAAATAACAAAGTCTCTGCAATGCAAGAACATTCAGATCCAGAGGTAATTGTTTTTCATAGCTTTATAGGGGTAGTATTGCTTAATACGGAAAAAATAAGTGTTTCAGCTCAACCTTGTATATGTTTTGCTTGTTCCTTCCATGGCTTGAAATGTTATGGTGTTGCTGTTGCTGCAGCGATCTTTGGACTGGTATTGTCAGTGACAGTAACCTTCCATTTGCTGTGCAGTAAGAGAACCACTGTTAAATTTCAGCACATGAACGCACTCCACCCAAAAAATGCAAATTTTAGCTGCATTAACTTTTAACCCTTTGAGATCAGATGAGTATGTAATGCATTGCATACCCCTCTGGCACTTAAAGGTTTAAATAAAATGTCTCACTAGTGACAGCACCCTTGGTGTTTTTTTCAGCAGGATAAACTCCAATGTATGTGTTCCATATTACACAACTGTTACTTTAAAGGGATAGTAATATTTCCTAATAAAAGCAGCTCTAATTAATCATCATAGTATTTGGACTTTGGAGAGTGTTATTTCAATTATGTCAGAGTTGTAGTTCAAAAGTAATTCAATGACAAAGTACCCCCCTCCTGCCCCTTTTACTGATATAACACTGTTCAGCCAGATCAGAAGGGAGGTGCCCAGGTAGACTGCATAGAGGGACAATCTTCAATTAAGATAAGGGAAAAACCTGAAAAAATTGTCAGGGGGGGCAGGGCTTTCATTGTTCTCATAGGAAGAAGACTGTCCCCTTCTGTTATCTGTCTGGTCTTACAACCAGATTCCACATCTGAGAAGAGATGGCTTACAATAGGTAAAAGGGGCGGGAGGGGAAACTTTGCTTGTGAATATCTCTCAAACCATAAAGGTTTGAGAGATAAGACTTATATCGTTCTTCATGTTTTTTTAATGCCTACAAAATAAAAGGAACATAAAACAAAGTATTACTGTCCCTTTAAGGACCACTAACATCTGCTGATAATAACCACCCACTTATCTTATTATGAACAGAAAATCCTAATAGTCCTTATAAATTGCGACCTTACTGATCCTTCATTGGATAATTGAACCTCCAATCCAACTCCGGGACTGAGATCTAGTAATGTCAGCAGTTAACCCTTACAGATCAATAGCCGACATAAATCAAATTGAGTTTTCTTTCAAATGACGGCACAGTAACATATCAAAACATATCTATACATAATCATGGATATCACTCTCAAGAGTGGGACTGGTGCACCAATGGTTAAAGATTGACTATCTATTTAACTTATTTAACTTGAGTGTCAAACAACCTCCCAATTTATACCATACTGCTATGAATTAATCTATGATATTCTAACTTTAACCCTATGTGAGGTAATGACCATTAATAACAATGCTATAACATCTGGTACAAAACCTATATGTCCGTTCACCGCAGAGATATGTACTGGCCATCAATTCAAACCACACACGATTATCTTTATTATTAGCTTCAACACTACTAACATTGAGATTTAGTTTATTCTCTTCCTTCATTTATTGAAATGGCAGACAAGGAGGAGAAGAAAACTAAGAACAATAAAAGTAATATAAAAGTAATTCTAATACACGCAAAAAACAAATGCAACTTAATGGTCAAAAACAATATGTCTGTGTGTTCTAAATGTATGGACTTAGAGGTTAACAGTGCTCCCACATCTACTGATGCTCCCCAATGCTAGAACCAGAGTGGGCCAAATCCTTACCAAATTCTCTTGCCAAGTGAGAGAGGATTTTGGATAGATGGTTTACAGAAGTACTTTGTGAATAAGTTAAAAGACCACAAACCAAAAAACCCTATTCACCCTTTATTCACCCTCAGATTCATCTCATGACAGTTCTGGCCCCCTCATCCTTGGGGGAGGGTTCTTATTTAGATGAATCATATTCAGAATCTCTTTAATTAAGTTATCCTTAATGTATTGGAGGTTTCTGATGACAAAACCTCTAATTCCTCTACCAAGTCTGTTTAAATGTAAAACAAAATCTGTCATGTTCCATGAATATGAAGAGCTTGATCAGATATTCATGGATGAGTGGGAAATCTCAAATAAAACTGTGGTAATTCCTGAAATATTTGCTAAGGTATACCCCTTTTTCTAAAGCCTTTGGTCAGCCTGCCAACTGTTGACCCTACTGTATCCAGATTATCCAAACATTCTACTATTCCTGTTCGATCTGCAGCAGCTCTTAAAGATCTTGCTGACAAAAGGCTGATACATTGAACAAACAGACGTTTTTTGGATTAGGAACAATAATTAGAGCTTCCTCTGCTTCGGCCTGGGCATGCAGAGCTGCTGAGGCTTGGCAAGCTCAAATTATTCAAGCTTTGCAGGATAATGTGCCTCATGATGATATATTTCCTCTCATTGTCTACCTCTAAGAGTCCATCTCCTATACTGGGGAAGCTACCTTGGATATAGCTAAATTGGCATCTAGATGTTCACCTTAATCTGTTACAGCACGTGGTGCTTTATGGTTAAAGATTTGTAATGTAGAATCTGCTTCCAAAATAAAGCTTTAATTTCCTTATCCTTTGGTGCCAGAGTTAGACAAAATTGTCAGCAACCCCATTGGAGGTAAAAGTACCTTTCTACCTCAAAATAAACTTAAGAAATTTGACAACAAGAAAATGACTTTTACTTACAGTGGTAAAATGTCCTTCAGGCAACCTTCGAATCTATCTTCTGGAGGTTCCTTTTGTTTTCATAGAGCAAAACCTACCTGGATAGAAAAGAAAAACTGTGGCCAAGGCTTCAGACTCCAAGCCCTCTACAGCATGAGATTTCGAGTATGGAAAACAAAACCCTAAAAAACCCTCCTTGGGGGGGGGACGAGTGAAGACTCTGTCACTTCACACATCAGTGGAGAATGTCATTTTCAAACAAGTGGGTTCTACAACTCATTCAACAAAGATACAGAATGCCTTTCACAACACTTCCTCCTTCTCATTTTTTCATGTCCAGCGTACCAAAAGAAAGGAAGTTACAGTAAGCCTTTCATCAGGCTATCCGTCAGTTCCTATACAATAGGGAAATACTTCTGGTACGAAAAGTTCAAAGGCTTTTATTCAAATCTTTTTATGGTAACCAAAAAAAGACAGAGGATTCCGTCCTATCCTGGACCTGAAAAACCTAAACCTGTTTCGCAAAGTTCCCAGGTTCAATATGGAGCCTATGAAGTCAGTGCTAGCAGCCATGGAATCAGAGGAATTTCTCACAGTGTTGGACATCAAAAATGCCTACCTACACATCCCTATTGTGTCCGAACACTGGGAATATTTCAAGTTTGCTTACTAAAACAAACATTTGCAGTTTGTGGCTCTGCCTTTCGGCCTAGCGACAGCTCCAAGAGTTTTCACCAAAGGGATGGCTCCTCTTATGGCTTACTTCAAATCCATGGGAGTAAGTCTGACTCCTTAACTGGACGATCTGTTGCTAAAGGATCCATCTAAGGAGCTAATTCATCAACATCTTTATCTACTTTACTCTGTTAACTATGAAGAATCACAGTTGGATAATGAACCTAAGCAAATCTCATCTAGCATCATCTAAGCAGATACTTTTTCTAGGCCTGAGGTTCAACACCAGCCTTCAAAAGCTGTTTTTACCTCAAGAGAAGATTTCAGATCTTCAAGACAGAATCCAATCCTTTTTCTCCCTACCAGAAGTTTCAGTAAGACCCTGCATGAAGATTGTGGGAAAATAGTGGCTACAATAGAAGCTTTTCCATTGGCTCAGTTTCATTTCATGCCTCTTCAACTGGATCTGATTCACAATTGGTCCAAAATCCAAATCATCTTCATCATATGATTAAGATATCACAGTCCACAAGACAGTCTCTCCAGTGGTGGTTCATAAGTTCAAATCTTCTTGCAGGGAAACTTTTCTCCATCACAGAATGGGAGATACTCCATCAGAGTCCCATATGGCCAAAAACATATTGGTGTTATGTGCCATTTACAATGCATTATTGGCATTGATGTCTATTCTGAAGAATCTTCCCGTTCGGATTCAGCCAGGCAATGCCACTGCAGTTGCATATATAATCCATCCAGGAGAGAAGAAAAATATTGCTGCCTGGATGGAAGTAAAAAAAGTTATTTCTCTGTCGTCCAATACAGGTTACTGGTAACTCTGGGAGGCGATCCGCCCCTTTAAGTAGGCAGGAACATTTCTCTAAATGTATGCAGGGGGTGGAGCCTCCCCTCCCTCCTCAGCTGCATCCCAGTCAGCTAGCTCCAGAATGATTTGTTCCTGGGTATGAACACATCAGGTGGAGAACATCTCTCGTTAGTTTTAGTTTCTTTTTTATTTTTCTGTCAGATATGGAATACCACCATTAGGCGGGTTACCATGACTGACAAATGCCCTTTTCAAAGTGGCTAGCTCAGTGTCCAGGTGCTTTTTGGTGG
This sequence comes from Rhinophrynus dorsalis, assembly GCA_037306005.1. Taxonomy (NCBI): domain Eukaryota; kingdom Metazoa; phylum Chordata; class Amphibia; order Anura; family Rhinophrynidae; genus Rhinophrynus; species Rhinophrynus dorsalis. The sequence continues at coordinate 146,881,135 of CM074718.1, forward strand.
ACCTTAAGCACTGAAGGGGGAATATCTTGGTTACAAGTGCTTCCCCGTGGATTGCCCACTGAGGTGATCTTCTTTACATGGTGACCTGAAGACAGAAGATCTGCAGGAGAGGTGAGCCACCCTTTGAGTGCTGCAAGTCCACTTGTCCCACAGTGTCCATTAGCTGGGCTTGTATTTGGGAGTTCTCATTGCGCACTCCGGCACTCATTGGGTGTTTATATGTATATATATATATATATATATATATATATATATATATATATATATATATATATATGTCTATAGGTTTTTGGAGCAGTCTATGTGGTACCTTAACCCTTTGTCTGCTGGTTTGACACGTTTAATGGGGTTTTTATAACACTTACTTTACTGGGTTAGTGTTTTATTATTGTGTACATGTGTTCCCTGTATGTTTTTAATCTTTTTAACTTTTGGGTTTATATTATAAAATTTGAGTACTGCGCCTTTAAGGCGCGTTTTACCGCATAGACGCCATTGCTCCATTTACTCTCTATGGGTCTACAATCTTTGGGACTTATCTCTGGAACAGCTTGTCACAGCTTCTTCAGAGTGGGCTCATTTTTCTTGTCTGCCCTTGCTCTATCATCCGGTTTCTAGTTCAACTGTGTTGGGGGGCATCGGGCACTGCTTTGGGGTACTTTTTGGGAAAAACTACATTTCCCATGAGCGCTCGTTTCGCGCCTCTTTTCTGATTGGCTCCCGTTGCGGCAGCCATTTTGTGAGCTTTTCTCAGCGAGTATCCTATGCAGGGACCGGACTCTCCCTCTCTTCTCCGTTGATTAACCCTTCGCCTGACAGATAAGTTTAGTTTTAACGTTTCTGGGGTGAATCTTTAATCTCTCACACTTAAATTGTGTGATTTATTGTCAGTGGGTTATTTTGACACTGTGAGTATGTCTATACCGCTGGAGCTAGGGGCTAGACCTAAGACTAAGGAGGCTGGGGTCTCAGTATCCCCCATCGCGTATTGCTCTTCCTGTCACTCAGGGCTGCCTAGGGAATTCTATGGTCATTTATGCCCAGCATGCTCAGAAGGTCCTGACAGCAACCCAGGGCCTTCCAGCCATGCTATCGAGCCAGTTTGGGTACAAGAGTTTAAGGCTGCAACTTGGGACCTTAGGTCCACTCTTCAACTCTTTCCCTCCCAGGTACAGGGGGCTCTGCAGTTATGGCAGACCCCCACTACTATCAGGACCTCCCTGCCTAAACCACAGGGGGCGCCTGATTTGTCTGATTCTTCTGAGGAAGAATTGATTCAGATGTTGAGGATGGTACAGTTATAGAGTCTTCCAGGTCTGTTGGGGACCCTTTTGAGTGTGATCCTGAACCCTCTGCTAAGGGCTTAATTAGAGCTGTATTGACCACTCTCAACCTTCCTTTGGGTCAGGAGGTACCCTCTGATCCCTCTGATGTTTTTCAGAAGCTGGCAAAGCCCATTACTTGTTTTCCGCCTAACCCTACTCTTGACCATATATATATGTCTATAGGTTTTTGGAGCAGTCTATGTGGTACCTTAACCCTTTGTCTGCTGGTTTGACACGTTTAATGGGGTTTTTATAACACTTACTTTACTGGGTTAGTGTTTTATTATTGTGTACATGTGTTCCCTGTATGTTTTTAATCTTTTTAACTTTTGGGTTTATATTATAAAATTTGAGTACTGCGCCTTTAAGGCGCGTTTTACCGCATAGACGCCATTGCTCCATTTACTCTCTATGGGTCTACAATCTTTGGGACTTATCTCTGGAACAGCTTGTCACAGCTTCTTCAGAGTGGGCTCATTTTTCTTGTCTGCCCTTGCTCTATCATCCGGTTTCTAGTTCAACTGTGTTGGGGGGCATCGGGCACTGCTTTGGGGTACTTTTTGGGAAAAACTACATTTCCCATGAGCGCTCGTTTCGCGCCTCTTTTCTGATTGGCTCCCGTTGCGGCAGCCATTTTGTGAGCTTTTCTCAGCGAGTATCCTATGCAGGGACCGGACTCTCCCTCTCTTCTCCGTTGATTAACCCTTCACCTGACAGATAAGTTTAGTTTTAACGTTTCTGGGGTGAATCTTTAATCTCTCACACTTAAATTGTGTGATTTATTGTCAGTGGGTTATTTTGACACTGTGAGTATGTCTATACCGCTGGAGCTAGGGGCTAGACCTAAGACTAAGGAGGCTGGGGTCTCAGTATCCCCCATCGCGTATTGCTCTTCCTGTCACTCAGGGCTGCCTAGGGAATTCTATGGTCATTTATGCCCAGCATGCTCAGAAGGTCCTGACAGCAACCCAGGGCCTTCCAGCCATGCTATCGAGCCAGTTTGGGTACAAGAGTTTAAGGCTGCAACTTGGGACCTTAGGTCCACTCTTCAACTCTTTCCCTCCCAGGTACAGGGGGCTCTGCAGTTATGGCAGACCCCCTCTACTATCAGGACCTCCCTGCCTAAACCACAGGGGGCGCCTGATTTGTCTGATTCTTCTGAGGAAGAATTGATTCAGATGTTGAGGATGGTACAGTTATAGAGTCTTCCAGGTCTGTTGGGGACCCTTTTGAGTGTGATCCTGAACCCTCTGCTAAGGGCTTAATTAGAGCTGTATTGACCACTCTCAACCTTCCTTTGGGTCAGGAGGTACCCTCTGATCCCTCTGATGTTTTTCAGAAGCTGGCAAAGCCCATTACTTGTTTTCCGCCTAACCCTACTCTTGACCATTTGGTTTCTGATGCCTGGAAAAATCCAGACAAGTCCTCTTCAGTCTCAAAAAAGTTTGCTAAACTTTATCCCTTTTCTGAGACTGAAATGGCTAAATGGGTCCATCCCCCTAAGGTGGACACACCCATATCTAGACTGTCTAAATCTACTGCTTTACCTGTGTCTGATGCTTCTGCGCTGCAGGATTGGACTGATAAAAAAACTAGAGGTTTCCCTCAAGTCTATTTTCACCTCTATTGGCACTGCTATGCTTCCGGCCTTTGCTGTGGCGTGGGTTAATCGTCCATTGCGGTCTGGACTGAACAGCTCACCACGGCGGTCCATCAGGACGTGCCCATTTCAGCGAAATTACGTCTTCTTGCTAATATTTCTGAAGCTCAACACTATGTTTCTGATGCTGCCTTTGATGCCGTCCGCATGATGGCAAGGGCCATCAACTTCTTCTGTGGTGGCCAGGCGTGCGCTTTGGCTTAAGATTTGGTCTGCTGACACTGCTTCCAAGAAAGTTTTGCTTTCTTTGCCTTTTCAGGGTACTTCCTTGTTTGGATCTGAACTTAAGGAACTAATTAGCGAGGCAACAGGGGGCAACAGTACTCTTCTGCCCTTGGTCTTTAAGAAAAAGTTACCGGCTAAGCGCAACTGGTCCTTTCGCTCCTTTCAAACTGAGACACGTACGACGAACCAGGCGGTTCCATCTACTCCACGCTCCTCCTCCAAGCCCAAGCAGTCCTGGAAGCCCAAGGCCGCATCCAAGCCCAAGACTTCCAAGACTGCTTCGTCATGACTCGCCGAACCCGGGTCCGCATCCCGCTGTGGGTGTTCGTCTCCACCTCTTTCACGGGGTTTGGAAGGATTCGGTGGTGGACCCATGGGTTTTACAGGTGGTGTCAGAGGGATACAAGATCCCTTTCTTTTCCCTTCCTCCCTTTCGCTTTCATCTCACTTGCTGTCCTCAGGATGTCGAGAGAAGCCGTCTGTTCGAAGACGCTATTCAGGCTCTTTTGGACAAAGATGTCCTGAAGCCGCTGCCTCCTTTGGACAGAGGTTCAGGATTTTATTCCAACCTTTTTGTAGTGACGAAGAAGGACGGCAGAGGCCACAGTACTGTACGGATCTGGACCTGTGAAGGGTGACCTTATGCACTTTATTATTTTTAATAAAGCTGATTTTACCTTAACTTGTCTGAGTGTTCTTACAAACCGTGACAAATGGCTAATTTTTGGGGGCAGACTTTATCTGGGGTGATAGTTCCCCTTTAACTCCCTCAAAGTCCATCTTTCAGCTCTTTCTGTGCTTTCCCACAGAAAGATTACTTCTGTCCTAGAATTTCAAACTTTCCTTCAAGGGGTCAACTACATAGTTCACCCATACAGACATCTTATTCCACCATGGGGTTTGAAGTTAGTGGTAGAGGCATCTACAAGGTCATCTGTTCACACTTTCACTAGGTTTTACAAGGTTAACATTTTTTAGATCCCAATATGTTAGTTTTGGCTCTAAAGTTTTACAGCCCATCATTCATTAGTTTTCTTCCCTCCCACTGTTTTGGGCAGTTTTGTATGTCCTCATGGTCCCTGCATTCCTCAATGACGCTAGAGAAAATGGGATTTTTTACTTATCGATTAATCCTTTTCTCTTAGTTCATTGAGAGGCGCAGGGCTTCACTCCTACAAAAAACTTGCTGTGTGAGGATGTACTGACTGCCTTTTCTGGCAGATATGTGTTACTGCTATATCCTTCCTAACTCTGCTAAAAGAAAACTGAAGGCAGTTGGGCAGGAGGGGGGGTTAGCAGCTAGGAAGTAGGAGGAGTTTATTAGAATGCCCTGCCTAGTTTTGGCACACTGATTAACTCCATGTTTCCTGCAATGGACTAAGAGAAAAGGATTTATCGGTAAGTAAAACAACCCCTTAATCCTATATATTCTATACATCTCACTGTGAGAGATTCACTATGAAAACAGTATCAGTAGGATTCATGTGTTTCTCTGATAATTAATCTCTTGAGGAACAAGAGGTTGTGCAACGTGTTGTACACCCCTCTGTTTTTCAGGAGGTTAAATCTAACAGTAATTTGTCAAGCACTGCTAGAAAATATTAAATGTAGAACTACTAGAATCTCTATATAGTAGTAAAGCAAACTTTTGTGTTAGAATATTCAATAAAAACCTTTATATGAAAGATAAGTGGCATTTACAGTTCATTAAATACTTTATGATTTTAATCTGTTAATGTGTTCTGTTAGAGACATTCTTCTCCAGTTCCAAAATCCCAGTCGTTCTCGACATTATTCGGGGAAAGCAGTGTGACGATCTCCAGGGAATCCTCACCGGAAGTTTTAAAAGGTATTCATGTAATGATACTCAGATGCTAATTCACTGGGGGCACTGCTATATTCAGAGCGGGTTATTGGACACTAGGGAACCACAATGACTAATGTTCCAGTCCAAAGGACATAGGACCTTTAAAATAAAAATTCCCAAATTCCCATGCATTGAATAGAGCGTTTTAACAACTTGAATGCCAGAGTGGTCTTCTATGCATTGCTTCACAGTGCATTGGAGACCTACCTAGCGTTCAAGGGATTAAAAGCCCAATTTAATTTAACAGGCATTTGTATTTGTCCCCTATGGTGCAGGTGGTTTACCCCAGAATGACTCCAGTTTCCTTTTATAAATATGTTTCATAGGGTCGTATTCAGGGAGCTAAGAGAGAGCAATTCTGGGGCAAACAAACTGTAATATAAAGGACAAATGAAAATTCCCTTTGATTACAATGTGACATTTAACCCCTTAAATGATTTGGAACCCTCTCTTGCATTCAAGGGATTAAACATGTTCAGTTATTGGATATTTAATTTGTCCCCAGCAGTGTAGTTGGTTTGCCCCAGGACTGGTCTTCTTTTTTACCTTAATATGGACAATAATTTTTAATTATTTAATGAAGCAGTACATTTTTTATGAATAATTATATGTTATACGCTGGGCTTTTAACCCTTTGAGTGCCTGAGGGGTTGCATACCCCTCTGTCACTCAAAGGTTTAAAGCAATGGTGGCCCCATTGCTAGGATATTTTTTATTTAAAACTTACTACAACTCAAGCTTTTAGACACTAGTTGGCTGCGTTGCTACATTTGATTTAAAAATAACATTTTTGAGACACATTTGAATGAAAATCTCACAGCAGTAAAGGTGCTCGTTTAACCCTTTGAGTGCCAGAGTAGAACATAACACAGCGCTTTGCAATGCATTGCGTACCACTCTGGCACTCAAAGGATTAAGCAGCAAGAATAGTATTGTAACATTTTTCATGTAAAAAAAATGCTGCTTCTTTAAAATGTGAACACTGTGATGCTATTATAACTTTATGCTAGGATGGTTGGTGTGTGCCCAGTGTTCTTTTTAATTAGCTTGTTCTGACAAGTGCATTGTTTCTATACAATTGGAAGTCAGACTTTGTATCTTGTTTTGTTGCCCAACCATGACCTCTTCTGAATCTTCAAGAGTGCGGACTTGGGGAGACATAAAATGGGGAGAGAGGAGCAAGTAAGGGGGGAAGAGAGGGGATAGGAGACGGAGAATAGAAAGGTTGGTGAAGGGAAAGACATGAAGGGAAAAAGGAAGATTGAGATAAGAAATGTGATAGCACAAGAGGGGAACCCAAAGGGGCTGAGTGAGAAAGGCAAAAGTGGGTTGTTGAGGAATTGGAGAGAAGATTGACAAGTGGCGCCTTTTTATTGGAGGGGAGGATTTGGGGGTGGAGAAAGACTAGAAGGAGTAAAGGAGCCTGAGCTGTGGTGGTGTTAGTAGAAGAGGAGCCAGATTTGTTTTATCAATTTGTTGTTAAACCCTTCAATGCTTTATGTGGCTGTGATGGGACTCTACGTGGAGCTTATTTGTGCTTCCACACTGAGGCTGATTGCTAGGAGAACTCTTAAGCATTCAAGCTGTTAAAAGTCACATTTCAATTAGTAAGAATTTTGGGAATGCTTATTTGTGCAGTTCGTTTGCTCCAGAATTACTCATGTTCTCCTTAGTACATCAGCCTCAGTGTGTATGTGTTACAGGGAATGTAAGTTACCCAGACACCATTGTCTGTGTGTGTGTTTGGGAAGGGGGGGTGGAGTGTTATGAATCTACCAGAGCAGCTCATTTTCTTTGCTGGGACATTGACTCCCTTGTCATGCACCCACAGGTTGGGGCATGCACTAGAGCATATGAATGTTTTTTAGTGTTTATGGCACCCACACTCTATCCTTCTTACAACTTTGTTGTGAGGAAGCCCTGAAAGTCTCTTCTATAGCATGTTCAGGGAAATGGACTAAAGCTGCACTTCTTTCCTCTCCACTTTTATTAGTACATAGCGAGGCATGTCAAGTCTGGATACATTTTAGTTGTATTGATCCTCCTGTTCTGTGTGCAGTATTCTGTGTGACTAGATACTAAAGGCTCATTTTGAGCTTTAGTACATAGGGGGATTTCTCTTATAAGATCAGGATGGAGAGTGTGTTTAAAATATCATGGGGTCCTGGGACCTGTTATCATGTTTTTCCATTAAAGGGAGGGCACTTTCATTCCTTTCCTTAACTAATTATACAAAAAATATATACAAAGGTATATTCACATCATTTTTTTAAGCACAAAATACATTAATGTTCACACCTCTGGTGGTAGCAACCTTATAATTTTTTACAATCTTCTTTGTACAGATCCCCCTGGGCTTCTCACTGTACATGTACAAGTGAGAATGCTGATGACTCCCAGTGACCATAGGTTGGCAGCTGATAGTTCTTACTGACTGCAGAGAGGACTATATGTATATAATGCTGGCACTTCCAGAGGTGGGAATAAAAATTAGTTTTAGCATATTTTTGTAGTTCAGCATTTGATTTAGAATCTTTTGTAGGATTCGGGTCTCTTCCTGCTTCTTTTGGCTTGGTTTCAAAAACACGAACTTTGACTTGATTTATATTTCTGCTTACTAACTTATAATTAGTTCCAGTTTGACAGTGTAAAAATAACCTACATAAACATGTTATATTATACATTATATTCATATTATATTCATCCTCATGCATTGCTGGTAATGCAGTCTGATCGAGCAGGCCTGATGCATAAAAGTAAAGTTGTGCATTTTTGGAGTAAATTCAGATTCTCATTTATTTTGAATCAAGCTTCTACCCACTTGAATGCCAAAGAGCTATCCAATGCATGTGCAAGGGTTAAATGCATCATTTGTGTATGGCCAATAGTAACCCTGGACTTGAGCTGGGTGGATCTTTGTCCTGCCTCAGTAGGGATTCTACCTCAAAAGAGAAGAGTGCAAAAATATCACTTTTCTCCTTATAACTTCTGAGGGCCCTCATTTTGTGAGGAGAGTCCTCTTATTTAACTCTTTGATTCCCAGCTTCCTTTCTTTGGAATAGTTTACAATCTGAATCATAGAGGATCATGCTCTGCCTTTGGCTGAGAGGGAGAGAAGCTTTATAGTTAACTAGTTGAAGAGCCTGTGTACGCGGGCAGTCGTGCACAGTAGAGACTGCCCGCGCCGCGGCAGATACAGTGCCAGCCGGTCGTGGGGCAGTCATGCACAGTAGAGATTGCCCGCACTGCAGCTGATACTTCGGAGTGCCCCGCTCCATATCAGCTGTGTCACGGGCAGTCTCTACTGTGCATGACTACAGCACGCGCAGCAGTATCTACTGCGCATGACTGTGTCGTTGCAAACTATTTATCGAATTATTATATAGGATAGGTTATCTACGTGGGACATACACAGGTTTATTTACTTTTTTTTTTTTTAAATATATTTTATTATCAGATTGCTCCATACATAGCTCAAATACAAAAAAGTACAAAGAAACATTCAAATGTAACAAAAATAAATAGGCTCTTGTAACAATGAAAAGAGTACAGTCAAATGAGTAGAAGGTACAGAGACAGCCTGAGGTTTTATTGTTATTACAACTTCCAATAACCACAACTCTCAAAACCTAACCTAACTAAATTGCTAAAACACCCCCCATCCCCAAGTCCTCTCTCCCCCGAACCCTCAGCGCCCGCCCACCAGCCAGCAATACCATAATATCCCGATATGTACCGGGTGCATCCAAAAAGTCACTCATCAACCATATTTCACAAGCATCCACTCATCCAGTAGGTAAAGCCTCAATCAACCATCGCTAGTAATTAGCCCGTCATCAAGTGCCACATTATTATCTGCTCTATTTGTCCACCATGTCTGCCATCTTCCCCAGATCTTGTCAAACTTACTCAGATTACCCCGGTGTAGATAAACCAATCTATATTGTGGAATGCACTGTGAAACTAGATCTATCCACGTCTTGCAAATGGGAACTCTGTTTGACATCCAGTTCAAGGCCACCACCATTCTCGCCATCACCAAGAGCTCACTCAGCAAATATCTGTCAGTGACATCCTCAATTTCATAGAGGAAAATAGATAAAAGGCAGATCTTCGGAGTGACAGGGACAGGTCTCCCCAACACCAGGACCACAATACGCATGACTGCACACCAGAACCTCTCAACTCCAGGACATCCCCAGATCAAATCAAAATACGTACCCTGAACACCAGCACACCGGAGACAACAATCAGATCTGGAACTACGCATTCTGCACAGCCTGACCGGCGTATAATAAATACGATGTAGAATATTCAGCTGTATCATCTGGTGCCTAGTCAACGTTGCCACCAATGCAGTTCCCGCTTTAGCCATATCCCATTCCCAGTCTTGCAATTGACCCAAGTCCAATTCCCATTTGCTCCGAGAAGGGAGCTCCCCACCTCTGACACAAGAATCCAGCCAATGATAAATAAAAGACATAGGTCGCGGGGGCTCAAGAAACATCATCCTAGCAAGTAGCGGAAGTGTAGAAACCGCCGGGGTCCGATCCCCCCACTGAGCACGAAGAGCGTGTCTGATACATAAATAGGAATAGAAGAGAGTATGCGGTACATTCGTCGTGCAGTTGCACAAAAGATTTCAGCTGATTATCTTGGTATAGCTGTCCGAGGCAAGTAACTCCATACCTAGCCCACGAGGGGCCAAAGTCGCTATTAATTAAGTGGCTTAATCCCGCGGCACCCCACAAGGGGGTATCCGGGTCCATGAAGATGTATCCCAATAACCCCTTCAACTCCTCCCACGCCTCATGTAAGGTCATTATTAGTGGGGTTCGATTTATAAAAACCGCAGGGCCTCCATGCAAGAACTGGGACAATGTATAGGCAGGGTGCAACAGTAAAGCATCCACCTGGGTAGTCTGGTAGCGAGGGCGGGAAGAAACAAAATCCAACGCATATCGACATTGCGCCGCCAAGTAGTATCTCATGAGTGTAGTCAGCCTGATTTTAGCCCTTCCCCCACCACAGAAAGCGTATGATAATTATGTCTATTTGTCGGAAATATTTTTTAGGTATTAAATTTGGTGCTTAAAGCCACACTTGAGGGCGACGCACGCTCTTTACCTCACAAAGTGACTGCCATTCTTTGCATTGCCACTCTATAGCTTCTCCAGGAAGAAGCGTTTATTCGACTGGGAAACCTTAAGGTTCCTTTAGCTCCGTAGAAGCAAGGCACTATATAAACTGAAGAGTTAAATTGGCCACATTTACTGTGTTGACTCCATAGGAGCAGCATTATTTTGTTATACTTATAACTTATCTGTTAACCCTTGCATTTCCAGCTCCTTTGGAGAAAAAGTCTTATATTGCTTACTTGGGATTTACTTTGGGGAATCTAGTCTGTCCATTTACTAACCCTTTCCAGTGCCAGAGGGTACACAATGCATTGCGTACCTTTCTGGCACTGAAAGGGTTAAAATCACTGTGGTCATCCCTTTGGAGACACACTATATATTATGGGTTTTGAACTACAATTGTTACACATTTATGCTAGTCTCTTTGGGACAGTTGCACATCAATAATTGTAGTTGGGTTTGAAGGAAACTGACCATAAAGATCAATTTATCAATTTTACTAGCCCCATTGGGACTTTTCTCATTGATTCTCTTCTTTCCTTACTACATTATGGCAAACAAGAAGAGAAGAATACTAAGAGCAATACAAGTATGTCTAACTCATGTAAAAATTGCAGTTCTAAAGTCACAAACAACATGCCTGCATGTTCTAAATGTATGGATTAAGAGGCTAATATGGTTCCATATCTGCAGAGACACCCCTGTGCTAGAACCAGAGTGGGACAAGGCTTTACCAGGTTATCTTGCCAAATTGGAGAGGCTTTTGGACATATGGTTAACAGAAGCACCTTATGCACCAGTTAAAAGACCATGAACCAAAAATCTCTCAAAAAATTTTCCCTATTCATGCTCTGATTCCTCTGACAATGAATGTGAATTGGCTATTGACAAGTCTGAGTCCCCATCATCCATTGGAGAGGGTTCCATATTAGAGGACTCAGATTCAGAATCCATGGACTCTTTAATTAAGCTATTTTATATGTCCTGGGAGTTTCAGATGACAAAGCCTCTCTCTTTAACCCCTTAAGGACCCGTGATGTACCAGGACCGTCACGGTCCTTGGTATACTCAAGGACCGATGACGGTCATAGTACGTCACGTACTTTTTACTTACATCGCTCTACCGGGAGCGCTGTAAGTAAAAATAGGGCATGAAATAGACTGCTCCAAGATCGGAGCGATCTCTTTCAAGCCCCATAGTGACGCGCCGATACACGTGACAGGTCACGTGTACCGGCGCATCAAAGTGCCCCTATGCGGTCGTTATGGGACGGAAATGTCCCATAACCTCCTGTCCTTAAGGGGTTAAATGTAAAAAGAAATCTGCTGTTATTTTCCTGGACTATGAGAGCTTGACAGATAGTCACAGATGAGTGAGAAACCGCAGATATTTGCAAAGGTGTAGCCTTTTGCTAAATATAAGGTTGACCTTTGGTCTAAACATTTGACCCTACTGTTTCCATATTATACAAACTGCAGTAGCGCTTAAAGATACTACTGACAAAAAAGTTGTTACCTTAAACAGACTGTTGTTTTATGGACTAGGAAAAATCATTTAAGCTGCTGTGGCTTGGCAAGCTCAGATTATTCAAGCTTTGCAAGACAGTATGCCTCATGAGGGTATTTTCCCTCTCATGGGTTACCTCCAGGAGGCCACCTCCTATATTGGGGAAGCTGTCCTGGAGGTGGCTATGTTGGCATCTAAACGTTCTGCAACAATGGTCAAAGCAAGTAGCGCCTTGTGATTGAAGATTTGGAATGCAGATTCTGCTTCAAAAAAAAGCTCTAATATCCTTGCCTTTAAGGGATCCCTCCTCTTTGGGGCAGAGATAGACAAAATTGCCAGCCACTCCACTGGAGGTAAAAGTTCCCTTTAATAAATCTAAAAGGTTTGACAAGAAAGGGTATTTTACTTACAGAATTAAAACTTTCTCCAGACAAAATACTACTGATTCATCTGGAGGTTCCTTTCGTTTTAATAGAGCAAAACCTACCTGAGCACAAAAGAAAAATGCATCCAAAGCATCAGATTCCAAACACACCATACCATGAAGTTTGGATATGGAATCTCCCACAAATCCTCCTCTAGGGGGGAAGACTCATCAATGAAGAATGTCAATTTCAAATGAGTGGGTACTTTAACTAATTCAAGAAGGGTACAGAATGTCTTTTCACAACTCTTCCACCTGGTAATTTTTTCATGTTCAGGGTATCAAAAGAAGTGATGTTACAGGAAGTCTTTTCTTTTAGTCCACTGTGGGATGCAGGGCTTCCCACCCACAAAAAACTTGTTGAGTGAGGAGGTACTGCCTTTTTTGGTGAATCTGTTTTACGGCTATTCCCTTCCTGACTCTGCTAAATGAAAACTGAAGGCAGGCAGAAGGAGGAGTTAGCAGCTAGGAGGTGGGAGGTGTTTGTTTAGAGTGTGCTACCTCCTCAATTTTTTTTACCTTCAAAGAAATGTACAGTTTTTCTGCTCTTCCCTCAGCATGCATACTGACTACCATCCTTGTTGCACTGCACATAGAACCACATATACTGATCCCCAGCTTTGTCCCGTGGTGGCCACATATACTTACATACTAACCCCCCAGCCTTGTCCCACTACATTGCTAGCCATTGAATCACACATACTGACCCCCAGCCTTGTCCACGGAAGTCACAGAACAACACATACTGACTCCCTCAACCTTGGCCCACAGGAGCCATAGAACTACACATACTGATCCACCAGCCTACTGACTGGAAGGCATAAGATGGGCATTATGATGCACTTTAGCTGGCGTCAGACTGCAACTCCCATCATTCTGCACTTCCCTTGCAAAAGCCTTTTACCTGCACTTTTCCTCCTACTCTCTCTTTATGTTGTCACAATTACTAATTAGTGTATAAGCTCTTTGGGGCAGGGTTCCCTTCCCAATGTATAACTCATTTGCCACTAATAATTTATGATCACATTTTTAGCCTGGTGCTTTTATCCCAGACCTATATTGTACTTTTACTGGTTCTGTAAAACATATAATCACACGTACAGACCTCCAGCATTGTCCCATGGTAGCCATATAACGATGCACACTGACCCCCAAGCCATTTCCCACTGCACTGGAAACCATAAAGTTGCACATACTGACCCCCAGTATTATCTGACTGTATCCTGGGACCAGAACTGTCCATAGGATGGTGTAGCAAGAGCACCACTGTACAATTTCAGGCCACTGTGATATTGCACCTAAAAAAATTCAACTTTGAGCTGTAATAACATTTGAATAAAACACCTTTCAGCAGTGGAAGTACCCTTGTTTTACTTAGGGGGATAAACCCTACAACATATATTTTTTTTACATTTTAAGTATTAATATCCCTTTGAAACAAAAAAATATGGGCCTTATATGTTTTTTAAAAAGTAGAGTAATTCTGTGGCTATCCAACTGTACCCTAGGGGGTACCAAAAGTCCCAATTTATTTAAATGGGGATTTTAATCCCTTGAATGTAAAAAATAATTGTGATTTCTCTGTGGCAGTCATAGGGTTAAAAGCCCCTTGTTAAATCAATGGGAGTTTGGGGAACTTTATTTGTTCCCTGCTTTGCAGTTGGTTGCCTCTTGTTAACCCCTTAAGGATCAGGGAACACGACACATTGCTTACAAGAAGAATCCATGTGTATATTGTTAACATCACTTTAAGAAACCTATTCCTTTACCTTCTCTTACAAATAAAAATAGGCTAAGAGTCTGAATAAAATCCCATCCATAGTAACTATTCTTTCCAAGGAATGTTATTCTTGGGTTTAGACATATCTGATTTACTTCCTTTAAAACTGCACTGTTTACAAACTTCTGCTTGAGGATAGTGATGATAAGCAAAATGCCAATGCTTGACAAAGTATTACATTTTGAAATTGTATTGCATAGGTATTTGTTATTCCTTAAAATTGTGCCAGAAAATAGTGACTATAATATATTCATTCTCTTTTCATCAAACGGTTGGATTACTTTTGATGAAAGACTGTTATTTGTGATTGCAAGAAAATTGCCATATTAGGGCTTCTTCTGAAGACACAGAAGCTGTGAACTGTTTCTTGGTGTTCACTCGCCGTCATTTTCCAATATCCAGTGTGTTTATCCCATGATGTACTTTAGTTACCTCTGCAGTCCAGTACGTTTTAGAATAGATAGAGATGACTTATTTCCTTGTCCATTCAGAATTTGCTATAGAAATTAATACAAATATATTTTTCCATAGGATATATACATTTGGAGAAGTGCATCAACCATGCTTAATTCTCTGTTCATACTGAGGCAACATAAATATTATTTCCTGAATTTGTCAGTATTTTACACGACTTTTGTAGAGCATTTATGTAGTAGAGATTTGAAGAATTGTGACCAATCTATGACACATTTGTTGCAACTTCACCTAGTTTTTCCTGTAGCGTCATTGTGGGATGCAGAGACCATAGGGAGGCAGGGACCATGGGGTTAAGTACTGTGCTTATAGGAGAAGGGCACTTCCTAATTGCCAACCCCTCATCCCTGCAGCTCTACCTTCAAATTTTTAAAGTGTGTCCCTCAAGGAAGTACAGAAGTCAGCGAAGGAAAGTTTGAATTTATTAGATTTGTTATTTTTTATTTCACCTCAAGCTTGTTAATTTGTCTATTCAAGACCAAACTACCACTCATTGTGCAATATAAAACTTCTCCAGTTTGTTGGCTTCCTAAAATCGATAGTTCAGTGTGATAGTAATGGCCCAGTGCAGAAACTTACTGGTGTAAAATTCCACACAGTGCCACCAACAAATAAAGGTTTACTTCTCAAAATATATTTATCTTACAAACAAGTGGCTAGCACAATTATATTTTAATTTAACTAAAACTGTGTTAAAGTGATAGGTCCACTTTATAAACTTATGATATTAGACACCAATTTACAAGTAGTGGATAATATGCTGAAAATGAAATTTTCATAAAGTATTTAATGAAATTATTTATAATTCAGATATGCCAGTAGGAGAAATAAAGAACAATGGGAAGTCTGATTTACAAGCCAGTGGAAGGAACTCCCCTTCAGTTTTTGAAATGTTGCTGTCAACAGTAAAAGAAAAATCTGTACAACAGGAGACCAAAGACCCTTTCCAGGACTCAATTCATAGCCATCCAGCCAGTGAGCAAGGATTCCATTCAAAAGACGAATTGCTAGATGAGAAGCATGGGCAGTACAAGGTAAAGTTGTAATGAATAAATTAAAATATTGTGTTTGATGTTATTGTTTAGTTCATTTATACCAAATATATATGCAGCTCTTAGTAATCTGGCTACGATTTGAAATGATGGATGAAGGACTTGTAGGAGAGGAAAGAACAGCAGAGGCTAATGGTATAATACTGGGTCAAACCAATTGCACCATAGGGGGACAAACATTCCCTATATTCCCACTTTTTTAAATCATTCATGTCCACTTCTAATGCAGTTTGTGTCCTCCATAATTGCAACTTTCTAGTGCGAAAGGGGGGTTAGAAAAGGATAGTGAGTATATATTAGAGCAAGAGGGTGAGTAGGAAGGAAGAGCGAAAAGAAAGATAAGGAAGAGGCAGAACGAAGTGATGAGTGTAGAAGACGGGGAAAGGAAAAAGTCATGAGGAGAGAGAGCATTATGGAAGAAAAAGTAGGTGAGTTCTGCAGAAGTAGGATGGATCCAAGAGGGAGTGAAAGAAAGGGGAACATTTTTAGAAAGGAGGGTTGGGTCACCGGAAAGTTAGAAGGTAAGAGTGGTGAGCATGAAGAATAAGGGATTGAAGAGCTGAGGAAATAACAAGAAATACAAAGGACCTTGAGTGGTCACAGAGAAGAAGTTGAAAAAATGCCGGTGGGGAGAAGAAAAGAGAAGATGGAGGAAGGGTTGATGGAAAATGGATAGGGAGAGCAAGAATGGGAATGTGGAGGGGATTTACAATAGAGGAAAATGGACAATGTATTACAGGGAGAGAATGGAAGGGGAAGTGAAGAAAAGCACAGGGTGGAGTGAATGGAGGAAGGGAAGGAGGTGGAATCTGCAGGGGTGGGTAGAGAAAATAAGTGGGGGAGACCGGAAAAGGACTGTGGGAAAGAAGATGAAATAGAGAGGAGGAGGAAATGGAAGCATTAAATAGGTGTAAAAGGAGGAGCGGTGGCATTAGTGGGTGAAGACTTGAGAGAGTAAGTTGGGGAGACAGCAGGGATGAAAAAGAGAAGATTTACAGGGGATGAGGTGGGAATTTGTTTTCAGTGAAGTGGTGGGGGTGGGAATAACCTGGTTGTAGTAATAATAAATTTAACAAGTGCAAACAGTAGAGACAAGGATTCCCATTCCTGTCTTATCTAGTTTTACTATGTCATGGTGAATTGTGAAATGAGCGCCTTAGTCTATCCAGTAGAGGTGTCTACTAATATACATGCCACATCCCACTATAGATTTAATGTCTCTGTTAAAAACAAGGGTCTCTGCTCTGTGGTTCTAGGATATGTCATAACTGCATAACTAGGTAGAGGATTCCCAAACATACAACAACATGAATGCTGGATAGACTGGGCTGCTCATAATCCCATCCCTACCATTAGAGAGCAAGGTAAAGCAGGGGGCTCAGTTGTGACTGGGGTCTTTGCTCCTCTGAATTTTGTTACATCTCCTGCATTAAGTATGTCATCAGGGAGCCCACTGAACTTTCTACTGTAATACTATAATTTTGTCAGTGAAAGTGTACTTTCGGGTCCTTAGTCACACATCTTATGCCTTGCCTTTAAATTAGATTTCAGAGCAAGACGTACAAATAAACTCTATGCAGGTGAAAGTGAGAGAAAACGCTTTCATTCAAATTGGAAGAAACACCTCATGACAACTGATGTTTATTTGAAAGTGAATTCACAATCAACTATTTGTTAGGTTAACGTTTTTCATTTAAAATAACAGTTTGAAATATTTACCTTTATCTGTCAGTTTGTGCAAGTTAGGCAGTACTGGCTGGTACAGCAGTGTGTTAAATACTAACCTTGCACATTGCTCTCCCCTCCAACTGCCACTCCATCATGCTCTTCCTTTCTTCTGTCTACTTATTTTAGTAACTATAGAAAAGGGTTCATATGACACAACTATAACTGAAAAAAACAAGATCACTAAATTTATTTTAACACTTTGATTGTCCGAGTATAAGGGAGTAGCAAATGTGAGGGAAATCAGTGTAAAATGTTAATATCTGGCACGTGGCTGTTACAGCCATTACTGTCTAACTTGCATAAATTTACAAATAAAGCTAAATATCACCTAAACTATTGTTTTAAAGAGAAAAGTGGCTAACAGAACATAGATGGATTTTTAAAGGTCTTTCAAATGAACTTAACTTATCATAAACACAGTGGACTCCACCAAATTATTGTGCAGATGTTTATCATATTCTGCTAAATTAAAGTGTTTAATATCTGATATGTAACAAATAAGCTTATTTCAAAGTCTTATGCTGGAACACAATAATCCTCTCTTTAAGTCCTCGCTAGAAAATGGATCTGGGAGCTGACATTAACTTTTTACACAACACAAAAGGCATCCTTGAAGTAGTTCTTTAGAGTTTATGGATTTGAAAACTAGGGCTAAGGCTAATGTTGCATCCCAAGAATACTGAGACACCAGGTGCAGCTTGGACATCTTGTACAGTGATCTGAGGTCATGAGAATGAAAAAGAGGAATGCAGGATATTGAAAAACTGAAGGCAGCATTTGTGGAAAATATTTGCTAGGATAAAAATAAAATGTTATAGCATATTCCAATTAACAGCAAACAGTATTTTATTTTATATTGTTAGGAAAACTTACAGCACTGAAGAAATGTAAATTCTGTGTATGTCTGCATGAAGTTGGAGAAAAATACATTTTCAAAGTTTTGTCTTAAGCAAATTAAAACAAGAAATCTGTTAATTGACTTCATTGATGCCTGACACCTCTCTAAATATGTAAATTATTTTAACATCTTTTCAATTCAATCAGCAGAAAATCACTAAGGATAAAAAGGATGAACATTTGGAAATCATTAGACGTCAGTTAAACAGGTAACTCTGTTCTTTGTAGATATCACCTTTACTTTTATGTTCTTTCTTACAGTATTAATTATTAATGTCTTCTGATTGTGTAAATTGTTTGCTTATTTAATCTGTTGATTTAGCCGGAAGGAGATTGCCTTCATGCACCTACTCCTCAGTGAAGCTGGGGTACGAGTTGAGAGCGGGGCTAGGGAGCGCAGGTGGTTTCAGGGGTGCCCTTGCTGTGGCCAAGGTCATGGTAACATTGATGTGACTACAAGGTCAGATATCAGGATGAGCACACCTTTCACTGGGGAACCTGAGTTAGGACCTTTGGTGTGGAGGAGGCGAGCCATACAGAGACACTGGTGTAGGATGGAGATGAAGGCAGGAAGAGACTGGAGGCTGGTTTTGACAATCTAATCATAAGATAGCCTGTAGCTTTAAAACTGCAATTAAATTCACTGCAACGGGACAGGATCAGTAACTGTGGCAGAAGGCACAGTCTATGTTTCAGACGACTGGACGTTATAGCTAAAGTCTAACTGAAAGAGACTGTCTAAGATGTTTGTGGCTGCTGAGGCACAAGCCAGTACCTAGGCCGCACACATGGGTGATGAGGGAGACGTCTAAACGGAAAGCCCCTTCAATAAAAAAGTCAGCCAGCAAACTGATGATAAGAGGAAACAGTTGAAGATGAAAGCAGATGGAGACGCGAGGCTTGGTCCAGAAGAACTAGCAGCAGTGGCAACAAGAATGGCGAGAAATTAGGTACTATAATCAGAATCCAGAGGCAAGGTCAGGGAGGCAACCCAATGGGTCAGGAACCAGAGCAACAAACAATGAGCTGAGTAAGGTGGGAAGAAACATCTTTCAGGGGAGACTAGATATATTCACAATGAGAAAGACTGACAGGTGATGACAATTTACAGTATCTTATTTTCCATACTTATTTTCTACAACCTCTATTCCGTTATATTCTTACTTTTTTAAGGATCAACTGAATTTACACCAATTAATGGCATGTGCTGAGTTTTACCCACAATTTTATCTCTGCACTTCTGTTCCCCTTCCATCTTTTTAGACTATTACATTTGTCTAGGATATACAATGTAAAGGGATTTTCTCTGTCGTCCAATACAGGTTACTGGTAACTCTGGGTAGGCAATCCGCCCCTTTAAGTAGGCAGGAGAAATTCTAGCCAACCAGCTCCAGAAAGATTTGTTCATTGGTGAAGATAACACAGGCAAGAGAACAGTTCTGCTATAGCTTTAGAAGTTTTTTATTTTTCTGTTAGAAATGGAATACCACCATCAGGCAGATTACCATAACTGACAATGCCCTTAGATGTGGCTAGCTCAGTGACCAGGTGCTTTTTTGTGGACCTTAAGCCCTGGGGGGAAAATCTTGGCATCTGGCATTTGTATATCTGTTGGGTGTTTGGAGCAGGTTTATGTGGTATTTAACCCTTTAGCTGCTGGTTTGGCATTCATTTGGGGTGTTTTCTGACATTTTTCCTACTGGTTCAGTGTTTTTTGGGTATCCTAACATGTTTTAGTGATGTTTCATGTCTTTTAATATTACACCTTCAATTTTGTAAAATTTGAGTTTAAGGCTCGCTTTACCGCATAGGCGCCATTGCTCTATTCACTCCTACAGGACTGTACATTTTGGGACATATCTCTGCAACTGTTTAACCTAGCGACTTCAGATATGTCTCGTTTTACTTGTCTGCCCTTGCTCTATCATCCGGTTCATGTTTCTAGTGTGTTGGGGGGCTCAGGGGGCTTTGGGCACTGTTTGGGGTACTTTTCTGGGAAAACTACATTTCCCATGAGCACTTGCTTCACTTGCCGCAGCAGTCATTTTGTGATCTTACCAGAAGGCATATCCTACGCAGGGCTTGGACTCTCCTCCTCTCCTCTGCTGATTAACCCTTCGCCTGCCAGATAAGTCTATTTTAGCAATTTCTGGGTTAAAACTTTAACCATACACACTGTAATTGGGTGATTTCTTATACAATAAGGTTATTGACACTGTGAGAATGTCTATACCATTGGAGCTTGGGGCCAGACCTAAGACTAAGGATGCTGGGGTCTCTGTATCCCCTATTGTGTATTGCTCTTCCTGTCATTCAGGGTTACCTAGAGAATTCTCAGGTCATTTATGCCCAGCATGTTCTGATGTCCCTGAGAGTCTCCCAGGGACCTCCAGCCATGCATTAGAGCCAGTTTGGGTGCAAGAGTTAAAGGTTGCTACTAGGGACCTCAGGTCCACTTTGCAACTCTTTCCATCCCAGTTACAGGGGGTCTTTCATTCTTAGCAGACCCCCTCCTTCGTCAAGCCTTCCCTGCCAAAGCCTCAGGGGGTGTACCTGACGTGTCAGATTCCTCTGAGGAGGAACTGCTGGTGGATTCAGATGTTGAGGAATGTTCTGCGGTGGGCTCTTCTCAGTTTTTTGGGCACCCTTTTGAGGCTGATCCTGAGCCCTCGGCTGAGGGCCTGATCAGGGCTGTTTTAAGTACCCTAAACATTCCCGTAGTGCAGGATGTTCCTTCTGACCCTTCTGATGTCTTTCAGGAGCCTAAAAAGCCCCTTACTTGCTTTCACCTAACTCCACTCTTGACCGCCTTGTGTCTGAAGAGTGGAAGTCTCCGGACAAGAAACCTTCTGTCTAAGCTTTATCCCTTTTCTGAGGCAGCACTTGCTCAGTGGGTTCATCCTCCTAAAGTGGATGCTCCTATCTCCAGGCTATCCAAGTCTACTGCTTTGCCAGTGTCTGATGCGTCTGCTCTAAAGGACTGGACTGACAAGAAACTTGAGGTCTCCCTCAAGTCCATCTTTTCCACTGCTGGTTCTGCCATACGTCCAGCATTCGCAGCAGCATGGGTGAACCGGGCCATTGCAGTCTGGACTGAACAGCTCGCTCTTGCGTACTTCGGATAAGTTGCGCCTCCTTGCCAACATTTCTGAGGCACAGCACTATGTTTCTGCTGCCCTATTTGATGCCATCCTTTTGGTGGCTAGGGTTTCCACCATATCTGTGGTTGCCAGACGGGCTCTTTGGCTTAAGATCTGATCTGCTGATACTGCTTCTGAGAAAGTTTTGCTCTCTTTGCCTTTTCAAGGCACTTCTTTGTTTGGGCCAGATCTCAAGGATCTGATCAGTGAGGCTACAGGGGGTAAGAGTACATTTCTACCCTTAGTTCCTAGGAAAGAAACACCGCTTAAGCATAACCGGTATTTTCGTTCCTTTCAGAATGAGACACATCCAGCAAACCAGACGGTTCCCATCAGCTCCGCATACCCAAACAGCAATGGAAGCCCAATGTCTCTTCCAAGCCCAAGGCTTCCATGCCTTCTTCGGCATGACTCACCAAACACATGTCTACACTCTGCTGTGGGTGGTTGTCTGCGACACTATCACAGCATTTGGGAGGATTCAGTGATGGACCCATGGGTTTGCAGGTAGTGACGGATGGCACAGGATCCCTTTCGTCTCTCTTCCTCCCTTTCACTTTCTTCCTACTCATACACCTCAGGGCTCAGAGAAACGCCGTCTGTTTGACGGCGCTGTACAGGCTCTTCTGAAAAAGGACGTTCTGGAGCTGGTTCCAGTTCAAGACAGAGGTATGGGTTTTTACTGAAACCTCTTTGTGGTCATCAGAGTTACTCCATACATGGACGACCTGCTTCTGAAAGCCTCTTCTGCGGACCTTCTTCATCAGCAGGTTCAGCAATGCATTCACGCTCTCATCCATCACTGGTGGATCATCAACTTGGACAAACCAGATCTTGTCCCATCCCAGCATCTGGTCTTCCTGGGCCTCCTCTTCGATACCCAGAAGAACATGGTGTTTCTCACGGACGAGGTGGCTCACCAGATAACCCACAGAGTTTCTGTGATACTGGCTCAAGATCCAGTTCCAGCCAAGAAGCTGTCATCTCTTGTGGGGAAATTCATTTCCACCATAGAGGCGGTATCGTTTGCCATGGCACACACCAGGGAACTCCAGCGGTTTGTGATCCAGGTGTGCAGGGGTCGACCGGACCTTCTGAAGATGTCGGTGTTACTTCCTCTTCATGTGGAACTGAGTTTGTCCTGGTGTCTCGACCTCTCCAATCTGCTGAAGGGCAAGTCCTTCCTAGTTTCCTTCTGGACCACGGTGATGATGGATGCCAGCCTCTCCAGATGGGGAGCAGTCCTGGGTCGCCTGAATGCACAGGGTCGGTGGTCTCCGGAAGAATCTCTCCTTCCCATCAATGTGTTGGAGCTTCGGGCAATATTTCATACCCTTCGTCATTGGACATCTCAGCTGGAAGACTGTCCAGTCCGGGTAGAGTCCGACAACGCGACAGTCATGGCTTACATCAACAAACAGGGCAGAACAAGAAGTCTTGCCGCTTGGTTAGAGGTCAAGGCTATTTTGTCCTGGGCAGAAGAACACGTTCCTGCCATATCCGCTGTGCACATTCCTGGCGTAGACAACGTCATGGCGGACTTCCTCAGTCGACACACAGTGGACAACGGAGAGTGGGAGCTGCACCCAGAGGTGTTCACACTCATTGTTCAGAAATGGGGTCTTACTTACATCGACCTGATGGCGACAAGGCACAACAGGAAGGTTCCAAGGTTCTGCTCTCGATGGAGGGACCCTCTAGCTCTGGCGGTGGATGCAATGTCTATTCCTTGGTTATTATCACGGTGTCCGTGATTGCTTTCCTGTGTGGGGGCACTGGTTCGCTCCACAGCCATCCGGCTGCTCCACGTTTTTGTAGCACTCTCTGTACTAGGCACCTGTCACTCCCTAGGCTCGTTGTTATCCCTGTGACTGCTGCTGCCAGCTTTCAGTCACTAAGGCTTAGTGGTTGCCATTCTCTCTTTACCAGGCTGCCTTGCCCGGTATATTGGTAAGGCCGGTAGAACCTATCCTATCCATCTTGGGTTGCCTTACCCGGTATTGGCAGGGTCGGTAGAGCCTGTATTGCCTCTTGTCTGTTGGCTGCCTTGCCCGGTATATTGGTAAGGCCGGTAGAACCTATCCAGCTACATCTTGGGTTGCCTTACCCGGTATTGGCAAGGCCGGTAGAGCCTGTATTTATCTCCTGTCTATTGGCTGCCCTGCCCGGTATATTGGCAGGGCCGGTAGAGCCTATTCATTCAGTGTGCCAATTCCTTGGCTGCCTTGCCCGGTATATTGGCAAGGCCGGTAGAGCCGCATCGCTATTATTATTATTGCTGTCCTGTTAATAAAGATATATGTGTTGTGTATGTTACCCTATGGGAATGTCTTTAACTTTTCAAAAAAGCTGTGTTTTTACCTAACTTTGCATCTGAGAGTCTTAACAAACCGTGATAGTACGAAAGGGCCATGACCTCAGACAATAAGAGTGATGGTACTACACAAAACATCCATTGGAGAATGGATGCACATGAGCAACGCCTGGATCAGCTAGCGGTAGCGATCCAAACTATTCTTGAACGTACTGTACTCTCAGATAAGGCTGGTCTTAGTCCAGTGGTCTCCTCAGGTCAGACACCTGAGAACGTTACTATGCCCTCAGGGGCCGCAGTCAAAGGGTTAACTGCCTCCGCTCCTTTGCCGCTCAGATACGATGGTGATCCTAACCTTTGCAGAGGGTTTATTAACCAACTTGAAATATTTATGGAATTGACGGCTCATGCATTCCCTAGTGATCGCAGTAAAGTGGGTTTTATGATATCCCTGCTGACTGGTAGAGCATTGGCGTGGGCCAATCTGTTATGGAAAAATGCGAAACCCTGCACAAGGAGTTTCAGAGAATTTGTGCAGTCATTTCAGAGAGTGTTCGAGCCTCCTGGTAGAACCACCTCTGCTGCTGAACGCCTTATGGAAATACAACAGGGCAGGCGTACGGTATGTGACTATGCCATTGAATTTTGCACCTTGGCAGCAGAGGTAGGTTGGAACAATGAAGCTTTATTGGCAGCCTTTGCCCTGGGTCTAAGTGACCAGATTAAAGACGAGATCGCTGCAAAAGAATTGCCTACTGATCTTGATGATTACATTGAATATGTTATTCTAATTGACACACGGATTCGTGAGAGATTAATGGCTAAAGACCGCAGGTCACGGCAAAAGATGAATGGATCTAGCAGTACATTTTGCCCACCCGTCCCTCCCTTGGCAAATAAGCCTATTGAACAGTCTTGGGAGACAGATGAACCTATGCAATTAGGTTTCACTAGGCTAACCATGGAAGAAAAAACATATCGCAGGAGACAAGGGTTGTGTTTATATTGTGGTAAAAATGGGCACCTGCTAAGATCTTGTCCTGTACGGCCGGGAAACGAACACACCTAGGGTACCTTGGGGGACAGGCCCTAGGTGGTGTTCAGTCGTCCCCAGTGTGTGGTATGCTGAAACCCACCATACAGGTGCTACTTTCTTGGGCAAAACGCTCAGTGGAGATTTTGGCCCTGGTTGATTCCAGCGCAGCTGGGTATTTTATGGATAATACCTTTGCTGAATTACATGGGGTTCCACGCATTGAGAGGGAAACCCCACTCGCCATTGAAGCAATTGACGGTAGACCCTTGGAACCTGCTCAGGTTACCTTTGAAACCATGACTTTATCCATGACTACTGGGGCACTTCAGAAAGAGGAACAGCAGTTCCAACTTATCAATTCACCTCATCACGCAGTGATTCTGGGTTTTCCTTGGTTACAGTTGCATAACCCACAGTTTGATTGGAAAAAGTGTGAAATTTCTGCTTGGTCTCAGTCTTGTATGGAACATTGCATAACCCACCCGGTCAAGACCTTGTGTACCTCCTCCTCAATTCCAGACGAACAGTTTGCTGATGTATTCAGTAAAGGAGAAGCTGGTACCTTACCCCAGCACAGATCGTATGACTGTTGTATTGAACTGCCTCCGGGGGTGGTGCCCCCTAGGGGACGCACGTATCCATTGTCTTGTGAAGAGAACCAAGCTATGGAGGAATATATTTCTGATGCCCTTGAAAGAGGGATCATAAGAAAATCCACTTCTCCGGCCGGGGCCGGATTTTTCTTTGTAAAAAAGAAAAATGGCGAGCTGAGACCATGCATTGATTACCGTGGCTTAAACAAGTTGATGTCTAAGAATGCTTATCCAATACCACTCATCGCCGAGCTATTTGACAGGCTCAAAGGTTCCTCTATTTTCACCAAATTGGACCTGCGGGCAGCGTATAATTTAATTCGGATCAAAGCTGGTGATGAGTGGAAAACTGCCTTTAACACGAGATCTGGCCACTACGAATATCTAGTCATGCCATTTGGTCTTTGTAACGCACCCGCTGTATTCCAAGAGTTAATCAATGTCATCCTCAGAGATATGTTGCAATCGTGTGTCATTGTCTATCTTGATGACATACTCATTCATTCTGAGAGTCAAAGATGTGTCCGAGGTGTTGCTTCGCCTACGAAAAAACAAATTATATTGTAAACTGGAAAAATGTGAATTTCACAGAACTAGCGTGCCATTTCTGGGGTTTATAACTGGCAAGGAAGGCATTGCCATGGACAAAGAAAAACTAACAGCAGTCCTACAATGGCCACGCCCCAAGAGTGTCAAAGCCATTCAGCGATTTCTGGGCTTCGCTAATTATTATAGGAAATTTATTAAGAATTTCTCTACTCTTGTGAAACCTTTTGTCTGACCTTACGCACAAGGGTTTCTAACCCATCTCAATGGTCTGTGGCTGCTGAGGAGGCCTTTGAGAATTTAAAGTCTGCTTTCGTTAACGCTCCTGTGTTATCTCACCCCAACCCATCACTTCCATTTACATTGGAGGTGGATGCCTCAGATATTGGGGTTGGGGCAGTGCTTTCTCAACGACCTGTTAAAGGAGGAACTCTCAGACCTTGTGGGTTTTTCTCTAAAAAATTGACAGTGGCTCAAAGTCATTATGAGATTGGTGACAGAGAATTACTAGCCATTATCCTGGCTCTTAAGGAATGGAGTCACCTACTGGAAGGCACAATAAACCCTGTCTTAATTTTGACCGATCAACAAAAACCTAACGTATCTCTCTGAGGCAAAAAGGTTATCCTCTCGCCAGGCCACGTGGGCACTGTTCTTGTCTTGATTTAATTTCATTGTATCTTATTTGCCTGGGTCTAAGAATGTCAGGGCTGATGCACTGTCAAGACAATTTGAGGCCGAAATTGACAGAGATGAGGTACCAGCACCTATCATTCAGCCTGATCGAATTTTGGCTACTATACGCACTAGTATCACTTCACCATTAGGGGAAGAGATTTTGGCCTCTGCTCCCCTGGAAACCCCAATGGGCAAGTATTTTGTTGATGTGCCATTTCGCACGCAGTTACTCGAGACATACCATTCCTCTAAGGCTGCGGGACATATTGGCAGAGACCAATTGTTGTGGTCTCTCTCGCAAGTCTTTTGGTGGCCTTCTATGAGGGCAGATTCTGCTGATTTTACGAATGCCTGTGCCACTTGTGCCCGTGCAAAAACCCCTAGACACCTCCTGGTGGGCTTACTCCAGCCGGTACCTAATGTTGAACGTCCTTGGTCCCACGTTTCCATCGACTTCATGGGAGAATTACCAGTGTCTAGAGGGTACTCCTTTATACTCATGATAGTGGACAGGTTTTCTAAAATGGCTCATTTCGTGCCCCTCCGTGGCCTTCCTTCTGCTAAAGAACTGGCGGTGGTATTCGCTAGAGAGGTTTTTCGGTTGCATGGAGTACCCAGAGTGCTGGTGTCCGACCGGGGGAGCCAGTTCGTGTCCAGGTTTTGGAGGGCATTTTGTGATCAGATGGGCATACAATTATCCTTTTCTTCCGCCTACCATCCCCAGACCAATGGGGCCGCTGAGCATGCTAATCAAGGTTTGGAACAGTTTTTGTGCTGTTTCATTACTGACCATCATGACAATTGGGCCGACCTGTTGCCATGGGCAGAGTTCGCCAGGAATTGTGCGGTTAATTCTTCATCAGGGAGCTCTCCATTTTTGATCAATTATAGGTTCCAGCCCTATTTGCTCCCGGATTCCTTTCAGGCACAACAAATTCCGGCTCTGGATGAGCATATCGAGCAACTCCGCTCCAGATGGGCACAGGTGCAGAGGGCATTGGGTCAGTCATTCCAACGGCATCAGCGCCATGCTAATCGCAGGAGATTGCCAGCGGTTTCCTTTCAGGTTGGGGATAGAGTGTGGCTTTCTTCCAAGAACCTTAAGCTTCGAGTCCCATCGGTGAGATAGCTCAGTGGTAAATTCCCTGACTATGGAGCCTATTCAACCTCAATCCCGGAGGGCCAACTCAGCCCTTCATCCTTCCGAGGTCGATAAATGAGTACCATTGATTGGGTAATAATAACACCTATTATTTCAGCTGCCGATTTGGTTAATTCCGAGATCGTGCACTGACATCGCTTTGAGTCCCACTGGGAGAAAGGCGCTATCTAAAAACTAGTTATTATTATTATTATCTAATAAGTTGGCTCCACGATTCATTGGTCCTTACAGAGTCATTCGCAAAATTAACCCAGTGTCGTATGCATTGGACATCCCTGCGTCCATGCGTATTCATAATGTCTTCCATGTGTCCCTCCTCAAACCTCTTGTATGCAATCGCTATACTACAAACCCTGTGGTGCCAGGGCCTATTGAAGTGGAAGGTCAGGAGGAGTATGAAGTTCAAAGTATCATTGATTCCCGCAGGTTTAGAGGAAAGGTGCAGTATTTGGTGCATTGGAAGGACTGTGGTCCTGAAAAACGATCCTGGGTGGATAGTAAGGACCTTCATGCGCCCAAATTACTGCAAATTTTTCATTCTAAGTATCCTCAGAAACCTAGACCCCCATCTAAGAGAGGGGGTCTTTGAGAGGGGGGTACTATCACGGTGTCCGTGATTGCTTTCCTGTCATGTCAATTACCAGCAGGGGGCTCTCCTGTCACGGTTTGTTACGACTCTCAGACACAAAGTTAGGTAAAAACACAACTTTATTGAAATAATTAAAAAGGTGATCCCTTAGGATTCCAACATGACATACAACATACAATAATAGTGAAATACAGATACAGGCTCTACCGGTCCTGCCAATATACCGGGCAAGACAGCCACTAATCCAATCCAATAGGCTCTACCGGCCTTGCCAATACCGGGTAAGGCAACCCGCAGATGGAGTATGTACCAGGTTCTACTGGCCTTACCAATACCGGGCAAGGCAGCCCTAGGAGAAACAAGCTCTACCGGTCTTGTCAATATACCGGGCAAGACAGCCGTTGATCTAATACTGTAGGTTCTACCGGCCTTGCCAATACCGGGTAAGGCAACCTGCAGATGGAAGATATACCAGCTTCTACCGGCCTTACCAATACCGGGCAAAGGCAGCCCAAATTAACTCACAAAAAGCTCTACCGGCCTTGCCAATACCGGGTAAGGCAACCTGTGGATGGAGTATGTACCAGGTTCTACCGACCTTACCATTACCGGGCAAGGCAGCCCAAAGGAACTCACTCAGGGACGCTCAACAGTGAGTACAATCAGAATGCTCATGGAGCAAACCAGCGTCCGCACGCTGGGACCAATAATAATGTATTTAACCGCAATGCATTGGAACAAACCAGCGACCGCACTCTGGTATCAACAGCAATGTAAAAGCCACCAGGCTTGGAGCAGACCAGCGACCGCACGCTGGGACCAACAATAATATATATAGCCACAAGGCTTAGGAGCTAACCAGCGTCCACACGCTGGGACCAACAGTAATGGGTAGCCACGAGGCTTTAGAGCAAACCAGCGTCCACACGCTGGGACCAACAGTAATGTGTAGCCGCAAGGCTGAGGAGTAAACCAGCGCCCGCACGCTGGGACCAACAGTAATGCGTAGCCGCAAGGCTTTGGAGCAAACCAGCGTCCGCACGCTGGGACCAACAGTAAAGTGTAGCTGCAAGGCTTTGGAGCAAACCAGCGTCCGCACGCTGGGACCTACAGTAATGTGTAGCCACGAGGCTTTGGAGCAACCCAGCGCCCGCACGCTGGGACCAACAGTAAAGTGTAGCTGCAAGGCTTTGGAGCAAACCAGCGTCCGCACGCTGGGACCTACAGTAATGTGTAGCCACGAGGCTTTGGAGCAACCCAACGCCCGCACGCTGGGACCAACAGTAAAGTGTAGCTGCAAGGCTTTGGAGCAAACCAGCGTCCGCACGCTGGGACCAACAGTAATGTGTAGCCGCAAGGCTTTGGAGCAAACCAGCGCCCGTACGCTGGGACCAACAGTAATGTGTAGCCACAAGGCTTTGGAGCAAACCAGCGCCCGTATGCTGGGACCAACAATAAAGTTTAGCCGAAAGGCTTTGGAGCAAACCAGCGTCCGCACGCTGGAACCAACAGTAACGTATAGCCACAAGGATTTGGAAGCTAACCAGTGTCCGCACGCTGGGACCAACAGTAAAGTTTAGCCGCAAGGCCTTGGAGCAAACCAGCGTCCGCACGCTGGAACCAACAGTAACGTATAGCCACAAGGCTTTGGGAGCAAACCAGCGTCCGCACGCTGGGACCAGCAGTAATGTGTAGCCGCAAGGCTTTGGAGCAAACCAGCGTCCGCATTCTGGGACCTACAGTAATGTGTAGCCACAAGGCTTTGGAGCAAACCAGCGCCCGTACGCTGGGACCAACAATAAAGTTTAGCCGCAAGGCTTTGGAGCAAACCAGCGTCCGCACGCTGGAACCAACAGTAACGTATAGCCACAAGGCTTTGAGAGCAAACCAGCATCCGCACGCTGGGACCAGCAGTAATGTTTAGCCGCAAGGCTTTGGAGCAAACCAGCGTCCGCACGCTGGGACCAACAATAAAGTTTAGCCGCAAGGCTTTGGAGCAAACCAGTGTCCGCACACTGGAACCAACAGTAACGTATAGCCACAAGGCTTTGGAGCAAACCAGCGTCCGCACGCTGGGACCAACAGTAATGTGTAGCCGCAAGGCTTTGGAGCAAACCAGCGCCCGTACGCTGGGACCAACAGTAATGTTTAGCCGCAAGGCTTTGGAGCAAACCAGCGTCCGCACGCTGGAACCAACAGTAACGTATAGCCACAAGGCTTTGGAAGCAAACCAGCGCCCGTACGCTGGGACCAACAGTAAAGTTTAGCCGCAAGGCCTTGGAGCAAACCAGCATCCGCACGCTGGAACCAACAGTAACGTATAGCCACAAGGCTTTGGGAGCAAACCAGCGTCTGCACGCTGGGACCAGCAGTAATGTGTAGCCGCAAGGCTTTGGAGCAAACCAGCGTCCGCATGCTGGGACCTACAGTAATGTGTAGCCGCAAGGCTTTGGAACAAACCAGCGTCCGCACGCTGGAACCCACAGTAATGTGTAGCCGCAAGGCTTTGGAGCAAAGCAGCGTCCGCACGCTGGGACCAACAGTAAGAATGTCGCCAAGGCGATCAGACGTCAGGAATACTTCTAGCTGGACACGAGACGACAGGAACTCGCAGGAAACCAAGCGTACTGGGAAGCTCCGTAGAGGTGATCAGCAAGAAACGTCAACCTCACAGAACTAGGCCGGCATACTCTAGAACGACTCTGCAAACAGGAGATTCAGGAACAAGATGCATACTGGAACTCAGGAACACAGGTACAGGTACTGCTGGATACTGGAACATGTTCAAGGCTAAAGTGGTCAGAGACACCACGAAACGGCAACCATAGTATGCCCAAACCAGGTTTAAATAGGCAGCCTGAGGAGGGATAAAGGCAGACAACCAATAGGAGCCCCCTAATGGTGACTGACAGGGAATTGCAACAATCACGGGCACCGTGATATCTCCATTGGCTGTCTGCCTTCAGCCCGCCCTGCATTGCCTTTTTAAACCTAGTCTGGGCACCGTTTGGTTGCCCTTTCATGTTGTCTCTTTGCTGCTTGAGTCTACACGTCGTTCCTGTGTATCCTGGGCCATTGCTGTGTTCCTGCTACCAGTATTCGTCCTGTTCCAGTGTTCCTATCCAGTAGTTCCTGCTTCCATCTGATTCGGTGAGAGTCTCCGCTTCCTGCTGCCAGACCTCTAGGCCGTTCCAGATTCTGGTTGATTGTCTGTACGCTGGTTCCTGCTTCCACCTGCTGGTTTCCATCCAGTCCTACCGCTGACAACGGACGTTCCTCTGTTGCCTTGGCGACATTTCTATCTCTGCCGGTTATTCCATGTACGGGGTACTGGTTTGCTCTTCAAGCCACCCGGCTGTATTGTCAGTACACCTAGCGTTCCACGTACAGGGTACTGGTTCGCTCCTCTAGCCACCCGGCTGTATTCTCAGTAACACCTAGCGTTCCACGTACAGGGCACTGGTTCGCTCCTTTAGCCACCCGGCTGTATTTTCAGTAACACCTAGCGTTCCACGTACAGGGTACTGGTTCGCCCCTCTAGCCACCCGGCTGTATTTTCAGTAACACCTAGCGTTCCACGTACAGGGTACTGGTTCGCTCCTCTAGCCACCCGGCTGTATTGTCAGTACACCTAGCGTTCCACGTACAGGGTACTGGTTCGCTCCTCTAGCCACCCGGCTGTATTGTCAGTATCTCCTAGCGTCCCATGTACAGGGTACTGGTTCTCTCCTCTAGCCACCCGGCTGTATTGTCAGTATCTCCTAGTATCCCACGTACAGGGTACTGGTTCATTCCTCTAGCCACCCGGCTGTATTGTCTGCATCGTTCAGCGTTCCACGTACAGGGTACTGGTTCGCTTCTCAAGCCACCCGGCTGTTTTGTCTGTATCGTTTAGCATTCCACGTATTGGGTACTGGTTCGCTCCACTAGCCATCTGGCTGTTATGTTTCAGTGTTCCAAGTGTGGGGGCACTGGTTCGCTCCACAGCTCCAGCTGTTTCCATGTATCTGCATTGCACTCTCAGTACTAGGTACTGATTCGCTCCTTTAGCCACCCGGCTGTCATTGCAGGATTGATTGCGTCCCACGTACTAAGTACTGGTTCGCTTCTCAGCCACCCGGCTGTCCTTACTAGATCGTATTGCGTTCCATGTGTGGGGGCACTGGTTCGCTCCACAGCTATCCGGCTGCTCCACGTTTTTGTAGCACTCTCTGTACTAGGCACCTGTCACTCCCTAGGCTCGTTGTTATCCCTGTGACTGCTGCTGCCAGCTTTCAGTCACTAAGGCTTAGTGGTTGCCATTCTCTCTTTACCAGGCTGCCTTGCCCGGTATATTGGTAAGGCCGGTAGAACCTATCCTATCCATCTTGGGTTGCCTTACCCGGTATTGGCAGGGTCGGTAGAGCCTGTATTGCCTCTTGTCTGTTGGCTGCCTTGCCCGGTATATTGGTAAGGCCGGTAGAACCTATCCAGCTACATCTTGGGTTGCCTTACCCGGTATTGGCAAGGCCGGTAGAGCCTGTATTTATCTCCTGTCTATTGGCTGCCCTGCCCGGTATATTGGCAGGGCCGGTAGAGCCTATTCATTCAGTGTGCCAATTCCTTGGCTGCCTTGCCCGGTATATTGGCAGGGCCGGTAGAGCCTATTCATTCAGTGTGCCTATTCCTTGGCTGCCTTGCCCGGTATATTGGCAAGGCCGGTAGAGCCACATCGCTATTATTATTATTGCTGTCCTGTTAATAAAGATATATGTGTGATGTGTATGTTACCCTATGGGGTTGTCTTTAACTTTTCAATAAAGTTGTGTTTTTACCTAACTTTGCGTCTGAGAGTCTTAACAAACCGTGACAGTTATTCCCTCTGGCCTATATCTTTCCTCCACTCCCCATGTTTCACAGGGTGTTACAGAAATTACGACTGGAGCATTGTCCAGTCATTCTGATTACTCCGTACTGGCCTCCCCAGGCTTGATTTTCCAGCTCCCTTGCTGTCTGAATCTTCTTCTACAGGGTTACCTGTGGAATGAGGATGTTCATCGTCTAGCCTTGACGGCTTGGAAATTGAATCCTCAATATTGAGGAAGAAAGGGTTTTCTTCTGGTGTGGTGGCTACTATGCTCAGTGCCCGCAAACCTGTTTCTTCCAAGATCTACCATCATGTCTGGTCGACCTTCCTATCTTGGTGTGCTGACAAGGACCTGTCTCAGGAATTTGATCTGCCTACAGTCCTGGCCTCAGTTTGAGTTCCCTTAAAGTTCAGACATCTGCTCTCTCTGTTTTCTTTCAGAGGCGCATTGCCATCCTTCCTGATGTCAAGGTTTTCTTCCAGGAAATTGCTCATACTCGTCCTGCCTTCAAGATTCCTGCTCCTCCATGGGATCTTAACTTGGTTTTGGGCGTTCTTCAGCAACCTCCATTTGAGTCTTTGGCTACTATTTTGGTGTTTCACAAGGACAAGGCAGTGCTTCGCACGGATCAGGAGTTTCTCTCTAAGGTGGTTTCAGAGTTCCACATCAATCAGGAGATTTGTGGTGCCCTCTTTCTGCCCTGACCTCACCTCTGACAAGGAGAGGGATCTCCACTTGTTAGACGTGGTGCGTTGTCTCAAGTTTTATGTACATCGCACTAAGTCTATCAGGCAATCAGACACATTGTTCATCATTCCTGAGGGTCCTATGGCAGGAAGTCCTGCATCCAAGGTGACTATTGCTTCTTGGATCAAGTCCACTATTCGTAAGGCTTATGAGCTGAGGAAGAAGCCTGTCCCTTTCAGGGTCGAGGCTCATTCTACTCAGTCTATTGGGGCCTCTTGGGCTTACAAGAATCAGGCCTCTGCTGATCAGTTGTGCAAGGCTGACATCTGGTCGTCTGTGCACACCTTTTCAAAGCATTACCGTGTTGATGTACTGGCATTGGCTGACACCAGCTTTGGGAGGAAGATCCTGGAGGCAGTCTTGCCTGTCTAGGATTTTCTTTGGTTCTTTTTGCATCCTTCACTTTTGAGCCCCGTTGGCTCTAGTTCAGTGTGCTGTGTAACAGTTGGGGTGTTGTTACCCCTGTTCAGTGTCGAAGTGTTGACACTTCATTGTTTGTTGGGCTATCTCTGATCTGATGGTTCATATCTGCTCTGGTGACTTTGGGGGCCTTGTGCCTGGTCCTTGCCTTACTTCCCGCCTCTGGGAAACTCAGTGGTGGGACATCCAGGAGTTACCAGTAACCTGTATTGGACGACAGAGAAAAGAGGATTTTAGTCTTACCCGTTAAATCCTTTTCTCTTAGTCCATACAGGTTACTGGTCTCCCACCCTATGAAGGGACCATGCTTGGTTTTCCTGTGGCAGGCTGTGGGGGTCCTTTGGGGTCATGCTTACGGGAGTCTTCTTTCCCTTATCTAGTCAATAGTTAGTGTCTCAAATCTTTCTGGAGCTGGTTGGCTAGCTGCAGCCAAGGAGGGAAGGTAAGCTCCACCCCCTGCATACAGTTCTAGAATTGTTCCTGCCTACTTATAGGGGTGGATCACCGACCCAGAGTTACCAGTAACCTGTATGGACTAAGAGAAAAGGATTTAACAGGTAAGACTAAAATCCTCTTTTTTTTTGTAGTACTTTTTGTGTTTGATTATATTTCACAATGTTGCTGCCAAGTTATCCATGAATTCTATACATACATTTTAAAGTACACCTGCAAATAAATAGTAGGTACACCATGATTTTTTAAGAGACCACTAGCAATGAAATGTCCAGCTATCAATTATGAAGTGTTACTTAACATTTCTGCAGTAAGGGCCATTCACACTACCTAGCTATGATGACCCAGACTGTAATTAGAACTGTCACAGTGAGCCACCAGGCGATAGGGTACAGTGTTAGAGTGCAGTTCTTCAGAATGTAGATAGTCCACTCTGCAGTCTTGTGGTGGTCTAAGCCTGGTAAAGGTGCAAACCAAAAGGTTGAATAGCACAGATACTTTGAGCCAGATTATGTTCAAAAAGCAAAATAAATGTGTATGTTCCTATTTTTCTCACTCACACACTACACACACACAAAAATGCCCTTAATTAGGTTATTAGTGTGTTTACATTCAGCATTGAAAACATAAGTGCTATGTGATATCAAATCTAATTATCAGCTGCTAAACCCTCAAAATATGACCAAAAAGTAAGCAAGCTTTTTCAATAGGATTTTAAATTAAAAAAGTGTTAGCCATCAAAACATGTCTGCATAAAATGCAATGAAAACTTACCTGACCTTATAATAAACATCAATGATGAATATAAATGAATTGTATGGGAATGACAAAAGATGAAATATCCGTGTTCTCAGAAAAGGTACTTTCTGCTCAATTAAAGGGGATGCCCATGAAAAGAAAAGGTACAATACATAATGTAACACTGTAAAAATGAAATTAATATGTGCATATCATGTAACGCCTTAAAGACCAGTGACGGTTCTGGCACGTCACCGGTGTCCATGCCTTAAGCACTGTAACCTAGCCTTTCTTTTCTTGAAGCTTACTGGTAGTCTGCATCATATGGTACAGCTACTATGGTAATGCTTGTAGTGTTCTCTACATTTTAGTCTTTGACACTTCTATCTCTACATCCTGGAGAGTGTTCTTGAACTTCTTGACAGTGAAAAAGGGGTTTTTCATCACAATTGCAAGCATTCTTCAGACATCCACTGTAGTAGTCTTCGTCATCTATCAGGTTTTCGCTATAGCTGAGCTCACCTGTACTCCCTTGCTTCTTAACATACAGCACAGTTGATTTTTACACATTTAATGCTTCTGATAAATTTATTCTAATTTTTCTGCTTCTTGATGGCCTGCTTTTCTAGCATTGACACTTTGCCCCTTATGTTGAAATACAATAGCAACAGACTCCAAATGCAAATGCCACACCTAGAATCACCTCCTATACCTTTTTTAGCTTTTGCTGTGCATGAACTGATGATGCACAACCCTGGACAAGAAACAGCTGAGCAGCCAGTTGTCCAATTACTTTTGGAGGGACTATGTATAAAAATGTCTGTGTTTCCTACATGGTTCGTGTTTTATGGATGTAAATTAAATCGAACAGTGTGCACTTAGTCACTGTTTCATTTCAAATCAAATGAGCTGGAGTACAAAGTCAAACCAATAAAATTTGTGTCTCTGTTGAACCTTGATTTTTTTAACCCTTTGAGTGCCAGAGAGGTATCCAATGCATTGGATACCTCTGTGGTACTGAAAGGGTTAAATTGTATTAAAGATCAAATCTCATGGTAAGGCATCAGGACACAAAGACGCTTATCTACACATTGCTATTTGGACAGAATATTAGCGATATATTTTCGATTTGTATC
The DNA here is from genome assembly GCA_037306005.1 of Rhinophrynus dorsalis. NCBI lineage: Eukaryota > Metazoa > Chordata > Amphibia > Anura > Rhinophrynidae > Rhinophrynus > Rhinophrynus dorsalis. Next base: position 146,917,611 of record CM074718.1, read on the forward strand.
CAGAACCAACATTATCAATCTGAGGCCCTACCATTTGGTCTAGCCACAGCATCAAGAGTCTTCACCAAAGTGATGGCTCTACTTGCAGCTTTTTTACAGTCAGCTAAAGTCAATTTAACCCTTTAGATAGACAACCTGTTACTAAAAGCTCCTTGTCAGGAACTACTGCTGGAACAAATTCATCTGAACATGAAAATAAGGAAGAACAACATCTCACATAGTTCCACCAGAGAAAGTCCAGTTCCTGCGACTGATATTTGAGTCATTGAATGAAAGTGTGTGTTTTTTACGTCAGGACAAAATCACGGACCTAAAGGAAAAAATTCTAAATCTCTTGATAAATCCTGATAAATTTCACGAAGCTAGTGGGACAAGTGGGATCGACAACAGAAGCAGTTCCGTTCGCACAGTTTCACATGAGACCCTTACAACTGGATCTACTTTGCCATTGGTCCAGGAATCCTGGCTCTCTACACCATACAATAACTCTATCAAAGACCACCAAACAGTCTTTACAATGGTGGCTGTCAAGTCCAAAACAGTTCATAGAGACAGAGTAGAAGGTAATCACAACAAATGCCAGCCTGTTTGTATGGAGAGCAGTGTACGGTCTTCATTCAGTTCAGGGCCACTGGTCTCCAACTGAGTCATGACTACCAATAAAAATTCTGGAACTGAGAGCCATCTACAGCACACTATAAACATGGACAAGTCTCCTACAACACCTTCCCGTTTAGATTCGTCCGACAGTGCCACTTCAATGGCTTACATCAACCACCAGAGAGGCACAAAGAGCTAGGCAGCTTGGATGGATGTAGAAAGAATCTTCCATTGGGTGGAAAACCATGTCCATCATATCAGCTATATATATTCTGGAAGTGGACAACTGGGAAGCAGACTACCTAAGCAGAAAAAACATAGACCCAGGAGAATGGGAACTGAAGCAAGAGATAACAACAGCTGCACCATAATCCTGGATCAGGCCACAGGTAAGGCATCAAGTAAACTCAGGGCATCATATTTTAAAAATAAAAGTGGTAGCATTCTGAAGGAACCCAATTACACCATGGATGACAAATACAAATTTCTCAAATTCCCTTTGATTTAAAGGATTAAGTAGGCTCATACACTCTGCTTTCTCCATGGACTTGACATCCAGCACTGATTAAAGATGTTCTCTTGAGCAAAAGCTGAAATTTCATAGTGGATATTTGGACTTGCTGGACATAGTAAGTTAGGTGGAGACTTATTAGGAGATTCTACATCTCCTTTGAAACAGGGAATTGTTAATGACTGAGAGATGTTCTGTTCCTTCTCCACAGTATTAATATATTTTGAGGGGACAAATATTTCTCACCTGTTCATTTGTGATGAATCCCTGCAGTAACCCATTATTCTGCAGTAGTTTGGAAAATTACAGATGTACTGGAAACTTTTTGAAGTGAATGCTTTTAATATCGAATTATTTTAGATTACATTTTGAAGTTACAGTTATATAAAATAAATGTACATTCTAACATGCTAGAATCTATTTTTAGAAGATGTGACTGCAATTAAATATATAGGAATGCAGATTCTCTTCTCTCACATAAAATATTAAAAACTTGGTTTGTTGTGTTCTTAAAGGGTTTATTCCCTTGTACTTAACTGTGTTGTTTAGATCAGAAATTGTTTATCCTAAAAAAACATACATGTGTCAGCAAGGCCATTTATAAAGCGACTATATAATATATATATGAAAGGAGTAAAAAGAGATATATATGGTAGCATGTTCAATGGAAAAATAAATCATATTTGTGTTTTTATTTTTGTCCTCACCTCTTTTGTTTTAGAAATTACTTAAAGTAGGTTATTGACATGTGAGTAATTCCTTATGTAGGCTTTATCTAACCAAGTCAGTGACAGCATGGCTTTGCTGAGATTAAACTCCTCAACCAATAGCTAAAAATGTGAATATGTTTGTATGTAAGTTGTAGTGGTGATTTAGTTCTGTGGTTTGGGATGATTCATTGTTATCTTTGTAATTAACCCTTTGAGTGCCAGAGGGGTACGAAATGTATTGCAAAGCAATGCATTCCGTACTCCTCTGGCACTCAAAGGGTTATAGAATTCCTTGAGCCTGCGCTTTCTGAAGAACTACAAAATTGTATTTTATTCCTATGTGTTGATGGGCAGAAAGAGTCATCTTGAAAGTACAGATAGTTCCTTTTTGCTCGACTTCTGTTTTGAGAGGTTAACAGCACAAATCGTTTGTTTGGCACCTGTTGTTGGTTCATTAAAGCAGAACTTTCGTCATATTAATATAGCTCACCAAATCATTATTACATTAATGATATGAACAGGAGTTTTATTTTTAAGAATAATTGCTGTATTAAAGAAAAATAGAATCTTTTATGCAGATAGGCACTGGCTGGGATCTCGCAGTACGCACTCTCTTCACCTGCACTGTCAGTCCCTTTCAGTGCCTTAAGGCACAATGGCATTCATCTCACCAGTCGTGGAGTTGAAAGGGATGGACAGCTCGGATGCAGAGATGCTGGCTCTGCAAGATGTCTGCCTTATTCTTGAAAATAAACTATGACTGTGCATTTCGCTAATGTAATTATGATGTGGGGCACTATATTAATATGATGAAGGTTCCGCTTTAAATGCCCTTTTTCCTTAGTCTGTGTAGTTTTGTAGTTTTATTTTTGTAGTTTCCTGTAGTATATCTGCAGTATATTTTCCATGACCTCTGCGTATGTTCCTATACATGCTTTGACGGTCAAGATCTCTGCTTTTGTATTGGTCTTATTGCTGTAACAGATCCCAATAAGATTATTTAGTAGCTTTCCTGAGATTCTGGTACATAGCTGCTATAGATGTGTAGAGTAGGGTTATTTAGGTTGTGGCCTTTAGGGATGAGATTTTTATTTTTGTGTGCAGTCAGGAAGAAGATGTCACTGTCCAGCTGTACAAATTTCCGTAGGTAAAAGTTGGCACTGTGTTAGCCGTAGAAGACTCAGGAGACTGGTAGAGTGAAAATAATACCTTTTTATTGGCTGAGTAGCTTTAGAATGCAAGTTTTCAAGGCAACTTAGGTTTTGTCATCAAGCATGTTAGAATGAAAGCTGAAAAATACAAAATACATGTCATAGATTGTACATTCTAAACCCTGTGTATTAACAATCTTGTGTTAAAGTCTCTCATAAGAGTATTTGATCTCACTTTTTTGCCTTCTGGCTCATGTTTAGCCTTCAAATTTCCACCACTGGGTTTGGCTTTTTATCATCAGTAAAAGATTTAAAGGGATAGTAATACTTTGTTTTATCTTTATTTTATTTTGTAGGCATTAAAAAAACATGAAGAACGATATAAGTCTTATCTCTCAAACCTTTATGGTTTAAGAGATATTCACAAGCAAAGTTTCCCCCTCCCGCCCCTTTTTCCTAGTGTAAGCAATCTCTTCTCAGATGTGAATCTGGTTGTAAGACCAGACAGATAACAGCAGGAGACAATCTTCTTTGTATGAAAACAATGAAAGCCCTTCCCCCCTTGTCAAGTTTTTCAGCTTTTTCCCTTATCTTAATTGAAGATTGTCCCTCTCTGCAGTCTACCTGGGCACCTCCCTTCTGATCTGGCTGAACGGGGGGGGGATACTTTGCTTGTGAATATCTCTTAAACCATAAAGGTTTGAGAGATAAGACTTATATCGTTCTTCATGTTTTTTTAATGCCTACAAAATAAAATAAAGATACAATTAAGTATTACTATCCCTTTAAAGGAAGAGGAAACGAATTTAGAGGCCACAAAGAAATTCAGTTAACAGTAAAAATACCAAACTCTAAGGTAACATTTTTAAGGTTTGTGAAACCACATAGAAGTGCCAGTAATAGGCTTACCAATGTCTCAGTCAACGAGTCCCCTAAAATAATTCCATTAAGTTCATAAGTAGCATTGGGATTTTTTCTTCCCAAATTCATGACTTTACATTTTCCCACATTAAACTTCATATTCCATTTGTTTGCCCAATCTGCCATTTTATGTAAATCCCTCTGTAGAGAGCAATTATCCTGTTCTGAATTAATGACCCTGCATAACTGTGTGTCATCTGCAAATATTGATATTTTGCTTATCTATTTCTAAGTTCTTTATAAACATTTTAAAAAGCGGTGATCTACTACCGAACCCTGAGGTACTCCACTCTCAACTTTAAGTGAATTGGAGAATTGTCGATTTACAATCACACATTGTTCTCTATCCTTCAACCAGTTTTCTATCCAATTGCCCCAATTTCCTTATTTTATACCCCAGCCTTCTGTGTTGCACTGTATCAAATGCCTTTGCAAAATCTAGATATACTACATCAACTGCCTTACCATTATCTAGGTTGATACTTACTTCTTCATAGAAGCTGAAAAGATTAGTTTGGCATGATCTATTACTTATAAAACCATGCTGACTGCAGGGAAATCCGGTCACGGGACTGGTGGAGGCTCTTCAGCAGAGCCAAGATCGCGTTATGGAAAATAAATCCTTCACTGGAATGGTCTTCTACATGTGCTTGGTTTCATTGAAGGATTTATTTTTCATTAACACGATCTAAGCTCTGCTGCAGAGCCGCCGGCTGGTCCCAGGACCAGATTCCCCTGTAGTCAGCTAGAGCGCTGACGTCAGGGGAGTAGAAACTTTGAAAGCGGCTATATCTCAAACCATTAAGGTTTGAGAGATGCTGCTGGGGTGATTTCATTTGGTTTTTTAAGTGCTACAAGAAAGTTAAATTTAGGTATTTCTATCCCTTTAATTTTGTGCAGTATTCCCATAACTTTTTCTTGTGTTAACCCAGTATCTGATATTTGTATTGTTTTATGTGTTATTTGATGAGGTGCTTATACCATTCCTTGTTCCCTTGTATATACTGATGCAAAGAAAGTGTTTAGAACATTGGCTTTTTTCCTTATCCTCCCTAATCAACTCATTGATCTAATTTCTGAAAGGTTCAAAGCACTCCCTCTTAAGTTTTTTGCTATTCGAATTTCATTATCTATTTTTGCATACCTAATTGCCTTTTTGCAATCTTTGTTGCTCATCCTGTATTTTAAGAATGTCCAGTTCCTTTAGTCTTAAATAGTTTAAATGCTTTTTTTCTTGCCACTTCCTTCTTTTCATTTGCAGTTAACCACAATGGCTGTCTTCTTCTTTTGAATTTGAATTCTGACAATCTTTCCTCAGTATTTTTACCTTTAAATAATGTATCCCAGTCTATGTGTTGCATTGAGGCTCTTAACAATTTGAAGTTAGCTTTTTTAAAATTAAGAGTTTTGGTCGAACCTATACAGTTTTGCTTTGCTATTACATTTTTTTTGTTTCCTTTGCTGACTAAACAAATATGAACTCTTCTTCCCTAAATTTGGAGTTTAACAATAAAAATTAACCTCTTAAATGATATTGATTATTTTGTAGGTCAGTATACCATAAGAAATCTAAATGGTACTTGGGAGAAAAAAAATGCACTTATGACAAATTGCTTTTTCTATTTGAAATTGTGATTTGCCTTTGCAAGGCAGAGATGGAATAGCAATCTAAATGCTAATCAATCTTACAACTTTTAACATATTCATCACCTACTGACATAATGCATTTCAGAAAAAAATATGATAATCCATTTTAAAGTAACAACATATTTTTATTTTAAACTTGCATGGAAGTGTGAAAATATGTTAAATGTAAAAAATAAAATATGTAGTAAAAAAATGGGTCCGGTTTATTTCACTTATATATATATCATTCTTATTTACACAATAGATCATTAAATGCTCTGCAAACGTCTAAGAAATCTTCAAAGAGTGGGACTCACATGTCTGCTAGATTTGCTAGCTCTGTTAAATCACGTTATTTGGGAACATTGACCGTTTTGGACAAGTCAGTAAAAGAAAGTGGCTCTGGCATAGAAGCTGCAGATGCTGTACGAGCTGCTGTTTATCAGGTAACCATTAACATTACATTTTAATTTGTTTGTGTATTAGGAATAATCCTGCATGACAGAGATTGACGTTTAGGCTAGTCAATAACTCTCTACTGTTAAATCTTAACAAGCATACTTTTAATCAATTTTAATTCTGTCTCTGCATGTTCTACTTTTTACAAGAGAATTGGTGAAAAAAGAAATATTAAATTTATTACCTAGATCATTAGTTCTCAGACCATGTTCTCTGGAACCCCTGTGTTCAAGAGGCTTCAGCAGAACAAATATAAGTAATTGTTGACATTTTAACAAGTCTGGGCTGACAGTAAATGAGTGAATATGTGTGTGTGTTTGTGTATGCTTATGTGACTGCCAACGCAGTGCAGTTCTGTCTTCTGTTTAATTTCTCTTATAATGAATATTATATCCTGTTTCTGTCTAAAGAAGGCTAATGACTGGTACAATTACCCGTTTACTGTTGCATAACTTTTACTTAATATCTTAAATAGTTGCAATTTTGGAGCAAAGAAACTAAACTATAGTTGGAAATTAAAATTCTGAAAACATTGACTTAAGTGGATTGTTTAATAGCTTGATTGCTGGGGAAGTCTCAAACTCCTTGCAAGGCAGTGTGTTAGAGACCTTCCCAAGGTTTCCAGGTATTAACTCAATGGGAATTTCTCTTTTGTCCAATATAGGTTACTGGTACATTGGTTAGGCAACCGCCCCTTTAAGGCAGGAACAATTCTTGAAGAGAATGCTGGGTGGAGCCTACCTCTGCTCCTTAGCTGCAGCTAGCCCCCCCTCTCCAGAAAGATTTGTTCCTTGGTAAAGAGACAGGAAAGAGAACAGTTCTGGAATAGTTTTAGCTTATTTTTTGTTTTCTGTTAGATATGGAATACCACCATTAGGTGGATTACCATTTCTGGCAATTCCAAGGTGGATAGCTCAGTTTCCAGGCACTATGGTGGACCTTTTAGCCCTGGTGGGGGGAAATCTTGTTTCACAAGTTCTTTCCTCAGGAGTTTTCCACTGAGGCGTCTTCTTTACACATGGGTGATTCCCATTCATTGGAAGAACCCCCCCCCCCCAGACACAATGGCAAAATGGAGTGCGGATAGTGTATAACCTTGAATACATTCATGCCTTGGCCACAAGCTCGGTGGGTTCCTATCACAATGTCTGGTCCCCTTGGGAACATTATTGTTCCAGTCTGGTCTAAGTACAAGCATTGAATCCACAAAACCTGCTTGATTTGAGGCGAGAGCCTAGTAGTGTACTCTGACGGTGGATGTCTAGTGACTCATAGCGGGATATAGCCCCTTCCCCCCAGTTCCTTTTGTGTCTCCACCTCCCCCCCATGTCTATTACCTTTTGATTTTTTTAATCTCCTTTTCTCTACCCTCATTCCAACTTTATTCTAATTCTTACTATTTTACCACTCTTCACATATTGACTGTGCTTACAGTCAACATATACCCTACAAATTCTTTCATTCTTTCTTGAATATGAAGACTAGCCTATTGTTCCCTTCGTATCACAATCTTTTGCGATATTGGAGACTCTGCGTCAACCACAGATAAAGCAATATACTCTACACTAATGCTTTAAATTCTAGAAGTTATTGGCATAGTACCATATTATTTATAATTATTACTATATTATCGAACTAAGTTATGTATTTCTTATGTACGCAGTATATTAGCTCATTATGTTTCCTATGTTATTCTGTAACTTGTATAACTTTTAATAAAAATGGAAAAAAAAAAAAAAAAAAAAAAAATATATATATATATATATAGAGAGAGAGAGAGAGAGAGATACTTTTAATGTTGCATTTTTAATCCTATCAGTTGCACTGTTCCTTGTGAGAAATTGACTGGAACGTAACATTTAAAAATTAAACACGTAGTAGTAGTACAAGTAGGGAAAATGTTCTCCTTGAATTTTTCTTCCTTGCTTAGTTGTATTTTTCAATATTTCTTAGAAACATTATAGGAAATGTTACACTTAAAAGTAAAAAGATCAATATACAAAATGTAATTGTTTAGTATATATACAATTTATATAGCAATTTTTATACTGATTGGCATTTTCAATAAGCACATTTTTAACATTATTATGCATTATAATTATGGCAGAATTGGATGGAAAAGAAGAAAGTATTTCTCCAAGAAGTGATTAAAATTAAAAAGCATGAAGAAGAGCAAGAAAAAGAGAAAACAATCAAGGTGAGAACAAACCGTATAATTCAGTGTTGGCAGTTACTGTAAGTAGCCGCACTCATATGAGTAACATAAATGAGATTTGGAGGATATGCCTAAAGTAACTCCATTGAGAGCAAACCTCTCCTGTTGCTATCTTATTCTAAGGAGACTATGTTCTAGGACAGGATTAGTTCATATTTGGACCTCCAACTGTTGGAGACTCCAACTTGCATCGTTCCCAACCCCAACAGCATGAGATCCAAATATTAATTTCTCAGACACTGGATTCTCTCTGACTTGAGATGGAGGGTCTAAATATAGCAACAGTTTAACTAAGAATGAGACACACTCACACCTATCTTACAAAGTGTCTATAATTCTTGTTGCAAACTCTTTTTACAGATTGCAGGTAGTGGGTGCATATTACAGTAAGTGAAGTCAAGAGAATGATGACCAGGCTGGTTTTCAGAAAGTTTATGTGGTGTGACTACAAGGGGCAGTGGAACCAGGCTGAAGGGGGTCAGAGAATGTTGTGCGAAGTTGTTACTACTAGTGAACCCAAGCTGGGGGTGCAGACAGTGTGGGGGTATTATTTTATTTTATTTTCTCTTATGTCCTATATAGAACACAGGAACCATGGGATAAAACTCCCCTCCTCATGAGGACAGGGCACTTCAAAAAAGGCCAGGGCCTTTGAGAAGGAGACTCCCTTTTATTACTCCAGCCTTATCCCATGTAAGTAACCTCCCTCAAGATGAGAAACAAGCTGGCACTGCTCTTAGATTTTAGATTTATATTAAACGTAGATATGGGGCTATATAATATCCCACTGGGCAGAGTACCATTAACTGGCTTCCCTGGACTTGGATTGCTTAGTTTGCAGGTGTATTTCTGGACCATTTCACTGTGGAGGTTGACTTTATTATAAGACGTTTGCTCATTTTTGAATTTCTCTGAGGTTCTGTACCTTCTAATGGAAGTATGAAGAAAGACTGGTAAGTTAACCATTTCAGTGCTGTGATCCTATTTCTTAATGTTCCATTTTGTTCTTGGCACCCAGCATGAAATGGAGTCTCTGGCTGTATTGCACTCAGTCCTTCTTTCTCTCAATATACCCTATGCGATAAATGTTGGCTGCTATTCTGATTAGGTTTTATTAACCCTTTCAGGGCTAATCTACAATTTTCTGTTCTTAATTAATTGCATAATTCTATCTGGAATGATCATTTTTATTTATGTGTTTTTTTTGTTTGGGTTTTTTTTTGGCATTTCGCTATGCATTTCTACTATTTTCAGTCTTTATACTTTATTTATGTTTTAGTTTCAAGGTCTCTTTAAGAGCGGGAGCCTGCACGGGGACCATCTTTTGTTACATAGAGATCAATGGGAAATCTTTTCGGTGACATCGTTGCACCCGTTTCACTTACAAGGGCAAATGAAACCACTGACCATGCTCTATCACATAGTCAGCATTAATCTATCAAATGGTGCTCCTGAATCTCCTGCAGGGACCTCCAGCCATGCATTAGAGCCAGTCAGGATGCTAGAGTTTAAGGCTACTACCTGGGACCTCCAGTCTACCTTAAACTCCTTCCATCCACTTTACAGGGTGTCTTTCGCTCATGTCAAGCACCCGCTTCCATCAGGTCTTCCCTGCCTAAACTACCGGATGTCCCTGATATGTCTGATTCCTCTGAGGAGGAACTGATGGTGGATTCTGATGATGAAAACTGTTCAGCAGTGCTTTACTTTAAGTTTTTTGGGGATCCCTTTGAAGCTGATGCTGTCCCCTCTGCTGAGGGCCTAATCAGGGCTGTATTGACCACCCTGAATATTCCCTTGGTACAGGAGACCTCTTCGGATCCCCTCAGATGTGTTTCAGGAGCCTCCGTGCCCTTATACATGTTTCCCACCTAATCCCTCTCTTGACCGGCTGGTCTCTGATGAGTGGAAGTTTTCAGATAGAAAGCCATCTGTGTCTAAGGAAATGTGCTAACCTTTACCCATTTTCTGAAGCAGCTTTAGCTCAATGGTCTCTCCACCCAAGGTGGACGCTCTGTGTCCAGGTTGTCCAAGTCTACTGCTTTGCCTGTAGCAGATGCTTCTGATATGAAGGACTGGACTGATAAAAAGCTTGAGACTTCTCTCAAAGCAATTTTTGCCTCAGCTGGTTCCAAGGGCAGTGGCTGTCTGGACTGAACAGCTTAACCTGGCTATTCGCCAGGGAGCTTCTACTTCTGAAATGCTGAGACTTGCCACAAACATTGCTGAAGCGCAACATTATGTCTCTGATGCCCTGTTTGACACAGTCCATATTATTGACAGGGCTTCTACTAGTTCTGTGGTTGCAAGATGGGCTTTTTGGCTCAAGATCCGGTCTGCTGATACCACATCTAAAAAAGTCTCTCTTATCATTGCCTTTTCAATGTTCTTCCCTATTTGGGCCTCAGCTTAAAGATCTCATCAGCGAAGCCACTGGAGATAAAAGTACTCTGCTTCCAGTGGTCAACAAGAGAAAGGCGCCTGTCAAGAGGAATCGTCTTTTTCGTTCCTACCAGACTGATTCGTGCTTGGCGACCCAAACTGTTCCCCAGGCACCGCGCTCCTCCTCCAAGCCCAAACAGCAGTGGTGGTCCAAGTCCTCCACCAAGCCCAAGGCTTCCAAACTTTCTTTGGCATGACTCGCCGAATCCGGGTCCCCACCATCAGGTGTGGGGGGGGGGGGGCTCTTGCACCACTACCTTTCCATCTGGGAACAATCTGTGGCAGCCCTGTGGGTTTTACAGGTGGTGGTGGAAGGGTACAGGATTCCCTTTACCTCTCTTCCTCCTCCCCGCACTTTTTTCCCTCACTCTCCTCTGGGCACAGAAAAGCGTTGCCTGTTTGAGGGTGCTATCCAAGCCCTTCTGAACACAGTGGTCTTGGAGCCGGTTCTTTCTCCGGAGACAGGGTTGAGATTTTATTCCAACCTCTTTGTGGTCTCCAAAAAGGGCGGAGGTTGTCGTCCTGTTCTGAATCTGAAGGATCTCAACCAATTTGTGGTCAAATCTCACTATCATCTGGAGTCCTTGCAAACAGTGATTGCAACCATGTCTCCTGGGGAGTTCCTAGCATCTCTGGATCTTCAAGATACGTATTTGCACATCTCCATTTATGCAGAGACCCGACAGTATCTCTGATTTGCCTGCGACAGGGGTCACTTTCAGTTTTCTGCCCTGCCATGCAGCCTGACCACCGCTCCTCAAGTCTTCATTCGAGTTCTGGGAGCTTTGATCTCTGCTCTCCATCGAGATGGTGTCAGGGTCACTCCATACATGGACAACCTTCTTCTGAAGGACTCGTCTCCAGACCTTCTTCACCAACAGGTTCAGACCTGCATCCAGATCCTATCCACTCACGGGTGGATCATCAACCTGGACAAGTTGGACCTTGTTCCCTCCCAGAAGATGGTTTTCCTGGGCCTTCTCTTCGACATTCAGAGAGGGACTGTCTTTCTCACAGATGAGGTGGCTCATGAGCTGGCTCTGAAAGTCTTTACAGTTCTGAGCCAGGATCCAATTCCTGCCAAAAAGTTGTCCTCTCTAGTGGGGAAGTTCATCTCCACAATAGAAGCAGTCCTGTTCGCCATGGCTCATGCCAGGGAACTTCAGAGGTTTCTGATCTTGGCATGCAAAGGTCAACTGTATCGTCTGGAGGAGTCTCTGTCTCTCCCTATTCATGTGGAGTTGAGGCTCTTGTGGTCGCTCAATCTGGACATCCTGCTGAAGGGCAAGCCCTTCCTGATCCCATATTGGACGACTGTGACTACAGATGCCAGCCTCTCCGGATGGGGGCTGTTCTGGGGCACCTGAATGCTCAGGGCCAGTGGTCTCAGGATGAATCTCCTTCCCATCAATGTCTTGGAACTTCAGGTGATATTTCATGCCCTGCGCCACTGGACGCTCCAGTTGGTGGACTGCCCAGTCAGAGTCCAGTCAGACAACTCCACGGCGGTGGATTACATCAAAAAGCAAGGTGGCACAAGAAGCCTTGCAGCTTGGTTAGAGGTCAAGGCTATTTTGTCCTGGGCAGAGGACCATGTCTCTGCCATCTCCACAGTTCATATACCAGGCGTGGACAACGTCTTCGCAGACTTCCTCAGTCGACATACGGTGGACAGCGGAGAGTGGGAACTTCACCCAGAGGTCTCCCATGCATCGATCTGATGGCAACGAGACACAACAGGAAGGTTCCGGTGTTCTGCTCTCGCTGGACGGACCCTCTAGCTCTAGCTGTGGACGCTATATTGATACCTTGGAGCTTTCCTCTGGCGTACATCTTCCCTCCTGTTCCAATGCTGCACAGGGTTCTGCGGAAGTTACGTCTGGAGCGCTGTCCAGTCATTCTGATTGTTCTGTTTTGGCCTCACCAATCTTTGTTCCCAGAGCTTCTGGACCTGTCTATGTCAGACCCCTTCAGACTTCCTTCTTGTCCAGATCTTCTCTTACACTGATACCTGTTGAAGGAGGACGTTCATCATCTGGCTTTGACGGCTTGGAGGTTGAATCCTCAATTTTGAGGAAGAAAGGTTTTTCATCTGTTGTAGTGACTACTATGCTTAGTGCCCGTATGCCTATTTCCTCCAAAGCCTACCACAGAGTCTGGTCTATATTTCTCTCTTGGTGTGCAGATAAGGATCTTTCTCAGGAGTTTCATCTCCCTATGGTCCTTTCCTTCCTTCAGGATGGTGTGGATAAGGGTCTCGGTTTGAGCTCCCTAAACCCTATGACCGTCAAGGGTCAATCTGACTGAACGACCGATGACATACTATGACTGTCATGGACTTCCGGGCTCCCCCCGCGGCTGCACGCTGTTGGAGGAGTCCAGAACCGGAAAACGGAAAAAAAAAAAAATGCTCCGCGGTCGTTCAGTCGCGTCGCAGCGCTGATCCCCCGGTCGTTAAGGGGTTAAGGTCCAGACTTCTGCTCTCTCTGTTTTCTTCCAGAAGTGCATTGCCATTCTTCCTGATGTCAAAGTGTTCTTCCAGGGTGTTGCTCATACCCATCCTGTGTTTAAGTCCCCTGCTCCTCAGTGGGATCTTAACTTGGTTTTGGGCATCCTTCAGCGCCCTTCCTTTGAGTCCTTTGGCTACTATTCCTCTACGCCTGTTGACGTGGAAAATGGGCTTTCTTATGGCGATAGTGTCTGTTCACCGTGTCGCGGAGCTCCAGGCCTTGTCTTGCAAACCAACTTTTTTGGTGTTTCACAAAGATAAAGCCGTGCTTTGCACTTCGCAAGCTTTCTTCCGAAGGTTGTATCAGAGTTCCACATCAATCAGGAGATAGTGGTTCCTTCCCTCTGCCCTGACCCTTCTTCTGACAAAGAGAGGGATCTTCACTTGTTGGATGTTGTGCGCTTCCTCAAGTTCTGTGTCTGCCATACATCATTCCAGAGGGCCCCAGGGCAGGGAAGCCATCGTCTAAGGTGACCATTGCTTCTTGGAGTAAGTCCACTATTGGTAAGGCTTACAAACTAAGGAAAAAGCCTGTGCCCTTCAGGGTCACAGCTCATTCCACTAACTCCATTGGGGCATCTTGGGCCTACAAGAATCAGGCCTCTGCTGATTAATTGTGCAAGGCGGCCACTTGGTCATGTGTGCATACTCTTTCCAAACACTACCATGTTGATGTGCTGGCATCGGCCGATGCCAGTTTTGGGAGGAAGATCCTGGAGGCAGCCTTGCCTGTCTTGGATCTCCTTTATTCCTCCCATACTCTTTCACTTTTGAGCCCGTTTGGCTCTAGTTCAGTGTGCTGTGTATTTCTGTGGTGGACTATATGAACTAGAGGACAAATACTGTTGAACAAAGGCATACTAAAAAGGCCAAAATTTCTTTTGTCTTCTAGTGTCAAAAACCCTTTTCACTAAGGGGTTAAAGAGTAAAAGACTGAGCGTTATCATATTTTAATTTTTTTTCCAGTTGAATTAACATTTAAGGAATGTTGTGGGTTATCACACACACATTGCTTGTTTTGTATATAATATTTTAACCCCTTAAGGACCGGCCACGCACGTACTTTGCTGTCCCTTGAGGACTACGGAGCATTTTTTTTATTTGCGCGATTCGATTCCTGACTCCCTGAACGGCGTGCAGCCCGGAATTCCATGATGGTCCAGGACCGTCATGGGTCCTTAAGGATATAACAACCCATGACAGTCCAGGACCGTCATGGGTCCTTAAGGGGTTAAATGATGATGACTGTTAAACAATATATGTTAAACTTTGGAGTCCCAGATGGGTATGCAAGGTATTGCCTAGCAATAGCTTGCCTACGCCTACCCCTCCAACAGTCAAAGGCTTAACCCCTTAAGGACTAATGACGTGCCAGGACTATCACGGTGGTCTGGCAATTAAGGACCAGTGACGGTCCTGGCACACCTCTAGTGGACCCCAGAATAAAAAAAAAAAAAAAACCTGTGGTCCTTAACTGCCAGCCCTTTAAGGACCAAGGATGTACATGTATGTCATGGGGAGAACGTACATAATGGACCCACGACTTAAATATACATCCTGGAATTCAGGGGTCCCCGTGTGGCTGCATGCCGCTCTGGGACCTCTGATTCCAGTAAGAGAAAAAAAATGCTCCATGATCCTTAAGCCGCGCATCTGCTTGGCTGGTTCTTAAGGGGTTAATATAGTATACCACAGTATATTTATTGATAAACAGCATTTATTAATTCAATAACTTACAACCATTCACCACCAAATACTGAATTTGTAGGAGAGCAACAATAAGAAAGAAGATGCAGTTGCAGCTTTCCAGGCCTGGAGAACAGAGAAAATAAAACAAAGTAAAATGCATTTAACGAAACAAAGACAGGAAGAGGAAAAGAAAATGAGAGAAATACAAGAAATTGCACGCAAGAAAGAAGAATCTAAAAAGGTACACAAAAAGAGGGAAGTGTACTGTGTCCTACGCTGTATGGAATTCATACTTCTTTTCCAAGATACAAACACATGCAGTTTTTGGAATTCCTTCTAGAGCAATATGGGCTAGATTCTATTGCAGGAGATAAACGATACCTCCTGTTTTATCAGATATTTTCCTATTGAAGTCTATGGGGAAACCTGGAGATAAACGCAGTGATAAAATTAGCACCTGCAATAGAATCCAGCCCTAGTATGCCGACAACCTAAAATTTCTAAATGAAAAAACTGGCAAATACACTTTTCATCTTTTAATAAGAATGAGGCTGTTTGAACTTATAAGCTATTGTATAAATTAAAAGGCAGAAACATGCATTAACCCTTTGAGTACCCGAGAGGTATAGCTGCAATGCATTGGGCACCTGGCATTCAAAGGGTTAAAGCTTATGTTGTAGATCTTACTCACTGAGTTAGGAAGGATGTAAATGCCAGTACATACTTTGGAGAACATATCTTCTAGACCCCTGTGCTTGTTGAGTATATTGAAAATCCCAATCTACTATGTTTAAACAAAAAGAAGAGATCCCTGAGTTATGTTCTCAGAACTATAGCCAAGAATGTCCATTGTTTTAACTTCATGAGTGAGAGCTATGACTAATGCAAACATTTTTACAACATTTTAAAGTTATTTTTGTGTGCTAAACTCTTAATGTTTGTGTTAACATACTTTGCAAGCAGACTTGAAAAACACAAACCAGACCAGAGTGAGGTACTAAAATGTAGGAAAAGAAAGGTTTCACACCAGAGTATGTTTAGATATGGAGATAACCAAGTGAGGTACCAGATCGCTGAACATAAGTGTAGTCAGGCAGAGGGTTGGGTCAAACCCAGGAGATAAACAGAAGGCGGAGAGCTGCAAAGAAACTCTAGAGTGAATGATGTTTTAGCCCCCATAAAAAAGGAGAAGAGAATGCAATAACCAGATCAACGGGAGCTGAATCATACTGTAAACAGAAAAAAGTGTAGGCCATGTCTCCAAAATATATAGTTAGGAGACCTATTTATAATATATAACCAAACAGGCTCAAAGAAGAAATAAACAAATATATGTATGTATAGAGAGATGTATATGACACAGAAAAATAAGTGGTAAAGTCACATTTGTAAGTGGATACACTCTCATATAAGTAGACAGTTATAGTCAAAGAAGGAGGGGTGATGTTCTTCAATCTTAGTACTTTGCACAATAGAGGTCGCAGCTCCCTGGTACACCGGTGGCAGATAGGGAACAAGAAGAACAGAGGGGCACAGACCCTTCTAAGAGCGTAACTGGATTACAGGGACAATATATATATATATATATATATATATATATATACATATATATATATATATATATATATATATATATATATATATATACATATATAGATATATATAAAAAACATCCAAGCCCATTTCCTCTGATTTGTTTATCAGCATGTCGGCACAGTACTGTGGAGCCTATATTTCATTTCTGGGCTTCTGTGTCCTAAATTCATTATCTTGCAACATGAATTATACATCACATTCCTTTATCCATCCCTCCAGTTTTTCTAAATCCTCATGTATTCTGGAAAATCCACTGTTCCTTTTCCCATTGGTATTCACAGAACACGCACATAGACTGCCTGACTCCCCTGCTTGTTCTACTGGTAGTCACAGACCCATACATACAGATTCTGTCTCCCTTGTTTTACTGTCCACTGGTACTCACAGCACCATATATACACTATTTGACACCCTAGCCACTTTCCTCTATCCCACTGGTATTCACAGAACACAAACGTAGAATCTCTGACACACCAGCCTTGTTTGTCTGGTAGTCACAGACCCACAAATAGACTGTCTGATACCTTAGCCATTCCACTGTCCCATTTGTAGTCACAGAACCACACATACACTGTCTGATACCCCAGCATTGTTATTTTGTACACTGCTAACCATAGAACCTCACATACACTTTCTGACACCCCAGCCTTGTTCCAGTGTCCCACTGTAGTCACAGAACCACATCTACACTGTCTGACACCCCAGCCACCTTCCAATGTCCTACTGATATTAACAGAGCCTATACACAGACTGTCTTACACCCCAGCTTTATTCAAAATCTACAGGTAGTAACAAAAAACCCACACACTGTCTGACATGACAGTATTGTTCTCCTGTGTACTTGTAGCCAAAGAATCATGCATTCTCTATCTGACACCTCACCCTTGTCCCACTGTCCAGTAGTAACAAACTGCCCCCACACACAGACTTCCTCTGAGTTATACATGACAGGATTGCCTACTGAGAATTGCCTACTTGTTTCTCACCAGTCCAGCATGCTGAGATTATTTATTTATTAATATTAATCCGTGTTTTCGTTTGTGTTTTTTTTTTTTTTTTTTTTTTTTAATTATTTGGGGAGGTGGGATACTTTGGAGGTAATGCTGCTATGAAAATCTCTGGAAGTGTGTAGGACACACTGGAGAGTGGGGGAATGCCCAATTCAGAGTTGGTGACCACTCCTTGGTAAATCACATCTCTAGCTATATCTTTACTGAGACATGCATGGGGAGGAATTAGCCTAACTCCTCCATACGGTCTTCCAGTGATTCAGGATCACATGGCTGTCCTATCTGACGCAGTTTAATTGCATGAGAAAATCATAATGATTTTACTGCATTTTACATAATATGTTTTAGCAAAGTGTTGTTTATTTATTTGTCCCCACATCCCTTGTTCCCAGTTAAAAAAAAAAAACAGCAGTACAAAGACTCTGACACTGATATTTGTACAATTATGTTTTAAGTCCATTGGAACCTATATTACAAATGTATAGGCAAGTTAAAAAACGAACACTTCCTAATAATACCACCCCACTTACCTTACGATTGCCAGAAAATCCCAATAGCCCCTATGAATTTTGCCATTTGCCTTTGTTCAAGAGATAGCATCTTCAATCGATCCTGGATGTCATGTCCATGGAGGAGGACATGACAGTTGCTGGCAGATTTTTTCAAACTGCATGAGACTGCTTATCTCATAGTAAGGTGGGGAGTTGTTATTAGGTGGTATTACTTCCCTTTTAACACAGTCAGAAGAAAGTTGTAGCAAACTGATCTGATCTGCACTGATATGCATAGCTTCCTGTGACACAAAGGATCATATGTGTAAAGTCAAAAGTGGGGCAGATTTTGTGCAAACAAACTAGACCTACATGCATCAAATAAAGATTCCTGTTACTATAAATGGAGCTTTTAAAACTTTGAATACTGGTGAGGTCACCAGGCTATTGTTTTGCAATGCATTGGAGACCCCTCTTGCATTTAAATGATTAAAAACCCAATTTAAATTTGAATGAATGGGAAATGCTATTTGTCCCATATGGTGTGGTTGGTTTACACAAAAGCTGCTCACCTTTTATACATGTGCTCCTCAATGATATACAAGGTAGAGCTGTAAGTGCAAAACTCTAGTAGGTACATCTTATTTATCCTTTATGTTAATGAGATGAGTCACATTTGAGTAGAAATATAAAACTGTTCTTGCAGTGTGTGCTAACATTCTTAAACTGAGGTACTAAGAAGAACTGGACCAAACCAGCTGCACCATAAGTTGGGCTTTATTTACATCCCAGGTGCCCCATGGCAATATTTACTTCACCTGCATACCACTGCTTCTCACTTGAACCCTGCCCACAGTCCCATCCACTTTTCCCTGGCACAGATTATACACTCTGTTTATAAGTTTATAACAATCAGGCACAAAAAAAAGTCTTAACCCCTTGGTTGCTTTAGATCTCCAAGGAGTTGTTTCACAATGAGTTGGATACCTTGCTAGCATCCACAAGGTTAAAGAGTAGCCATTAAAGGGCTAAATTAAAGGGTGCATGGTCATTGAGATTGCCCTTGCTACACCCACAACTGAGAAGGTGCTTGTGGCCAGCACAGCTGGGGCACCCCTCAGTTTGCCACTCTTGGTAGTTTCCTACTCTGCCTACTGGTAAATTATACCCTTGTTAACTTTGTAACTTATCCTAGTCTTAGGTAATATGTATATATCCTATTTTAACTATAAATATTTACACACACACACACACACACACACACATATATATATATATATATATATATATATATATATATATATATATATATACACACATATGGGAAAGGATGTCAATATAAGTGTGCTATGTGCATAAGGTTACCACTTATCCATTAATAGCCACACATAAACACATATATATTAATACAACATATATATGTCTACATATAACCATCAATGGCTTATTTGTCTTCTCCCTATGATAACTCCTGTTTAGACTTATCCAGATAGTAAATACATCAATGCATTTATCATACTACATTAAAATAAGTACCACCTGGCTTATTCCAGTTAATTTATTGTCCTGTCTATACTACCTAGACTATGGGGTTCTGCAAGAGTCAGCTTCATTCAAAATAAACAGACATTTATTAGAGTACAACAGACAGGATATCTCAGAATCCACAGCATTAGTTAGTTTTCCTTATAAGGCTCAATTATTACAATCAGACATAGACAATACAAGTAACATATTTCCTAACTAAAACAATACAATAACATAACCACCCCCAGATATTTACAATACTTATTTACATGTGCACCTACTAATGGACATAGCTACCTGATGTTTGAGGTTCCTGCAGTACTACTTCAGCTATGCCCCCATCTGCAGCTGTCTCTCTGATCATCTCCTCTCTCCTCCTCCTAATTCCCTAGCAGTGGGTTTCCTTTGATATATTGTTCCCCTGTCCATCTGCTACCATGCTGAGGCTCCTGATTGGCTGTGGTAATATCACTCCAGGCTGATGGGATTTGTGCCTTGATCTCACTGGGTGACTTGGAGCAATAGTACAATAAACCAGTCAATTTCCCCTTGGCAATATTCGTGGGCAGTTGAAACAATACATGAGACTCCATCCTCATCAGGAATACAGGGTGTGTGAGTGTTATTTATCATATCAAATAGAGTTGAAACAATACATCAGACTCCATACTCATCAGGAATACAGAGTGTGTGAATGTTATTTATTATATCAAATAGAGGGTGATCTTTATCTCCCACCTGGACAACAGAATACTGCCAGCTTCCATGTAACCAAACAGGATTTGGATGTCCAGGTGCTGTGAAAACTTGTTCTGGGCCACAACTCCCATGCCCCATGGCCCCAGGAGATCTCACTGACTGTGTCTATTTTATTAACCCTCTACATACATCCACTCACTCACACTGTATATCTCTATGGCCCATTATATTATGTGGGCATAGTCTAGCTATATAAATAAAAATCAAGATAATTCATAAGCAGTTGCCCATAAGGTAACACCCTGAACATAAGGGACAATAAAAAGTCCTAAAATAATCATTGATTTAAATGGGGCTTGTAACTTGTTTGAGTGTGTTGGATGCCCGAGATTCTAATTTTTGCCCCAATGGTAGTTGGTTTGCAACAGAACTGATCGAGTTCCTCGTACGTCATCCTCCCTACCACTAACGTATGAAATAAACGCTATGTGTTAAAACATGTTTGTGTTATTAAACAGGTGAATTTCGATGCAAAATCTATTTGTTACAAAGTCGCATTTCTTTTCTACTTATACATTTGTATTTCCCCACTTTTCATACCTGCTTCTCCCCCATGTTTTAGGCTTTTGAAAAATGGAAAGAAGACAAGGAGGAACATTTGAAAGAAAAAATGCAAAAACAAAAGCATACTGAAATGGAGTTAAAAGAAAGGGAACAGAGACATGTTCTGGAAAAGAAGAAGGATAGCACGTCTGCCATCCAAAAATGGTACAGCTGTTTTTCCTCTTGGTTTAAAATGAACTAGGACTTTTTAGTCTGTAACTGAGAAAACTCCTTGGGCTATATCCAGGAAGCTAAAAGAGGAGCAAACCAACTGCAGCAACAGAAATAAATCAAATACCCAAGATTAGCAATGCTTTAAATTGGGCTTTTAACCCCTTGAATGATAGATGGGACTGCATTTCTTGCCACTGGCACTCAGAGGGTTAAAGAACAAACTGTATGTACTTTACACACACAAAACATTTATTTGGTACAAACACAGCATTAGCAGTCACTGCAATCTTTTGCGTTACACACATTTTACAATCCCTTTAATAAATTTAGCTCAGATTAGATTAGTATTGGTACAAAATAATCATGTCTCTCTGCTTTGCTGCAATCTAGGAATGAACAAAAGAAACACATGCTAAAAGAGAAGAAAAGAGAGAAAATGTACGAGAAAAAAAAACAGGAACAAGCTAAATTTGAAAAAGAGGAGAAAGAAAAGAAAGCATTGGAACTGTATGAACAATGGCTGGTAAGTATGTGTTTAAAATCATTTAACCCTTTGAGTGCCACAGATGTATGTTATAGGTCTGCAGCCAGGCATCCCACCAGGCTACGGATGTATCACACAAGTCTGTTTGGCACCCTTTGTACCTCTCCCTCCCAAACCTGTAATTAACAGAACTTGTTTGGGGGCATACGGATCCTCCCGATGCACCACCTGTGTATTGATTGCCTAAAATCTTCATTTAAATCATTTGGGAATTTGAGGATTTTTTCTTTTTGCTACAGTGTTGCTTTAATTCTTCCATTACATCAACCTCAGTGTATCATATATGTTGTAGTATGATGCACTTTATTTCAGTCACTGATACCTGAGGGTATTTATCAAAGACCAATTTTCTGTTGTGGGGTAGTGTATTGTGGTATACATTATGCCAAGAAATATGAGTTTGTTGAGTTTCGGTAGTGCTTTCCAATTTCAAATGCTACTTATACCAGTCAGAAAAATACATTCATACACAATTTGTTGCGCAGGCTAAAATGGGTTATAACAGCCAGGTCCAAAAGCATGTTTTCTGGCATAAATGAGTGGTGTATCTTCTTAATCTCTCATTAACCTTCTGTCTTCTGTTCCCTTTGATCTTTGACTCTTAACACAGCTTTTCTGCTGTAGATTGGGTCTGTTCAGTGAGTAGCCAAATTACAGACTTTGTCTTGTGAACCCCACACCTTTCTGGTTTTTATCTCTGATAGGGAGAACTCCTATTGGGTTTCTCCATAATGTTGTTTCTGAGTTTCACATATCAAGGAAATTATTCTTCCTTCTCTTTGTCTGGCTGCATCTAACATTCATCACACAGAGTCTTTTGGAGGCAAATATACGGCAGTCAAGTTGATCCTTTATTGGCTAAATAAGCAGATATTAGGATGCAAGCTTTCAAGACCTTGTAGGTCTCTTCCTCAGGCATGTTATACCTGAGGAAGAGACCTAAGAGGTCTTGAAAGCTTGCATCCCAAATCTACTTAGTTAGTCAATAAAGGTATCAACTTGACTACATTTGCCTCCTGTATTTCTACAGCTAACACAGTACCAGCTTTCATCTGTTTTCGGTAATTCAAGTCTTTTCGTTATTCCGGAAGGCCCTAGTGTGGGCCAAGTTGTGTCTAAGGTGACACTGGCTTCTTTGATAAAGGTGACCATTCACTAGGCCTATGTCCTCAGGAAAAAGCTTGTGCTCTTTAGGATAACAGCTCGATTTACTGGAGCTTCCTGGGCCTATAAGAACCAGCCCTCTATAAATGTGTAAGTTTGCAACGATATTATCCTGTCATACTACCGAGTTGATGTTCTAAAGACACTTTTGGATGGAAGGGTCTAATAGCTGTTTTTCCTGTGTAGGTGTCCTTGTCTTTACTTTCAGTAACCTGTTTTTCCTGCATCACAGTTACTCCCCACTGCAGATTAGTGGTCAATGCTTTGTAAATCTCCCAAAGGGGAAAGGGAAAATTATAGTGTTTAAGACTTTAAAAATTTAAAAGAATCTAAATGTATTGAGGATGGGGAGAAAGTGTATTATGCTGATGCTGACCTATTTATTGATGATAATGTTGATTTAGAATATGTCCCATTTCTGTTTTTTTCCCTTCTTCTTTAGGTAAAAATAAATTAGAGGGGGATGATAACTAGATCCGGAAATTAGCTGAATTTAAAAGGCAATCTTCCATATAAAAATAAGATCAGTGCTGACACCCCTTCTTTACAAACTTTGCAATTGACAAAGTAAGCTGAAACTCCCAGAACATCTGTCAGTTACATTGTTGCACAATCTTTCTCTAGTATAATGTTTGGATTATGCGATAACCACATTTGTTTACATGGTTGTTTGCCTTCATTCTTCTGTTCTTCTGCACATGGTTTGCCTTCATTACATGCAAGTGCAGGAAAATAGCCATACAATGAATTCAAAGCCAGTGTAGCAGAACAGAAGAACTGAGTCTCTTATCCATATAAACAAACATGCTTATGGCTTCATCCAAAAGTTACACCAGAAAGAGACCGTGCAACAACACACCCTCAAATATTCTTGGTTTAGCCATTAAGGTCCTCCTCATACTGACTTAATAAGGCTTTGTCTTCCACCACTGGAAAGGAGCAATATGCCTGTTTATAAACTCTTTGCAAAAGCAACTTGAAAGTCTAGACTGTTAACCATACTTATGAATACACAATCATCTAAGTTGTCATCATCATCATCAGCAGCAGCACTGCTTCCAAGTACACCCTCCATCTACCGAGACTCACTTTTATTGAGTAAGTAGCAACACAGTTCAACATCCAAAACCCTATCTAGGAGTGTTTACAAACTGTAGCACCACTTATCCCTACTGCTATTACTGTTGCAACATCTAGCCCTTGTAGTAGTAGTAGTAAAAGTACCATAGGAATCTCTCAGTCTGTGAAATATAGAGTAGAGAAATTCTTCACTCATGATCCAAATGGTAAACATTCTGCTATTGATTGACTTTGTAAAAAAACATTTTAGATGAGGGAAAGTGGGATCGCATCTGGATATATTATTATTGAGATTCCACCTGAAGCCCAACTACATGTGCAATGACTAGCAGCAGCAGTAGTAGCATTTTTAAAAGTGCACAAGGCCAAGGGGCACATAATAATCATGTTGCAGATTTCTCAAATTGTGGGACAGCATTTTCTCCTGTACCAATAACACCAATATTTCCTAGTGTGTGACTTTTGAGTTTGTTGGAGGAGGTGACAAGAGTCATAGAGCACCCATACTTGCTATCTCCACCATCACTAGTCATGTTGTCAAAACAATGAATTTGCACATTTCTTCTTTGTGCTGCCAGCCCACCTTTACAGAGTTCTTAGAAAGAAGTCAAGAACTGCACAAAAATAATCCAGAAGTATGCCTGAGGATAGTCTCATGGGTAAAGGCCTGGAAATACAACAAGAAAGCTCATCAGACCACCGATATGTGGACAAGTTACCACAGTACATAGTATATGACTGTCACTGTTCACTGGGTATCTTTTCCAGTAGTGGGCTACAGCATGTGGCTGAAATTCACCACCAAGTTGCTTGGTGGTTCTGGCACTACTAGTATTGTGCAGCTGCAGGATAGCCCAAACTATTGGAATGCAACTTTATGCATGCTGAATCTTGAGAAACAATCCCACAAAGAAACATAGAATTTGACAGAAGATAAGAACCATTCAGCATGTCTAGTCTGTCCATTTTGATACTGTAAAAACCTCAAACCTTATTTGGTCCTTGATCTTGTCTTATGTTCAGAACGGCCTTAAGCCTATCCCATGCATACTTAAATTCTGTCACTGTATTAACTTCTAACACTTCTGCTGGTAGGCTATTCCACTTATTTACTGCCCTGTCAGTGAAGTAAAACTTTCTTACATTACATCTAAACCTGTGTCCCTCTAGTTTTAGACATAGTTTTACATAAAAAGAGTTCTCTGGAGACAGAGACTCCCTCCTTACTCCACTTTACTCCCACCAGACAAGCTCAGCTTTAAAGGGGAACTTTCACCCACAATAAACATGATCCTAGTAAGTCAAGTTACTAAAACGGTCTAAAAATTCTTTAATACTTTTTTTAAAATTGGATTGTTATAATAGAGAAAGCATACTGAAAATGTTGCTCTGACATCAGTGCTATACAGGCTGTACCACACCGCTCTATAGAATTGCCCTGTGTCCTCATTTCTCCTCCCCCCACCCGTCCAAGCTATCTCAATGATCGGTGAAGGTGGAACCTCCTCCCTGGAAGGCATGCAAAACTGGTGAGACAACGCATCTGCCTTAACATTTTTAGAGCCAGGAAGATAAGAGACCACAAAATTAAAACGGGAAAGGAACAGCGCCCATCTGGCTTGCCTGGAAGACAAGCGCTTAGTCTCAGAAAGGTAAATGAGGCTCTTGTGGTCGGTCAAAATTAGGATAGGAGATTTAGTGCCCTCCGAGAGGTGCCTTCATTCTTTCAGAGCCAAGATAATTGCCAGTAACTCTCTGTCCCCTATTTGATATACCATCTCTGCTTTGGACAATTTTCTAGAGAAATACCCACAGGGGCGTAAGGCCTCACCAGGATCTGAGAGTTGTGACAACAGGGGGCCCACTCCAATCTCGGATGTGTCAACCTCCAGGGTAAAGGGCAGGGAGGGACTGGGATGCACCAATATCGGAGCTGCAGCAAGGGCTGCCTTCAGATTTTCAAAAGCCAAGATAGCTGTTTGGGACCATTCAGAGGTTTTCAAGTCATGTCGGTAAGTGGTTTGTCAAGAGTAGAGAAGTTTTTTATGAATTTTCTGTAATAATTCGCGAACCCCAAAAATCTTTGGATCGCTTTGACTACCATAGGACGAGGCCATTCCAGTACCGCAGACAACTTTTGAGGGTCCATGGCGAACCCGGAAGCAGAAATTATGTACCCCAGAAACGTTACTTGGGGCTTATGAAATTCACACTTCTCCAGCTTGCAGAACAAGTTGTTATCACGTAATAGGCTCAAGACCTTGGATACATCAGAGCGATGGATCTCCAGCGTTGGAGAGTGAATGAGGATGTCATCCAAATAAACAACCACTCAACTTTGTAGGAGTTCTCTTAAGACATCGTTGATGAACTCCTGGAAGACAGCTGGGTCATTGCACAACCGAAGGGCATGACCAAGTATTCATACTGCCCGCTCCGAGTATTAAATTCCACTCATGCCCTTCTTTTATTCGCACCAAGTTGTAAGCGGCTCTCAGATCGAGTTTTTTGAATATTTTAGGCCCTTTGACATGGTCAAAGAGTTCGGTAATCAAAGGTATAGGATAAGCATTCTTAACCAATAGTTTGTTCAGACCACGAAAGTCTATGCACGGACGTAGCTCTCCGTCCTTTTTCTGAACAAAAAAAAATCCAGCACCAGCGGGGGATGCAGACTTTTGGATGATGCCTCTGGCCAGCGCATCAGAAACATATTCCTCCATGAACTTATTTTCCTCAACAGATAAGGGATAGCTACGACCCCTGGGGGGGCGTAGTACCATGCAAAAGCTCCAATGAGCAGTCGTAAGGCCTATGAGGTGGTAAGGCCCCGGCCTGACTTTCGCTAAAGACGTCCTTAAATGTCATACTCCTCCTGAAGGAGTGGAGCAATAGTGTGAGTGAGTCTTATAGGACATGACAGACAAGACCAGACCACAATGTCACACGTGTCAATCCATCCTGGGGTTATGTTTCTGCACCCAAGGAAACCCCAGGATGATGGCATAATGCAGAGAATCAATCACCTGAAATTTCAGGGTTTCGGTGTGCAGGGCTCCCACCCTCAGGGTTAGCAAAGCGTAATGTGTGAGGGCTGCAAGAGTCGCCCATCAATGGCTTCTACAGCCAGAGTATAAGCAAGTTGCTGCAAAAGAATATTATTACTGGCTGCAAATTCTGCATCAATAAAGCAGCCAGCAGCCTCCATATCCAGTAATGCCGGAACTGAGACAGACTTATCTGGCCAAAAAATGCAGGCCTTCAACATGGGCTTATCCAAAACATTCTCTGGGGATAGAGAAATGCCACCAATGATTTGTCCCTGACCTGGACGGACTGGACAGGACCACAACAAATGTTCAGGCCTCCCACAGTACAGACAAAGTCCTTCCCTCCTCCTGAAGGCCCTCTCCTCCTTCGAAAGTGGGTAGCACCCACCTGCCTGGGTTCATTGTCCTCAGAGACCAGCCCAGGAGGTGTGGGAGGATAGGGTGGGTCACAAAGGTGAGGAGGCAACCTGCCCGGAGGCCTCCACAGGCGCTCACGAAACGAGGGTCTCTCCCTGATAATGGTATCAACTTGCATAGGTTTGTTACCGTCTGAGACAACCCCAGAAGGCATGGGAGGCAAGGAAGGATAGGGTGGGCCAGAAGAACGAGAAAAGAATCTGCCCGAAGACCTCCGCAATTTCTCCCTAAGCGAGGGTCTCTCCCTGATTCTAGTGTCAATCAGGATACAAAACCAAATCAAGTATTTTTTGAAACACATTCTCTAGAAAAAGCTCAAATGTTCATTAATTCAGAAAGAAACATGCTCAATTCAGTAACATTTTGGTGCTAATAATTTTGCATCAAAAGTAAATTGCAATTGCGCAAGTTTCTTGAATTCCACCCTTGGTTTCTACTGTATAACTAGTACTGGAGATGATGAGGAGGGGCTCCTTTTAATATGTTTGTGTTTCCTGTCCTACCTTGGGGGCAGAGCTGTCTATGTATGTGCTGCTGTACAACCCCTGGAGAAGGAATTTACAAGTAACCAAAATGTTACGTTTTTGTTGTTGTAAAACCAGCTATTTTGTACAAACACTAAAATTACAGAACTGTCATTCCTACCACCTTCTCTTTCCTGTTCTGTCTCTCGCTCTGCTGTGGTTCTCATATTTATAAAAACAAAATGCTAAAGTTTTTTGTTTATTAAAGTTTCTATATTTTTTATTTACAGGAGAGAAAAGAAAGAAGAGAAAGAATTGAAAAGAAACAGAAAAAGATTCAGGTTATTTTAGACAATGAACCCCCACCTCCATGGAGTCCTCCTGGCAAAACTATTCCTACTGGAAAATGATAGAAAACAAAGATCTCAAAAAAAAAAAAAAAAACTCTGACAAAAATACAGGAAATTAACATCTCAAAAAAAGTTTGTGTTCTGTCATATTTAGTCACTGTTTTGCTATATGGGTCAAAACATTTTAAAAAATGACCTGTGAAGTTCAGTAGACATAATTGCATAGCAAATTGATATTTGCAATATGCTGAAGACAAATCAGTTCCTTCTCAGGCATTATTATACTGAAGTTTTACTTGAATACTTTATTATTAAAGGGGAACATTCACATCAGAAACGTTTTTACCAGTTGTTTAATGATGTAAGTAGTATTAGGAAACATGCTTTGTTGTGTTTTGTTTTTTAACATCTTTTTAAGATCTTTAACCTCCAAGTTATGCGCTTCTGCATAATACGGCACGGTTCTCAAGACTTCCCAGCACTATTTCATTCTCCTCTCTCCCAGCTGCTCCAGGTGTAACCTCAATATAATGCTAACCGGAGCTTGCTGTAACGATAGGAGCCGTTCACAGCACACCGAAGTGAAGAGTGAACTCGATGAGCTGGGACAGAGGTGGGAGGAGAATGAAATAGTGCTGGGAAGTCTTGAGAACTGTGCCGCAGATACACTGTGCCGTATTATGCGTAAGTGCATAACTGGGATGTTAAAGATATTAAAAAGTTATAAAACTAAACAAAGCACATTTCCTAATACTACTTACATCATTAAACAACTGGTAAAAACTTTTTCTGCACGGTCACTGTTCCAATAATAAAACTATATATTTTTTTATATTTTATATAAAGCCCTTTAGCTAAATCTAACCCTAAACCTTACCCTAACCCACATATACCCTGAACCTACCTAATTCAACAAAAACTACCTATCGAACCTACCCAAATTACTAAGGAAAAATCAACAAATGTCAATCATTAAAAAAAAAAATGAAAAGGAGTGTGGCAAAAAAAAAACTACAGATCAGCAAATGCTGTTCTGCAACAATTGATCACTATGTTTAGTGGTTAAAGGGGAGGGGGTCATTTTTTTGAGCTGGAACACTAAGTGGGACATTGGATACAGTCTGCAACAATGTCTCTCTTTTCCTCACAATGTGTGTGAGGCGAAGGGACAGCGAGAGGTGACAGGGGCAGTGTATACAAACATTGCCTCTGTTATTATTGCTGCTGGAGCACTTAGTAACAGCCTTTCTCCTGCTCTCCTATCATGTTCTGTGGTGGTGATGGGGGAGTTAACCCTTGATGTGCCAGAAACATCACTGGTCCTTAAGGCATGGACACCAGTGATGGTCCTGGCACGTCACCAGTCCTTAACCCCTTAAGGACTGGCCACGCACGCAACCGGCCGGCATTTAAGGGCCACGGACCTTTTTTGTTTTTCTGTTTTCCGATCGGATTCAGGGCTCCCCGAATGGCGTGTATCCGTGCGAGGAGCTCTGAATTCCATGACGTACATGTACGTCCTTGTTCCTTTAGGGACATCTACCCCATGACGGACCTGTATGTCCTGGGTCGTTGAGGGGTTAAATATCCTGCAGTTCATTTTTAGTGAGGTGCCAGTAAAATGAAATGATTTGGTGAATTCATGTCACCTCACATCAAAATAATAATGCCATCTAAATATTTTTCAGTGAGATGTACTAGGATTGCCACATAAATATCGCATCCATAGTTCATCCCACTGATCCCCTCTCATTCTACCCCTATAAAAATGTCTTTCCACTTTCCTATGCCTTCTTCCAGCATGTAAAAGTCTCCCATTGCTCTTCTAATGCAATGAAGGGAGATTTAAAGTTAGTAGAAATAGGTTACCTGACTCCTGCCCTCTACTCTATGAACATGAAGTGAGCAGACTTGTAATATTATGTATTTAAAGGGATAGTAATACTTCATTTTAACTTTATTTTATTTTGTAGGCATTAAAAAAACATGAAGAATGATATAAGTCTTATCTCTGAAACCTTTATGGTTTAAGAGATATTCACAAACAAAGTATCCCCCCCTGTTCAACCAGATCAGAAGGGAGATGCCCAGGTAGACTGCAGAGAGGGACAATCTTCAATTAAGATAATGGAAAAAGCTGAAAAACTTGTCAAGGGGGGAAGGGCTTTCATTGTTTTCATACAAAGAAAATTGTCCCCTTCTGTTATCTGTACTGTCATACAACCAGACTCACATCTGAGAAGAGATTGCTTACACTAGGAAAAAGGGGCGGGGAGGGGAACTTTGCTTGTGAATATCTCATAAACCATAAAGGTTTCAGAGATAAGACTTATATCATTCTTCATGTTTTTTTAATGCCTACAAAATAAAATAAAGTTAAAATGAAGTATTACTATCCCTTTAAATACATAATATTACAAGTCTGCTCACTTCATGTTCATAGAGTAGAGGGCAGGAGTCAGGTAACCTATTTCTACTAACTTTAAATCTCCCTTCATTGCATTAGAAGAGCAATGGGAGACTTTTACATGCTGGAAGAAGGCATAGGAAAGTGGAAAGACATTTTTATAGGGGTAGAATGAGAGGGGATCAGTGGGATGAACTATGGATGCGATATTTATGTGGCAATCCTAGTACATCTCACTGAAAAATATTTGAGAGATAAGACTTATATCATTCTTCATGTTTTTTTAATGCCTACAAAATAAAATAAAGTTAAAACGAAGTATTACTATCCCTTTAAATAACAATACCTCTGGGGTGTTACTAACAGCCCAGTCATCCTCCTTGTAACAGTTGTTTAACTAAAATTTAATGTGGGGATTTAAGGACCCAATAAATAGATTTATTTTTTCCACTGGAAAATTATCCAACGATCCCCATCTTATTCAAGCACACCTGTGTACAAAAACAACTTGCACTTTAAGGTTTTAGTAGTGATTCATATGTATGAACTGTCTAAAGGACAAAGTAAAATGAGATTGAATTGGAGCCAGCTACTTGGTGAGATAGCTCAGTGGTAAATGCCCTGACTGCAGAGCCTGCTCAAACCGCAAGGTTGCAGGTTTGATTCCTGGCAGGGTCAACTCACCCCTTCATCCTTCTGAGGCTGATAAATGAGTACTATTGATTGGGTAATAATAGCACCTATTATTCAGCTGCCGATTTGGTTAATTCCAAGAGCGTGCGCTGACCGTGCTTTGAGTCCCACTGGGAGT
This sequence comes from Rhinophrynus dorsalis, assembly GCA_037306005.1. Lineage (NCBI taxonomy): Eukaryota > Metazoa > Chordata > Amphibia > Anura > Rhinophrynidae > Rhinophrynus > Rhinophrynus dorsalis. Next base: position 146,948,831 of record CM074718.1, read on the forward strand.
AAGGCGCTATATAAATACTAGATATTATTATTCTATACAGTACATAATTAATCTCTCCCTACTGGACATGGTTCGGATAGCCAGGCAACTCCTACTGCCAAAAGAATGAGGTACAGCATTGTGCAGACCTACAGTTCTCAGAAAACACTTAAGCAGAGCAGATAGAAATACCTGGTATAACTTTTTGGTGGGACAAGAGATGCACAGACAATAACTAAAGCTAAGCAAGAGTAGCAGTAAAAAAAAAATATATATATATATATGTGTGTGTGTGTGTATATATGTAGCATAACTTGGACTTTTTAAATAACTTATATAACTTTTACTAGGTGATCAATGTTTTGATCCCCCTAATAAAAACTATATATATATATGATAATCAAATAGACCCATGAGTGCTGGATCTATACCTGTATTCTACACCTCATCTCCATGACACCCAGGCAAAAGTTCTGGATTTTGTAAGTTCAACCCTTCTCTCAAAACGTGCACAGATATAGGCACAGCTGTTACAGTATTATAAATATTGTGATCAATAGTGTGACACATATAATGTAATACATATGGCCAAGCTGTCAGTGCGTCATATATTCTCCACTCTGCCTGTCTCCACTCTGGGCTTTGTGTTCTTCTCTCCCACTTACTGCCACCTTCTTTTTTCTTTGTGAAGGCTTGGAAGATGGCAGCGAGCAGAAGAGAAGAATGCCAGTCCGAGGTGAAGGCCAGCACAGTGCTGACCATTAGACACAGGCTGCATGAACACCAAAGCACCTAATGTTGAACAATTCAGAAAGCTTTCAGCAAGAGTACATCTGTACTGTAAAATTCCTGAGGATATTACAGTGGGATGATGACATCCACTCTTATGTATGTAGGAGCTATTAGTGTTTTACCTCTTGTCCTTCTTGGCTATATATATCACACTACTGATCAGAATATTTATTAAAGCAGAACTATCATCCCAAGTAAAGTCCCCCCCCATAATAATTATTCATATAGCGATAGGCATAGAAATAGTAGTATTATCCATCATAAGTACCATGTTATTAAGAAATCCAACTTGATCGAGATGAACAAGCAGGCATCAGTACAGACATCTTGCCTTAGAGACATCTGTGCACCTGCGCTGTCTGTCCCGGTCTCCTCTAGTAGGCATTGCATTGTACCTTAAGGTAACAGGAAGGGACTGATGGCACTGGCGCGCAGATGCCTCTAAAGCAAGAAGCCTGCCCATCAGTCTTAGGTCAAGTAGGATTTCTTAATAATGCCGTACTTATGCTGGATAATACTACTATTTCTAAGCTTATCGATATATGAATAATTATTGGGGACGGGACTTTATTTGGGGTGATAGTTCTGCTTTAACACTGACAGCTGTTACATTGGGTACAGGATTTCAGTGTTGTAACCCTTTCACTGCTGCAGGGGTGTGCAATGCATATCTCTATGACACTGAAAGGAGTAGGGAGTGATGCTGAAGTCTGAGCACATCCTCACCTAGGGGGCAAGTGGGGGAACAGAGAGAATGCACTTCAGGCTTCAGGGCTATCATAAGTATGGTGATGGGTAAGAGAGGGCATTCTCTGCACATCACCAGCTGTACAACAACCCCATTCCCTTGCATACTTAATTCTTAGTGCATATGGCGATGGGTGTCTCTTTCACCAAGTCAATGTGCTCACCACACATCGTCAGGCACACATTGTCATAGCATTGAATCTTATTGCATCACCCTCCATGAGATCCTTGGGTCTTCTTTGAGCAAATGATAACATCTTCATTAGGATATCAAATCCCAAATTTTCATTTATTCTCCTTTTTCTCCTTACCCTTTATATTCCATGTTTTATAGCTCTGCTGAATATGTTGTTGTTTTTAAATAAAATATAAAAAATACCCCCAAATTATAGGTAGAGGGGGAGGGGTCCAATAAAACCCTTCCCCACTTTATTGAATTTAAAACCCCACCATATTCAGAAGTGATGGAGACTATTGGGGTCTATGGTTTTCTTTACTACCTATTTTATAATATGTATTTTTGTTTATAAATAAAGGAAATATTTATGTTAAGACACAACTTGCTGTTTATCATTTTTGCTGCCAGTTTACTGTGACTGTTCTTTAGTACAGAAAAGGTTAATGCCCCAGCACCTTCATCTCAGTGGGAAAGGGGCAGCAGAATGTCCTTGCGACATCCCTCAGTATGCAATTCCGTTATGTCTCGATATGTCAGAATAGATGAAATGGGGAATGTGCAGGTGTAAATACATCCAAGGTAGGTCATTATATACAATCCATTTTCTCAAAGATGAATATGGACCAAAACAGGTAGTTGAAAACATTTTCAAGCAGTCAAAAAAAAGTTTTTCTTAGCTAATGCGATCAAGCCTTCTTCTCATCCCCACGGTGAGCCAGATGATCAGAGTGGATGGGATGTGGTCATTCTGATTGCTCCTTATTGGCCAAGGAGGGCATGGTTCGCAGTCCTGGTCAGTGTCTCTGTTCGGGATCTGATCCGTCTACTTCTCCTACCGGATCTGTTGTACCAGGATCACCTGTGGTATGAGTATGTGGAGAGACTGGCCTTGACGGCATGGCTCTTGAAGCCAACATCCTATAGCGGAAAGGTTTTTCTGCTGAAGTCACACTTACTATGATCCAGGCTTGGAAGCAGGTCTCTTCCAAGGCATACCGTAGGTTATGGTCCACTTCTTATAAGTGGTGAGCAGACAAGAACATATCCCTCCACTTTTTTATCTTCCCCTGATTCTGTCTTTTCTTAAAGAAGGTGTGAACAAAAGGCTAAGCTTGAGCTCCCATAAGGTTCAGATCTCAGCACTCTCTGTTCTTTTGCAGAGATGCATTGCTATCATTCCAGATGTCAAGGTTTTTCTTTAAGAGGTGGCTCAAAAAAGGGTCTTGTGGGTGTAGACTCCCAGCTCCCTCTGCAGCACATCCCAGCCCTGCCTCGAGTTATGTTGTGTTCTTCAAGGTGAAATAATGGCCAGAGCCCTTCTCCTACTTTTAGATTCTATATTATTTTTATAATATGGATCTGTTACAATTCCCTCATTAGGGTTACCATTACTGGTCTTCCCCAGTTTGTGCAGGTGATGTGCTGTGTGGACCCTTACAGCCCCGTGTAGAGAATCTTGTAACCCAAATTTTCACTCCCAGCAGTGTCTCTCTGGGGCTCTGCTTCCTTCATAACAGTAACCTGAAGATTTGAAGATTGGGAAGTAACCCTTTGAGTGCCTTGGTCCACTTTGTCCCTACTTTTACCCCTTCCTGCAGGGGTTTCCTTTGAGCCTTGAGGGTTTTTACTCGTGTTGGGTATTTTATTACTGTTCTCCCCTGAGTTATGGAGCATGGATGTCTGCATTGTGACTAGTTAACCCATTCCTTGCTGTTTTATGTGGGTTCGGGGCTTGTGCCCTGCCCTTCAGGAGTATGGACTCAGCCCCATGGTACCTGTGTTCCATATGGACTAAAGAGAAAAGGATTAACAGGTAAGAACACTAAAATCCCATTTTGTACCCTATTCTGCATTTGGCTTGCCCCAGAATTGCTCAGTTTTTTATTTGAAATATAGGGAATCAGAGTTTTAATTTACTGTTTTACTCTCACCCCCTTGTGCTGGAAGACTATTCCACTAATCACCCTTTCCATAAAGTTGTTTTTCTTTCAGTTCCTCTTATTTTCCTACCCCCCAGAGGAGCAATTCTGGGGCAAACCAACTGCACCGGAAAAGTAAAAAAATACCCCAAATTCCCATTGGTTTAAATGGTACATTTAAGCTCTTGAATACTAATGTGGTCTCTGCCATGCTACTTAGCAATGCATTGGAGACCTCACTAGCATTCAAGGGGTTAAAATTACAGTTTAAATCAATGGCTCTGTCTGTGTACTATACATCTTTAGGATTTTTGTGCGTTAGGCTTATAGGTCCCAACAAATCCTAGAAGCTAATGTACAACAGTCAGTAAAGAAGCCAAAGATGAAAAGAGGTTGGATATTGCAAGACATTGATCCAAACCATGCATCAAAAGTGAAATACTTCAAGAAATGGCATTTTATGGTTTTTGGAATGACCTTCACAGTCACCAAACTTGAATATTCCTGGAAATCTGTTTGTAGATTTCAAACATGCAGCACATGCAAGATGACCTAAGAATATTTCTGAACTAGAAGCATTCTGCAAGGAAGAATGGGAAAAATTCCTAAAACAAGAACAGAATGACTGTTAGCTGGCAACAAGAAACATTTGGAGGCTGTGATTTCTGCCAAAGGACTCTTAGGGTGCCCAATCTTTTGCAAATGCCACATTTTCTGTTTTATTGTTGTGCAATACAATTTGTAAAAATACATTGTTTGTTGGCTGCAAAGGTTATGATAATATCTTTTCACGTAGCAAATTTAACAAAACATGTAATTTGTGCCCAAACCTTTGCATTAAACTGTAAGTAAGCCATCTCTTTTAAGGCTCGATTTAATAGACATTGGTAAAATTGTTGGTAGGGCAAAATGAACATGGCACACACACTATGTTACCTTCAGAATTCAATTGCCCTATTAACAGGAACCACAACAAACGTTGGGAGAAAGAACCTGACTTTTCGCCCAACGTTCATTGTCGGGTTTTTGTTCCCAAATATCACTCTAAATAGCATGAGAAATGGGAACATCAAAGGAAAACGGTGAACACTCAGTGTTTGACACACAGCATGTGCTAAACACACTTACCTGCATCCAGTTAAAGTCTTCTTTAATATTCTATCTTGCGTCTTCTTCTGTCATCTTATCTTCTCATCTTTGTTTCTTTTAATCTGCCAAAATAGATTGCCACAATACATTCCATGTTCACAGAAGAAAAGCCCCCAAAAGTATGCCAGAACTGGACACTGCCACTGCCGCAATATAAAAGCCAGTCTCAATTCAAATTGCACTCAGAATGGCTCAGGCAACAGCCGTAGCGGTATATGTGGGGGGGGATTTTTGCTCTTCTCTCCTGCCACCGCCTACAACATCAAGTTCTGACAGTTATTTTGTTGCATTTCAATGGTTCAGTCATAGAATATTAACAAACACGGAGTCATTGATATCAGTTATACATAGAATGAGATGGTAACAGCAGAGTCACTGACTACATTTTCCCGCAGAAGGTGATAGTAACAGGTCAATCAACTTGTGACAGTTTGAATGGGTATAACTTTTGAATAAAGCAACTGCCAGCATTGGGAGTACCCCTATTTTACTTGGCTTGGAAAAGTCTTACCATTTATATTTATATTGTTTCTTCCATTATAAAATTATACTGGCCCATAATAATTGACCACCTGCAGTATATCATGTTCTATTTCTTGCTGTATAAGTATTTTTATTGTTGTTTCATTTTATAACTTTAAAATAAATTGAATAATTTATCAACCTGAAATATATACGTTTTATTTACAGGTGATTTAATATTCTAGGTGTTTTACACTTTAACTACTTTGTCATAGGTAGTTTATAGAATGAGTAGTTATTTTATAAAATAACTATTTCATTTCCTGTGTACTTTGTCAAATGCTTTATGATATGTATTTTGTGGAATAATTATTCTATGTAATAATTAAATTGTGTAACTTTATGTGTTTACTGATCTGTGAAATACCTAGTTAAAGTATATAATTTTATTCTCAAATGCTATTTAGTTCATAAAGTAACTGAATCATACACTTCACCTATAACATATATACCTTAGTTCCAGGCCTAGGAGCCTACTAACAGGCGAGGTTTTAAGGTTATCCCTAAGTACCCACCTTTCATCATAGAGAGCCTGAAAACCTGTCCTGTTGGTGTTTCCTACATATTAATTTGAGAAACACTGCCATACCTAATTCAAACTTCACAAAAGTGACAGTGCAGGAATCCCTTCTAAATGCTGGATTTCTGGATTTCTTTAAGATCTCACCCAGACACTCAAGTGCTCTTAAGAGTGCTAATCACATAATCCCTTTCTATCTCTGGGCTGCAGACATGCCCTGGATTTATTCAACCCCAGGCTAGTGATCGCTACTCTTAAGATGATGGCTTTCTTCCTTTTCTCCACATTGCATATAACCATTTATAAGTAGGAATGGAGGAGGTTATTATATTAATTATATTATATGTACTACTTGCAACAGTTTAGCTTATTTTAAGCATTTGGCACAGAAATTTTGGACATTAGATGTATATTCGATACACACCCACTATCCCATTGACTAATTGCAACTTAAATAGTGTAAGCTTCGGACAGGCTCCCCTTATGCTCCAGAGGAAGGAGCAGATTGAAATACAGGTACAGTGTCCAGCAGCCTGATGTCTGGAGAAGGAGAAATAGAGCCCTAGAGAAAGCGAATCCCTTTGGTTTCAAGCATCACTTTATCTACGACAAGAACAATGCTGACATGACTAATCCGCCATTGGACACAGCTCACAGCAGAACACACTGGCGGGGAACAGTTGCCTGGACAGCAGAAGCGGAGAGTCAATACTCATCTGTATGAGCGCTTTGGAAACTGGAAATCAAGTAAGGCCCACCTATCTCCTTTATATTCGAGCCATCAATAGCTTTTGATCTATACAGATTGTTGTTTAATTGTTGCTATCTCACTGCTGTAGACTATCAGACTGTTATCCAGACAATTCAGCTATAAGTGATCCTGTGGATAACTAACACAATATTTTCTTTTTTTTTCATTTTCTTATATTTTATTTTCAGTCTGTGATGCAAACGCAGATGCTTTTATTGTGCAAATAATATTTGACATATTATTGTATCTTTAGGTGAATATTTAACTATTCTTTTGTTTGTCTGTACAATTGTAACGATTTTAGCTTTATTATCGACTATGCAATGTTGTGATTAATCTCACTACTGCACTTAGAGGGTCCACCTTTTGTGCTTCCCCCCTCCTTTTTTTAGCACATCATAAAAGAGGACTGATGGTTGATCAAGTGGAGACAGTTCTAAAAGAACCTCCACAGGAATTATATCCAAAACAGTCAGGCTAGAAAATGTCTGTGAGTATCAGTACTTTATAATCAAATTTTATTGTCCAAAATGGGAGCACTAAAATGGGAGCACTGAGTGAGGGCAGTGTACATATCCTTCATCTGCGACAAAGCTTGTCTGGCATAAACCAGACAAGCTTCAGCATCAGCAAGTGGATGTGCCATATTGATTGATGCATCTATTTTCATTTCTCTTTGAACAGGACCAGGTGAAGTATTCTCCTGCAGGAGGGCAGGACACTTGCATAAAAAGAAATCTCTGGAGGAGACTCACTCCCTTCTCCACTTTATCCCCCACCAGACATTCTCCATTTTAAAAGTCGCCTCAAAAACAATGGTCAAGCAAAGATTCTCTTGTTTTCTGTTTTTATTTTCTTATATGGGGCTGTTCAATCACCCATTAGGCAGGCTCTTATTTCCTGTTCCTGCTGGATGGAAACGGACCAAGGAGAGGACTTTGTCAGGACCTGGGTCTGCTGTCGGATTACTTTTAGAAAGTTACTTAGCTACTCTCCTCTGTCTTTCCACATGGAAGCCTGAATACTGTAGAGGATTCCAGTTTTTTGCAGAATGTACATATCCTGTGAGTTTGCCACTCTGACTGTCTTGCAGCAACGTTCAGAAGTATGTGGTGTTTTTGGATCCTTCCCAACACAATTGCCCCCACCCCTGGCCTCAGCAGTTGCCCTGGGGTGGTTCCTTCCTTTTAGTTTACTCTTTTCTTAGTCTTCTGTTTTTTTCTTATTTAACAGGCATTGGTACCTTTCAAAGAAGAGCACTCATGGCAGCGATTTGGAGCATCAGCTGAATTCTCCCAGTCTGCAGACCTGGACATATATTAAGGAGAACACCAGCAAGGGGTTTTCCCCCCATGCCGAGCTGGGGATTGTGAGCAATGGCTGGAAAGCCATGTCATTCATACCTTTTTATATCAATGGTGAATTTTCCAATAAAGCCTGTTTTTTCCAGCCTTCAGGGAATGGAAGAGGAGGCTCCATATATCTCCCCTTCCCTTTCTCTTCAACAGAGCAATCCAGGAGACACTTTCTTTTCAGCTCCTTATTCTGGAGTCTGACTTTACCTCCTGACATCTTGTCTTTAACCCCTAACAGGCAAGCATTTTTTTCTTATTTTTTGTCCTTTACTCTCTTTTTGGTGGTCTCCTGCCTTTGTCTGATCACAGGGGAGACATGGGGAAGGTTCACCATGACTTCAGTGATCTCTTTATTAGCCCTTTGTTCCTCATGTCCAGCCTTTCCATGGATTTTACTGGAGTATTATGCCCCTCTTGTTCTGTGGCTCTAATCAGCAAATTCCAGGCCCCTCTTCTTTAGATCTGAAGCCTGCATGGTCTTACCATACCAGGAATACTATTCCATCATGATTAAGGGGATCCTGAAATCAAGACCCCCCTGTTGCCCCCAAAAGACCAGATAGTAATTTTGAAACTGGGGATCCCCCCTGGTAGTGGGGGATTCCTTTATTCAGGAAGGGAAACAGGGGAAGTTGGTTTTACCTCAACATTTATCCATATGGATTAATTTGAGGAACACCCTGGAACATCTGTCTTATTCAGGTGGTTTTTGAGACCCTCAAGATTTCTGAGGCCTCCAATTCAAATTCCTCATGTATGGGCATGTTTTAAGAGGAGCAAAAGGGATGTTGTGCTTTCCCTTGACTATCATTCCCATGACCAAGTAGTTCTTGAGGAATGGAAGTTGCCTGATAAACTATTTATCCCCAGGTGCTTTTCACTTTTATATCCCTTCTCTTCTGCTATGCTATGGCAATGGACTACTTCCTCCCAGCAGTCAACCCTCCTTTTTATCAAATTTTTAGAACACAGCCTTGCAAGTTATGAATGCAATGGCATTCAGTGATCAGGCAGATAAACAATTTGATTCCCTTCTTAAGGCAAACTTCATGGGCTCTGGAGCCACTATACACAATGCCCAGGCTGTCTCAGGGGAAAAACTGGTTATAGCTATCTATGTGGATGCTTCTAAAGAGAACATTGTTCCTTCTGTTTTCAAGATCCATGAGGCTAATGCGTTTCTTGTTCAGGCCACCTCAGTGGTAAATCCCCTGCTCTTTCTGTTCCAGCATGATGTGCCTTTTAGTTAAAGGAGCAGTAAACATTTTTTATGAAAAAATATATATGGGTACTCCCACTGCTGAGAGATGTATATTTCCAGATATATTACCATTTAAACCTCTGTTTTTCTACATTAGCAGCTCCCTCTAGTGGTCACATTCCAATTAGTTATTCTGTTACATTCTAATGGAGAGGAAAGTCAGTGACTTACAGTTCTCCATAGAATGTGATAAAAACTGTTGATCACTTCCTGTCAGAACTTTCAGGAAGTAAACACACAGTAAATTCACTGCCTGACTATTTGAACTGTTATATCATTTGAATAAAACAATTGACAACAGTGTAAGTGACCTTGTTATAGTCATCAGGCAAAGCTCTATAATATATAGGTTTTCATAAAAAAAAGTTTACTACTCCTTTAAAGATTTGTGTCTGTATTCTATTACGGGTGCTAATTTTATCACTGCTTTTATCTCCAGTTTTCCCCATAGACTTCAATAGGAAAATGTTTGATAAAATGGGTGTTAGCATTTATCTCCTGCAATAGAATCTAGCCATGGTTGGCCAACAGGTCATTCAAGAAGTATCACTGTGCCCGTGATTGCCTCTAATAGGTATTGCTATTCAGCAACATTGTTACTGCCTGGCTGTCGCTCTACACTGAGTCGCTGTTCTTATTGGTCACTATGCTGGTGATGTCATCTCTCCCCCCACCTGCCAGGCCTTTTAAACCTCAGCATGTCTCATTACCTTTGCCCTTTCATGGGCACTCTGATTGCGATTCCTTGCCTCGGTTAGGAATCCTTGCTGCCTGTGCCTTCCTCTCAGCGCTCGCTTCCGCTGGCAGCACTTGTTGGCCAGTCCGTGTACTGTCTCCCGTGGCCGTTCCGGTTTGTGTGTTGCCTCACCTAGTCTCAGTGCCGATTACCTTGTCGGTTGTATACCTAGCATTTGGATATTGTTGCACTCCATATTTTCCTGCCAACTGTGTGTGTGTAAGTGCTCTGCACTGTCCTCCCACCTAGCCTGTGCGAGTTCAAAGGGCCATTCCATTACTGCTCGCCTGCCTAGTGAAGGGTGAGGAAAGTGAGTTCACTGTTCCTCCCTGATCTGGTGAAGGTGTGTCACCCATACTGTGTGTGTGGAAGTGCTCTGCACTGTCCCCCCACCATCCTGTGTGAGTTCCCAGGGCCATTCCGTTACTGCTCGCCTGCCTTGTGAAGGGTGAGGAAAGTGAGTTCACTGTTCCTCCCTGGTCTTGTGAAGGTGTGTCACTCTTTGCTGCCACGTTTGTGTCACTCATTACTGCCACTATTGTACTTAAATAAAGTTTTATCTTAAGTTCATCTATACTTGTCAGTGTTGTTATTTCTTAGTCACTCCGTGACAATAAGTCTTTAATCTCTATCCCTTTTGTTTAAATACAGCTGTTTGGCCAAGAACTGGAGGTGGTTATAAGCCATGCTATTGGAGGCAGTTCTCCTTTTCCTCAGGTTACCCCCCCAAGCATCCCTCCTTTCCACTGAAGGCTCACTGCTTTTGTTACAGCCACCAGAATGGGTATATTGCAGGGGTTTCCACTCCTTCTGTGACATAGGAATGCCGTACCCCATAACACAAGTAGGCCTGGGCAGGCAAAAAAACAGCCCAAACACCCCCCGCTGACAAGTATGCCTCTATATAACTGGTCTGTTGGTGGTTATCTGCGTATCTTTCACAACACATGGACTCTCTCAGTGATAGATTGTGAATGTTATGGGTCATTGTAGAAGGTTGGAGGCTGTTGCCATGCTCTTACTTCAGTTTATCTTTCTGCATTTTCAGATCACCTCCCTCCCTTTTGGACTGGCATCTGTGCCGCGGGTTTTCACAAAAGTCATGGCAGCCTTGGCTGTTCACATTCTTCCTTTGGGGGATTTCTCTTACTCTTTGTCTGGACAGCCATTTATTAAAGGCTCCTTCAGAAGAAGATCTGGTCCTTCATCTTTAGGCAAGCATGTCCATACTGGAGCAGCACAGTTGTTCAGTTCCAAGACATTTTTTCTGGTTCTTTCCAAGGTTCTAGTCTTTCTCTGAAACTCGGTGCTCCTCTAAGGACAAGTACAGGAGTAGGTGCTATGGTATCTGATACTTTGCCAATGGAGATTTTGAGGAATTGATCCAGATAGCAGTGCCATCTCTCCCATGTCATGTCTCTCTCCAACAGGAGAAAGTCAGATCTTCATTGGTGGCTTTAGGTGTCACATTTGACTCTGGTCACCTATTTGTCATCCTGAATTGGGCTATAGTCATGACAGATGCCAGGCTGAAGAGCTAGGAAGTCCGTTTTGGTTCTGAAACAGCTCAGGGCCTTTGGTCCAACAACAAGTCTTCATCAACATGTTCAAGCTACAGGAGATTTGCCTTGCTTGTCTGTATTGGTCCCATATTCTCTGGGATCTGACTGTTAGGATTCAGTCTGACAGTGCAACAGCAGTGACTTATGTCAACCACCAAGGAGGGACCAGGTGCCCAGCAATGTGGTCAGAAGTTCACCTGATTCTCTCTTGAGTGGAAGGTCACATTTTTGCTTTCTTAGCCTTTCACAATACAAGGGTAGACAATGTTGTGATACATTTTCTCAGACACCAAAATCTGGATCCTGGGAATTGGGATCTCATCTATGAGGTCATACAGCAGTGGATCTGATGGTCCAGCTGCAAGGTTCACCTATTTTTTGCTTCAGGACCTGGCATCCTCTCAGTCTTTCAGTAGACGTGATGACCATTCTGTGTCAGTTTCCCCTGGTATATGTGGTTCATCCCTTTTCTCTGATTCCAAGGCTGTTCAGGAAGGTCAGGATAGTGTAAGCACATGTAATCCTGATTGCTTCTTACTGGCCTATCTGGGCGTGGTCCTCTGATCTTCTCAGTCTGTCCATTGCCAAACTGCTTTTTCTTCTACTCATTCCAGACCTCTTCACTCAAGGTCCTTTGTCAGAGGTGGAAACGTTTGCTTTGATGGCTTGGCTCTTGAAGCCAGCATTCTGAGGGTTTTTCTGATTATGTAATTGCTACTATGATGAAGGTTCGAAAGCCAGCTTCATCATAAGCATGTCATAGAGTCTGATCCTACAAGAACAAAGAATATCCACCATCTTGGCCTGTACATTCTTTTACCGTCCATAGTTTGGTTAATCCTTTCAGTGCTGTATCATGTAGCAAACATGATGATGCCCTTATAATCTTTATATTTTACATTGATTTAAATAACATTATCTTTGCTTTTCTCTAAATAATAGAATATATTATTCTGTTGTTTATGATTATATTGTGGAAAATGTAATATTTTACTGGGAAATATATTCACAGTTTTGTAATTATCCAGAAAGTATGGATATTAAAAACAATAGAATAATAGTTAAATTATATTTATATGATCTGGAACATTTTTGTCTTCCAGATAAGTTTCTTATCTTTGCAAAATTTTGCATGTGGTTAGGTTATAGGCTTGTCATGGGTCATGCAGCCATATTGAGCACATCTCACATGGCAAAGTTACTTTCTGCCTAAATTAACAAAGCCTTTTACAAGTCTGGGTCAGGTATTCTTATATGCTGCAGCCAACTATATTATTAATTGTTATGGACAATTAACCCTTGCAATGCTGCTGTGCTCAAATATTGACAGGTAATACCTCTGAATACATATATGTTTGTATTGAACATATATATGCTGGTAATGTTATTTTTTGCGAGGTGTACAACTGTTTGGGGGTCTCCTGTGTACTCTTTTCCTTGTGTATATCCTCAACAGAGCATGGGTCCTAAATCTACAGAATGTATATTTTCTTAGTACATTGTAGTAGCTAGCAGAACACAAGATTGAAGCACAGGAACAACCTGAGAAGAGAGCAGTTATGTCACTGACATGGTGGCTCTAGAGAGACAGAACACACATAACTAGCAATAGATCAAGCTGAACACCCCCAGATGCTTCTAGAGAATGGAGTTGACCTTGAGTGGTTGAATATAGAAAAGACATATGCTGCAAGTGGAAAATTATCATGTAAAAAATTATGTGATACCAGAGCACTGGGGTGACCAAAGTAAAAAAAAAAAAACAGCTGGTGGTGGGGAATTATGGTCCATCTTTCTTTTGTTGAGTAAGGAATGTACTCATAGTAAGCCATTACTGGTAGCAGACAGTATTGTTGGTCATGTAACTGGAAGAGGGACAGCCAAACCAAATCCATTATGCTGTTCGTGGTGGTATTGTGTAAGTAAAGACAGAGGTAACCATGGTTTAAGGTATCTGATGAGTTAGACGAACTGGAAATAATATTTCTCTTGGTTCAGAGCTCCCAAGTAGCCAGAAGTAGGGATGTGTAGAGGGTGACCACTGACAAGCCAGGTACTGAGAGCAATTAAAGCCATAATAGTTAATTTGATTGGAAGACTCTTAAGAATCATGTGAATATTATGAATGCTGGCAAAGGATTTATCTATGAGGAGGCATGTAGGTTGGCAAAAGGCTTGATCATGTACAATATATCTAGACCAGGAGAGGGTCAGCAGTATCATTAACCGATTCTGGGGAGGTGTAAGAATAGCTCTTTGGCTTTGGGTAGTTCTCAGGGAATCCAAATGACCTAGCAATTTTTACAACTTGACAGGACCTGATTGAATTGCATTCTAAGTGTCAGACCAGTTAGAGAAAGAGCCCCTGAGAACATCTTCAAGACTTTTTCAGTAGCAGACAGGCAATTCAGGCATCTTAACTCCAGGGATTCGGGAGAAGGTTCCAGTTTAGTAACCGTTTGCAAATGATGCAATAAAGATAACCAACCAGCAGGGAGGAGAGGAGACTTACAGGAAAGTATCACAGATATTTGATTTTCTTGATGCAAGCTCCTCCAGGGTATCATGAATGTGTTGGACAGTAAGTTTGTCCTCCAGTCAAGCCAAGAGACCTTTCCTGCAGTCAGTTGTAAGGCAGCTCCACCCCAACCAGCGTCATAAGTTACACAGTCCTTTTGTAAGCTAAGCAATGCAAGAGCACAAGGATGACCTAACTAAAGATCATAGGAGGCTGGATAGCATGGTTGATCACACAGCAGTGGATTAGGGTATGTGCTCACTGTAGTAACTGGAGGCAGACAGTATCACTGGTCATCTTACTGGCAGAAGGTAATGGTAGGTGACAGACAGTAGCTCATTGACAGGCAGCAGGAAAGAGCAGTGATCATTTAGTAAGGATAGGTGGTTGGCAAGCAGCAGGCTAGTGTGAGGGTCTGTTGATAAAGCACAGGTTGTTCATAGGAATAATATAAAATACAAGACACAGGAACACAATTCAGTCTAAATACCTTAATGACACGACTCTGCAGCAACTTTACCAGGAGTTTGATCAGGGAAATTCACAAGACAGCAGGTAAACCCAGCACAAGGCTGAGAATCCAATTTTCATAAAGCACAATACTGCTCTTTAAAGTATATATTATGTATATGCTAAATAGTCACCACACCAGTCCATTAATATCCTGTGTTATACAGCTGTAGACTTCCATAATATACTTACCTGGGAAACTCTGGTAGTTACAATAGAAATAAACCTGCGGAGCTAACAGCATAAATGCTATTTATTGTCATTTCTAAAAGCAGAAATAAATTAAACAAATGTATTTTCGTACTTCTCAGAGGGAATGACCTGTCTCTGAGCAGAACTTGAGAGAATTCTGATTTGTGATACAATGGGATGTCCACACACTTTGCTGTACTGGTTTGCGGCCTTTCTCCAGAAAAACAAAGCCACCACCAAATCCATAAGAAGTAGACATTCTTTCAGAGCCTACCAATATCCATCCCAATGATGCAAATTAACTAGATTAATGTTTTCAAATTATAGAATCAATGCAGCGAACAGTGCTATCACGCCAATGGACAAAACAGCATAAGGCTTAGCTGGATTCACCAACAATGCTTCAGGTGCTCAATCCGCCTCGGTCCTCCCCCGACCGATGTAATAGAACAGTAATTAGAAACAAATGTTGCAGCTGCACTCTGAAGACTTTGATACATGTAGCAACTCCGATGGTGAATAAAATATAGACATCTTTATTGAAACATGTTAGACTGAGTGCCATGACACCCAGCTTTGCTTTGTTTTCTTTTTATGTCCCGTTTCATCTCCACAATTATATGCACAGATGTATTTTTAAGATTCTTCAGTAAAGATTTCTATATTTTATTCACCATCCAAGTTGCTACATTTATCCAAGTCTTCAGAGTGCAGCTGCAACATTTGTTTCTAATTAATGTTTTCAAAGTTCCCAGGTCTTTGACATACCCTGCGGAAGTGGGAAGAACGGCTACAGTGATGCCTTATTTGTGAGATTAACCCATGCACATTGGGACCTTGAATTAACCTGTAACAGTATTCATGCATACGCCCAGTTTTCTGAACTGTGCTCATAATTGTCTTGCGTGGATTATAGCCTCCATGATCACTTACTCATTAATGCGCATTAGCACTGACACATCATTAGATCATTACACAGTAAAACATCTGTTGTATAGGTTTCAGATCATGACATTATTATTAAAATTAGTATACTTAACTTGACAAAACAATCCATTATACCACATTATCAGCAGGCTTTATTTAGGGTTCAGTCATTTTAATACTACGTAATCATTCCAAGCATAATTACAAAGAAAAACACTGCCTTTGGGTGAAATGCTAATCTGCCACATAATTGAAATGTGATTTAATATTTCTTATAATTGCACTCTGTCAGCTTTTGTAGAATAGTATTACTTAAGACCCTCCTGGCATTCACTGCCTACAGATATCATTTTACATGACTGCCAAATATTGTAGTTGCACATTTGATATTTATTCAAGCACAATTAGTCATTAATTAATTTCCAAGAAAGAGCAAAACTATTCCATTCCATCCATGTCGGAATAGTTTATATATTTTTCTGAGTTGACAAATAGAGTAATTGGCTGTTTCTTTGAAAATGGGTTCTATGAAAGTATTTTATTTTCTATGTTTATCTAATAGACATATTTTTCTTAATAACACCTACAATCTTCTCAATGACCAGAAGGAAAATAAGCGGCAACTGCAGGTGTGCACTACAATTCCTATTTGTAATTGGAGGTATATTATTAGCAGTATTATGCTTTGTTTTGTTTACTTGTTTATTTGCTTCACATTATCTCATTAGCCAAGGCTGTTATACAGTGCACACTGGTAATCAACAGGCATTTCCCATCCTTTAAGTTGTACAACCTAGAATTAGTTTTAGTTGCCATCCCAGGCACAAAATGAGAGACTTTCCACCTCTAGACAGGTAAAAGGCACAGGAAACATTACAAGGCCCACACTATAAAAGGGTCCCTCCCAATCAGCCTATCCTTGCTTTCCTGTCCTAGACAGGACTGGGTGCAGGTTTTCTTTTTTCTTTCCATCCCTAGAGGGGGACAATGGACTCCTGGAGGCCAAGGGCCGGATTTGCCATATGCTGCCCTCACATTGCACCCCCCCCCGTTGTCTATTTCCTACCTCCCTAGCAGATCTGTCGTCTGTGCCTCCTTTGGCACAGTCCTGTAAGCGCTGAGCTCCCTCCTCGGCTCTGTAGGAATGCAGAGCGCTGGGAGATGACATCATCTCCCAGCGCTCTGCATTCCTAAATAGGAGACCGTGCGGGAGCTTCAGTAACTACAGGACTGACTGTGCCAAAGGAGGCACAGATGACAGATCTGCTAGGGAGGTAGGAAATGGACAATGCGAGGGAGGCAATGTGAGGGCAACATGGAGATGGTGGGGGCAAGTTGGAACCGAAGGGGGGCTTTGTGAGGGCAATGTGGAGCTGATGGGGGGCAATGTGAGGGCAATATGGAGTTAAATGGGGCAATGTTGAGATGATGGGGCAATGTGGAGCTGATGGAGTGCAATGTGGAGCTGATGGGGTCCAATGTGAAGGTGTTGGGGGGCAATGTGAGGGCAATATGGAGATTTGGAGCATTGTGGAGATGGCCGGTGGGGGAGGCACTTCAGATATCTGTGCCTACAGGCTCCTGAGATATAAATCCGGCCCTGTGGAGGCCCTCATTTTTTCTTCTTCGCTCTCCAAGGGGAATGTGGGCTTGGGCATCCAGTGATGCCTTTTCCTTCAGACAGTGCATGGACCGAAATGTGCACACAGACATTTGCATTCCATGTGTACATTCCAGGGGAGCTGGTTCACATGCATGCACACAGGGACCAGCACATCTGAGTCAGTCTGTGGGTTCTGGGGGACTCCTTTCCAGGTATAACCTTATAAATTTATGCATTTATACATTTACAACTCTGGTGGGCTGTGACTCAGCTGTTCATCCCGTTAAGCCCTTTTAGGTAGATCTACATACCTATTTCTTTTTTGTACTTTCAGAATGTCTGACCTATAACCTGTACAGATGGATGTTACCCCTAAGAAGACCATATCTAAAACCAAACACATCTCATGTTCCTCTTGTGATCAATCTTTTGCCTGATGCTTATAAAGGATTAATTTGTGATCCTTGAATCCAACAGTCAGTAATGAAGGAAAATACCAATCCTATGCAGGATTTTATGTTGTGGTTTTGCTCAGAACTCCAACTCACATTCAATCAAGTCAGGGGTTCAGGAGTCCAACAGTAAGTTTGTCAGATTGTTTAACCCTGTATTCAGAATTGAAGCTATAGAAACTATTTTGCCTGGAACAGACTGTCTAAATGTCCATGGGCTAATGAATGGACATCTTGTATCAGGCTGGAACAGACTCAGATGAGTACAGATAAAGTGGTAACATTGCTTTTTAATTGCATTATACTAAATATATGTTCACTTGGACTTAAGCAGTTAGTGAGTTGCCTAAATCTGGGTGACTTGATGGGGCAGGTAAACTTATCACTGTTGTGGCCAGAAACATGTAACTAAATCCCACTGTTTGTTATTAATAGTAAGGCACATGTTATTTATTGGTAAAGGCTCAGGATTTGATGTGTAGATTTATTTTTGTTTACTTTGTATATGTAGCAAAGATATAGTTCATACAGGTCTCCTGACTATACACATACATAATTATATTTGAATACTACTGAAAATGCTATTTTGAGCCCCCCGGGAAACTCTAGTTATATGTTTGTATGTATTTTGAGAGGCTTTTGCTCCTCCCTTCTTGGTAGCTTTCTGTATATTTAGATGTTAGAATTAATTAGGGAAGGTATACATATCTCAGTTATTCCCCCAACAAGGGTTTTGCTTACAGTAGAGGTAAGGTGGCATCACTGGTTTTAACTGAATTATACTAAATACACATCCACTTCGATTTGAGGCAGATAGGGACTTGCCTAAATCTGGTGTGCCTTGATCGGACACGTAAACCCATCATGGTTGTTGCCAGAAACATAAAAATAAACCCCACTGTTTATCTGTAGTAAGTTACAGGTTATATATTGGTAAAGGTCAGGATTTGATCCATAGACTTAAATACTATTGAAAATGCTATAACACCTGTATGTTATAGTTAACTTTTAACCCCAGATGGCCGCAAAGAAATCACTAAGGCGTGATAATATGGAGATGACTTCTCCAGTGATACCACTTCTCCTGTTTCTATGTTACTCTATGGAGCCTATGCACTAAGATCTCTCCCATTTGAGAAAACTTAGTGCATCTGGAGAAGTGATATAATTGGAGAAGTCATCACCTCTTTATCATGCCTTAGTGTATCTCACCTATAGAGATATATCCAATGAAATCACTTCTCATAGGCTCTGTAGGATAACATAGGAACTAAGGAAGTGATATCACTGGAGAAGGCATCTCTACTGTATCACCTCTTTATCACTACTTAGTGCATAACCCCCTTTGTATGATTCTTTATAAATAAACATAAAATATAGATTCATATTATAAAAATTATATACTATCCTATATAATAAAAGGCCAGAAAGTTTGTCACGATGCAGTCATGTGCAGTAGTGACTGCCTGAGTTTGGCCACTCTCTACTGTGCATGATTGCATTGCGTGAGTGAGGTGGCGCAATCGCGTGGAGCAGTGATGTAATGGCAGCACGCAGAGCAGGTCCGGGTAATGTTAAGAGGCTGGTCCTGCTCTGCATACTGTCGTTACCTCACTGCTCCATGGCCCGTGCACACGGGCTTTTACACTAGTATAATATATATGATATTATGCATGAAAATCAATGGAAAATTATATCCATGTTATGTTTATTAGCAGTATTAAATAAAAATATTTATCTTTTTAATTGATAAAAACTAAAACCAATAGATATTAGCATAGTGTATGACTATCTAACTACCTAACGTGTCACTAAGGGTAGTTTTTAAAATACATTCATTGTCTGGAAAGTGCTGATTCAACCCAAGAACACATTTCTTAGATACTGTTTTCTGAAGGTAGTATCAAGGTCTATTCGGTAATTGTATGAAGAATAGTCTACTATGTTTGGTCTAATGGGCATAAATTGGTCAGATAAATTATGTAGTTGACAAGATAAGGTGAGTTTACATCTGGGCATCTCTTTTCCAAAGATATTTTGGGAAACCTGCCTCAAATTATCTGCAGTCTCTTAGTGCCATCTACTAGGTAAATGGTTTTTAGAAAGGTTTTTCTAATAAAGAGTTAAAATACATAAAACGTAGTCAAAACCCATAACTAATAATAGTTATGATATGCCCTATCATTGCTCTTGGGAGGAAACCACCCTGGTTCATCTTTTAGCCACACATCTGAAGGACAGTCTGAATCAAACAGAATTTCTTAATCCGCACCAGCTACACCAGGTGGAGGGGTGCCTCACACAGGAAGTTTCTCTCTAGATTTCACTCAATGGGTTCTCTGGAGATAAACCTGATGACCACTAGGAAGAACGCCAAAGCAGCAAAAGTATTCTCCTCAAATTCTGCCACTGTTCCTAAAGAAGCTGCAGCAGGAAAAAGCTACAGTGATTTCATTGCTCTTCTCTTGCCCAGACGAGTCTAGTTTTCAGACCTCCTCCAACTATCATCAATACCTCCTATCCGTCTTCCAGCGAGATTGGATATTCTTCATCACTTTCCAGACCTTCACCCCAGTCCTCAATTCTTCTCACTGGCAGATTATATGCTGAACATCAATTTTCTTCATCAGGGCTTTGAAGTAGATTTCCAGCCCCCTACTCTCAAGGTTTAGATTGTGGCATTAGATACATACGGAACTGCAGGATTTGATCCCTCTACTTCCTTTCAGGTACATTCCACAAGGACTATAACAGCACCATGGGCAGAGGTTTCAGTGGACCAAATCTGCAGAGGAGTGACCTGGAAGAGTGTCCATAGTGTCTGCAAACATTACAATGTATACCTCCTTCCGGAAGAGGCAGCTTATTAATTCCTTTTCCCTTTTCTCTTTGTTGCATCTCTCATGTGCTGCTAGTGATGGCAAAGAAAGTATGAATTCCTTCATACCCAGGAATACCTTTTCCTTGCAAATCCAAAGGCAGCACACAGATCTACCTACCCTATTAAATCTTTTTGACAGTGTTTTGTCATCTGTATTTTGTGTTGCACTGGTGGGCTTTAATAGCACTGCCTTGGGATTTACAATGAAATAAATTCCCAGGCAAGGAGTTTGTCTTTTTGTGACAGGATTTACATTATTCCTCCCCATTCATTTATTCCTGGAAGGTAATTGTTGTGTCTGCCTCTACTGGAGGAGTGATGCAACTTCAGCACAAGTAAGTAATTAAGTATGCAGATTATGAAACAGATGTCAGAGAACTCTGTTGAAGCTAAAGAATCCCTTATTACTAAACAAAAAATGTTTAAAATTATTACATTTTTAAAAATGCAAGTTCTAGGCAGTTTAAATAGATGCCTGCACTAAAAGCTGGATAGTGATATCTGCTTTAGGTTTCAAATTATTTTTTCTTAGAAATTGTGTGATGCCATGCTTGATAATTATAGGATTAAGGACCCCGAAATACAGTCAAGGCACCTACAATTGGAGAATGTAATTCATTCTGCACATCTGATCTAGCTAGTGGACTCTTTGGAATAAGAAGTATAAAGGAAAATGTTTATGTTTGTGCAATAACACAAGCTATGTAAGAACCACCAGAAGAGCTGCTTGTGGTACTGGAGCTGAGGAAAAGGGAGGTGAACACCCATGCAAGTGCACTATTAACTGAAGAGGCTGAGGTGAGAACTGGGCTTCCAGAGAGTAGGCTACAGCACAGGGGCTGATCCAGTATGCGGTACAGAAGATTGAGAGAAGAGTACTGACACGTTCCCAAGGTAAGGGTCTGTAGCTTAGGTTCAGAGTTGTGAATAAAATACAGAGGTCAGGGAACCAGTAGTCTTCATGACTGAGAGGCAGAACCATACTCAGCAACAGGAATCTTTTAAGTTCATGGAAGGAAGTACTTGGCTGCTGGGACAGAAGGACCAGAACAACTGAGCGCCAAAGCAGGGACACCCTAAGGTTTTATAAGGCTGTAGTAACATGAACTGCAGGCACACATACTGTGCCTTAGCATGTGCATTGCATCCTGGCCACCCAGTCAGGATGTCAGAGATATAGAACATGTATGCCCATATAAAAGAATGGATGTAGGGACATGCTCCCCATGAAGACAGGACAGAAGTGTGGGCATGACCAGGACCACTGTGACCCGATAGGCTTGCGGGTCCTCCCTGGTGAGGCAAGGAACCACCAGGGGACTGTGTGGGTAGCCCAGTCATATTAGATGTTGTGGGCCTTATCTTGAAAGCAACAAAGTCATAGAGGTGTTAATTTATTTTTTGCCATCAAATATGTGGCTTCAAAATATTGAAGATAATAAAGCCAAAATGGAAGTGATTAGAATGTTAGACATAACAATATACTTTATCAGAAATAATGCTATGAAAATCATTAGGAAGTTCTTAATTACAAATAACTCTATTTACTGGTGCCAGAGATTGTAAAGAGGGTACCAGGAAAGTTGAATTGGGCTTTCTCACATTTTCCAGGTAAACATGTCTGGGTTGAAAGAGGTTCATCTTTTATAACTAGTTCTAGAGAGAGGATACTATAAGGTGCAAAAGTGTGATGTATTCTGAAGAGTAGAGGAGTCCTTATCGATGGAGGTGCAAATAGGTAGGTAAATATAAAATCAATCACAAATTAACATGTGAATACCACCAGAGCTGAAGTTATGTAGGAGCATATTTGATTTGAGTGGGGAGGTTACTATTGAATAAGTGGCTCAGTTTGTTTAACAGATATGTCTCTTCTACACAACATTCAGATATATCTAAACCTACTTTTACATTGAAACTCATTTGTAGTTTATTGCTGGACAGCTGAATTTTACTATCTGAACATGTCGGGTGTCAGGCCCTGACCTTGTGTCACAGTAGGACACCAATGTGTCTCACACCTAGCTTCTGGGTTGATACTTCTAGAGCACTCCTTAGATGTCACTTTTGCAAATCTTCATTGCGTATATATACACGACGGTCTGCATCAGTATCTATTCATTTTCAAGGTTGATGTGCACAAACTGGATGCTCCGGATTCGCTTAATTTGGTGCAACACAACCTCCCTTATATAACTAATATGATGCATCCTTACCAGATTACACAGGTTTCCGCCTTTGGCTCCTTATTTACACCCTGGGTTGTTCCTTGTTCAGTTGTTCTGGTGCCTCTGTACTTGTGACCTAGCATTTCTGATGTTCCTGAACGCCTGTTGTTCAATCCTGGATGATATATTTGATTCTCCTGAATTCTGGGAATGCATGCCAGGCTGTAGGGAAATGTTTCTTTCCATAAATCTTTATTGACCACATTATTCTTTTTAAATAAAACATAGTTATACACAAACTTGTCACATGCATTCATGCTCCTATTGCAGCACTCTTTCTTCAAATTATACTGTGTTAACTATTAAATTGCTGTTTTGAGGGCTGGTAAATGGTATTAACAAGGGTCTAACTCTCAATTTGTATATTTTTAATTTTTGAATGCTATAGTTCATCATACTGGTCAGCTCGAAGAGGCCTTGTTGATTTTGCCTGTTATTGTTTATCATATTTTCTGAACACTGTTCTCATCAATTTTTGGAAGACAATTTTATCTGGCAGCTTATAAAACTATTCACTCAAAATCCATTTTTGTATTACAAATCTCCCAGTAGGCAGAAGTATCAACTACAAAAGCTATTTTTCGGCTGGTAAAATCCTTTGGGTAATTGGTTGTTTTGGTCTTAATATGTCTGTGTTGACCTATGGGATTCAAAAATTAAAAATATATGAATTGAGAGTTAGCAGATGACACTTTTTAATACCATTACCAGCCTTCAAAAGGGCAATTAAATAGTTACATTATATTTTGAAGGGTTTTGTTTCAATTTACGTTATCAACTAGAAAGATCCTTTTCCGAGCTGGTAAACAGCTTTGAGTAATGAGCTTATATTGTTTAAGTAATTGTCAGTTCTCTTGAATGTCACTGCAGTGATGATTGTTAGTTTATCATGCTATTTCATGGCGTTTTAAGAAACATTTTGATTTCCTGACAGACGCAATAATTTTTTTTATTCATCTGTCAGAATACAAATTTTGGTGTTTATCAGCTGAGTTCTGTGTATTTTAGGAAGCCAGATTCTTTTTGCCTTGAAGTCCAGCACTTTATATATAACACTATTCACAACATATTTATATTTAATCATACCTTAAAAGTTAAGCTTTATCTCATTATTTATCTATTTTCCCCATTGATTCTTTGCAATCCCAGATTTGAGTGCTAGTTTTGCAGGGTTATCTTTTCCTTTGTTTATTAACACCCAGATGAACTACTGTCTACTGGTAGTCCCACCGACACCCCAGCCTTGTACCACTGTTACTCCCAGAATCCTACATACAGTGTTTGACCACCAGCCTTGTACCTCTGTCACTTGATAGTTTCAGAGCAGCACATTTACTGTCTGACACACTCAGATAGCATGTATTACTTATTAGCCACTAATCATAGCAAAAATCATGGAATACTTATCAGCCAATGATCTTCAGCGCGTACATGAGAGCCCCTGGTTAGACCTGCTAACCGACCCCTAATAAATTGTTTTATGTTTTTTTGTTGTTGTTTATAATGAGATGTTAGATTGTCAACCACAAAACTATAAAAATATAAATTAATTAATATCTTTGAACATCAGGTGTTTAAATACAATAATAAAGAGGTCTGTTTTATATGAATTTATTATAAAAGAGAAGGCACAATTAGTTTTAGTTCAGGAGACTCATTGGAAGGAAGGGGATGCACATAGATTTATTCCAAGTGGATATGTTTTGTTGGCCAATGCATCGCTACAGTTTGAGAAAAAAAGAGGGATAGCGGTTATTGCTACTAAAGATTTAGAAATTGTTATAAAGCATTGCGTTTCACTGTAGAGTGGAAAGGTTTTGGTTGTGATAGTGGAAATGTCATTAAGCATGCTGAAGAGTGACTCCTACGTTGAGCTGAGTCGGTAAAGAGACCAGCACTTCAGGGGTAAAATGGAAGAGCAGAACAAGATGCTGAAACAAAGTTGCATCTTGTATGTGGGGAACATGTCATTTTATACAACAGAGGAACAAATCTATGAACTCTTTAGTAAGAGTGGTGATGTGAAGAAAATCGTTATGGGTCTTGATAAAATTAAGAAAACTGCTTGTGGATTCTGTTTTGTGGAATACTATACAAGAGCAGAAGCAGAACGTGCCATGTGGTTTATCAATGGTACACGACTGGATGACAGAGTCGTCAGAACTGACTGGGATGCAGGTTTTAAGGAAGGCAGGCAATATGGATGGGTAAAATCAGGCGGCCAGGTGCGAAATGGATATCGTAAAGACTACGATCCAGGGACAGGTGGTTATGGTAAAATCGTACAAAATTTCTGAAGCACACAGATCATGGTGTTAATGAATATAAAGCCTACTCAAGAATCGTTGTATTTCACAGGATATTATTGCCTTCTTAAAGGGGAATTGAGGTGGCTCTTGATTTAACAGAGCTACATACCTTGGTAGATATTTGTTAGACTTTGTATACTAGTTTTAGTTTTTGATAACTCTTGTAGTTCACTGCTAATTATTTAAAATCTGATATCTAGTGACCTTTTATGATCTGTTCAGGTCTGTGGAGGCCTGTTTGCTTTGAGGTGTGACCTACAGGCAGGCTTGAACACATTCATATATAATACAAATATAATTATATACACGACCGTGATATCTACTTGCGTATGTTAATCTGTTGAATTCAAGCCAATTATTCTTAAAATATGGTTTTCTTTTAGGGCTCAATGATGTTGGTTAACTACATGGACTTTAATTTCATGGATATAACATTTCCAGACAGATTCTGTGACTGTTCTATTAGACACATTGCCTACTTAACATGTTAAGGAAATTTTCATTATGCATGATATATGATTCCCATGTTTTTAGAATAAAACTTGAATGTGAAGAAAAAAAAAAGAAATTGTTATAAAATATGTAGAGACAGATCCAGATGCACGATATCTTATCATGGTGTGTGAAATCCAAAGGGAAACATTCACTATCTTTAACTTATATGCACTGAATGCTCCATTGGGGAAATATTTTAAAGATAATTTTAGGATTCAGTGTAGCAAAAAACTCACAAGAGTGGTATAAAGATGATACCTTTTAATGGCTAACTGAGGACATAACAAGTGCAAGCTTTCAGGACACTAAGGTTTGATAGAGTTAATAAAACAAGGAAAATTGCTTATTGCAGGGATTTTAATCAAGTAGTTGAAGAAAAGTATTCAGAAATTGTTAGGGCTGCCCCAAAAAAGGATAACTTTAATTTGCCCAATTACTCAATAAAATGGGTTATTTGGATCTTTGGAGAATATTCCACCCTATGGAAAGGGATTATTCTTGTTTTTCTGCAGCACATTTCACTTTCTCCTGTATATATTTTTGGTTGGGAGAAGTGAATTTAGTAGATAAAATAGAAAAAAAAAATTATTCAAGAATTAACATGGACAGATCACAATGCGGTGATATTAATTCTTGATACTAAGATACTTTTGGGTGTGAGAAATAACTGGTGTCTCAATGATTATTTGTTAAAGCCAAAAAAAATATAGAATATTTGGGAAAGATGATAGAGCATTTTTTTTAGATAATTCAATGGGAGATGTTGATATGACATTGGTTTGGTGTGCACATAAATGTTGTCTTAGAGGATATTTGATAGAAATGGGCTCTAGATATAAAAGGGAAACCCCTTGCAGAAATGTATGCTAAATATTATTAACTTTCAACACAAAATAAAATTTCCCCAAATAAAAACAGATTAATACAGATGATGAATTTACAAGGGGAAATCAATAAAAAGCTGATAGAACAGACTAATAAGAATTTAGAGATATTAAAAACCAAATGGTATTACAAGGGATATAGCGCGGATGTGTTATTGTCAAAAAATTAAAAAATGAAAGATCACTTAGATATATTAATAAAATCTATTCGGAGAGCAGCATATATATGACACCAAAGAAAATGGGGAGGTCTTTAATAATTTTTATAGGACATTATATAATTTGGAAACTGGGGAGAAGGAAGGTTTAGAAGAGTATTTGGAGTCTAATATCTCATTATGATTAACTACAGATTAAATAAAGGCATTAAATATTCCGATAAATAATGAAGAATTTAGCCGGGCTGTAGATAGGTTGAAAATGGGTAAGTCACCTGGCCCGGATGGTTATGGATCATCTTTATATAAGGTATTAAAGGGGCATTTGGTACCACAGTTAGTGGAG
Organism: Rhinophrynus dorsalis; assembly: GCA_037306005.1. NCBI lineage: Eukaryota > Metazoa > Chordata > Amphibia > Anura > Rhinophrynidae > Rhinophrynus > Rhinophrynus dorsalis. Next base: position 146,975,805 of record CM074718.1, read on the forward strand.
GTATTTAATGAGATAATAAAGAAAAAGGAAATACCTAAATAATTATTACAGACTAATGTGGTTCCAATATTGAAAGTGAGTCAAAATCCAGAATATGTAGCTAATTATAGACCAATTGCATTGCTAAATTTAGATCTTAAGTTCTATTCAAGCATAGTGGCAGAAAGACTTACAATGTTTTACCTTTTTTGATCAATAAAGATCAAGTTGGATTTGGGAAGGAAAGAATTTAATCAAATAACACTTGAAGGGTCCTAGGAATCCTGAGCGCAGCTCAGAGATCTAAAATACCTTTGCTTATGCATTCTCTGGATACAGAGAAAGCTTTTTACTGGGTTTCCAGGGACTTTTTAAGTGGTATGTTGAAAATATGTGGATTTTCAGGTTTGTTTTTGGATGCTGTAACAATTTTATATTCATGCCCCTCAGCAAGAACGATAGGTCCAGGGATATTAGTGGGATGGTTTGATATTAAAAATGGTACATGGCAGGGATGCCCATTATCACCGCTTTTATATGTGTTAACAATTGAGTTATTGACCATTGAGATAAGAACAAATCCCAATATTATAGGTTATAAAGAGAATGGTGAAGAATATAAAATAAATATGTATGCAGATGATGTATTGCACAGTACAACATCCTGAGGTTTCATTAGAACAACTGATGAAAGTTATAGATATAGTGCCTTTGCAAATTATAAATTAAATATGGAAAAATCTGTGGCATATGCATTAACATGGATAAGAAGAACATCCAGCAATTAGAACGGAGATATACTTTTGATTGGTCACTGAAATCTGTTGATTATCTAGGAATACAAATTTCAGAAAATATAGATGAGATTGTGCAGATAAATATATTACCTCAGATATAGCTTATAGATAAGAGGATGAAAGCATGGAAAAATAAGGAGATCTTCTGGATAGGGAGGATAAATGTAATGAAGTCATATATACTTCCAAGATTTAGTTATATGCTTAGGATGTTGCCTTTAAAAGTTCCTGAGGAATGGTTAAAGTTGATTCCGACTCCTTGTATGAGATATATTCGGATCAATAAAAATTATTGAAATATTAGAAATATTAAGACGACATGTAAAAGAGGGGGTTTTAGGGGTACCAGTGATTAAAGACTATAACAAGCATCTATGATGGCTCATGCATTAAATATTTCAAGAGAAGAAGCAAAGGAAGAAGCTTGGTATAAGATTGAAACAGCAGAAATAAATATTAAAGATTTGAATGTATTGCTTTGGCAATTTGAAATAGAGAAGAATAGGAAATTCACTGGTGCTCTGAAACTTAATGGAGGTTTGGCAAAAATTGAAAAGGAGATGGAATATATCAAGAAGGTTTTTGAATTTTTACCACTTGAGACTATATCATGTAATATATTGGATATGAATTTGGAAGGATGGAGGGATAAGGGATTTTATTCCATAGGGGACATAATGTGTAATAATGAAGTAAAGAATTTTGCCCACCTGTGGTCTGAATTCCATTTAGATGTTAAAGGAACATATACATATTTGAGGGTTAAGAGTTTTCTTGGGAAGAATCTATTATTTGATAGTGAGGGGAGAATGAAGTTCTTAAGTAAATTATATAATCAGCAGGATGGAAGACATAGGATATACATTGCCTATAAATTGATTAATATACTCTCAGAGATAAAATATATAGATATCATCAGAAAATGGAATTCAGATCTAGATAGGCATATTACAACAGAGGAGTGGACAATACCATCCCACTGTTTATTAAAAACCACACATTGTTTAAATTTCCCTGAACTTCAGTTTAGCTAACAGGTGGTATTATGTTCCAAGTAGGCTTGCTAAAATGTTGGATGATATATCTTCAAACTGTTGGAGATGCCATAGGGAAGAGGGAAATTTTTTTACACATATGGTGGGAATGTTATAAGATAAAGAATTTATGGCTAAGAGTAGAGAAGCAGATTAAAAAGAACTTGAGAAATGGTAGTCATGTTATTACAAGATCAACCAAGGTTATCTAAGTTTGATCTTTATACATGTAATAATAACAGCAAAATTGAGGATTGCTCAATGTTGGAAATCTCAGAAGGTCCAAACATGGAAGGCAATTAAGCAACAAACTATAAATCAACTTAGAATGGAGAAAGGAATAGCCTTATATGAGAACTTTAATCTTGGACGTATAGAGGTATGGGAGACATGTATAGGGAAGTTCGAGCATTCTTAGTTTCCCTAGCTAAATATGTAAAAAGCAAGAGAAAATAAAAAGATGAATATGACCCAGGTCGAATGAGGAGATATTAGAGAGTGAATAGGGGAGAAATGATGGTTCCAACATCTTATATATGTGTGTGATGTTTATGTATGTTAATTGTTCTGTTTAAATTTGTATATTAACATGATGTATTGATATAAAATTGAAATTAAAAAAAAAAAAGCAATAGCTTTTTAACCCTTTGAGTGCTTGGTATAAAATGTATTGCAATAATTTGGATACCTCTCTGGCACTCAGAGGGTTAGCGAAATATCTCCCAGCAGTGACCTTAACAGCATTACAATAAAATGTTTTCATAATGAACCATTACTCCTCCTTTTAGTAACAGAATCTTGGAATGTATTTGTCTCTTGCAATGGTGCAGTGAACAATACATACTGCTGTGAGTAATTAAGTACATATAGACATAGCTTTTTTACTTTACTTCTGAATAAATGTTATAGAGGCAAATGTTTCAAAGCCTCTATATAAGGAATGTATAAATATATGTGAATGTATGGTTTGCTGGCATGTTATCCTAATAAAGTGTTATATCAATACAAATGAATCATTAACCAATAAATTCGTGTATTTAAGCGTCATACTTGTTCTGCAGTTTCGAATCTGGTCAGTAAACATGTTACTAAAACCATTTGCGTGCCAGAGAGGTAGCCAATGCATTGCAGCACAATGTGTTGAATACCTTTCTGGTACTCGAAGGGTTACATGAATTGATTTGTCAGATTCAGAAACAGTGCAAAGCTGCCTTATGTTGCTGATCAGGTTACCTTCCTTTAACTGTCTTGGCAGTTTTTGTTGGTTCTGCAGGCATAGCATTTCCCAAGACAGAATGATAAACAGAATTATTTTTATGTTTTTCTGCTATAATTATTTTTTTGGGATGCATATATGAAATAGGAGAAGGAAACTTAAAAAAAGGGTTATTCAGATTGAAATATAAATAACTGTTCAAAGTCAAAGCATTTTCAAATTCACAAAATTGCTCAGCCACTCTTATATAATGAGGTTGTGCTATTAAGTAGAACTGGGGGGAGGCGTGATAAAGAGTTAATAAAGCAGTGATGACTTCTCTTTTGATATCACTTCTCCAGTTTCTATGTTATTTTATAAAGCATATGCACTAAGAATTCTCCAGCTTTGGAGTTCTTAGTGCATGGGCTCCATATCACTGGAGAATTTATCTTCACGTTATCACATCTTTATCATGTCTTAGTGCATAACCACCCTGAAGTCATTGTAGAAAATCCAAGTGCAGCACAGAGTACAAATACTAGTTCCTACTAATTTACATTCTGCTTTTGACTAAAGAGTTCTCCAGCAATTTGCTTCATAGTGTGATGTGGACCTCTCTAGCACTGGAGAGGTGAAAAGCCCCATTTAAATCAGTGGGGATAAATGGAGAAATTATTTGTACCCACAGGTGCAGTTGGTATATTCTATAGTTACTATCTAAGCCCTGAATACCATTAAGCATTTGAAATTCTGAAAAAGTCAGTGTTTTTCCTTATTTGAGATGTGCTCCATTGGTCCTTCAGCAAGGACATGCGTTGTAACAAAATGAAGACACAGGCACAATCAATAAAGCAAATTAATGTTGTAGTGTAAAGAAAGTATCAAAACCAATATTTTGGTCCATAGAAACAGGAGTTTATACATTCACAAAGTGAATTTCAAAAGCCCCAACCCTTCCTGACATCATCTTCTGATGCTGAGTAGGCATGGACCAATCAAGAATCATTCATGAGAGCAGTCTTGTGGTCTCTCTATACCACTTAACACTATAACAAGATGTGATAAACAATACTAATACATATATAGTATCTCAAATATGTAAAGTAATATTTAAATAAAACAAAAAACCACAAGCAGGAAGATGTCGACAACACACACAAACCCCTGATACATCCTACTATGATGTGTAAGCCATCGATGTACAGCCTCCTAGTAATAGCCAGGCCCATAAATACCCATTCAGCAAAATATCAGAGAATCTGATGCATATAAAAGCCTTCCTTTCTGTCCATCAGACAAGATCTTTCATAGTGATGATTGCTGCTATATAAACAGCTGATTACCACGATCAAAACCAAATGGACAATGAATCCTGGAACAACTACTGGTCGCAGGTTATCTCCCTTTGTGCTGATCATAACCATCTACAGAACTGACTGTTAGAATCATTGGTTGATAGAGGGAGGAACCAAGCAATTACTCCTCCTAACATAGCAACATAGTAACATAGCTCAACCCATGCCATATCACCCTTGTTGATCCATCAAATGGCAAAAATAAACTTATTGAAGCCGTTTCCAGTATAACCCATGTGGGTTAAAAAAATTCCTTCCTGACTCAAAAAAGCTAGTTAGTTATTTCCTTAGATCAACATCTTATCTGCTCTGAAACAAGTTGTCATAATTGTCAATATTGTTCTCAGCTGAAAATTTAACCATTACTTTAAAGCATCTACAATATTTGTAAACACAGCATCCTGAAGAAAAAAATTCCACAGCTGCCCTTACTGTCAAAAAATCCCTTTCTCTGTTAGTCGGAAGCATCCAATCCCTTTGTTGGTTTTGTTGTACATCTCTGCACTTTTTCCTGTTCAGTGATTTCCTTTTTAAAGAACAGGTGCACAAAACTGTACTCCATATTCTAAATGAGGCCTTACCAAGGACAGGTGTCATTTCTCCAGTTTATAGCTGGATAGTTAAAATCTTGAATAATTATAGTATGCTCAAGATGTGTAGCTTTTTTCATTTGCAATAACAGTTGGGCCTCAACATTCTCATCAATAGTTGGTATTTTGCAGCATATTCCCATCAATTGAAAATGTTTTCCCATACTTCTTCCAATTTTGGAAATACTATATATGTATAGATGTGACAAATATTTTTGGAGTCACATTATATGTTTTCAATCTGGAGATTTTTAGAGATTGGTGTGCTGCTGGAACTTAAATCACAAACCAAATGCACAAAATATACCCACAACAGTCTGTATTTATGAAAAGTACACAAAATTCAACATTCAGAGAAGTTTCTACCCTAAGAATGGATTGCTATCAATTCTCCAGAAAATACTATTATAGAAAAAAGTATTTTGTTTTACCATATCACTCATTCAAAGATACTGAAATATTTGAAACCATGGAAATGTATATCTGCTTATGTAGCTAGATGTTTAAATATGTAACTTTTAGTTTTCCAGTAAGTTTTCAGTTATTTCAAATTATTTTTGCAAAGTGGTTTAATACTTGTTGATACTCTTGCTAAAAGGGCAGATCTCACAAAACAAAAGGGCAACCATCTTGAGAATGTAAAATAGCCTAATGCAGAGTGGGGCATGTATTCTTATATACTGTACCAACTGGATTATTAATTTTAAAAGTCAAATAACCCTAGCTATATTGCTGTATTAAAACATTGCCAATATATAGCCTCTGGATATATATATATATATATATATATATATATATATATATGTATAGATTTAACTTTGAATGATTGGAATAAAAATATTTATATATTACCATATATTTAACCATATTTCACATTGAAATATATCCTACTATATGCTTTTGTCATATATGTAGTAGGATATACTACCATGTTGTGTTTTGTATCCACTAAGGTTTAATATTGCAGAAATTATTATTTTAATAATTCAATTATTTTTAGGAAAAAAAGTGGAGTACATAGGATTCAGTGTAGGAAAAACTCACAAGAGTGTTATAAACGTGATGCCTTTGAATGGCTGAGAACATAAAAAGTGCAAGCTTTCAAGACACTAAGGTACCTTCTTCAGGCATAGGTTAAAGGGATAGTAATGTTTCATAATAAAAGCGGCTCTAATTAATCATCATAGTATTTGGACTTTGGAGAGTGTTATTTCAATTCTGTCAGAGTTGTAGTTCCAGAGTAATTCAATGACAAAGTGTCCCCCTCCCGCCCCTTTTACTGATGTCACACTGTTCAGCTAGAGCAGAAGGGAGGTGCCCAGGTAGACTGCAGAGAGGAAAATCTTCAATTAAGATAAGGGAAAAACCTGAAAAGCTTGTCAAGGGAGGCAGGGATTTCATTGTTTTCATAGGAATAAGAGTGTGCCCTTCTGTTATCTGTCTGGTCTATAGACAGCATTCCACATCTGAGAAGAGATTGCTTACACTAGGTAAAAGGGGAGGGAGGGGGAAACTTTGCTTGTGAATATCTCATAAACCATAAAGGTTTGAGAGATAAGACTTTTATCATTCTTCATGTTTTTTTAATGCCTACAAAATAAAATAAAGTTAAAACGAAGTATTACTATCCCTTTAACAATGAATTACAATGGAAGATACTACAACGTACTGCTCTCAAATGAACCTTAAGACACTGCTGAAGAAACTTGCACAACTGGACAGCGACATATTATCTCTCACCAAATGCAAAAAGGAGTACCTCATTCCTAAAGGACTCACCATCAAAGACCCCACTCAACACACCTACAATACTCGGTATGCCCAACAACTATGTACAAGATCATCAGAGAAGCTATGGAACCACCTTATTGGAGTGTTTTATAACAGTAAGAGAAACATACAGGGTGAAATTGAGGTCCTCTATGACACACTGGAGGGAAGTGACAGAGGATTTAAGACAAAGGCAAAACAAATACTACAAACATCTACAAGGGTGCCTGATTTATAACAAAAGTAAAAAAACTTCACAGACTTAGGTTGAAAGCAGGTTTACATACTACAGCAACAAAAAATGATCAGGACCTGCAAGGGAATACAGACAAGCAAGATTGCATTGTGAACCTTTCACAACACACCCTAAGTAAGGAAGAGAATTGTGTACTATCCAAAGGACTGACTTTCTGCCCTACAAAACCATTGGACAAACAGAGCTCTACAGTGACATGGAAGAATTCTTTAGGAGATTACGCCTTAAGAAATTTTTCCAGGATAACATCAACTATGAACCCTGCAACACAGTACAGCTTAAACACACCACAAAAAACAAATCTAACTAGACCCCTCCATCAGGACTCAATTCCACTCTAGATGAGTACATAGACTCATTCAGGCAGAGAGTGAAATCCACCGCCCTGGATAAACAAAGAACTGATTTTAGTACCCAGGAAAGGAGGGCCATTAAATCATTGAAAGACAACAAGGACATTATGATCAAACCAGCAGGTAAAGGGGGAGCTGTAGTCATAATGAACACAACTGACTACATTAGAGAAGCACAGAGACAACTTTCTGATCCCAGACATTACTGCAAACTACAAGAGGATCCTACAGAGATATATATATAAAGGAATTAAACATATAATAAATGGACTCCCTTCCACATCTACAGACATTCAGGATCTGATACCAAAGACCCCAAAAACAGGCTCATTCTATTTACTGCCTAAGATACATAAACAAGGGAAACCAGGAAGACCTGTAATCTCTGGTGTAGGGACACTAACTGAAAACATTTCTGGCTAGGTGGAATATCCTAAAGCCCTTGGTAAGAAACACAGCCAGCTACGTCCAGGACACCACAGACCTACTGAACAAATTGGCTACTGTAGGTCCAGTACCTGAGGGGACAGTTTTGGCTACTATGGATGTTGAATCCTTATACATAAATATCCCACATCAAGATGGCCTAGCAGCATGCAAGGAATTTTTGGACCAACAAGACCTACCCACAGAGACTGTTCTGGGACTTACAAAGTTCATACTCACACACAATTACTTTGCATTTGGTGATGATTTATATCTACAAAAAATGGGAACCGCAATAGGAACAAATATGGCACCTCAGTATGCTAACTTGTTCATGGTGAAACTTGAACAAGATTTTCTATCCACCTGTAGCACTAAGCCACTAGCATACTTCTGCTACATAGATGACATCCTGTTAATCTGGACTGCCTGTGAACAGGACCTTACACAATTCCATGCCAGATTTAACCAATTCCACCCAACCAATAACCTCACTCTGAACTACTCTGTGGAACACATACATTTTCTTGACACCATGATCTACTTCAAGGATCAAAACATACAGACATCCCTGTAACACAAACCCACAGACAGACCATCATATCTTAGATATGACAGGTTTCATTACAAACATACCAAGCATGCCATCATCTATAGCCAAGCTATAAGATACAACCGCATCTGTTCAGAAAATACAGACAGGAACCAGCATCTCCATTCACTAAGGAAGAGATTCAGGAATCAGGGATACCACCCAAGAATAATAGACAATCAGATACAAAGAGCCAGCCAAATACCCAGAGAAACACTCCTTGAATACAGACCACAGGCAGAGAAAAACAGAGTACTGCTTGTGGTTACATACAATCCTCAACTAGAAGCCCTGAGAAGGATTGCAAAAGTCTTACAACCAACCCTCCATAAAAATGATAGATTAAAAGTAATTTTTCCAGATCCACCACTTATATCATACAGACAACCCCCAAATTTAAAGAAAATTATTGTCGAGAACCATTTGCCACAAATCACAAAGAATGGAACATTCTGTTGTGGAGTAAAAAGATGTGAGACCTGTCCACACATTCAATGCACAGCAAAGATAAAAATACCAAATACACAGCAACACTATGAAATGAATGGTTCATTCTCTTGCTCCTCTTCAAATGTAGTATATCTCATAACTTGTACACAATGTCCCACAGGAGGTTACAACACTGGGGAACCTTCATCGCCACACAATAAACAGAAAAAAGGCTGACACACCAGTTGGTCAGCATTTTTGTGGTCCAAATCATAGTCTACAAAATATGAAAGTCACCATACTCAAAGGATACTTTAGAACACAAAGGGAAAGAAAAATCTTGAAATTTAAATTAATGGATCTATTTGACACATTAAAAACAGGACTAAACCTTGGGATGGACTTCATGTCTCATTATAATAGATAAAACATTTTGGTATTTGATTGTATAGAGATAGATCTGTTCAAGTCACAGATTAACAGGCTCTTCACACCTCTTTGTTAATGAACATTTCCTTGTTCCCAGAACTTTGATCTAACCCTGTGCATATCAGTTCATATCTTTGCAGACTGTATGTTTACTAATGTTTACTAAGTTAATTGACCCCCACTGTGTACTCATATATTTTGTTTCAAATGTATGTCATACTCTGTAAATATAAATGCAGTGTTATTCTAGCTTTGTTTGTTAACCCATGCCTGAAGAAGGGACCTTAATGTCCTGAAAGCTTGCACTTTTTATGTCCTCAGTTAGCCATTAAAAGGTATCACCTTTACACCACTCTTGTGGGTTTTTTGCTACACTGAATACTAATTATTAGGGATGGGCGAAACTTTCCGCCTCAAACTGAAATAGGCAAAAAATGGCACTTTCCACTTGGCAAAAAATTTCCAGCGAAAAGTGCCAATTTTCCTCTTTTTTCCGCTTTTTTCGTCCATTGAAATCAATGGGAACATAGAAGTTACACACAACACATTACAAATAATATTTTATTTCCCAAAGACATAATATAAAAGGGGCATGAGGGTGCCTGTGTTGGTGGGGTGTGGGGAAATAATCAGTTGAACAGGGAATGTTTTTAGTGGGTTGTTTACAGGGATTGGGGGGGCACTTAATAAAAAACAAATCCTAAATAAAAACCATAAGACATGGTATAAAGGGGTCGGAGGAGGGTGCCTGTGTTGGTGAATGGATGAATCATTTGAACATGGAATTTGTTTGGGGGGCTTTCTTGACTGCTATTAGGGGGACAGTTAATAAAAAAATAAATCAATAAAATAAAATAATACATTTGTATTTACAGAGACAGGAACCCCCTGACATAAGCTGTCACTGGGGTGGACTGATACTTGACTTGAATTGACTTGTCTCGGAGACATCTACCTCAAGGGTAAAGGGCAAAGCCATGTTAGGATGCACCAATATAGGGGCCGTCGAGAAGGCAGACTTCAGGGCCTCAAAAGCATTGTTGGCCTTGGGGGACCATACTGATGGGTTAGCGCCCTTATGTGTCATATCAGTCAAAGGTTTGACCAAGGATGAGAAATTACGAATGAACTTCCTATAATAATTTGCAAACCTGAGAAATCTTTGTATGGCCTTCAGGCCCATAGGATGTGGCCATTGTAATACTGCCGACAGTTTTTCCGTATCCATAGCAATTCCGTTAGTCGAGATAACATAACCCAGGAAGGGTACCTGATCCTTATGAAATTCGCATTTCTCAAGTTTGCAATAAAGTTTGTTCTCCCTCAGTTTTTGCAATACCGAAATGACATCTCTCCTATGTGTCTCGATATCAGGAGAGTGTATCAAAATATCGTCCAGGTACACTACTACACAGGACTGTAGCAAGCTTCGTAGAACATCATTAATGAACTCCTGGAAGACCGCTGGCGCATTGCACAGCCCAAAAGGCATAACCAGATATTCGTAATGGCCACTATGAGTATTAAAAGCAGTCTTCCACTCATCGCCCTCCTTGATTCTAATCAAGTTGTATGCTGCACATAAATCGAGTTTCGTGAATAAGGAGGAGACCTTTAAACGGTTAAAGAATTCCGTAATAAGAGGGATGGGGTAAGCATTTTTTACCATTAGTTTGTTTAGCCCTCTATAATCGATACAGGGCCTGAGCTCCCCATTCTTTTTCTTTACAAAACAAAAATCCGGCCCCCGCAGGCGAGGAAGATTGCCTTATAATGCCTCTAGATAATGCATCTGAAATGTATTCCTCCATGGCCTTGTTCTCCTCTACTGATAGAGGATATATGCGGCCTTTGGGAGGTATTGAACCTGGCGTAAGATTAATAGCACAGTCATACGGCCTATGCTCCGGTAATGTGCTAGCCTCCCCCTTGCTAAACACCTCACTGAAGGACTGGTACTCTGCAGGCAACGAGGGGGAGGTACACAAAATTTTAATAGGATGTTGCAGACAGGTCCCATTACAATATTCAGACCATGATATTATGTCACACTTCTCCCAATCCACTCTGGGATTATGTTTCTGGAGCCATGGGAACCCCAAAATGACAGTGTGGTGTGGAGACTGGATCACCTGAAATTGTAGTCTCCACATGGAGAGCTCCTACTCTTGGGGTCAGTGGACAGGTCTCATGTGTGACATGGGAGGGCTCAAGAGGACGACTGCCAATGGAGACTCACGAGGCATCACTGGAATATTGTGTTTGTTCACAAAATCACCATCAATAAAATAACCAGCTGCACCAGAATCGATTAAGACTGGAGTGGTCACAAAGGAATTGGCCCAAGAAATCATGACCTAAATGATGGGTTTACTCGAATCAAGCTCTGGGGACTGACTGACTCCACCTAGGATCTGTCCCCTTAGAATTCCTAGGTGCGTGCCTTTCCCGGATGCACTGGACAACCTCGTAGCATATGCCTAGCCTTCCCACAATACAGGCATAGGCCTTCTCTGGGGCGGAAGGACCGTTCCTCCCGAGATAACCGTGTAAAGCCAACCTGCATGGGTTCAGCCCTACTGGATTCTGAAGTGGGTGGCAAGGGAGGTGAGGGAGGTACAGATGGGAGCTCCCTGTTAGTTATTGGGAGCAACGCTTGCCTTTGCCTGTTATTCTTAAATGTGGACCTTTCTCTTATACATGTGTCAATTAGGATGATAAAAGAGATTAGTTGGTCCAAGTCACTTGATAAATCGCAGGCAGCTATCTCATCTTTGATTGTATCGTTTAGTCCTTGCGAGAAGGCTGCAACCAGAGCTTCATTATTCCACTTTGCTTCTTTCGGATTGGAAAGCGTGAGGGACCAGTTCCAAAAAAATTCCGAGCTGATTAATGAATCCGCGACATAATGTGGGATCACAATTATGTGAGGTCACAAATTCCACAAAATTATGAATGATGGGTTTATCCGTCTCCCATAATGGATTGGCCCATACTAACGCTTTATCCGACAGGAGCAAAATCAAGAACCCTACTTTACACCGCTCAGTAGGGAATGCATGAGGGGCCATTTAAAGGAATATGCCTACTTGATTGAGGAACCACGGCAGAGTACTGGGTTACCCTCGTAAAGTTGGGGAAGCGGAGCAGATCCTGACAATCCCCTGGTGACAGTAGCCTCCAGAGCAGCCTTTGCACCAAGTGCTGGAACACCGGGTGTCTATTAGGACTGTCAAAATGAGCCGTAAGGTTAAGCAACGTCTGCATGGCAAGAGACAATTGATAAATAAGTTGATCCTGAATGTCCATCCTAGCCAGGATGCTCTGAGCGGGTGGGTTCCCTGTACCTTCAGTACTCATTGTGGCCCCTACATACTGTCACGGTAACCAATAATGCACAAGGAGTCAGAACAGTAAATGAAACACCATCTTTATTGAATTAGACACATGTAATCAAGAGCAATACCAAGCGATACCTTCAGAGTATGTGAATATCCTAACCCAGAGCAAGCAGTTCCTACCAGAATAGGAGACTGCTCCGGAAAGGTCTCAATAGGAGGTAACTGTGCAATGGCACCTGAATCGGGGATCAGACCCAGCCAGTCACTACAGGAACCGCTCGCAACAGGGAGTGAAGCGCCAATGCCGGGGTTAGGACCCAGCCAAGGTCCTCCACTGGAATAGGTCGCAACAGGTGGTGAAGTGCCAATGCTGGGGTTAGGACCCAGCCAAGTTCCTCCACTGGAACAGGTCGCAACAAATGGAGTATCAGATTGACTAGGCCTACAGTCAGTCTCAGACAAGGTACTGAGCCGGAGCCACAGGTAATGCCAAGTGGGTAGTCAGACAAGCCAGGGGTCAGTACCAGAGCAGGAAGTCAGCCAGAGCCACAGGTCAGAACCAAGCGGGTAGTCAGACAAGCCAGGGATCAGTACCAGAGTGGGTAGTCAGCCAGAGCCACAGGTCAGAACCAAGCAGGTAGTCAGACAAGCCAGGGATCAGTACCAGAGCGGGTAGTCAGCCAGAGCCACAGGTCAGAACCAAGCGGGTAATCAGACAAGCCACAACAACTGGACACCGGGAGCAACAGATGGATAGGCCAAAGGTCATACACAGAAACCAAAATACTCACTGCACTGGAACACCACATAAGGGCAACTAAAATAATGTCCAGGCAGTCTATGTATACCTCCCGTAGAAGCAAGGAGGTGGAGCACATAATTGAACTTGTCACTTTAGGAGTGGAGAGTGATGCCACTGGAGGAATTCCCCCATGACACACACCTGCTCAGATACTGGCCGGATGCAAAAGGCCAGCATCGGCGAGAGCAGCCAGCCCCTGGAACCGGCCACCAACAATGAGCACTGAGGCGCCCGGCTCACACCACCGGAAGGTAAGCACCCAGCGCTAACAGTACCTGAAATGGGACTTCTGCTAAAAAAAAGAAATAGAGAGTTATGGGGAACACGCATGTTTAGAGGGGAAGAAGTTGTACCTCAACTCTAAAGTAAAAACAAATAAATTAATGGGACACAATATGATACTCCCAAAGATAAAAAAAAAAATGTAGGAGTGTTCCGGAAAATCTTTTAACAGAATTATTCCTTAAGTCACTATTGGCAGGAGTAGATCCAGAAGATTGGAAAGTAGCAAATGTAGTATCATTTCATAAAAAAAGGTAGCAGAGAAAGATTTGGCAACTACAGACAAGCAGCAGGTTCAGAAGTAAGTGGAAAGAGTAATGGAAACTATGTTAAAGGAAAAAATTGTTAAATGTGTGAATGTAAATGTTTTCAAGATCTCAAAAAAGCATGAGTTTAGAGCATGGAGATCTTGTCAAACTAATATCATAGATTTATTTTTTGGCTGGATAAGTAAAATAATAGACCGGGGGGAGTAGTAGATATAGTTTATCTAGATTTGAATGAGGCATTTACCACTGTCCCTCATAGAGGACTCATTAATAAATTGCAATGTTTGGGTCTGGATGTAAAAATAGTTGTATTTATGAGTCAGTGGCTGAGTGACAAGAGAAATACTGTTATAGTTAATGGAAACTATTCAGAGGTACCTCAGGGATCTGTACTGGGGTCCATATTTTTCATATTTCAAGGTATGATATGCCTTTTTGTAGATGATACAAAGATCTGCAACAGGGTAGGTATTCCTGGGGGAATAAGCCAAATTCAACCACAAATAACATGTGAAATAATGCATATCTGGGAGTAATTATTCCTGATTACTTAAAAGTAGCACATAATGCAAACAGGGTACTGGATTGTATAGCTAGAGGTATTGGGAGCAGAAAGAGGTAAGTGGTCATGCCATTCTACAGATCTCTTGTTAGACCTCTGCAAGTGCTGCCTACAACCTTTCTCAGAAAAGGGACTGAGGAGGCAACCTTGGCAGATACTGGAACAGACTTCAAAGGCTTAAATCCTCAAGCCATTCATAAAAGGAAAGCTTTCAGCCCCTTTAAACAAAGCTGGCATCCGATTAACAAATTTTCCTGGAATGCCAAATCTTGACAAAATTAACCACAAGTTCTCGTGATTGACCCTATCAAAAGAATTGCACTGATCCAGTGCAAGTATGTACTCTCTACAGCCCTCAGTGCTGCACAGTTCCATGTCCTTTCAGTCATCAAAGAGAGCAAAATATATGTTCCTCCCTTTCACTGCACATAACTGAGTCAAAATCAGTCAGCTATAAAGTAAGTTTGCCAGAATCTTCGTATCAACAATGACAAGAACAAAAGAATGCCAGTTTCCAATTGCTTGAGTCATCCATTTAAAAACAGGATAAGAGCCAATTGTCTCATGGAAAGAGGGAGAGCCCAGGTACTTATTAAAGACCTTCATGAAATGCAAAGCCAAAGTGTCCACAATGGTCTTCTAAAATTTGCAGTTAGTCATTCTGGTCTGGGGAGTTTTTTCTTATTCAGTGATTTACTGGCATTTTATAATTCCTCAGCCATTGTTGTGGCTGTCAAAATGTCAACAGAGAATATCGACATTCCCAGGAATGTGTCATCCATTTTGAGCAAAGTTTTGTCTCAGCTAAGGACTCTATAAAAATCCCTCACAACTTACAAGACACCATGTCAAGATCTTACTGGGAACACTTCAGAACTGTGCAGGCAATGAAAAGTTTAACAAGCAACTTCTTCACTTCAATTCTGATAGATCCAGTGATACTCCTTTATAAGAGGCTTAGCTCTGGAGATCTCATGGAGATTACCCTTCTCAGAATCTAGGGTCCCCAAGTTCCTCTTAAGACAATAGTTTCTATTTATCATGGTATTGGCTCCTAGACAGTCTGTAAGAACATTCAGGTTTTAATCTTAACTATCTCCCACGACTCAGACCTAGAATCACACAAATCAACTAATGACTCCAGGGACTGAAAGAAGGTTGTCAACAATCATCTAAGCTCAAGATATCCACTTTAATGTATCAAAGGCCCTTCTCTCTCTTAGGGTTAACCAGGACATTCTACTAGAAGAATAATAAAAGGTAATTAGAAAATGCTACTGCTTGCAACTCCAGAGTTACCACAATAGAGTCATTTTCCCAAAAATACCCTATTTATTCTGCTCCTATTACTACATTGTGACTGCTTTGTGGCCTGGAAAATTCTTAAAATGCAAATCCTTAATCATACTATTTAAAAACGACTATGATATCCCTGTATATCTTTTTTTCCTACCCTGTCCATAGGCCTAGTAATTGTGTTAAATCACTACCAAAGACAATACCCTGGGACAAAAAAAGGAAAAAAAAGCGAAAAAGGCATTTCCTATTTAATTCTGTATGAGGACCATATATGTTTATTAGCTGCAGGTCATGCCCTCTAACTGATACATCTAGCATCATACAGTACTGTGCAAAAGGCTTAGGCAGGTGTGAAAAATGCTGTAAATTAAGAATGGTTGCAAAAATAGACATGTTAATAATATTTTTATAAATTAACAAAATGATAGTGAGTGAAGTAAAATCAAATCAATATCTGATGTGACCACCCTTTGCCTTCAAAATAGCATAATTTCTTCTAGGTACACTTGCACACAGACCTCGGCAGGTAGGTTGTTCCAAACATCTTGGAGAACTAACTACAGTTGTTCTGTGGATTTAAGCAGCCTCAATTGCTTCTCTCTCTTCATGTACTCCCAGACAGACTCAATGATGTTGAGATCGGGGCTCTGTGTGGGCCATACCATCACTTCCAGGGCTCCTTGTTCTTCTATACACTGAACATAGTTCTTAATGACTTTGGCTGTATGTTTGGGGTCGTTGTCAAACTGCAGAATACATTTGGGGCCAATCGGATGCCTCACTGATGGTATTGCATGATGGATAAGTATCTGCCTTCTCATTAATTCTGACCAAATCCCTAAATCCATTTGCAGAAATGCAGCCACGAACATGTCTATTTTTGAAAAATGGGGGGGAGGGGAGGAGAAAAAGAAGTCTAGAAGAGGTAAGAAAATAAATGCCCCAGAACAAAAGAATGAATAGCGAAATCGTGGAAGAGTATTTGGGATATTAATCTTAAGAAAGGTTTACGTTTTGCTCCTACAGTTAAACCCAATAAATTTGATATATTTCTAGATTTTAATAAATACGTGCGAAACATTATGCTTAGGAGACATTTTATTATTAAAAAAGTAGTACAGATAGGGTCAATGACTGTCGGTAGTTTGTCACAACACAGGTAATAACATTTCAAATTGTAACTTCACACTGTGGCTGTGATTTTCCTGTTCTTAACACTAGCAGAACTGAGCTCCAGATTACATAATTCTTCTTATTTTGTGATCTGTTTTACAAAGTATTTTCTTCATAAGGTGTTGATGATATAAATATCCATAATGTAGCTATGTGTTGCTTGTATTATATCTGCAAAACAAATAAAATGATAGATATTGATTAACCTTAGTTATCATTTACATATATAACTCTTTTCATCTGATTGCTTAATAATGCATTATTATATTTTCTGTATGACAACTAATTACATTAATCAATAGAAAAACATTGATATTAGAATCAATACACAAAATGCCAAGTTTTCATCACACACATCTATGAAGACAAAACGTGTATTCTTCTTTTTGTTTATTACAGTAGGTCAAATGTGTCATTCTCTAATTGGATTGGAGGAAATTCCCTAGTGGATAGTGTTTATGCAGGCCACACAGCTATTTTTGTCAGATTGCTGTAACATCAGTGAATTCTTAAATATTTGTTGTTACCTGTTTCATCTGGGCATATAGTGTAGGAAGTGCTAAGACATTAGAACATTCAGGTTTGCACTAGAGCACATGATTGTTTTACTGCATTCTGACACACACACACTCCATTGTTGTTAAGACTTTAATTTGTGCAATACCTGTACATACTTGCTCGCACACTCCACTGTTGTTAATGCTTAATATTGAAAATATTCATACATTTCAGTGTTTATCCTACGAAGTAAAAGAAACATACTCCCACTGCTGAGAAGTGTTTTATTAAAATGTTATTGCAGTTCTTGGGTGCAGTACCTTCATGGCCTGACAATTTACAGTGTCTCTCTTGCTATGGCTGTCTATGCAAGTTTCTGGTCAACTGACCACTGCTGTCCATAGAATGCTTCAGAAACACAGCCACCATAAATGGTCAGTGCATGGATAAACTGTACCCCAAAAATGCAAGATTTATCTGCAATAACTTTTGAATAAAACATCTCTCAGCAGTGGGAGTATTCATGTTTTATTTAGCAGCATAAACCATGCAGTATATATTTTCCATTTTAAGAGTTATTCTCCCTTTAATGCAAGCAAGTTCTTCTGAATGCCTCCCTACAGCATGTGCAGGTGAATGATATTCAGTTAACTTACACTGCTCCCTGTACAATACATGGTGTTAAACAAAGCTCATTGGAATGGACAGGAGCAGGCTGACAGTACCCAGTGCTTTCAATTTAAATGGATCTACACAATTAATACTAAAGCACTTACAACTGAAATGGAGCTACATTAGAAATATCATATAACTTACAATTGAAATGGAGTTACAGTACTAATGAAATCACTTGTGTAGCTCCATTTAAGTTGTAAGCTCTGTGGTATCACTTCTGTTGCTTCATTATATTAGTACACTTTGGTCATATGAAGGACTGACCCACAAACAGGTCACTGCCATTAGTGCACTTTGGTATTGTGAAGGACTGACCCATAAACAGATTATTGCCACCAACAAATATCAGTTTCATGTTGCACGGACAAATGACCCTTTACTATGTTTATACTGTAAGGTAATTGTTGTTTGTGGATGAATAAAGTTCCCAGAGCACGTCATGGTTTACCTGGTCCCTGCTACACTTAACAGGTTGAACACAGTGTCTCTCCATGTCCCTGGTGCTCACCTCCAACAGTCCACTCAACACAGCAAAGATCATGTGGATTCCCGTGATGGTATTCCAGGGCCCAGCCCAAAGGCTTCCCTGGATCCGGGCACTCCGCCTCACCATTATTCTCTTAGTCTTGTTTTGCACTGTGCTCCTGATTCTCCATGGATAAGAGCAAGCACACAGGCACAGCAGAGCCTCTACTCACTCATAGGAAATGGTAGCTTGCACCACACCACAAATAACCACTGGAAGCTTTTCAGCACTTTCAATTTTGCAACTGGCTACCAATGGAGGGATGTACCGGAAGCTCAAACACTGATTTAGTATCATTGGTCAGGGAAGACAGCATACATATCAATGTCAGTAGGACAAACCACCCTGTGGCAATATTCTTTTACTTATTACTCTGCACAGCAGGGGCTGCGGGGGCCTCCACAGCACTTGGTGGACCCCTTCTCAGTGGTGGGCCTCTGGTCCATGACCAAGTGCCTGATGGGTCAGTCTACCCCCCTTGAGATGGAACACACCAAAATTCACATACACTTTGACACTGCCATATTATTTGCAGAAGCAGCAATAAGTGAAAAGTTTTTTGCATAAATAGATTGGTAAATAAGTGATAGGATGAAGGAATATTTTGCAGTAAATAAACTGCACCAAAAGTACAGATAAAAATTCCCCAAATATGCACTTTTTTTCCTCTTTTTTATTTTGAAAAAATAGTAAGTACATACAAATTATAACTTCTTAGACTTTTGTTACACCAAGATACTTCAGCTTAAATATTCCATTCTAAAACATTAATATCACTCTCACACACACATTCTTACAAGATGTATTAAGTCCTCAGGGAGCTTTGGATTTAATCTCTAACCGAGGCAGGAGAGACCTTATATTATATGGTAATATCCCACCGGGGTTCATCCTTGAATAATAGTACTAATATATGTAAACCAGGGGGACCAGATGCCATTATAAATTGATATATTGGAAGAGAGAGAATAAAAATATTTTTCCATTCTACCTTGATATGAAATGTGATTAGTTTTTACGCACATTTTAACCTCTTGAATGCTAGAAAGGGTTCAAATGCATTGATTTCCATTCTCTAGAATTCAAGGTGTAAAAATCCCCTTTTAAATCAATGAGAATTTAGATGTGTTTTATTTATTGCCTTTGGTGCTTTTGGCTTGACTTGAGAATTGCTCCAGTTCTTAGTACACAGTGTCAGAATGTATTCTTCAAAAAACAAGCATTCACTAAGGAAACCCTCCTGCTTAGGTCAAGCAGCTCTTTGCCACAGCACAAAAACGTAGTCAAGCAATGCAGAGAACAATCTTGAGAAATAGGGATAAGGTCAGACAGAAAACACTGTAAAGTGCCATATTTAGTCATTTTGATAAAAGATGGAAAAATATTCTAATGTGCTTGGTATTGCATCAGTATGTATTTTAATGAAAACGGGCAAGTAGAAATAAACATCTACACATTTAAAACTGCTGGGATTGTAATTAATTTTGATAAAACTAGCTAAATACAAAAACGCAAAATATTGATCCACAGATTAACCCTTTGAGAGCCAATGAGGCATCCTTGCATTGCAATGCACTGTATACCTCTCTGAAACTCAAAGGGTTTAGAAAATGTACAATGTGTTGGATTCCTTGGGGAATCCTGTGGCACTTTGCAGGTTAACCCTGGAAGTACCAAAGAGGTATCCAATGCATTACAATGTGTTTAATACCTCTGTGGTACTCAAATTGCTAAAAAATAATTCCCCCATTTTTCTCTCACACACACACACATGCAAATTTTACCTCAATGCTGAGGAGGCAGGAAGGTCAATCCTGGAGGCAGGAAGGTCGAATAGCGAAGAGGGAGGAAAGGCAGGCTAGAAGGTGAACTGGGAGATAGAGGGAGGAAGGACAGGTGATAAGGTGAATGGAGAGAGAAGAAAGACAGGAAATATGGTGAATAGGGAGGGAGGGAAGGAGGAAGAACTGGCAATGATGAAAACAGGGAGGGAAGAAGGAACAGTACTGAGGTGAAAGGAGAGGGAGGGAGGGGGAGAACATGTGATCAGGCAAACATGGATGCAGAGAGGAAGGAGAGGGGATGAGGCAAAAGAGGAGGGAATGAGAGAGGAAAGACAATGATGAGGTAAATGAGGGGGAGGGAGGAAGGACAGGGGATAGGGAACAGGGATGGAGGACGGACAGAAAATAAGGCAAACAGGGAACAAGGGAGGAAGGAGAGGAGATGAAGCGTATGGGGAAGGAGGGAGAGAGGAAGGACAGTGATGAGGTGGGCAAGGAGGGAGGGAGGATAGATAGGGGATAAGATGAATGGGTATGGAGGGAGGAAGGACATGCAATAAGGCAGACAGGGAGGGAGAAAGCAAGCTTAGGTGATGAGGCAAACTGGGATGGAGGGGATGAGAAAAGAGAGGTGATGAGCCAAATGGGGAGGGAGGGAGGAAGGACAGAGAGAAAGTAAACAGAGAAGATAGGAGGCAGGAAGGGAGAAGGTGAAATGGAGGAAAGGAGGACAGGGAAGAAAGGTGAATGGCAGGGAAATGAAAGATTTTGAAACTTTACCCTCCTGGCCACTCCTGTCAAAGTCATGCCCCTCTCTAAGAAAGGCCAAAGTTCCTGGGTTAGGCAGGATAGTACCAGAAGATGAATAGTGGGGTGAGCCTCAGCTGGAGGGTAACTCCTTCCTGTTCAAATTTAGGTCAGGATGGATATCTTGTGCCCATGAGGGATCATAGGATGTTCATGGTTAGGCTAAAGACTAATTATGCATTCCTGTTGCTGCATGCCCAGTGGGATTCAGAAGAGGCCTCCAAAATCAGAAAAATCAGATTCATCGGTGCCATTACCCGCAGTATATGCCCCAAAGCTGAATTTCATGTCCTAATAGATGCTGTATATGCACCTTCTTTACTAGACACTAGTTCTCAAATTACCACTATATAAAAACAAAGAAACTTTTATGAGGCCCAGATGAAGCACAGACTATTGAAATCAATGGCTCCATGAAGTTATGTTGCATTAGTGTACATACAACACACAGGTGAGATCCATGTTTGAATATTAATACCTCAGCTCAATACTGGAACAGTATTTCCCCTATTTGCCTTTAACTTGTGAATATATCTGAGCTCCTGGACTAATGCTGACATTTTATAATCCTTTATACAACTTTTGTAGAAGGACATTGGTGATATAAATTTGTCATTACGTTTTCACCCCATATTGATATGAGAATGTTTAAAGATTATAGGAGAATACACCCATGGGAATACTTCTCAGCTTGCCAGCATCCAGGAGATTCTTCAGGGAGAGAGCAAGTTACTCCACCTTCAACAGCAGGACCATTCACTATCAGTATGTCTTACCTCAGATTGAAGAAATACTCAGTACCATGTCAGCAAATTATGGTTTGGTCTATGGTTTGTTTAGCAAAAAAAATTATGGGCTAGTTACAGATGACTTGGATTCTAAAGAATGGAAGAAGCACTGTACCATATCAATGTTCCAAAGTCCACGTGCTGACTTATTCTGACTCCTCCAAACCATAATCTCTTTGTGGATGCCAGCCTCATTGATATGGGGAACAGTATTAATTAAGAATATCCAAATGGATCGAGGACAGAAATATGTCTCCTAGCAAGAAAAACTATGCAGTCCCTAAGCTTGAGATCCTAGCTTTGTTCTGGGCCATTGCAGGTAAATTATATGACTGTATGGAATGCAGTATGGACCCAGAGGTAGAATTCTGAATCAGAAAGACTGGAATCATCAGTCCCATTGCCAACAGGATTCGATGTCACCTGCACCAACGCTCTAACACACATTCAGTGAACTGAATTCTTGCAAAGGAAAGTGTTCCCTGACACAATTATTGTATTTTTCATATTGTGGAATGCTAATTCTTTTGCTATTGCTATTATAACGTTTGCCTTTATTGAATGCAATATAAATTTTTATTGTGGGAGGGATCATAGACCCAAAGAAATATCTTATGTAGACGCACCACCAAAGTATTGAGCCCAGCTAATCCCTATCAGGTTCTGCCCTATTGCTCAACAGGTTCACAACATGTTGGTGTCATTGCTACCATGCAAGCGGTTAATTATCAAAAATACACTCTAAATAATTATTTTGTCTTCCAATTATATTGTTATGCATTTTTCTGTTTCTCCAGGTATTAAAATTGCCTATTACTTTCACTTTATAGTTTACCAAATTACATTTTAACTGCCCAGAAATATGTTACTATTGTAGAGTTTAAACTTAACGTTATGGTAAAATAATACATTGGAGGTGGAAGGTGGCAAATATCTGTATATGTATTAATTTGATTATCTATACCGTAAGCCATTTATCTATTTATGAATGATTGGAACAAAGTCGTACTCAATTATTAATCAAATATCAAGCATATGGATACATGAGGGATGAGTGAAAGTTTTCTGTATGTTTGAGATTTATAAGAAAAGGTTGATTCACAAGTTCCCAAACAGTTTTTGTGAAATGAGTGTTTCACAGTTGCATTTTTTTTGTCATTTAAATCAGATAGCAGGAAAAGCCATCACATGATGCCTGGAAATATAAATGATAGTAAGGTCTGCATACCCACAGCATCCTTCAGGAGAAGGTCCTGTCCGTGTTACTGTTCATCTGAACAGGATAGGAAAACTGCTTTAGCAGTTTTCTACTATTTTACAAGTCAGAACTGGAAGAGGTTTCCCCACACTCTCCATTTCCCCTCTGCTCGTCTCTTGTACTTTCTCTCTCTCTCTTCCAGTCTCACTAGTCCCTTTTGCCCTCTGTGATTCTTTCCAGATGTATTTGTCAGGTTATGCTAAATTGAGCCACAAAATTAATTATGGGAGATTTGCCCATCTCAAGGGTACACCATGGAATTAAACAGTTCTATACACTGTGGATATGTATAATGATATATACTACAGAAGAGTGCCTCTTAAATATAAATGGTATTTATTACCATATATAAAACACAATGTATACTATAAATATTATTGGAGAGTACCCTCTAAAAAGAAAAAAAATATGAAAAAATGTATAAATGTATAAAATAGCAGTATAATCTCCCATATATGCCAAAGCAATTGAAGTGAGAGTTCCTGTATATAATAGTATCTTGTTATATATGAGTATAAAACTAGTATATAGCAGTATGATCTCCCGTACATGCCAAAGCAATTGAAGTGAGAATTCCTGTATATAATAGTATCTTGTTATATATGAGTATAAAACTAGTATATAGCAGTATGATCTCCCATACATGCCAAAGCAACTGAAGTGAGAGTTCCTGTAAGTAATAGTATCTTGTTATATATGAGTCACTATAGATAAAATAGCCATACAAAAATAGCCATATAAATAGCCATATAAAAGAGCCATAAAATAACTGTACATAGGTAGATGTAGATTTAAGCGGTCAGGGGTGCTTCCATTCCTTCCGTCTGTATAGGTGTAATATCTGGTTTCATAAGATGGTGAAAGTGGGTATGTTTCTTGTTGTCAGTGGCTCAAATTCAAGATGAAGTGGAATATATGTCTCCTATGCAGCTGGAATCTTGATTAGGGATGGGCAAAAATTTTCACCTCAAACTGAAATCGGCGAATAATGGCACTTCCCGCTTTGCAAATAATTTCCTGTGAAAAGTGCCTTTTTTTCCTCTTTTTTCGCATAGCTCATTCAATTGAAATCAATGGGAACATTGAATTTACACACAACACATAGCAAATGTTATTTTATTTCCCAAAGGCATAGTTTAAAAGGGGCATGAGGGTGCTTGTGTTGGTGGAGTGTGGGGAAAGAATCAACTGAATCAGTTGAACAAGGAATGTTTTTTTGGGGAGGTTTGTTTAATGGGATTGGGGGTAGTTAATAAAAAATAAATCCTAAATACAATTAAAACCCCCATAAGACATGGTATAAAAGGAGTCTAAGAAGGGTGCCTGTGTTGGTGGGTAGAGTTTGGGGAATGAATCAGTTGAACAGGGAATTTGTTTTGGGGTGGGTTGTTGACTGGTATTGGGGGGACAGTTAATAGAAATATAAATCAATAAAATAAAATAAGAAATTTGCATGTAGAGTGACAGAGACAGGAATCCCCTGACATAAACTGCCACTGGGGTGGACTGATACTTTTTCTTATTAGAGTATTTTGTAGAGGATGATTTGTTAGATTTGTTGTTAGAGGCACAAGCCCTGGAGAAACATTGATTTGTAGGACTTCAGCTTGTTTGGCACAAGCCTTAAGGAAACTTTGATCTGTAGGACTTAGGCTTCATAGAAATAAACCCACAGAAATTGTTTATTTCTTTGTAGGACTATGTTTTTATGTTTTTTTTTCCTTTAAAGCATAAGCCCTGAGAAAAAAAATGTCCTACTGGCCTAGTGCCAGCAGGTCATGTTGGCCAGTGGCCAGTGGCCAATGTCAAATGTCCTCCTGAGTCCATAATTGCAAAATTTGCAACTGCTGTTCTTGATGCTGCTGCTGAGTTGTTTAAGCAACAGGATGATTAGGCAGCTGAAGGGGAATGGGATCCACAATAGCAGTAACATGGGTGATGGGATGGGAGGTAGTGATGAATGAGATGGATTGGTAGAAGATGTAGTTACCCTAGAAGGTGATGGAGGGCTAGTTGTTTCACTTGTCATGGAACTTCCAGTCTTTGCCTGGGTTTCTCTATTATTCCTCCCATTTGATCTCTGCTTTGCCTCTTGTTGCCTTTCTGGAGAGTCAGGCGGGTACAGCAACAGCGGTGCTCGATTTCTGTAGTGGGTGTTTGGCTTTAACATTTTTGACATAAATGTCCTGGTGTCTGTGTTTCATGTGTGTTATCAGAGAGGTTGTGCTAAGGTGTGTTCCCTCCTTTCCCCTTCTCACTGACTTGTCACAAATTGTGCACTGTGCTGTTGGTGATGACTGTACTGTGCCTGCCCCAGGAGAAAAATAATCCCACACCCATGCTGTTGCTGCTACTGCCTCAGATTCACCACTTTAGCTAGGACCAGGGTACTGCTGCTGGTGATAAATGGAACCTGTCCTTGTCCTGTATCACTTGTTGACCCCATTTCCACAGTGTCCACGGTGGTCTGTGGCACACTAGCATGCTCCTCAGCATCCTGCTGTCCTTGCAACTCAGAAGCAGGAATTAGAGCAGTTGCAAATTCTGCAAATTCCAAAAGCTCACCGCTGATGGTGGTAGTCATGCCCATCCTCATCCATGTCTCCCAATCCTTCTCAGTTTGGGCTAAAAAGTCCATCAAATGTCTATTCCACCCCACCTTCTCCATCATCATTATCACCACCACCACCACTATTCCCTACATGCTGCTGCTGCTCTATTACTGACATCTCACTGCTGGTTGGACTAGGTGATGAACAATGTGACAGAGAGTCCCCTAATGTCACACTTGCCTTTATTGGTGACGTGAAGAAGGCAGACTGGCAGCACTAGCAGCAGGCTCAGGCAGCTGATCTGTGCTCCTGGTGGTGGTGGTGGTATTATTATTTTTGCACCTGCTATCCACCAACAGTTCTGGCCTCTTCAGGATCATGTTCCACCTGGACACTGTCATGAAGGGAAGGGGAATCCCCAGTCCATAGGAATGGTGTGGGCTCCCTTAACCACTAGTCTGGATGCTCTCAAATGCTTCCCCTACCACTCTCCTAACACTAGTCGCCCCGCTGCTTTACCATTACTGTTACTACTTCTACTAACACCAACCACATCAAGTTCAACCCCAGAGTCTCCCTCCTCACAGTCACTTGTAATATGATGATTACCCCCTCCTTCACTCCTAACACTAACAAGCTGATGGACCTTCTTATTAGTAGTACTAGAACTGGTGGGACGTCTTGGTGATGGCAAGTGTGGCAGGGTCTCCTGCTGTTAAACTTGGCATCATCTTCTCATTCCCCCCTCCTGAGTATTACAAGACACGCTAGTAGTAGGTTCAGTACTGGTGGCAGCTAGGTTCAGCACTGGCAGCAGGCACAGCACTGGTTGCAACAGGGGCAGCATGTCTGACAGCAAGCACAGCATTGGTGGAAGCAGCACGTCTGACAGCAGGCACAGTACTTGGGGCAGCAGGCACAGCACAGGTGGAAGCAGGTTCAGAACTGGCAGCATGCATGTTTTTATAGTGAAAAGGTGAAAACACAAATCAATGGGTAGAAAATTTCTATCCATTGCAAAAGTGGCAAAGAATTTTGCACAATAGGCAAAAAATGTGAACATTTTAAATGCTAAAGTGGATTTTCCAGCTAAAAAAACAGACAGCAATGGGGTTTTGGCGGAATTTCTTGTGGGAGCACGGTGAGACCTTTCGCCCATCCCTTGTCATGGCTAAGATGAAAGAGGTTTTGTGACATGAAAATGCAGGTAATTAATTTCTTCACAACATTGTTATAGGATATGGAACAAGGGTACAACACTTTGATCTGGAAAGTAAGCGACAACCTATGGAGTTATGTAACATAGTAACATAGTAATTTAGGTTGAAAAAAGACTTGTGTCCATCTAGTAACCCTTTTCCTATTCCTGTTTACCATTGTTGATCCAAAAGAAGGCAACCCCCCCCCTCAATATAGCAATTTAAAATTCTGCCTTGAATGGGGGGGAATTCCTTCTTGATTCCAAATGGCAATCAGATTTCTCCCTGGATCAACAAGCCCTAACTAAATATTAATCCCAATACTAACGTACATAGCCCTCTATGTTATGCTCTTTTGAATAAGTATTCAGGCCTCTTTTAAAGGCATCTAATGTATTTGATAGCACCACCTCCTCAGGAAGTGAATTCCATACCTTTATTGTCCTTACTGTAAAGAAACCCTTCCGCTGTTGTAGATTAAATCTCCTTTCCTCAAGTCTAAGCGGGTGGCCCCTTGTTCTGTGTACTGTTCTGTTAATGAACAGGTCTTTGGAGAGCCCTTTATATGGGCCTTGAACATATTTATATAGTGTTATCATATCCCCTCTAAGACGCTGTTTCTCTAGTGTATACAAGTTTTTCTTCATAACTAAAACTTTCCATTTCCCTTACTAGTTTTGTAGCCCTCCTCTGCACTTTCTCTAGTTCCATAATGTCCTTTTTCAGAAAGGGAGCCCAGAATTGAACAGCATATTCTAGGTGGGGTCTTATCATGGACCTGTAAAGAGGCATAATTATATCTTCCTCCCTTGAGTCAATACCCCTTTTAATACATACCAATATCTTATTGGCCTTTGCAGCTGCCAGCTGGAACTGCATGCTACTGCTAAGTCTATTGTCTACCATTACTCCCAAATCCTTTTCATTAGTAGATTTTCCCAGAGGAACACCATTTAAACTATATGTTGCATTTTTATTATTATACCCAAAATGCATAACTTTACACTTGTCTATATTGAATCTCATTTGCCATTTGCCTGCCCAATTACTCAATTTGTCCAAATCCTCTTGTAATGAAGACACATCCAGTTCAGACTTTATTACCTTACTTAATTTTGTGTCATCATCAAACACTGATACATGGCTCCCTATGCCCTCTGGGAGGTCATTAATAAACAAATTAAAAAGAAGAGCTTTACCAACAACCAGAACATCCAATGCGTGAGAGAGGGGAGGCATGCCCAGGGTCATGGGTGCTATAGATTGCACCCATGTTTGTATTAAAGCCCCAGCACGTGATGCACATCTATTCAAATTGTTAAGGGCCTCAATGCAACACATAGACTGGGATATTTTATTTAAAGGCAAAAATACTGAGGAAAAATGGTCAGAATTCAAATTTAGGTTGCAGAAATGTACCCAACTGTATATACCAATGGGGAACAAGTGCAAAAGAAGTAAGTCACAGCCAATGTGGTTAACTGCACATGTAAAGAAGGAAATGGCAAGGAAAAAAAAAGCATTCAAATTATTTAAGTCAGAAGGAACTGAACAATCTTTCTTAAAATACAGGGAGTGCAACAAAGATTGCAAAAAGGCAATTAGGGTAGCAAAAATAGATAATGAAACTCGAATTGCAAGGGAAAGTAAGACTAATCCAACAAAGTTTTTTAAATATATAAATAGCAAAAAACTTAAGAGGGAGTGCATTGGACCATTCAAAAATGAGATGGGTGAGTTGGTTAGTGAGGATAAGGAAAAGGCCGATGTTTTAAACACTTTCTTTGCATCAGTATATACAAGGGAGCAAGGAATGGTAGAAGAGCCTCCGCAAGTAACAAATAAAACAATACAATTAATAGATATTGGGTTAACTCAAGGAAATGTCATGGGAAGACTGAACAAAATTAAGACCGACAAAGCACCGGGTCCTGATGGTATACATCCAAGGGTTCTTCAGGAACTCAGTGCTGTGTTAGCAAAACCCCTATATTTACTCTTTAAAGATTCTATTACCACAGGCTCAGTGCCACAGGATTGGCGAAGAGCTAACATAGTGCCTCTATTTAAGAAGGGAACTAAAACAGAACCTGGGAATTATAGACCAGTGAGTTTGACCTCTGTAGTGGGAAAACTATTAGAAGGCATAATAAGGGACTATATTCAGGATTACAACACAAAAAATAAGATCATTAGCATGAATCAACATGGTTTTATGAAGAATAGATCATGCCAAACTAATCTTTTCAGCTTCTATGAGGAGGTAAGCAGCAACCTTGACAATGGCAAGGCAGTAGATGTAGTATATCTAGACTTTGCAAAGGCATTTGATACAGTACCACACAGAAGGCTGGTGTATAAAATAAGGAAATTGGGGCTAGGAGATAACCTTTGCAATTGGATACAAAACTGGTTGAAGGATAGGGAACAGTGTGTGGTTGTAAATGGAAAATTCTCCAGTACAGTTAAAGTGGAGAGTGGAGTACCTCAGGGTTCAGTATTGGGTCCGCTGCTTTTTAACATGTTTATAAATGACCTGGAAATAGATATAGAAAGCAAAATATCAATATTTGCAGATGATACTAAATTATGCAAAGTCATTAATTCAGAACAGGATATTTTCTCTCTACAGAGGGACTTACATACAATGTCAGATTGGGCAAACATGTGGAATATGAAGTTTAATGTGGGGAAGTGTAAAGTCATGCATTTTGGAGGAAACAATCCCAAGGCTACTTATAAACTTAATGGTATAATTTTAGGTGACTCGTTGCTAGAAAAAGACCTGGGTATCCTTGTCAACTACAAACTTGGAAACAGTGACCAGTGTCAAACAGCAGTAGCAAAGGCAAACAAAGTCCTGTCTTGCATAAAAAGAGGTATTGAAGCAAGAGTGGATAACATTATTTTGCCATTATACAAATCATTGGTAAGACCTCACCTTGAGTATGCAGTGCAGTTTTGGGCACCGGTTCTGAAAAAGGATATACTAGAACTAGAGAGGGTACAGCGGAGAGCAACAAAATTAATTAAGGGAATGGAGGACTTGACATATGAGGAACGACTAAACAAACTTGGTTGATTTACTCTAGAGAAAAGGCGACTAAGGGGAGACCTTATCACATTGTACAAGTATATGAGAGGTCAATACAAGGATCTCTGCGGTGAGCTATTTATTCCAAGGCCTGATCAGGTGACCAGGGGACACCCCTTGAGATTAGAGGAAAGGAGGTTTAAACTTCAGCAGAGGAAGGGTTTTTTTTACGGTAAGGTCTGTCAAATTGTGGAATTCATTGCCCAGTGAGGTAGTTATGGCAGATACAATGGATACATTTAAGAGAAGATTAGATACATTTCTTTCAAAAGGGAACATACAGAGTTATACTGTTTATCAGTAAGCTGATCAGGAAGGTCTGATAAAGACTAATTTAATTGGTAGCAGGAAAGCTATAAAATTCTCAGTTACTGAGGTATGAAGCGAAGGTTGAACTTGATGGACTTGTGTCTTTTTTCAACCTAATTTACTATGTTACTATTCATCAACAGGAAGAACTTCCACTCCATGAACGTACAGATGGTGTGTGACAGCCATATGAGGATTATGAATGTCTGTGCAAAGCATCCTGGCAGCTCACATGATTCCTACATTCTCTAAAACTCCTCAGTCCACAGCGATTTCGAGAATGGAACTTTTGTTTGGGTGTATGTAATATGTGCAAAAGTGTAATATGTGTATAGTTAGTGCACCTCTCTCCAAACTCCAAACTCAAAAATCGCCTTCTACCTCCAATGAATGTTCCTGTCTCCCTCTTTCTGATCACTATCCTCTGCTCCTGGGTCCAGATATCTAGCTCTCAAAAACTCGATAACAGACAGTGTGTGATGGTTATTTTAGGGTATATATAGGTGTTTTTGAAGTTTTTTGATACTTTGGGGCTTTGGGATTGGCTGTGTGTTTGAATTTGTTTTTGCATTAATCAGGGTTGCTAGACAACGGCAGCCGTTATGTTACATGTTGTTTTGAGTGAGGTTATCATGTGATTTGGCCGCCCGTTGTGCATTAACATGAGCGACAATGGCTTTTGTGTTATGTGTTTTGTCTGTGCCTACGCTCAATAGCTATTCTTGCAGAGTACCTATTGAATCTGCCGTAACTCATGTATTATTTGCGAGCGATGTGCCTTTTTCACTTAGTGGCTGGTTTAACGTGAGCCTTTAAATCTAGCCCTAAATGTCTATAAATGTCTGTACTAATATTACTGTAAACATATGTATTATAGGTTAAATACAAAGACCTCTCTGAGAAACTTTAAATTCAAAGGACTGGACAAAAAACACAGTGGTGTCTTTCAAGATTAGAGAAAAGCAGCTTTCAAATAAAGCAGATAAATTTTTTTTTAATTTTTATTTTGTTTTAATAGTGGCAGTATGGGGTGTCTAGTTCTTTGCCTTGAGTGACAAATAATGATAATACTTTAAAATAATGTATTGAATCTCTTTTCAGATACAAACAATATAGATAGTTATGACAGTTACTTCATGTGGAATGTATATCCAGGGAAAAAAAAAATCCAGTTGCTACTTTGAAGTCATGGGGGGAGATTCACTAAGCGGTGATAAAGAGGTGATAGAGTAGAGATGACTTCTCCAGTTTATCACTTCTCCAGTTCCTATGTTATTCTATTGAGCCAATGCACTAAGATCTCCAGTGTTGATTAAATCTTAGTGTATAGGCTCTATAAAATAACACAGGAATTGGAGAAGTGATAAACCGGAGAAGTCTCCACTTTATCACCTCTTTATCATAGCTTAGTGAATCTCCCCTATTAAGTCTTTAATGCTTCGCAATGTGTTTTTACCCTCTTCTAATCCTTAAAGACTTTAGGTTTCTGGGGATCTCTACATACTTGAGGCAAAATTGGAAAAAACTTCAGTTAGGTTTTGTTTGTATTACCCTGAATCAACAAAGGAAATCAGGCAAAGGCTTTGCGGATTTCACAATTATGCTGCTCAGCCCACCCAGTGATACATTTGTTTCAGCCAAAATACTGTATGTGACAGAAGAGACAGAGTGTTTTTTTTTAATAATGTATTAAAATATTTTAAATCTAATAAAATGTCCATTTGACCTGGATTTTTCATTTTATTTTATTATTTTCATTTATTAAACACACATTTTTTCTACCTTTATTGACACACAAAATTCTTATTTTTTGTAATGTATTTACTGTATAACAATGCCTGCCACATTACACAAATTGCTTTGTTGTCTCAGATATGTGTGTTAATGTTATGCTTAATGACAATGTTGATTTTTCTTCTTAAAAAAAAAAGGGGTTCTCCAGAACAAAAACAATCTTTAGTTGAAGCATAATTATACGAGACCACACACTTCACAATCCACAATGGAAGAAATTAAGAAGTGTGATCTCACCATTCTGCCATGCCCACCATGCAGTCTGGATTATGTCATCTGCCTTCTATTGTTTTCCCAAACTAAAGGATTATGATATGAAGGAGAAGACTGACCTGTACAGATCAGAATGAAGAAACAATGTATGCAGTACTACTGTGACAAACAAACTTGTACATCATTGGAGGAAGTGTGTCATGTTGTTGGGCAGCTATGTGGAAAAGTAAACCCATAGAATAAAAAAGCATGTTGTGAAATAACTTTTTTGAATTTATCACAATATTGTCATTCAATCTCAAATTATGAAGGTGGAAGAAAAACTTTTAATTCAACCCCTCTTATATTATATTTATCACTTTGAGTTTTTTATTTTCTTATAAAAATTAAAGGGATAGTAAAGTTTCACAAAAACAGCAGCTCTAATTACTCTTCATAGTATCTGAGCCACAGAGAGTGTTATTTCAATACTGTCAGAGTTGTAGTTCAAGAGTAATTGAATGATAAAGTATCCCCCTCCCGCCCCTTTTACCTAGTGTAACACTGCTCTCCTCAGATGTGGAATCTGGTTGTAAGACCAGACAGATAACAGCAGGGGACAATTTTCTTCCTTTGATAACAATGAAAGCCCTGCCCCGCTTGACAAGTTTTTCGGCTTTTTCCCTTATCTTAATTGAAGATTGTCCCCCTCTGCAGTCTACCTGGGCACCTCTCGTCTGCTCTGGCTGAGCAGTGTTACATCAGTAAAACGGGTGGGAGGGGGATACTTTGTCATTGAATTACTCTTGAACTACAACTCTGACAGAATTGAAATAACACTCTCCAAAGTCCAAATACTATGATGATTAATTAGACCTGTTTTTATTATGAAATATTACTATCCCTTTAAGGAATATTCTAAAGCTTGCCCCAACTCACATTTTACTGATTTATCTGTTTATTTTACTAGAATGTTCATCTGGAATTAGTACTTAAAAACTTCCAAAGGCAAAAACCAACATTAAATTATTCACTGGAACAAACAAAATATGAGAAAGACAGAGCTAACATTTTGCAGTCCATACCTGGCATATAAATGTTATCTGAAATGTTATTTAAGTCATTGATTATGTGTGACATTAATATTTGCAAATCTTTTACAATGAATTTACCATTTTTTGTTCATTTAAGTAAAACAACTCTAACCAAAATGTTTTTGCCTTTGAATTTCCATAGTTTTTTTAATAACATTTACCAACACAATAAATCAAGTAAAACATTTGCAAATCTAGAAATGATTTGATTACATTCATTGTGCCCGAAGTCTGCTGTATGCATGATCATGAGTTATGAAATTTTCTCAAATGGTACACCTTAAAATCTAATGAAGGGGGACACTTTTCATCACTTTAAATGAAAACAGATAGTAGCCAGTGAACTCTATGTATGTGAAAGTTGGTGTCAGTACATTCAGCAGGTTTTGCTGTAGGTCAGAATAGAAAATCATGAAAGCAAAATCTCTATTTAACAGGATGATAACAAATGTATTAGGTCCTTCATACTTGAAAAGTTTCAAATAAATTATGAAATGTTCAAGGTTGTTTTGGTGCGCACTTCAAAATTTCTTCCAAATGTGTTGTTCCATTCCAAAAGTTATAAACATTTGAACATCAGCATTTAACACAAAAATGCAATTTAAGCTTTAAATATGGCACAGCTACCTCGCTGCTATAAACTTTTTCTGTCACATCCCATTATATATTTATAAAATAAAATGTCTCCTTCATGTTGAAATCACTTGATTAGGTTTAAAACTCATAAATACCCTACATTATCTTCAAGAAAGGCCATATAAAAATGTATGAAACTGCTATTACAGCTTATTTTCTGTGGTGGAAATTTGACTTCTAACTCCTGTCCCTGCAATTTGAGGTACATATAACTGCATATCAGTGCTTTAGAGTATACTGGCATGAACACAATGCTGTAGTCAAAATGTTAATGCATTAATGAATATGTTTATTTAAATAGCGCCACAAGTCTATGAAACATTTCACAATTTAAGGGTTGTTACAATACAGGATGACAATTGCTTAGCAAAATGAAACACTGGAAGTGAGATCCCTGTGCAAAAGCTTACAATCTAAAGTGGTAAAGGGAGACATAAAGAATACATAAGGGTAAAGTGCTTAATACAATGCTTAATACAATGCTTGCTTTCTGTTTGGACTAGGAGAACATAAAAAGGTAAGTAGAGCCTTGGAAGTACGACATTAGTGCCTTCTATTTTGTTGAAGCAGTTTTGAGGAGGTGTCATTTTAACCCTTTGAAAAGCAATGCATTGTGTACCCCTCTGTCACTCAAGGGTTAATAGAGATTTAAAGACTGCGAGAGAAATGCAGTGGCACATGCTGAGACGTAGAGCATTCAACATATAAAGAGCAACAAAAAACATTTTTGATACAATAAAGAACTATAGATAGAAAAGGAGCTGAGAGAAGAATGTTGTTGGCTGATCGTAAGTGGTGGGATGGGGTATAGTGGAAGATCAGAGTGGAAATGTAGGAAGGGGTAGAGGAGATAAGGGTGTGGAATGAGAGAAGCAGTAGTTTATAAGATATCTGGCATTTGACAGTCAGCCATTGGAGTGTTATGTGGCAGAGGGACAAACCTAGATGACAGAAAGATAACTTGTACTGTTGCATTCTGTATGGATTGAAGTGTGTGGAGCTGGGAGAAAGACCAGATAGAAGAAGGCAGTAGTAGTCAATGTGGGATAGGATGAGTGCTTGTGTACGAATTTTAGTTATGAAGGAACAGGTGAACAGAAGGATTTTTTCTGTATTATGTAAGAGAAAGTGCCAGGATTTTAGAAAAAGCATTACTATAAGGAGAGAATGAGAGAGTAGCATCAATTATTACCTCATAGGCACTGTGCTTCTGATACTGGATCAATGGCAGTTCCATTTATTTTCACCTGGAAGGGCACTACTTAGCCAGGTCTATGTGGAATATTAAGTATCTCCATTTTTGACATGTTGAGTTTCAAGTGCCTTTGAGCAATCCAGTCTGAGATAGCTAAGAGGCCATCTTTATCTTGGGATTGAATATCAGGAGTCAGTTGAGATGCAGATAAATAAAGCTAGTTTTCATCTGCAGATTATATTTGAGTCTGAATGAGTAATAAGTTCTCCAAATGTTGTATATAGAAAGAGTAGAAGTGGTTCTAGAATAGAACCTTGAGGCACACCAACAAAGTGGTGGATGGGAGAGGACAAAGAGGTAACAATGGGGACACTGAAATATCAGCTGGATAAAAGGACAGCCAGTTCAGGGCTAAGTTACAGATGCTTAAGAAGTGAAGAATTGGGAGGAGAAGAACAAGATTGACAGTATCAAAGCAGATGAGAGATCAAGCAGGATAAGTAATGAGTAGTGACCTTGTGATTTGGCAAAGCATAGATCACTGATGACACTTGTGAGAGCTGTTTTTGCAGAGTGAGCTAGGCGAAAATCATATTGTAATGGGTTGAACAGGTTGTGCGTGTATTATTGAAGTCAAGCAGGCAGGCAAGCAAAAGGAAGGAGAGAAACCTGTCAATAACTAGAGAGGGTGTGGTGGTGTCAGGGAAATTGTTCTTGAGGATAGGTGTAACTGTGACAGGTTGGAAGTCATCTGGATAAGTAACAGAGGACTAGATGAGGTGAGACGGAAGCAGATGGAGTGTGCATGTAAAGGAGGGAGAGGAGAATAGCGGGTTAGTCAATTCTTCCTCCATGACAAGGATGTATAATTTCCATGCAATTAATCTACCTTGGCTTTGAAGAAGTTAGCAAAGTCTTGTGGTTGTAGAGAATTTGGAGGGAGGCAGATAGAGGGTGGAGGAAGGAATCAAACGTAGAGAAGAAAAGGTGGGGGTTGGGTTATGAATGTTTATTAGCTGTGAAAAGTATTGTTTTTTTAGCCAGAGCAGTCTTAAAGCAGGAAAAGAGGAATTTGCAGTGCAAAAAGTCTGCCAGTGAGCCTGACTTTCTCCAGAGCGATACAGCTGAATGGGTCCAGGAGCAGAAGAGGCTGGTGTTTTTATTAAGTCACAGCTGTGGATTAGATTTTCAAGTGTGATTGAGTAAGAGAGAGGAGCATGCAGGTTCAAAGAGAAAGACAGGAAGGAGTTGTAGGTTTTGACAAGACTGTTAGTGTCAGCATTAGTGGGAATGGATGAAAATCCAGGAATTTAGGTGTGAAAGGGGGAATAGGGAAATAAGTGTAAGCAGTTTTGAATGATTCAACATGGTTATTGGATAGCAGAAAAAGAGAGACATTAAATTCAGAAAGTACACAACCTCTAATGAACCCAGGATCTAAGATGTGACCATACGTGTGAGTACTAGCATCCGTCCACTGGTGTAGTCTAAATGCAGATGTTAGAGGGATCATCCACATGGCAGGTGAAGTCCCACAGAAGCATAGGTGTCTGATGACAGGAAAAAGGAAAGCCATGATTCAAAGTCATAATGGAAATTTGATGGCATACATGTAGAGGTAGGTGGGTGATAGATAACTGCAACCTGTAGAGAGATGTGTGACTCAAAAGTGAGTGACCCAAAAGAGGAGAAGCAGAGTGATGTGTTGGTAGAAAGTGGTTTGTAACAGCATCCAGTTTATCTTTGAGAGTGAAAGGAGAGACCACCATAGGAGATCGCTGCCTTTAAGGCAGATTGAAGCAGCCAAGTTTCAGTCAGAGCCAGTAACCTTAGAGAGCGGGAGAAAAAGACATCATGCACAGTTTTATATTTGTTAATAAGGGAGAGGGCAAACCAGGGTGCACAGGGAAAAGAAAGAAATTGTGGTTGAAGACAAGTAATGGACATCAGGTTTACGTTGTTTTTTGACTAGAAGTAGATGGTTTATAAAAGGAGAGGAAGCTATGGTTTGGAGAAATGTCACCAGCTGTATGTAACAGAACAAGAGAGAGCAGCAGAAGGTGAGATAATGTTTTATTTGCAAGGTGATTCCTATTTGCATAGGGAGGGGGAGTACAGGAGCAGGTAAAAGTGAGGAGTAAGGGTTTAGAGGAGAGTCTGGATGAGAAAAGTGAAGGAGACATGGGAACCGAGAAGGAAGGAGAGGGTGAAAGATAGTAGGAGCCAGACATATTAATGAAAAATGCAGATGAAGAAATACAGAATAGGAGATATTTCAGCATTGTTAGTATAGCAGCAGAGGTTAAAACAAACAGGAATGAGGATGATAATATTTGTTTATGGATCAGAAGCTAATGCTGAATTGTAAAGTTGGCACTTTAAGAAGGATGCAGTTTTCTCATTCAAGTCTGTGCTTTTGATCCTTCCTTGCAGGACTGCTTTGTGAAGTATTGTTTCTTCATTGAATCCTGCTTCCCCCACCCTTCCCAACATCTTCTCAAGTCCTGTTTTAAGTCCTAGTTTACTTTGAACGCTTCACTTAGAAAGCTGAACTCCCTCAATGCATGTAATCCTTAAGAGAGGTCAACTTTACACTTTGGCCTTCATATAGTAATCCTAGTCATATGAAACATTTTTACACCTAAGTGTAATAAGAATTACCAATGCAGACCACAGTCAAAAGACAGGAAGAATGGGGAAAAGTAAACAAAATAACAACATGCCATAATGTTAGCAGGAGTGGGTAACTAATAAGCTGATGAATCAGAGTTCATGCAAGATGTTATGGGTTAACAATATACCTTAGGGGGGAGAGAGAGAGAGAGAGAGAGAGAGAGAAAGAAAGGCAGAGAGAGAGAGAGAGAGAACTGGTATTGAAAACATAACATATTACTGTTTTAAGTCTTAGTTCACTTTGAATGCTTCACTTAGAAGACTGAAACCCATCAATGCATAATGTGCCTTTATATAGTAATCCTAGTCACATGAGGTAATCTGAGATTGGTTAAAGGGATAGTAATACTTAAAATGTAAAAAAAAAAATATGTTGTAGGGTTTATCCCCCTGAGTAAAACAAGAATACTCCCACTGCTGAAAGGTGTTCCATTCAAAAGTTATTAATTTTTAAAGTTGAATTTTTTAGGTGCAATATCACAGTGGCCTGAAATTGTACAGTGGCGCTGTTGCTACACCATCCTATGGAGATTTATGGTCCCGGGACCAGAGCTGTCCATAGGATCGTGTAGCAACAGTACAATTTCAGGCCACTGTGATATTGCACCTAAAAAATTCAATTTTAAGCTGTAATAACTTTTGAATAAAACACCTTTCTGCAGTGGGAGTGTTCTTGTTTTACTCATGGGGGATAAACCCTACAACATATTTTTTTTTACATTTTAAGTATTACTATCCCTTTAATTAATAAAACAAATGCTGACCAAATTTTTGATCAAAGATGATTAACAATCTATTTTACATGTAAGAATTTCCAATGCAGACTAAAGTCAAAATAACAACATACAAAAATGTATGAGTGGGTAATTGATAGGGATGGGTGAAAGTTGTCGCCATGTTCCCATGGGAAATTTTGCGAAAACCACTTTGTTTTCTGATTTTTCGTGGGAAAATCCGCTTTAAAATTAGAGCTTAAAATGTTTGCATCTTTCGCCCATTGGCCAAAATTTTTCACCATTTTTTCAATTGCTATAAAGTTTCTGCCCATTGATTTACTTTGTTTTCGCACTTCTGCTATAAAAACGTGACATTTTCTCTGAAGGCAGACATAATAGGATCAGCTACAGAGTGAGATAGATGTGCTGTGCTGTTGTGATATTTTGGCAAAATTGAGGCAGGAGAGGCTCATAGTGACTGCTATCGCTATGAGCAGCAAAAGGAGGAACTGGAAGGATCCTTATTATGTGTCCACTGAGTCTGAGGAAGAGGAGGAGGAAGTGATTAGCAGTACTGAACCAGTGCTATCCAGTCCTCCTATATAACCCCAGGGATCTTGGGGAATTTAATGGGAAGGGAGGGAGAAAAGGGAAGGGAGGGAGAATAGGGTAGTACTAGTGAGAGCAGGACAGGTCAGCTACCTGTGCCTGCTGTAAGACATACTGTCCCTGCTGCCAGTGCCACCATTACTGTACCTGCAGCCACTAGTGTTGTACCTGCAGCCAGATGTGCTGCCACTAATGTTGTACCTGCTGCCACCAATACTTTGTCTGCTGCTAGTGTTTCTTGTAACACTCAGGGGGGAAGGAGAAAGTGATGCCAAGTGTGACAGCAGGGGACCCTCTGTCACATTGCTCGTCACCTCCTCCAAGCATCAGCGAGATGCCTGTAACAGAGAAGCAGCACGTAGGGAGGATTCATCATTACTATAAAACTGTCAGCAAGTTGTCATGTGTCTTTAGCGGGGTCTGGACAAGGGCTATAGTGACAGCTGCAGTACTTGGGTTCTGGTGTCATGGTGTTTAGATACAGTTGTGCCCCCAGGTGTTATTTACCACACACACTGTGCACATTGCAGTTGCTGATGAGAGGCACAGTTCCTGCTCTCAAGGGAAAATTTATATTCTAATAAGAACATATCCATGATTTTGGATGAGGGGCAGATGGAGAAGAATTATTGGCCAACTTCTTCTTTTCTCCACATATACGGGGGGCTACTTATTGTGCTGCTACTGCCTCAGGCGCATCACTGTAGATAGTCATGGCAAGTGGGACCTTCACCATCCATCTTCCATGTTACTGCTATTGTTGATCCCATTCCCTTTCAGCTGCCTAATCAACTTAGCAGCAGCAATACAAACAGCAGTTGTAACTCAGGACTCAGGAGGACATTTGACAGTGACCTGCGGGCATTAGGCCAAACAAACTTAAGTCCTACAAATCAATGTTTCTTCAGGGCTTGGGCCTCAAATAAGTCCAAGTCCTACAAAGGCCTCTCACAACAAATCAAACAAATCATCCTCTACAAAATACTCTATCAATTCAAGTATCAGTCCACCCCAGTGGTAACTTATGTCAAGGGGTTCCTGTCTCTATCACTTTACATACAAATGTCTTATTTTATGTTATTGATTTATTTTTTTTTATTAACTGTCCCCCCAATAGCAGTCAAGAAACCCCCCAAAACAAATTCCCTGTTCAAATGATTCATCCATTCACCAACACAGGCACCCTCCTCAGACCAATTTATACCATGTCTTATGGTTTCTATTTTATTTTATTTATTTACGATTAATTTTTTTAACTGCCCCCAATCCCAGTAAGCAACCCCCCAAAAATCATCCCCTGTTCACGTGATTCCTACCCACTCCCCACCAACGCAGGCACCCTCATGCCCCTTTTATACTATGCCTTTGGGAAATAAAATAATATTTGCTATGTGTTGTGTGTAACTTCTATGTTCCCATTGATTTTAAAGGAATGAGCTAGGTGAAAAAAGCGGAAAAAAGCAGAAAATCTACACTTTTCGCAGTAAATTTTTAACCAAGCTGAATGTGCCATTTTTTGCCAATTTTAGTTTGAGGCAGAAATTTTTGCCCATCCCTTGTAATTAATAAGCAAATGAAACAGAGCTGATGCTGGATGTGAAGGGGTAACATCTTAAATTTATGCCAGCCCTGAGTACCTCCCCCAGAGCATGCACAGGAAAATGAATGAAAATAATGTCACTTTTAACTGCGTATTGTTAGTACCTAGTATAAAACAAGGCTCAAAGACAAAGAATGCCCTGAAACACCTACACACTTTCTCTCTGCCCTTCCCTTGGTGCAAGCATCTTACAGTGGACTATTTTTGGTGTAAATTGCTTAGAACATTGGTATTAGGCAAAAGCAGCAGTAATAGGTTAACGCGGAATCTGATTAGTAAATCTCCCCTACCATGTTTCTTCCCAAAGAAGAATAAATTACATTTTTCCAAAACACTTTTTGAAAACTTTGGGAGAGATTCACTTAGGAGTGATAAAGAGATGATAAAGTAGAGAAGACTTCTCCAGTTGATCCTTTCTCCAGTTCCTATGCTATGCTATGCCATAGGATCTCCAAAGTTGAAGAAATCTTAGTGCATAGGCTCTACAGAATAACATAGATACCAGAGAAGTGATATCACTGGAGATGTAATTGCCACATTATCACCTCTTTATCACCACTTAGTGAATCTCCTTGATTGTGTTTTTTCTGTTGTTGTTAATTAACCTTTGAGTGCCCCAGAAGTATCCGATGCATTGCAATGAGCTGGATACCTCTCTGGCACACAAAGGGTTATGAATAGGATGGTGGGGTAGTTACTGATGGCAGTAAAAAATATAATCCTCTCATATCGTTATACTACTACCAATGTTGCATTAGATATTAAAAAAAAACTCCTAACAAGTGTGCAAGGAAGTAATCATAGTTACAGTTGTTCTTCGATCTCCCCATCAATCAGTTGTATTGATGGGCATTACCTAATGCCCTCTAAATAATCTAGACTCTTGGGATAGAAACATCTTTACCAATCATTGATTCCTGCTTCAAAAAGTATGAGCAAGACAAGTGAAGGAGAAAGCAAAGCCGACAAACTCCCAGTGGACTTTAATAAAAAAGAAACCAGTGACAGCCTTCAGGCACATTCTGACTATAATAGGAAAGACACTGTAATAGGCAGTCTGAAAAAGTTCTGGCTAATTTAAGCTAACAGGATTAATGCAACTGATGTTCTATGCAAAACCGGAGAAATTCAGGGATAAAATCAACTACACCACATGGGACAAATAAAAGTTTGATTAAAACATAACTTTAATCCTTTGAATGCTAGAAAGTTCTCCAGTGCATTGAAAAGAATCCAGGAGGTTAATCCATCCATTTAACCATTTGAGTACCAGAGAAGCATCCAACACATTTCAAAGCAATACGTTGGATGCCGCTCTGACACTCAAATGGTTAAATCTATGTGAATTTTTTTCATTTGTAATCTGTGGTGCAGATGGTTTACTCTGGAATTATTCCAAGGAAAGATGCATTAAGCTGTAATAAAGATGAGATAACTTATGCAGTGTGATAATATCTCCATTTCCTATGTTATTCTATTGAACCATTGTATTACAGTCTCTCAGGTTGGAGAGATCATTGTGCATAGGCTACATAGATTAAAGTTGGAGAGGTTTTAGTGCATAGGTTCAGTAGAATAAAGTTAGAGATGTCTTAATGCATAGACTCCATAGAATAAAGATGGATAGAATATTTTATATTGTTTTTTGTAACACCTTTGTGCACAACCATCTTATTTCATTTTAGTGAACCAGCTTCAATACCTGGGAGGATATTTTAAAGCACGATCATGTAATCTCTCACATTTTGAAACATGTTAATTTTACATATTCACTTAGTATTTTTATTGAGTTCTTCCTCAAATGTTCTGCTCCTGGCCAAAATCTCAGAGCAGACTGGATAAGTACATGTATTTCCATGTCAGGAATAAAGCGATAGGCTAAATGTCATATTTTTCCCCAAGGGAAAATTTGGCAGAAAATTTAATTTCCCTCTTTTTCTGTAGAATTTCCCATACTTTGAAAATCCATACATTTTCTTCCCTTTCGCTAACCCCAATACATTTTCTGTGTGTACTCTGCAGTTTTCTTTCTAT
This sequence comes from Rhinophrynus dorsalis, assembly GCA_037306005.1. NCBI lineage: Eukaryota > Metazoa > Chordata > Amphibia > Anura > Rhinophrynidae > Rhinophrynus > Rhinophrynus dorsalis. The sequence goes on from CM074718.1 coordinate 147,018,774, forward strand.
GACCAAAAATACTGAAGCTATACAGAATCAGTGTGTATGGTTCTATGGCTACTAGTGCTGTGGGACATGGGTGAGTGGTCTGTATGTGTTGTTCTATGGCTACCATGGGACAAGGTGGGGGGGAGTCAGCATGTGTGGTTCTACGGCTACCAGTGCAGTGGCACAAGGCTGGGGAGGTGGGTCAGTATATGGGGTTCTATGGCTACTGTGGGACAAGGCTGGGATGATGGGCAATGATAGGCCCTCCATCTACTATCAAACTACAACTCCCATCATTCCCTAACAACCAAAAGGAGATATAGTCTGGCAGTAGCTGGGGGCTTCCCATTGCCCATCATGCTCCAGGCTATAGTATGCCAAGTCTGGGGGTCAGCTTGTGTGGTTCTATGGCTATCAGTGCTATGGGACAAGGATGGGGGTTATACCGCTAAGGGTGCAGTGGAACAAGACTGAGAATCAATATGTGTAGTTATATTGCTACCATTGCAGTGAGACAAGGTTGAGGGATCAGTATGTGTTGTTCTATGGCTATGGTGGGACAAGACTGGTGGCCAGTATTTGTACTTCAGTAGCTACCAGTACAATGGGATCATTGTGAAAAGAATGTGTGGAGGGATCTAGTTCTAGGTATGCAACAAGAACATAAATTAGGTATTAGGTAGTAAATTGTTACAATTAGTTATGAAAAGGTCTACTAGAATGGGTTCTTCCTCTCTACAACATTCTTCCTATAATATAATATAAACAGATAATTCCATTCTCTAAAGAAAAAAGACAAAGCAATGGTGATCAAAAATAATATTTAAGAAAAGTCATAGTGGATCAAGAAAGGGGATATAAATTTGGATCAAGCATCACTCAACTGAATCCTCCTCCTCCTAAAATACTACCACTTTATATCCCTTCTTAGAGAAGAGTGTCATAATAGAGGAGGATAAAGAGCTGGTAACTGAATGGGAAGCAATGGAATTATTAGTATAAGAGAATGTCAGAGACAGTACTAATAAAGGGGTATAGGGGATGAGGTGGGTAGAATGAAAAGAGAAGAAAAATATGAAGAGTGAAAGGGAGACAAAAGAAACAGTCAAATTATGTAAATAGGGTGGTTTATGAATAATATCTTAACCAGTCATATATATGTGATCTCTACTGGAACCTGCTTCTCTTAGATTGATTCTCTCATATTCTTGACTACCTCTAGCATTCTAGTCCTTAGGCCAAGTAGTGCCTTCATATAAGTATCATTAGGAGTCAATAACACTGAGATTCTCTTTCATTTCAGTCTCCCTAGGAGAGACCTACACTTAAAGGGAGATGAATGAATAAGATTTTGTGCAAAACAGGCCAGGAATCTATTTTAAGGCAAAAAAATAAAGAGAATATAGAATGATTGATTATAGTGTAGTATATCAACATTAAATGGAAACTTCTTAAAAAGTATTAGTAATTATACACACATTACTACAACCTACTGGATAATACCAAGAAGCTATAATCACTTGTGGGAGATACTTTGGTGCTTCCATGCAGGTAATACTTCCCAGGGTGTTTCAGTCCTTAAAACTGATTACTTCCCACAAAAGGCAATCAAATGCAAACAGAAAAACAGCTACCAAGAGGACATTCACAATATATCAGATAAAACATTGAAACATATGGAATATACTCACTACATAAACTTGACCAATATACTCACATAGATTATTCAGACTGGTGATAGGTCCTAACAACCGGTCATAAAGCATAAGAGGAAATAAAGTGCAGGTCCTCCCCTACAGGATGTTAGCACAACCAAAATCTCATAATCGTAGGATGAATATTGAGGAGCAGAAACTACATTCTGATAATCCCAGATAAAATGGTTTAGTAAATCCAAAACATATTAAAATATTGTTCGCCTTAAAATATATATAAAAATAACAAATAAAACCCTCATCATGTTTCGTGAGAATCCTATAATTTTATCAGGAATCTATCAAAATCAAATTTATTTTCTAGTCCTACTCCTGCTTATTGTTAGTTTACTTAGCCACTTATGCCTAAAATGCTCCCCTCATTTATAGCCTGCAACAATGGGGACACTGTGAGACAGTCTATGTGTCACGGTTTTTTTAGGACTCTCAGACCAAATAAGTGAAAATAAAACAACCTTATTAAAGTGAATAAGGCACAAGTACGCCCTCTAGGGGCGGTAGGTAATACACAGGTAAGTAAACTGAGATATTTACAATGGTAATAGCACAAAAGACATAAATGCAAAACAGTATGCACTAGGATGATATTGACCCCCAAGGGGTTAATGTCCATATAACAGTCTGTCTCAGATGTGGAGGTTTGACACGCCCTGGATGTTAAAAGGGCTGTGCTGTATAGACAAAGTTCATCAAGTGCTGAGGATAGAGCTGCCTTGCCAAGGTGTTGGATATTAAGCAGAAAGGGAAACAACTTAGCCCCCACGGGCGTAGTTACAGGAACTGCTTTCGTTTGTGCAAGTGCCAATAGCCCCCACGGGCGTAACGGAAACCGGCCGGCGGTGCAAGAGCTAATAGCCTCCTGAAGTGTAATCGAATGCTGGAATAAGAGAGCAAGAGCCACTAGCCCCCTCGGGCGTAGTACCGGATAAGCCAACACTGAAGCCTTTCTGCCAACACTCTGTGTCAAATGATATCGTCGGTAGCCAATACCGGAGAGCCTTAAGCGCCCAAACGGCCCAACTATGTGAACACTCTGCAATGGTGGACTAGAGTTGCCGACGGAGAGCGGCCAACTCAGCAGCAGTATCACAGGTAACGAGGCTCGTACAGGAGATAACGAGAGTGAATTTGAGGTAGCACTGCAAGAGTTAAAATGCACGTTTACTCGAGGCTTCAGCGCTACTGCAAGGCTCTGCACAGGGAGGAAGGCCCACAGCATACACACAACTCTGCACGAAGAACGAGGCACAGCACTAAATCGAGGGAAGCACCAAGCAAGGCAGTCACTCTGACGCGGGCAGCAGAGACTGGAAATGTTGCGGCGGCGACAACTGAAACGCAGGTCACTGGAACAAGCTGGAAGTCGATCTTCGGAGCAGGAAGTCAGCCGGGCCGGGTCGGAGCACGTAGGAGGCAGTCATACAAGCCGGGTCATACACGAGCAGGAACGTCAGTCTAGCCGGGTCAGGATCCAAGGGTGGTACGCAGACGAGCCGGGTCATACACAAGCAGGTACACTGGAGAATGGTCAGGACAAGCCGAATCGGTACACAGGAACTCAGAATACAGGAACACAGCAACAGCACTACTGGCTCAGGAACACCACGAAAGGGCATCTGACAGATGTGATAGCCAGGTATAAAAAGGTCATCAGGAGGCGGGTCAAACTCAGTTAGCAAATCAGTGCCAGCCACAACTGAGAGTGACAGGAATCACAGGCACTGTGATACTATGGCCATTTCAGGACATTCCTTTCCTCTACACCTTGTTTAATACAAAGTGTAGAGGAAAGGAATGTCCTGAAATGGCCAAAGGCTGTCTCACAATCTCCCCATTGTTGCAGGCAGAAACTGAGGGGAGAATTTTAGGCAAGAGGAAGGAGGAATGCTGGGGCAGATGTAAGGGGCTTACATGCTGTAACGGATCCTACCCATTACTGAGTCCTTGTCTGGACCACAAACTATTTACTTAAAAACTATGGAACTTGTTGCCCTGCTTGGATGTAGCTGTGGGCTCTGGCATACGAACTGGCCAGCTATTGCCAGGAACAAAGACTTATAGTTATGAACATTGGTTTGTGTATTAAGTTTGGTTTTATGTATTTTCAAATATTGTATGTGTTTAATTGTACTTGTCCAATTTGAAGGTTTGTGCAATCACCAACTACCAGGTATGCAAATATCTTCCTTAGCTTAACATGGGAAATGGTAGGCAGACCAGTGATTGATCAAAGATGGGGCAGGGCATTCAAAATAGTCAATCAAAGGCTCCAACCTTGGGCCACTGTCCCTAAGATGTGGATTATAGCAACTCCAGCCATTCACTATGTTGACCCCATGCTGTGTGTTAATCAAGCCATTGTGAACTGCAGTCAGACCCCCTGCCATGTGGTAATTAGCTCACGCCCTCAAGTCTTTGTTCAATCAAACCCCTGTGTATCTGAAATGTAACCCTGTCTGAGTCATTGTATCTGTTAAGACCATCTGTTGCTGGCTTTTGTCTGATGTGTTATGATTTAATCATGTTCCCTATTGTATCAGATTCCCCATGTGATCCAATGTACTGTACTGTATATAAATATCTGTGGTTTGTGACAATAAAATGAGTTCTGTTTTGGAGTGAACAAGGAGTCCTGGAGTCTTGTATTGCTTATGGTCCAAAGTATCCACTCTGATACCCATCTGTGCCAAGTATCCTGAATCGCTGACCGCCTGCTGCCAGTTTCCTGCGACCTAACTTTGTGGACTGTCAGGCGGCGACGTGGACTCTTCCATGCTTCCCTGCTTCAAGCGATCCTGCGGCTGTTTCCAGTGACTGTCCATACTTCAACTGGTGCATCCGACGGTGCTTATCTGCGTCGAGAAGGAGAGACCCGTGAACGACGGCGGAAGGTGACGCGGTCCCTTCTCAGCTTCCGTTACACATGCATTACAATTTTAACAATGACAAAGTGTGTGTGGAAATTAAGCATTCATAAAATGTAGTGCAGCCATTGGCATTGGAGGCTGTCACCATTGTAGCTGAGCTGGTACATTTATACATTCACCCCAAGTCCACTCACACTGAAGCTGTTACAGTGGATTTCAGGGAACAGTATAGTTTTCTAATGAGCACTATGTTACACGACTTTCAATGCTGAGTAAAACTGCTTTCCGTTGTTTTATTTAAGAGTTATAACCATTCTTCCTGTCAGGAATAAGTCACATTCTGTGGAGAACTGTCAGTGATTCGCCTCTCCCATAGAATGCAACAGAGTAACTAATTGAAATACAACCAATAGGAGGTGTTGTTAAAGGTAAAAAGAATCCCAACAGTTTAAACTGTAATAACTCTGAAAATATATATTTTTCAATATACATTTTTTTTACATAAAAAAGTTAATGCTCCTCGAAAGCCATGTACCTGGATGAGATGAGATGTCCCTGAGAATAAAGGAGTTGCCAGATGGTCTTATTGGTGTATATGAAAAAGTAACTGGGACATTATATAACTATACTATGTATCACTCATCCTTCCATATCCTTCACTGAACCCCGAAGAGCCTGATACTGTAAAACTATGAATGGTGCATTTATTTATATTAACCACCTCATTGGTTTATTTGCAGGCATCACAACCTTATTTTCTCACTAGAACATTTGAGATTCTTAATGGGAACCTTAGGTTTCATCTTTACATTAGATTGGCCCAGTATGATTCTGCTCTGAACTGCTGTGTACAACACAGGTTAATTATTAATATCACAAAGGAAAATCTGTCAAAAGAAGATGATTCACCCTTGAAAGAGTCAAACCTTTTAGGAACTCTGTCTAGTCATAGCACTGAGGTAAAATGCACTAATCTCAAAAATATGAATCTTTAATTATTCAAAAGCACTTTTCTCCCACCCACTGTTCAGCAGTTCATGTGTCAGGAGGCACTTACACCCCATAGCACTTACTCCTTCTGTGTCCCACCTATGTTCCTCTAGACTGTAAGCTCTCACAGACAGGGCCCTCTGACCCTTTTTTTTTCCATGTTCTATTTGTACTATTTCATATCTCTATATGTCTATTCCCTATTGTACAGCACTGCGGAATAAGTTGGTGCTATAAACATTAAGAATAATAATAATACCAAATATCAACATTTTTATTTTACAAATATTTTTAACCTTTGCACTTATTCGTATCTCTCAAACCATTATGGCTTGAGTGATATAGGAAAATAAAGTTCTCCGCTCCCTTCCCTTTCTTCTTGATGAGCTGTAAAGCTGTCAGAAGCAGATTCTGGTTCCTTGATCAGATGGTCGCTCTTCGGCAGCACAGACACAGAGATACCTAAAAATAAATATTTCATCGGAATGGTCTACAAAGTACGCCTGGTTTGCAAGCACACGTTGTAGACCATTCCGAACGCGTATTTATCTTTAGATATCATTATGTTGGCGCTGCTGAAGAGCTGCATTTGGACAAGTGACCAGAATCTGCTTCTGACAGCTTTACAGCTCGTCAAGCAGAAACCATAATGGTTTGAGAGATTCGAATAAGTGCAATAACTTTTTATAATTGTATCTACCATATAGTTAATACTTTTTTTCTGACATTACTATCCCTTTAACCCCTTAAGGACCATTGATGTGGCAGGACCATCACACTGGTCCAGCACTTAAGGACCAGTGATGGTCCTGGCACGTCACGTACTTTTACTCACCGCGCTCCTGAGTAATACCGGGGACTGAAGTTGATCTCTCCAAGACCGGAGCGATCTCTTTCAGTCCCCCGTTCGGTGTGCCAGCACACGTGATCAGTCACGTGGGACGGCACGTCAAAATTTCCTATGTGGTCCTTAAAAGACCGCACACCCCGGGACCACAGGTCCTTAAGGGGTTAAGGACCAGAGCAATTCTGACCTTTTTGTTTATGTCATTGTTCAACAGTGTTTTCTCTCTAATACGTTTATTTCAGCCACACAAATTATATACCATTTTGTCACACACAATTAGGGCTTTCTTTTGATATCACACTTATTTGGATAACCCACCGTTTATTTTATTAATATGAAACAAAAAGGTAAAAAAAAAAAAAAAAAAAGTAAAAAAACACCATTTTTAATTTTTCTCCTGGGATCATTTTGGAGCAATGGGTTCAAATTTATGGCGACTGCATGAAAGGTATGACTGGTCATTCATACCTACAAAATGGGCAATTTTAAGTGGGCACTGTCCCTCTGGGGTGAAAATCCCCATGTCCTTCCCCCCCACACAGTTTTCACTTTTTTGTTGAATAAGTCTGTGTATTGTATATGTTTTACTTTTCTCCACCACAATAAAATTGCCATTAAAGTGATAGTAATGTCAAAGTATAATATTATTTTGTATTGTATTGTAGCAAATCCCATCTCTTAAGCCACTATGGTTTGAGAGATATTAAATTGAAAGTTCCCCCATCCCTCCCCTTCTTCTGACATCAGTGCTCTAGCTGACAGCAGGAGATCCCAGTCCTGGGACAGCCATCAGCTCTTCAGCAGAGGCAAAATCGTGTTATTTAAAAATAATTACTTCATTGGAACGGTCTTCAAAGTGTGCCTGGATTGCAAGCACATTTTGTTGACCGTTCCAGTGAAGCAGGTCTTTTTAAAAAGCACGATTTCGGCTTTCATGAAGAGCCTCCTCAAATCAGCCAACTCGAATCTCCTGCTGTCAGCTTTACAGCTGATATCAGGAGAAGGGGAGGGAGAGGGAACTTTCAATGTGAATAGCTCTCAAACCATAGCAGTTTGAGAGATGGGATTTGCTGCAAAGAATTTATTTTTTTTTCATCTACAATACAAAATAATATTATTCTTTGACATACTATCACTTTAGTATTTTCTTTAAATGTCAGTAGTTACCCTTACAAATAAATGTGTTTAAATAAAATATATTGCTCTTGTTTTGGTTTAACTGAAAACAAAAAAAGTTGCTGTTGTCAGGTTATAAATGGATCTGCATTCATTCTGCCCATGGATCCAGCACTGAAGGGGTTAATGCCCTGATCTTTGGCCTCTATTTTCTTCATATCTTGCCTATTCTCTGCTTCTCTCACCCTTACTCTCATAGTAAGGAAGAGAGAGTCAGAGAACAGTCACAAAGGCAATGTGTCTAACATATTGCCTTCTTGAATGAAAATGCCGGTACATGTGACCGCAGTAGTAGCGATCATTTGTACCTGAGCACTCAGTTTCAGCCTGCGCAGCATGATAGCAGTGCACAATGAGGTACGCTGCTATCATTTATCCCATGATGTATCAGATCCTTATGGGAAGTTTATCCATGATGGTCCTGGCAAGTCATGGGTTGTTAAGGGGTTAAAACAATATCAACAGCTGCAGAGCAGTTAAAAAATTACTTAAAATGCATTTGCTATTCTTATATTTTCCTTATTCAACCAATAAACTGGCAAAAGTAGAGTGGGTTAGGGAGGTGAGAAGAGGATATATTTGAGTAGAAGTGTTTGCCTATTTAAGGGGAACTTCTCTTTACAGGGAGTTGTTAGCTTACATTTTACTTCTCATCTATTCTGAGACATGATTAGTTTACATTAGATCAGGGATGGTCAACATGAGGCCTTCCAGCTGCTTCCAGACTACAACTACCATCTTTCTCTGCTAGCTAAAAGTAGGCAGGAAATAGACAGGAGTTGTAGTCTGGCAGCAGCTGGAGGGCCTCACTTTTATCACCACTGCTTTAGAGACTGCTAGGATGTGTTTTCAACACTTTAGGAAATTTCCAGTTGAAAATAAGCATTAAGGCCAAGTGAAGGAGCTCACTGGGGTGTAACTGACAGCATTTCTAATAGGACATTTTTCTTCTGAAGATTCTCCAAAAATATTTTATACAGAATTTTTTTTCATTTCTGTTATTGTAATAATAGCCTTATGCAAATTATAAACTTTTCCTTAATTTTATGAAGAGGAGATTGAGATGTTCTTTAACTATCTGAGTGCCAGGGGTGTGTGCAATGTATTACACCCCTCTGGCACTCAAATATTTAAAGAGATAATGAGGAGATGTAGAATGTGCCACATATTCTCAGCTGGTTTAAAGTAGTATTTTTTTTCCCTTTAACCCTTTGAGTGCCAGAGGGGTATGCAATGCATTGCTTTGCAATGTGTTGCATACCCCTCTCGCGCTCAAACTGTTAATAAATGTTAATCTCTTCTTAAAAAATAACAAGACATTAGAATTTTAATATAATTTACTTACAGTCTCTGGTAAACAAAAAAACAAAAAGATTTCTGAGTTCCTGTTAAGTGAGGGATTTCTTCAACATAGATATATTTTCAGACATTATATATAAACTAAGTTAATGCCCGTCATTTGACGGGGTCTAGGTCATGTAGAAGCATTTCTGTTCCTCCACATGGCAGCAAGGAAAGGTGACAGCGGCGGTATTGCGGTGATCCCCGGAGCATGCCGCTCTACCGCTGCTTTCCCCTACACCACGGCTGCTTTCCCCTCAACTGCCGCACACGTGCAATTTGCTAGGAGGCATTGTGTCCGTGCATTTTACGCACACAGGGAGCGACGCATTCTAGCATATTATATATATAGATAGACATGTGGTTTTGTTGGAGACCTTAACTAAGGGTTGAATGGGCTAAAGTACCAGGTCTAATGTTCAAATGGTGTTATGCAGAAAGTAAAAGATGGCCAATTCTGGAGCAAACCAATTGCACCTCAAAAGGAAAATTAAAAAAATCACAGATTCATTGATTAAGATGTGTCTGTTTAACCCTGTGAATACCAGAGAGATCTCCAAGACATTGTGAAGCAATGTGTTGGAGATCACTCTAGCATCCAAGGGGTTAAATAATGCCTCATTCATGTGTTAGGTTGACTAAAGCCTTGGGTCTTTTGGGAACCTAGAAATGCTGATGTATAAGTAGAAATGGAGTAATTCTGGAGCAAACCAGCTGTACCAAAGTGGAGGAATATAAATTGCCATTGATTAAAATTTAGTAATGTCTATAATAAAGTTTAGCTCCAAGTCTTCTCTGTTGTGTTTATAAAATGCAGTGCTAAGTTTAATAATTTACTATTCTGTAGTTCAAAAGATATTCAAGCTGAAAGGATCCCCCTTCCTCCCCTTCAGGCTGCCTCCCCTTAGATCTGTGATCTGGTCATGGGACCGGAGGGACGCAGCGAAGGATAATCTTCAGTCAGTAAGTATATACAAACCCTCTCCACCCTTGACAAAGGAGGGCAGGATTTTCCTTTTGCATACTGAAGATTGTCCCTTGCTGCTCCCCATCCAGACCTCTCTTACAGGCAATGTAACGAGGACAGAAGGGGAGAGAGGGGGATCCTTTTACCTTGAATAGCTTTTGAACTACAGAACAGTAAATTATTAAACTTAACACTTCATGATATAAAAACAATAGAGAAGACTTGGAGCTAAATTTTAATTTATACATTACTATCCCTTTAAATCTCATGAATGTTAGAGAAGTCTCCAACTCATTGCAAAGCAATGTGTTGGAGACCTCTCTAGCATTCAAAGGGTTAAGAGGCCCATTTAAATCAATGCGACTTTGGAGAAATTGCATTTGTCCACATGATGCAGGATTGGATTGCTTCATAATTAAACCACTAATTCTTAATAAATCAGCAACAAAATGTTCACAGATCTTGACTGATAATGATACAGCAGTTACATCTGTCTGCTTCTTTAATAAATCACCTTAAAAGCTCATTTAACAAGAAACTCAGCCAAGCATGATCATTTTCTGAAACAGTAATGCATTATTAAGCATACCACAGATATGAACTTGCATGCTCAGTTAATGAAGTCCATAATAGCCTGTACATAAACTGCCTCTGGGTTTGCAGTTATAAAGAATAACTAAAACTGGCAAAAAAGTGAGAAATACTGAAGACAACAGATTTATATTAATAATGCTAATAATTTATCATTTTATATCCCTAGAAAAAAACAAATTAAGAGAAAACTTAAGATTTTTCCTTTATGTTTGGTTGCATTAGAATAATTTAAATAAAGACAATGATAATACTTTGATCTTAGACAGGTTAATTAAAAATAGGTAAAAACACCTCTAAATAGAGAAATTTAATTTAAGTGACCTTGGGAACCACAAAGCAGAACACATGGTTCATAAATACAGCTCTGATATGCCAGAAATTCTAGAACAAGTGTTTCCAATTACAGTGCTCGAGGGCACCTAACAATCCATGATTTAACCATTTGAGTGCCAGAGAGCTATCCAATGCATTGCTTGGCAATGTGTTGGATACCTATCTGCTACTGGAAGCATAAAAGGGATACTTGTTTCCCCATATGAACTTCAACATGCATTTAAATTGATTTAGATGGAAGGCATTCATGAGTAGTCATGCTTTTTGAAAAGCACTGGGCTTTTCATTTCCATTCATTTGTATGGATGGAAGATGCTCATGTTTTGTCCAGTATTCCCTGCAAACTTGGTTTAAAGTGGAAGTACCACCCCTTAGAAACACGGTCCCAAAAAATTAACCATCTGGCGACTAGCTGCTCAGTAACGCTAGTTGCTAGAATTATTACAGCGTTCATGAGATTTATACACTGCTTCGAGAATGACAGGCAGGAAACCACGCAGACATCTTTCCATAATGACGTCTGTGCACCTGCGTTGTCAGTCCCTTTTAGAGCCGAACGACTCCTAGCAACACCTCTTAGAGCAGTCTAGGACTGACGGCGCAGGCATGCAGACATCACTATGGAAAGATGTCTACGTGGTTTCCTTCCTGTCATTCCTGGAGCAGTGTATAAATCTCATGAACACGGTAATAATTCTGGCGACTAGCGCTACTTAGCAACTAGTTGCCAGATGGGTAATTTTTGTGGGACATATTTCTAAAGGGTGGTAGTTCCGCTTTCCGTTCTATTAAGTACTTTGAGCATTTGACATCTGACATTTGACCCCTTCATATAAGCCCCTATAGTTTCACTTTAATTCCTGGTAGTTTTCTGAGTACTATTGTAGGAGGTAATGGGAGCTCAAGTACTGGAAGCAGGCTTGTGTGACATCACAAGTGCAGTCCTGTGTAGGGCAATGATGTCCTTGAGCAGGGATGTAAAATTCCAGTATAGGTCTAGATTGCATTGCTATAAATAAAGGATTATATTTTAGCTAACAAATTCCCTTTGAGGTCTTTGAAGAAAATTGTAAATTAATGGAATACAGACCATATTCGACAGTAGGGATGGGTGAAAATGTTCGCTTGAAACCAAAATTGCCAAGTAAGGGCACTTCCTGACTGACAAACAATTTCCCAAGGAAAGTGCAGTTTTTCCCAATTTTTTTTGCCTAGCTTATTGCATTGAGATCAATGGGAACATACAATTTACACACAACACATACCAGTTGTTATATTTTTTTTGGGGGGTATTTGTTGACTGGATTGGGAGGACGGTAAAATATATAAATAAATAAAATTAAAAAAATAACTAAAACAAGAAATTGGTACGTAATGTGACAGGGACCCCTGACGTAAGCTGTGACTGGGGCAGACTGATACTTGACAGGATAGAGCATTTTGTAGATGATGATTTGTAGGACTTAGGCTTGTCGTTAGAGGCCTAAGCCCCAAAGAAACATTGATTTGTAGGACTTAGATTGTGTTAGGCCCAAGCCCTGAGGAAACATTGATTTGTAGGACTTAGACTTGTTTGGCACACGCCCTAAGGAAACATTGATTTGTTGTAGTACTTAGACTTATGTTAGGCCCACTCCCTGAAAAAACATTGATTTGTAGGCATTTGGCTTGTTAGTGTCACAAGCCCTGAGAAATCAGTGATTTTTGGAACTTAGGCTTCTTGGGAACAAGCCCCATAAAATTGTTTTTTGTAGGCCTCTGGTTAGTGTTGAAAGAACAAGCCCTGAGGATAAAAAATGCCCTACTGGCCTAGTGCCAGCAGGTCATTTTTTAGTGGCCAATGACACACTGGCCATTGTCAAATGCCCCAGTGTCATTGTGGCATTTGCAACTTCTGTTCTTGCTGATGCTGATTTGTTTAAGCAGCAGGATGATTAGGCAGCTCTAAGGGAATGGTATCAACAACAGCAATGATATGGGTGATTTATGATCATCGTTCCACTTGCCACTAATAGCTCCAGTGATGCACCTGAGGCAGCAGCAGCATCACAACTAGCCCCCACCACTTTAGGTATATGTGGAGAAAAGTAGTTGGCCAATAATGCTTCTCCACCTGCCCCTCCTCCAAACTCATAGAACTTTTGTTGGAATATACATTTTTCCCTTGACAACAGGAAGGATCTGTGCCTTTCATCAGCAACTGTAATGTGCACAGTGTGTGTAGTAAATGAGAGAAGGACTGGGAAGACACCTGGTACAATGCTAACCAAACACCATGACGCTTAGGGTCCCCAATGTGAAATCATCCCACCAAAAAATCAAGGACTGCTGCTGTCACTATGCCCCTTGTCCACTCCCTGCTAAGGACATGTGACAACTAGCAGTTTTAATAGTAATGATGAACCCTCTCTGCCACCAGCTTAGCATATTCTGCATGATGGAATCTTCTCAGATACCACTTGATGCCCCGATTACAATATACTCTACCATATTGACATGTGTGGTCAGCGCACCACACAGTGTTAAACTGGTGGGAACAAACTGCCACATCCTGACATCTAAACAATGGCAATCAGTTGGTCGGGGGGATAAAAGATGAATGAGATTGATTACCAGAAAATGTAGCTATATCTTCCTGTGGCTGGACCCAAGAGCATGAAGGTGATGGCGAGCTAGGTGTTTTGCTTGCAATTGAACTTTCAGGCTCTGACTGGGTTTCTCTATACTTCCTTCTCTTTGATGTACACCTCACCCCTTCTTGCCCTTGTCGGGATGAGTCTAACATGTATGTTGAATTTTCTCCTCTGTACTGGCACTAGAGAGCAAAAATGTGATGCTCATGAGCATGCTTTGTTCATGCTCAGAGCCTCTCACATCTTCTTTTTCCTGAAAAACTCATAGGGTCTCACTCTAAGAGTAAAGGGTAATCCACTCCGGCCGCTTCACCATTACTGCTACTTCTACTAACACCAACCACATCAAGTTCAGCCGCAGAGTTGTCCTTCTCAGTCTCACAGTCACTAACAATATGAGGATATTGTTGATTATCCCCTCCTTCACTCCGAACACTCACAAGCTGTTGGTCCTTAGTAGCAGTAGTACTAGCACTGGCAGGACTTCTAGGGAATAGCAAATGTGATTTAGGGTCCCTTGCTGTCACACTTGGCATCATTTTCTCCTCCCCCCCTGAGTACTACAAGAAACACTAGCAGCAGGCAAAGTATTAGTGGCAGCAGGTTCAATACTAGCAGCAGGTTCAGCACTGGCAGCAGGTTTAGCACTGGAAGCAGGTACAATACTAGTGGCTGCAGGTACAACAATGGTGGCACTAGCAGTAGGTGCAGCATGTCTGGCAGCAGGTACAACACTAGTGGCTACAGGAACAGCAATGGTGGCACTGGCAGCAGGGGCAGCACGTCTGGCAGCAGGTACAGGCAGCTGACCTGTCCTCCTCTCACTAGTACTACCCTTTTCTCCCTCCCTTCCCATTCCCTTTTCTCCTTCCCTTCATCAAATTCACCAAGATCCATTGGGGTGATTTAGGGGGACTGGACAGCATTGATTCAGTACTGCTAGTCACTTCCTCCTTCTCCTCCTCTTCAGACTCAGTGGACACATAAGGGTCCTTCCAGTTCCTCCTTTTAATATTTTTAAACCTGCTCATAGTGATAGCAGTCACTGTGAGCCTCTCCTGCCTTCATTTTTGCAAAATAGCACAGCAGAATAGCACAGCACGTCTATCTCACTCTGTAGCTGCTTTTATTGTATCTGCCTTCCATGAAAACGTCATGTTTTTATAGCGGAAGTGCAAAAACAACGTAAATCAACAGGCAAAAACTTTATAGCCATTGAAAAAATGGTGAAAGATTTTGGCCAATGGGTGATAGCTGCGAAAATTTTAACTACTAGTTTTAAAGCGGATTTTCCTGTGAAAAAGCGGATAACAACGCTACAACTTTCGCCCATCCATACTAATAACCCACAAAGTAAAAAAGACATACCACAAGGAAGAAATACAAATTATAGCTATGGCTCACAAAGATTAGAACATTTCCACACTAATAGATGCTCTTATAATGACTGGAATCGACATCGAACATATGCACCATATCATAGTAGATACATGCCATTATATGAAGATAGATATTACCAATCACCATATAATGTAGCTTCTTTTATCAAAGGAGAGGGAGAGAGAGAAGAAATTTAAATACAAATCAAAATTGGGGAAACAACAGAGAATGGGGTTTCAGGAACATAAACCCAATAGAAGAACTAACAGGGGAAAGATGGGGGTAAGAAGGTTCAATTAAAGAAATATAAAAGTGAGGATAATGAGATGCAAATATTCAATTTGAGCCACTAACTAAACCACAAGAAAATGTTTTAAAAAAAGGGTTAAAATTTGCCCATACAAGTAAGATAAATAAATTTAACACATTCATTGATGTACACAAATATGTGAGGAAATTACAACTCAATAAATATTTTTTAAATAAAGATAATGCCATTTTATCTAATAATGTTGTTGTGTCCAACAATGAAAAAGTATATAAACATATCAACAGCAGTACAAATTCCACTTTCAAACCTATGGGAAACAATAGCAGTTACATGGATAGTTTTAAAAGATTAGTATTAGATAACATTGAGGCTTTGGAATAAAAAATGTGAGATATAACTTATCAAAGACAGAGAGACGCATTAAAAGAACTTGAGAATAATAAAGATGTGGTCATTAAATCTGCAGATAAAGGGGGAGGGATTGTATTGATTGATCATGATAAATATGTGGATGAGTTTATGAGACAGGTTTCTGGTACAAAAATGTACAAAAAATTGAACCCTACTAGGTTGTTTAAAATAGAATTAGAGTCTTTACTTCTAAAAGATAAGGGATAAGGAATTCTTAGCAACAAAGAGTATGATTATCTAAATGTACAAAATCTGAGAATACCAGTCTTTTATGTTCTCCCCAAAATTCATAAAGATCCAGACAATCCGCCAAGACACCCCATAATATCAGGTATAGGATCACTCACTGCTAACTTATCCCATTATGTGGATACCTTTCTGCAAGAAATAGTTATGAATCTCCCTTCTTATCGTAAAGATACAGGGAATATGATTGAATGTTTAAAGGGTATACAGTGGGATCGAGATTTATTTCTCATTATTAGTGATCTGACTTCACTATATACCATAATAGGTCACACTAAAGGAATAGAGGCAGTGAAGAAGGCATTAGTGATTTAAAATAAATTGAGAGGTGAACAAATACAGTTTCTTTTACAAAGTATTCAATTTACATTATGAAAAAAAATCTTTTGGTTGGAGGATAATTTTTATTTACAGTTGTTTGGGTCTGTAATGGGGAGTAAATTTGCTCACAGTTTTGCTAATATTTTTATGGGTGAGTGGGAGAGGAAATTTATCAATAACCCTTGTGAACTTAATAATGGCATAGTAATGTGGAGAAGGTATATTGATGATTGCCTCTGTATATGGAGATGCACTGAAGAGTCCTTACTTAGTTTTCTAGAGTTCATTAATATGAATGATATGGGACTAAAATTTACATCAGTATATACTAAGGAGTATGTCAATATTTTAGATTTTAAAATATACACAGATGATGCAAAAATAAAAACATGCACATTTAGAAAATCCACAGATACAAATGGATATATAAATTCCAATAGCTGCCATCATAAAACATGGGTTAAAATTATTCCATAGGGTGAATACATGAGAATAAAACTAAATTGTGCTGATAAGGAAATTTGTATGGAACAAAATACTGTGGTGGAGAAACTTTTTCTGTGTAAAGGATACAATAGGAAGATCTTGGAGAAAGCGAAAAATGAAGTTATAAATAATGGGAACGGTGAGAACATCAACATAAAACAAAATAAGAACAAAAATGAAAGTAATTATTGTCCTAACTTCAATACTCAGTTTAGTGGTGACCATAAAGAAATAGAGAATATTTTTAAAAAATATTGTCCAGTTCTCCTGAAGGATCACCAATTACAATCAATTTTACCAGCACACCTGAAAATTATTTATAGGCGCTCACAAAATTTAAAGTAAAGATTAGTGCCTAGTTATAGAAATAAAGGTGAACCAAGCATTTCATATTTTAGAAAAGATTTGAAGGGATTCTACAGGTGTAACAGGTATATAGCCTGCAGGACGAGTAAAAATACATTGAGAAATATAAGAAACTTTAGATCCAACAAAACAGGAGTTTTGATGTAGAAACAATTATAATGTGTACAAGCAAGAACGTAGTGTACCTTTTAGAATGTTCATGTGGTTTACAGTATATAGGGAGGACCACTAGATGACTACATACTAGAATAGGGGAACATGTGAGGAATATCAAAAAAAGGTTTAGAGTTTCATAGCGTACCTGAACACTTTATGAAGGTTCATAATAAAGATCCCTCTCTACTCAAGTTTACTGCAATTGATAAAGTGAGGATGAACTGGAGAGATAAGGATGTGGTTAGTAAAGTTTCCTGAAAAGAAACCCAGTGGATACATAATTTAAAAACTTTAGCACCTAGAGGTCTCAATGTCAGTATTGATCTTGTGTTTTTTAAAATGACAAAATAATAAATGTTTACACTTTTGGTTAAATTAATCTATAAATGTATTTTAATATTATGTGATGTAGAAATATGATATTATAACTTATTTGAAATGTATAAATCTTATAGTATTTTATGTATATAATTAATGATACATTTAATTTGTATGATGATTGTCTGATTGTAAATGGAAGAATTGTTAAAGTTGGGAAATTTGTCAATGACGTTACTTGGATGGTGACATCAGCAGTAGTTTTAGTTTAAATATTACCGGGATTGGTGGAATCCGGTTGATTGCCCCTGAGGAAGTGTGAGACACGAAACGCGTTGGGCTATAGGGGTAGTAGTGACTCACAGACTTTACAGTATTATGTTTCAACATAGGTTGACATGGCAGAGTTAACCCTGTTGAATTGAGAATAGTCACACTTACGGTTCAAGTGGCGGTTTTCATGCAACTACTGATATAGTTTGTGAAAGGAGACATTTATATATATGTTTTTAGTTGTTTAATAAATACCTATTCCTAATAACTGTACTGTTGGGAGTATTGACCCGTAAATTAACACTTTCCAATGAATAAGTGGATATAGAACACCTTTGGAGACTCCTTGTGGTGGACATATGGTGGAAGGATTAAAAGAATCTACACTGGATCATCCTTTCTAATACTGTGAGTGGATACTTTTTTGGTATAATCTCATACTGAATACTATTATTGATATATGTTTCTGTTTTGGGATATGATATTAGATTGAAATACAGAAGTGGGAAATTACGAAGAAAAAAGACCGGAACCGCAGTTTACACAGAACTCAAGCCACTTTAAGAGTAAGTGGGTATTGGGAGGGTTATAACTTCTGACATACATCTCCTGGGATTTCTCTTTTTACATCCGAGAGACATACACGCTGGGAGGTAGAGGCAAGAGTACAGGGAACTGTGAACACAAACTGATAGCTCTTTACGAGTAAATGAATATTGTTTGTGTGTTAATGGTTAAATTGACACCATTCTGATTGAATATTTCCTTTTCTTTCCCATGGAATTTGGAGCATAATTAGAAAAGGACACTTCTTTGAAAAGAGAAATTCTAAGGACTATATTTATATATTGGCCCTATATAGGGTTAATATTGGAATCATACTGATTCTCCTGTGACTTCGTTGTTGTAACGTTATCTTGCTGTATATCTGTAAGAGTTAGATATCACTTGTGTAGAATTAGTGAATCAATTGAGTGAATTGGGTATACTAGTAGCGCACTTTTATAGACAGCGCTGAACAATTTTGTACCTTTACATTTTTATTATTTTATTTCTGTATTTAATCCTTTGAATGCCAGTCAGAAATAGACTTCATCAGTCTGAATGAAATTAGCAACAGAAGGAAATCCCCATCCATAATTCCAATAGTGCATGACATTTTTCTTAAAGTACAGTAATAATGTGCTCCTGTTCAGTTATAGAAAATCACAGAGTTTAAATGTTACATGTTAATAGTAATAGTTTACAATCAGTGTAAAGTGAGTGAGCAGAAGAAATATCTAAATCACATGAATATTTGCTGTGACCACCCTTTGCCTTCAAAACAGCATCAATTCTTCTAGGTACATTTGTACAAAGTTAGTGATTTTGTAGGCGTATAGTCAGGTATATGATTAAACAATTACACCAAACGTGCTAATGATCATCAATTTAATCTGTAGATTGAAACACAATCATTCACTGAAACAGAAACAGCTGTGTAGGAGGAATAAAACTGGGTGAGGAGCAGCCAAACTCCATGGCAAGATTGAGCACAGCAACCAGACACAAGGTAGTTATACTGCATGTGCAAGGTCTCTCCCAGACAGAAATTTCAAGGTAGTCAGGGGTTTCCAGATGTGCTGCCCAAGCTGTGTCAAAGAAGTACAAGGAAACCGGCAATGTTGAGGACTGTAGACGCAGTGGTCGGCCAAGGAATCTTAGTGCAGCAGATGAAAGACACATCATGCTTGCTTCCCTTCACAACTGGAAGTTATCCAGCAGTGCCATCAGCTCAGAATTGGCAGAAAACAGTGGGACCCCGGTACACCCATCTACTCTCCAGAGATGTTTGGTTAGAAGTGGTCTTCATGGAAGACTTGTGGCCAAAAAGCCATACCTCTGACATGGAAACAAGGTCAAGCAACTTAACTATACACAACAACACAGGAACTGGGGTGCACAAAAATGGCAACATATGCTCTGGACTAATGGCAGTTTGTTTGCCAAAGGCTGGAAAGCGGTACAAGAATGAGTGTCTGCAGGCAACAGTGAAGCATGGTGGAGGGTCCTTGTAAGTTTAAAGCTGCATTTCTGCAAATGGAGTTCGGGACTTGGTCAGAATTAATGGTCTCATCAGTTCTGAGAATTACAGGCAGATACTTATCCATCATGCAACACCATCAGGGAGGCATCTGATTGGCCCCAAACTTAATCTGCAAAATGACAACAACCTTAAACATACAGCCAAAGTCATTAAGCACTATATTCAACGTAAAGAAGAACAAGGAGTCCTGGAAGTGATGGTATGGCCCCCACAGAGGCCTGATCTCAACATCATTGAGTCTGTCTGGGATCACATGAAGAGAGAGATGCAACTGAGGTACTAAATCCCACAGAACAACTGTAGTTAGTTCACCAAGATGTCTGGAACAATCTACCTACCGAGTTCCTTATAATACTGTGTAAATGTACCTAGAAGAACTGATGCTGTTTTGAAGGCAAAGGGTGGTAACACCAAATATTGATTTGATTTAGATTTTTCTTCTGTTCACTCAATATGCATTTTATTAATTGACAAATATAAACTATTAACATTTTTGAAAGCATTCTTACTTTACAGCACATTGTATCGCTAAAAAACTACACCATGAAATGGAGGGGCAGAGTCCCTAAAGTGAAGTGAAAACTACCAGTGTGTGTGTTAGAAAACTAGTTTGCAGCAACAATTGAGCTTAAAAATAAAATAAAATTAACCCTTTGAGTGCCAATAGGGTATGCAACACATTTTACAGCACTGCATACCCCACTGGCACTCACAGGGTTAATCTCACTACAGTTAACACATCTCCTGAAAAATATAAACTGACCTATAATCCTGATGTCCAGCGGGGTCTTACCACCCTGGTCAGTTACTGTCTGTCTTCGTCTTGAATCGTCTCTCTTCTTGCTTCTTTTTTCTTTTCTCAGTAATATATGTTAAAAAAAAATCCAATGAGAGTTCTTTTTGAAATAAAATAATTCCCCCAAGAGCTGCCCCAGTTAACCCTTTCAGTGTCAAAGGCTTACACCTCCGGCACTCAAAGGGTTAAATGAAGTACGGCATAGTTAAATTAAAATGTCAGTCTGTTTGTAAAACAAAAAAGTTATTCTTGTTTGTGCCATATAACAAAGCTTGCAAAGTATGCATAAATGTCCACCACCACCACTGGAGGTGGCAGGTATGCATATGGTCACAGAACCCCGGGCCGTTGCCTGAGTCCCAATGAAGGAATTTTGAACAGGGACTGGCTTTATATGCCAGTTTCTGTTCAAAATGATTGGCAACCTCCAATTGGCTGGGATGTGTGCGCACCTCCCAGCCAATCAGCTTCTCGCAGGTTTCGTCATCCCTCCTATAGAAGCGGATTGGCTTCCAATCATTTTGAACAGAGACTGGTATATCTACCCTGTGAGTGCAATATATTGGGGACTGATTAATGGTGTTACACTTAGAGGATTGTTTCTTTGATCTACACAGAAAGGAACACACACAGAGTTTCCCTGTCCTGATTTGAACTGCACTGAGAATCATCCGCTTGCAACAACATGCAGTCTTATTTTCATCTGAACAGCCAACTATATCACGGCCTGATTCAATACACAAGAGACAGCTTTGTGTGTCTGCAGACATCTTCTCATCTATCCGGTGAGTGCAATATATTGGGGACCGATTAATGGGAATACCTTTTAATGGTATTACACGTAGAGGATTTCCTATTTGATCTTCTCAGTGAGGAACTGTCACGGTTTGTTTTGACTCTCAGACACAGAGTTAAGATTAAAAAACACAACTTTATTGAAAGTTTAAAGAGAACCCTCTCGGGTCCTGACATACACATATAATAATGGACACTTTTGTATAGAGTAGTAAAGAACAATGGTACAATGAATAAGGATTGGCTCTACCGGCCTTGCCAATATACCGGGCAAGGCAGCCTGTAGACTGGCAACACGATATGGAGAAGACTTTACCGGCCTTGCTAAAATACTGGGCAAGGCAGCCTTAGGACTGGAACAACGAGAGAGTAGGCTCTACCGGCCTTGCCAATATACCGGGCAAGGCAGCCTTAGGACTGGCACAATGAGAGAGTAGGCTCTACCGGCCTTGCCAATATACCGGGCAAGGCAGCCTATATAGAGATACCCAGTAATAGTTGGCTCTACTGGCCTTACCAATATACCGGGCAAGGGAGCCAAACAAGGACACAGTGGAGGCAGGTACAGATACTATAATGAAGGTGGCCTCAGCAATTGGAGAAGAGGTGGAGCAAACCAGTCGCACATGCTAGACAACAAGGAGGCCTACCGCTGCTGTATAGGAGTCAGTAAGCGGCCAGTAAATAGGAGCAAACCAGTACCCGCGTACTACACTACACAGAGAAGTTACCGGTGCTGTATAGGTGGCAGCAAGCAACCGGAGAGTATCGTAGCGAACCAATACCCGCGTACTGGACTAAACTGAAACGGGACCGGTGCTGTATAGGTGGTAGTAAGCAACCGAAGAACATAGGAGAGAACAGTACCCGCGTACTGGACTACAGGGAACACAGCCAGTGTGGCAAAGGAGCAAACCAGTACCTGCGTACTGGACTAAACTGAAACGGGACCGGTGCTGTATAGGTGGTAGTAAGCAACTGGAGAACATAGGAGAGAACCAGTACCCGCGTACTGGACTACAGGGAACACAGCCAGTGTGGAAAAGGAGCAAACAAGTACCCGCGTACTGGGCCACACGGAGGTGCTACCGTGTTGCATAGGTGGCAGTAAGCAACTGGAGAAATAAAGGAGCGAACCAGTACCCGCTTACTGGACTACACAACCGGTGCTGTAAATGAGGAAACCAATACCCGCGTATTGGACTACACGGAGACGCTACCGGTGCAGAGAGGTGGCAGCAAGCAACCGGAGAAATAAAGGAGCAAACTAGTACCCGCGTACTGGACTACAGGAATACACAACCGGTGTGGTAATGGAGCTAGCCAGTACCCGCGTACTGGACTACATGGAGACGCTACCGGTGTGAGAGGTGGCAGTAAGCAACTGGAGATGATAAGAGCGAACCAGTACCCGCGTACTGGACTAGGAAGATACAACCAGTGCTGTACGGAAGCAAACCAGTACCCGCGTACTGTACTAAACCTAATTCGCCCAGAGTTCAGAGGTCGCCCAAGCGACCATGATAACGGAGAGAATCCAAGACGATCCAGGATCAGGAGAGACAGCCAGACCGGGACAGGAAGCTGGAACAGTAACGGCAGTCAACCGGATCAGGAACGGAAGCAGGAACGTCAGCCCAAACCGAATCAGGAACGGAGGCAGGAACCACTTCAGCAGAGAAGGCTGTCAGTCAGGTAGGCAGGAAGACGCTGGAGAGTAGAGGATTCAACCAAGGCCCATGGAACACAGGAATAAAAATGCAGGTGGCTACTGACATAGAAACACCACGAAAAGGCAACCAAAGGGTGCCAGAACCCATATAGGCAATACTGGGCGGACTAAAGACAGGCAGCCAGTGGGGAACCCTCACAGATAACTGACAGGAAAAGCAGCAATCACGGGCACCATGATAGGAACACACAGAGAGTTTTCCTGTCCTAAGATGAACTGCAATGAGAATCATCCGCTTGCGACAACACACAGTCTTATGTTCATCTGAATAGCCAACTATATCGAGACTATATATTTTTGGGGCAATCTACAAAGAATACATCTAGTAAGTGCACTCTATGAATGTGGGGATTTTATATTAAGTCTATGGATTACTCATAGATGTTGCGCTCTTCTCTTCTATTTTTTCCTATATAGTTTTACACAAACTGTGGAGGTGCTGCTGTGGACATCTCTGAAGAAGCTGCATATCAAAGGGCTCTTTTTCTGGTGATTCTTTGACATCTAAGGACTAAAATTATTAAGTGAACTGTGGTTGGATCGCTGTTGTATATCTAAATGTATATCTAAATTAATGACAATGTTGGGGAAGTTTGTCCCTAGAATGCAGTTGGTTTCCTATATAATTATTCCACTTTCTTTTGAACAGAAGGCCCACGGTCACCTCCTTATGGAGGTGGAAATCAAAAAGGAGGAGGAGGAGGAGTAGAGAATCCAAGCCAGAGCCTGAAAGTTCGATGGAGAGACAAACACCTGGCTTGTCACCATCTTCTTGCACTAGGGTCTGGGCATGGGTAGACGTAGCAATGTCTTCTGGTGGTCCGCCTCTGTTATTGTTATTTCCCCCACCAGGTGATATTGATTCTGTAGATGCGAGGATGTGGCCTTTGATGTCCACCCACTGTGTATTGTGTGGGGTGCTGACCACACATGGCAATGTGGTGGAGTATAATCGCAGGCATGGAATCAAGCAGCATCCTTCAGACTATACTAAACTGGTGACAGGGAGGATTCATCATTATTATTAAGACTGCAAGTCACGTGTCCTTAGCGGAGAAGACTAGGGGCATAATGACAGCAGCAGTACTTAGTTTCTGGGGCATAATTGATTTGACATTGCAGATCTAAGCATCAAGGTGTTTGCTTTCAATAATTGTGCCAGTTGTTTGATGTGAGTGTTGCCAGTCCTTCCCCTATTTCCTACACTCTGTGTACATTGAAGTTCCTGATGAGAGGCACAGTTCCTCCCTGCTCTCAAGGGAAACATTTATATTCCAACAGCATGCTCACAGTTTTGGAGGAGTTGCAGGAAGACAATCATTATTAGCGAACTTCTTTTCTCCACATATACATGAAGTGGGGGGTGCTAGTTGTGGTGCTGCTGCTACTGCAACAAGCACATCACTGGAGCTAATGGCAAGTGGAGCTATGATCAGCATCACCCATATCATTGCTGTTGTTGATCTCATTCCCTTGGAGCTGCCTAATGATCCTGCTTAAACAACTCAGCAGTAGCAGTAAGAACAGCAGTCACAAATGCCGCATTGGCATCTGCCAGGGGCCTCCAATAAATGATGTGCTTGTACTATGCCTGTAAGACAAATATTTTTTTCCTCAGGGCTTGTTCTTTATATAAACCGGAAACAATTGTTTCTTAGGCTTGTTTCTTACAAGTCTACGCCTCAGGGCTTGTACCTCTAACTACTCTGAATCCAAAAAAATCATCACTGATTCCTCAGGATTTGTGCCTCTAACAATCTTAAGTCCAAAAAAATCACTGATTCCTCAGGGCTTGTGCCTCTAACAAACCCGAGTCCAACCAATCAAAACTGATTCCTCAGTGCTTGTGCCTCTAACAAACCTGAGCTCAACCATGCATAACTGATTCCTTGGGGCTTGTGCCCCAATAACACACCTGAGTCCAACAAATTACTGATACATCAGGGCTTGTACCTTTAACAAACCTGAGTCCAGCCAATCATAACATTCCTCAGGGCTTATGCCTCTAACAAGCCAAAGTCCTACAAATCAATGTTTTCTCAGGACTAGTGGGCCTAACAAGACTAGGTCCTACAAATCAATGTTTCCTCAGGGCTTGTGGCAAACACGTTTAAGTCCTATAGATCAATATTTCCATAGGGCTTGTGCCAAACAAGTGTAAATCCTACAAATCAATGTTTCCTCAGGGCTTGTGCCAAACAAGTGTAGGTCCTACAAATCAATGTTTCCTCAAGGCTTCAGACTATCAAGGTGGCCGTGATCTAGGCAACATTCTGACCATCTTGCTATTGTTGCTTTCCCATTGGCTGCGCTGTACTGCTCCTCACAGTGACAGCCTTTTTATACCCTGGGCTGTCACTCTGCAGTTGCCCTTTCGTGGTGTACCTGATGCCTAGCGTTAGGTTTGCTGTCTTGATACCAGTGTATGACCCCGGACTGCCTGACCACGCCATTGTCTCGTTCCTGACACTGTGTACAGATTCGGATTGGCTGACGTTCCTGCTTCCTGTTCTGACCCGGCCTGGCTGATGTTCCTGCTCCGTGTACCGACCCGGTGAGACTGACGATCCTGCTCTGTGTACCGACCTGGCGAGTCTGAGGTTCCTGCTCCGTGTACCGACCCGGCTTGGCTGACGTTCCAGTGCTGTGCACCGAATCGACTTGGCGGTGGTTCCTGCATTCTCTGTGCCCGGCTGGGCTATTTCCGGACTGTTCCTGCTGCTGCCTGCCTGCCTGGCACCGTTTCCACATTACTGGGCCGCCCTGTATTTTGGTACTCTGGTGACCCGTTCTATTCTGTCCGTGGGTCAGAGTCTCAGTGTGCCCCACACCTTGCTGCAATCGCTTGGTCTATACTTGGTTCAGCTGGTTGCCTCCGGTGGTTGCCGTTATCTAGACCATAGCACTATTAACCCCTTCGGGGGCGGTGCCTCATTCCGTTACTGTCTACCCTGGTGCTGTTGGGCTCCGTTACCCTGTGCGATTGAGTCTCCATTGTTTTGTTGGGCGCTCCCGGTTGCCTTCCATTTTATACTATCACACATTAACCCTTGAGGGTAGTACGTGCACATGGTGGTGGATAGTCTCAGTAGGGCCTCCGTTCTGGCACAAGCTCTGACCAGTCTTGTGTAGTCGTTGGTGGGCGTCCACCTTGAAGCCTCCATACAGGTGATCCTTGCCCGTTGTTTGCAGTTCTGTCACTGTTGCCTCCCGCTGCCTATAGGCGACATTGGGCCTTCGCTATATTCTCACTTTGCCAGTGGCTCCATTGGCCACATTGGACTTTCATACACTGTATCAATCTAGCTTACCTGACCTGTGTCAGTATTGTGTGTGTTATCCATACTGGACCCGTGTGGGTTAACTTGCTTGTAACCTGTCCTGTGTCAGTTACTGCTGTTGTTACTGGACCCATGAGGGTTACCTCATTCCTTGTGTGCTTTAATAAAATTGTGTTTTACCAACATCTACCGTGTCTGAGTGTACTGAACCGTAACAGCCTGTAACAACAAGTGTAAGTCCTACAAATCAGTGTTTCCTCAGGGCTTATGCCTATGAAGTCTATGTCCTACAAGTTAATGTTTCCTCAAGGCTTGTGCCTAACAAGTTGTAGTCCTACAAATCAATGTTTCCATAGGGTTTGGGCCTCTAACAACAAGTCTAAGTCCTACAAATCAATGTTTCCTCAGGGCTTGTGCCTAACAAGTCTAAGTCACAAATCAATGTTTTCTCAGGGCGTGGGCCTCTAACAGCAAGCCTAAGTCCTACAAATCAATGTTTCCTCAGGGCTTGTGCCTAACAAGTTGTAGTCCTACAAATCAATGTTTCCTCAGGGCTTGGTCCTCTAACAACAAGTTTAAGTCCTACAAATCCGCCTCTACAAAATACTTGATCCGATCAAGTAGCAGTCTACCCCAGACACAGCTTACATGAGGGGTGTCCCTGTCTCTGTCATTATGTACCAATTTGTTTTTAATTATTTTTTATTCACTGTCCTCCCAATCCCAGTCAATAAAACCACACCAAAAAATCCCCTGTTCAACTTATTCTCTCCCCAGACTCCACCAATTCATGCACCCTCAGACCCCTTTTATACAAAGCCTGTGGGAAATGTGCTATGTGTTGTGTGTAAATTCAGTCTTCCCATTGATTTCAATGCAATCAGCTAGGCGACAAAAATGGAAAAACTGCACTTTTCTCAGGAAATTTCCCAGTTGGTGGGAATTGCCATTTTTCACCTATTTTAATGTGAGGCGAAAATGTTCACCCATCTCTAGTAACCAATAGAATGTGCATTTTAATTCATTAAGCTAAAATACATTTTGCTTTCCTGTTAATTAGGGCTATGTGCAGGTTATGCATGTTGATAAAATTATAATTATTTGGGATTTTTCTACTTGGGGGGATTCAGGGATTTTTAAAATAACTGAGACTTTTACAATCAACATAAATGTTGCTGATATACAGTATGTGCTTTTAGCAAATTAAGTATTTTATTGTATTTATAACATCATAGCTGGCTGTACAGTGCAAAATTTACTTCACTGGATATACCATAAAAAGCTCAATTTGTTCAGAAAAAAACCCAAAATATATTTTACCATATATAGCTAGAAGGTTATCTACATTAATCATATATAAAAAGATTTATTCCAAAAATGCTGAAAAATGCCTAACCTCCAGAGCCTAAGAAAGGGCCCAAGCCCCTGGAACTCAAGGGCTTAAGAAAGAAAAAAATCGGAGTATTGCAACAGTATTATGTAGCACTGTATAATCTTTAAAGTGTTTATGGATGGCTGAAAAATCTCCCTGAAGAATTATCTGACAACAGATTGATGCATGACTTTTTGTCAGTTTTTGAATTTGTCTGTATGATTCCATTAAAATGTAAAATGAGTGTGCATTGATGCTTGTAAAAGATCTTCTTGATTGTGGCATGACCTTTTCATTCTAAATCAACCAGGAATTCATGAACTAAATGAGTATGTTTCTACATTTCAAAACTTTTTCTAGATGTGTCAAGTCATTTTTTGGGATGAACCATAGGGGACAATACTCATTGATGTAAATGTAATCTTCTGCTTGAATGTCTGGTCTCCAACATTTAAAGGGTTAAATTAGCCATTTGAATGGGTTACATTTGTATTTGTCCCAGGTATGGGTGAAAGCTTTCTGTTTAAAAGAGAAAAACATCACTTTTCGTAGAGTGCAAATTTTTTGCAAAAATTGTAAATTTTTAGCTTTTTCCCCTAGGTCATTGCATTGAAATCAATAGAAAAAATGAATTTATCCCCACCAAGTTTCCCTTATTTTCTTGCAGGCATGGTATAAAAGGGATGCCAGTTTCCCACAGCATGCCATTCTGTATTTGTCTTTTGAACAGGAAAGAAGAAAGGCGGTTAACCCCAAATACCCCAAAATTCTGTTTGATTGACTGGAAAGACGTAGGCATCCCTGATCCAAGTTCCTCCCTGATATGGCTGTTATCTCTGTGCTAGGGGAGTCTGGGTGTGTAAAAATGGTACAAAGGAGAATATCCCAGTGAAATGGCTCAGTTTGTTAATGCACCAACTGTAGAATCTGTTCAAGCCACAAGGTTGCAGGTCCTAGTCCCGGTAAGGTCAGCTCAGCCTTTTACCCCCTCTGAGGTAGATAAAATGAGTACCCAGGACATACTTGAAAATGAGAGACAATCTCAATGTATTCTTCTTGGCAAAAAAACTCAAAATGCTGTGTGACTGATTGGAAAGAAACAGGCAGCTATGATCCATGTTCCTTTCTTACCTGGTTGTTTTTATCTCTGTGTTAGTAGAGTCTGGGGGTGTGAGAAAGAAGCAAAGGAGTTTTACCCCAAATACCCCAAAATTCTGTGTGATTGGAAAGACAAAGGCAGTTGTCTTTGTAATTCAAGTTCTTTCCTGATGCGGCTGTTATTATCTCTGAGTTAGATGTGTCTGGGGTGTGTGGGAAGAGAGCAAAGAAGGTTTACTCCAAATACCCCAAAATTCCATGTGACATTGTAAAGCCACAGACAGCAGTGATTTCTGTGTCAGTGGAGACTGGAGTGTTAGAAATGACCCCAAATACCCCAACATCTTGTATGACTGATTGGAAAGACACATAGGGACAGGAGGGACAGTTAAATAAGAAATAAAAATGTATACATGACAGAGACAGGGACCCTGATGTGAGCTGTGACTGAAGCAGACTGATACTAGACGTGATAGAGTATTTTGTAGAGGGCCATTGCAAGACATCAGTAGCTGAGTAATGTTCAGCAAATGTACAAGGGGTAGAGGGAGCAGTGCAGGGATGTGTGAGTAAACTGGTAGTTCAAAAACTGGCTGCAGTGATGATTACTGCAACAAATGATAGTGATCCCTCTCCTCCTGAGGAGAAGCAGTTTGCCAAAGTCCCTACAAAAGTTCCACCACCATCAGCACAAGTACTGTAAATAAACTATCTAAAAACACAGAAGAAAACAATGAGTTGCATTTGATTGTTGATGGATTATGGAAGAAGGTGTAGCAGCTCAACCAACTGCTGCATCTGACAGTGAGAAAATCAAGCACAAAAACACCTGTCCTGAAAGTAGTAGCGAATGTTGTAAAAGTAAAAAAAAATTTTTTTGGGACATGTAAAACAAAGATAATGGTGCTCTAGAGAACCCACTGACTTGCTTACAAACCCAAAATATTATAATCAAGGGTAAGAGGGATAAAATGCCATGCTCGATGTATAGGGTGTCCATAATGGTAGGTGTCCAATAGAGATGATCCACTTCTCCAAATGTCAAATAGTAGTATATTCATCATGTAGGAACATGAAGAGAAGAAGGTTTAAATAGCATAATCTTTATTCAAAGATAGATTAAAATAAATCACATTGGAGGATGGATAAACATTCTCCACTGCTTCTAACACTTTTCACACCAAACATTGCTTAATCCTGTGACTAAGCCCCGTTTGGTGTGAAAAGTGTTGGATTCTGTGGAGTATGTTTATCCATCCTCCACTATGATTACTTAATGTATTTTTGAATACTATGAGACCTGTAAAAGCCTAGCAGAAAAAAATAGTAGTGGGCAAGAAGAGGCGGGCTATGTGGAGGATGACCTAATGACTGGTGAAGGTGATGTAGATCTAAAATATATCCCTACAGCATCCTCCTCTTCTTTGCATAAAGATGAAGTTGAGAGTGAGAGATATGATGACATGCCATAAAGTTAGCTGAAAGGCAAAGGCTCAATTTTTCCACCACTTAAAAGGAGCACTGTGCCTGTCTATAAACTGTTTGAGAAAACAATTGGAAAGTCTGACCCTGGACAAACAAAATGGCAAGAAAAACACAGTCATCATGTCAGTCATCATCAGCATCATCAATGGTGCTTCAGTCCAAGTCCCACTCAGCCACATATCCTACTAGTGTTGAGCAACCAGCAGAACAACAAAGATTATCAACATCCGCAACCTAAGCTATGAGTGCCTCTGCTGCTGTTGGAAGTGCAGTACCTATGCCACCTAGTAGTAGTACAATTGCAGCAACTTTTAACCCAGTAGTAGCAGCACCCCAGGAACCCCATAATGAAGTCCACAGTATGGAAATATTTTACTTGCCATGATCCAAAAGCTAAGCATGTCTGCTGTCTGTGTAAAAAACATGTCGACAGGAGGAAAGCAGGCTCACACACCTAGACATCACCTCAATGAGATCCCACCTGAAGCACAACCACAGGTCTTAATGGGAAACACACTATCAACATAACAGAGATGCCACAACTTGCAACAGCAGAAGCACTGCAGAAAGTTTGGCTCTGGGGTATATAATAGAAATAACAATGTTGATGTGAAAGAGGGTGTACCAAGAGATTATTCATTTGGAACAGCAGCTATGGCTCCTGCTGCAGAGGAGTATGGCTCTGTTTGCTGTAGGAGATGACAAGATCCACCTCCTCTAGTCGTGTTCTTAAAGCAATCAGATTACACGGTTCTTCTTCCATGTGCTGTTATCTCACACTTACTGAGTTCTTTAAAAGGAGATACAAACATCACAAAAAAAATCCCAAAGTAAGCTTGTGGAATGGCAAGGTTTCCAGATGTTGGCAGTTGACATGCTGCTGTATTTAGAGCACTGATGTCATGTGTAGATCCTCACTGGCATATCCCAAGCCAGAGTAATTTTTTTAAGATGGTTGTAACAGAATTGTACAGACAGGTGGTTAGTGTGGTGGGCAAAGGGCTGGAAAGCTCATAAGGCAAGAAAAGCTTACAGCTTCAGTTATCAGTCAGTAATCTTGCCTCTGGTTCTATAAGCTTGATTAAAATTCTGAAGCAGGGTAGCCCCAACCATTGGAATGCTGCCTTGTGCATGTAGAGTTTTGAGAGACAGTCACACAAAGCCATAGATGTATTTTATAAACTAGAGCATGTGATAGAGAAATGTCTTTTACCACATGTCTTGAAAGCTGGTTTTGTGCCTGCTGATAATGGTCCAACATAACAGCTACTTTGAGAATTGCCCATGTGCTAAATTCTTGTGATCAGATTATTGGCAGAATCTGAGATGCTGAATATTGCCCACAAAATCTGTGCACATTTTAGATTCTCCTGCAGTGCATGCAACACGTATTCCATACCAGATCATTACAACCTGCTCCATCCACAGCTGAAAATAGAGGTCCCTACCAGGTGGAATTCCACGTTGTACATGGTAGTGTTTGTATAAGCAGAGTAAGGCAATTAACAAGCACAAAATTCTAAACTGCAAGGCTTTAGAGTATGCCTCTTTGTCACCTGGGCAATGGCAGCTAATGTGTGATGTATGTGAGCTGCTTAAACCTTTTGAGGAGGCACTCCACTCATATTTTTACTGCAGAAAAAACTGAGTAGCATGGCTGAGAAATCTTACTATGATAACAACACAGACATACACCAGCAGGTCAATGACATGTTTGCATAGTGTCCATTAAAAATAATGAGCAAAACATTCTTGCTACTTTTTTTAGACCCCTGCTTTAAATCAAAATTACAGAATTTTTGCCAAAGCAGTTTATCACATGATAATCAGAAGTATATTTCTGAGGAATCAGATGTTGTCAAGGAATACAAAGATATATTTATAGATCAAGGGGAGGATTGAATTGTGGAGGGTGTGGGAGATAAAGTTAGTGCTAGAAAAAATGCTAGAAAACATAGTGAAAAGGGAGACAGCAAACAGCAACAACATCAACATCAATCAGAACATCCCATTCCGAACAAATTTATGAACACAGGGCAATTCAGTGGTCTCAGAGGCAGCACTCCAACATTTGTGGTGGTGGCAGCATATATTTGTGAAGAATGGCATCTTCTTCTCCCCTTCACTGGCTGAGGAAGATGATGCTACTGCTGCCTCAGAATCAGCACTATAAATAGGACCAGGATTATTGGTGAAAAGTGGTAACTGTCCAAGTCCCAAATCACTACTTCAGTATCCCCATCCCACGGTGGCCACTGTGGTCTATGGCACTCTAACCTGCTCATCATTATCTTGCTGTTGAGACAGATGAACGTCTGTCTCTGATGACTTATATACAGAGGTAACCGCTCCAATGAAATTGTAAAATACACTCTGGGGTCTGTATACAAATGAAAGTCCCAGCCTTGGGCATATGTGAATGTGGATATGGAGCAGGTGCACTGTAAACAAAGAGTCCATCTTCAGATTTCCAATATATGGCATAAAAGGCAACACGGCTCCTGCCAGTAACTTAAAAATATTCAGGTTTATTTGAACATGAAATAAAAATGATCTCAGACAATACAAAGGTGACAAAGTGCTAACACATGTGCACCACCTAACCCTTTTCGGACTGAAGGTCCTTAGTCACAGGTATGATTGCTGAGTGAACAAGTGAGTCTTTAAACTCCAGACTCCTCCCCTGTCCAGCTGAATCAGATGCAAATACAAACATATAAAAAATCTTATATATACAAAATACACTTGCAAATGTGAAAAAATATAAAAACAACGTGTTGCAGTCATTCACCAAAGATGTTACATTTCAACACTTGAAAAAAAAAAACCACAAGTTCATTAATCTATACATATCACAGTCTGTGAACAAAGGGCAATGTCTACCAATTAAAGAGATATATATACAAACAACACACTACCAAGAGTGAAATATAATGTAAATCAAATGAGATATTCATAGGGGGAAATTAACTGTAGGTTGCCACAAAAAAGAAATATATATATATAATTTGAACAACTAATAATGCAAACTCAAGTACCATTCCAAATTTAGACCATCTGGTATCCGGGTCACTGATTGGTGTATAGAATACATTTATCTGCTTGCCAGGGTAGGAAAAATATCCCCCCCTCACAGACTTGGATATCTTTTCAATACCCTGGAAACTGAAATGGTCCAAATTAGAATTATGAGTCATAAAATGTCTGGAAACTGTTGACTTAAAGGGATAGTAATACTTCGTTTTATCTTTATTTTATTTTGTAGGCATTAAAAAAACATGAAGAACGATATGTCTTATCTCTCAAACCTTTGTTGCTTGCATTCCTGGCATGTGATCAAGTAAATAACATAAATGGTTGAGCAATTGATAAAGGATCCAATGGTATATTCCTTCGATGTGCGACTGCTAATAAATGATTTAGATGCATAAGCATATCTGCAACAACGACACCTGATGCCACATTTAAAAAGTCATCGACCCTCAACCAATTGCCCCTACTCCTACCATTTTTTTCCAGTAAAAAAAGCTGGGTGATAACAACCTACCCAAAGTTAGGTGCCATGCAGCTGGTGAACCTACAGCTATCCTGCATTATAGTTCTTTATTGTTTACCTTCATACAAAATGGGTAAAAAATCTGTTATGATGGCACATCCCTTACTGTGTTCCTGGCTATAATCAGTCACAAAAGTGATCGGACCACCTTCATTTTTTCTATACTTATTGACATGCCTGCATTCAAACAACCTCCTAATCAATTCTGACCTATTCAAAGGGTCCACTATCTGCCTGGCCTTTCTTATCAAAGATTAGTATATCCTTTTACTTTTAGCCTATTGGTAAGTATTTCACTTGTTTCAGATCAAACTCTTCTGAGGAACAAATACATTTTAAAAGAATAAATTGACCTTTGTGCATATTTTTAATTAAATGACCCAGATGACAACTATTGGCCAACAGAAGCATATTACCCGAATGGGGTTTCCTGTATACATTGGAAAGGATCTTACTAGAGCGGACATCACCCATAAGTTTCATATTCAAAAAATCTATGGCATTCTCTTGAACATTATGGGTGAATTTTAAACCACAATCATTGTTATTCAAATATAACATGAATTTATCAATCAACGATATATCTCCTAACCACACAAAATTTAAATCATCAATATATCTATAAAAAGATGTAATAAATGCTCAATTGGGGTTTCTGTCTTCAAATACATGGAACCTCTCCCACCAACCCATAAAAAGGTTGATGAAAGAGGAGATAGAAAACCCCATCAAACAAAAAGAAATTGTGAGTAAGAAGATATATGATAGCTAGATTGAGAAATGTCTTTAAATCGCTAGAATAATCACTGAAATTGAATAAGAAAAAATTGATGGCTGTCAATCCAATCTCATGTGAAATACAGGACTATAGTGAAACAGCATCAACCGTTAACCAAATGTAATTGTGTCACCTAACAATATTGTTCATACTATGTAAGACGTGAAGAATCTCTCAAATATGTTGGTAACCCAGCCACAAGTGGTTGAAGATATTGGTCAATAAGATCAGACAGATTTTTATTAAGTGAGCCAATGCCCGAAACTATGGGTCTCCCCACCTGCTGCACCAGTGTTTTATGAGTCTTTGGCAGATGATTTAAAATGGGAACAACTGGCTCCCCAATCACCAACAACCACCACCTCTTTATCACTGATACAGCCCCAGATGGACAACTTTATTCAGATCTTCCTTAAATTTCTGGGTAGGATCATTATTCAAAATCATATATGTGTCTGAATCTCGAAGTTGTCTCAATGCTTCTGCATGATAATCTATCTTGTTCATAACCACAATGCTGCCTCCCTTGTCAGAACACTTTCACAATATAGTTAACTTTACTAAGATCTCTTAAAGCAATCCTTTCATGATCAGTAAGATTACTTTTGTGTTTACCAAGGGTGCCCGCATGGGAGTCCTGTGATAATTTAGTAAGTTCTCTTTCAACTGCCCTCTGGAAATGATCTATACAATCACCTATAAATTGAACAGGGTAGAATGTTGAACGTGATTTAATATTGACAGGAAGTCAATTAATGGAATCACGGATAACACTTTCACCACTAATCGACTGTATATCCTATAATATGCATTGTTCATTAAAAGTCCACATGGGTCGTGCAGTCAACCGACAGGTAAGAGAGGAGTGATCAACATCAGACTCTAATTTATAAAATGAACCATCTAAAGATCTATCTATGGTTGTCACATCTCCAATTAATTGCAAGTCACCTGGAAAACCCTCAGTGTCATGTATATGATCTTTCTTAAACTGGAAAAACTTTTTTGAAGTCAAGTTTCTAATAAATCTATTTACATTAAATAGAGTGTTAAAGTGATAGTAATACTTAAAATGTATCCCCCTGAGTAAAACAACAGTACTCCCGCTGCTGAAAGGTGCTTCATTCAAAAGTTATTAATTTTCAAAGTTGAATTTTTTAGGTGCAATATCACAGTGGCCTGAAATTGTACAGTGGCGCTGTTGCTACACGATCCTATGGACAGCTCTGGTCCTGGGACTATAAATCTCCATAGGTTGGTGTAGCAACAGCGCCACCGTACAATTTCAGGCCACTGTCATATTGCACCTAAAAAATTCAACTTTGAAAATTAATAACTTTTGAATGAAACACCTTTCAGCAGTGGGAGTACTCTTGTTTTACTCAGAGGGATAAACCCTACAACATATTTTTTTTACATTTTAAGTATTACTATCCCTTTAAAAAGGTTAAAATGAAAAGTTGGAGAAAAACCTAAACCCTTAGAGAACACTATATTCTGAAATAGTGAGAACTCTGGAAGACATTAGTTATTGGTGACTTAGCAGCAGGAATTTCAGCAGAATGTGGGAGACCCAAACCTCCTAAATCCCTGGGTCTGGTCAGGATAGTAGAGGAAAGACTAGGATGGTCTCCTTCCCAGATAAACCACAAGATATATGATTGTAAAGTCTGCAGTAAGTGTAGTGGGAAAGGTATGGGAAGTACTTGAAAGTAGTAGGGTATACAGTTTATGGGATCTTTCCCCTTCTTATGTGTAAGAGTTATTTGGCTGGAAGAGACTAGGGCAGAACATGCCCCTCCCACAGAGAATTAAAAATTGCCAGCAGATGTGGTAACAAAGCTGGGAGTTAAGTTTTATAGTATTTTTTAGTAAAGCCATCATGGCTGGGGTCTTGTATGCTTTAAAGGAAGAGAGGTAGGGTGAGACAGCGCACAGGTATTTGCAATTTAAAAGAACATGAATACACAGGCATAATCATATGTTGGAACACAGTAAAAGCAGGAATTCCGATAAAAAATAAAGTTAAAATTAAAAGCAAAGGTGAAAATTAAAATATTGTCAATATAAAAGCAAAATAAGTACTTGTCATGCAGCTAGATAATGTCTCAGTAGTATAAGCGTATAGCAAGCAAATAGTAGGGAGCAGTACACAAAGGTGTTTCCAAATGTTGTACACAAAGGTGTTTCCAAATGTTGTGGCTTTATTGGAATATGTCCTTGATGTGAAGGACTATACTATTGGTATTAAGGGAGATGTATTATGGGCAGAAGTAGTATTGTATGTGCAATTTGGGAAGAACCAGTAAGCATTCAATAATTAATTTGATACATCACAGTTATAATGCATACACAGTACAAATGCAAGTGAAAGTAAAGCTCTGGTACCCTGGTGTGGATGGCCACTTACTTTAATCCCATGGGGAGTCTTTGTATATCAAAATAAGACAGGTGTCCCGTTCCTGCTTGCTTGTCCCTGTTGTTTCGATCCCCAACCAATTCTCCTCTCAGTCTGGTACTGGTGTACTGTTCCTCTCAGCCGGGAGTCAGGTAGCTTTGACACATTTCACTGCTATTGTTTTGCGCCTTCCTCTGGAAGTGATGCTTTGGGGCCCTATTGGCTATCCCTGCTTTAATTAGGTTTAACCAATCAAATAATATATTGTATTTCTGATGGGGAAAGGGAATATATGAATCGGCTTACATAATTTCAATTTTATTTTTTTATTACTGGATGTACTTTCATTACTAATTCTGAAAAGGCTTCAATGAAATGACTTTTGGAGCATTGTGGTAAAAATCTAGATGGAGCTCTGAGTCTGTATGGCTCATTTCTGATGTTGTTGCTGGTGTTGCTGGATATTCCTCCACTTCTAGCATCAATTCATTATGTATCTTGATCTTTTATAGTATTCATTTTGTTATCTTCAGAACTTTCCCCTTTTAGGGCAAAATGTTTCTTTAAGGTTAATTTTCCAATGAATTGTCCAAAACAAAAGAGGCGTGGTATCACCCTTCTCTTGTATGCTTTAAGTTGTTTGACCATATGTGACATCCCCTAGGGATCAACCAAAATCTCCAAAAGGTAGCTAAAATATGAACAGAATTTGGAGTGAGAGCCGTCAGGGGAGCATATGGAATAAATGTCATTGCGATGTTGACCCTGGCAAAGCCTGAGCATCTGCATCAAGTGAGCCTTATTGGAATACTGATAAAAACGCTGTCCTGTCCAACTGAAACCTTTTTCTGAATCTGATATTAAGTGCTCATTTAACTGTCCCCAAAATGCATTAATTTTGGTCAAGAGATCAGGAGAGGTGGATATCTTATACTCCTGAGAAAGAGCAGCTAAAGCAGTTTATAGAGATTCTATGTCAGCTAAGTGCTTCTACTGTTTGACAGAGGTGAGGTCTTGTGTGCCTCCCATGAAGAGAAAGAACTAGCCAGTGAACCCACATTGAGACTGAAAAACTCATCTAAGGCATGCCCAAACCCAAATTTGTGCATCTGTGAGCAAGGCACTGTTCGATCTCCACAAGCCAGGATCGGAATGCCTGAAAATGCTTGTCCAGAGCTGGAATAGCTTGTGCTCAAAAGGTTTCAGGAAGAACTGAGGGTTGAAACCCATAGTTAACCAAGAACGGGGAGATCTGTGTAGAAGAGTTCACAGCACAATTTCTGGCAAACTCCACCCA
Source organism: Rhinophrynus dorsalis (assembly GCA_037306005.1). Lineage (NCBI taxonomy): Eukaryota > Metazoa > Chordata > Amphibia > Anura > Rhinophrynidae > Rhinophrynus > Rhinophrynus dorsalis. Next base: position 147,057,118 of record CM074718.1, read on the forward strand.
GGGCAACAGGGTAGCCCAATTGTCATGGTGGTCAGAGACATAGCAGTGGAGAAATTGGTCCAAGGCTTGGTTCGACTTTTCTGCCGCACCATTGGATTACGGATGGTATGTGGAGGAGAATGCCAATTCAATTCCCATTTGCGGACAGAAGCACCTCCAGAAGTGGGACACAAACTGTCTTCCTCTATCAGACACGATCACCTTCAGAATACCATGAAGCCGGAACACCTCCCTGGCGTATACCACAGCCAATTCCTGCATGGATGGTAAGCCCATGAGTGGCACAAATTGGGACATTTTTGAGAATTTGTCTACAATCATTAGTATAGCAGTAAAGCCCATGGACTTAGGAAGGTCGAACATGAAATCAATTGACAAGTGTGACCAGGGGCGTTCCCCGTTGGCCACAGGCTGGAGCAAGCCCACCGGCAGATGTCGAGGAGCCTTATTTTGAGCACACGTGGTGCAGGCTGCAGTAAAGGCAGCACAATCAGAGCAGAGGCTCGGCCACCAAAACAGTCTAGACAAGTACCAGATTAACTGGTAGCGCCCAATATGACCAGCACTTTTCGAAGCATGGTATGTCTCCAGAATTTTTATGCGTAACTGAGCCGGTACAAAGCATCTCCCACTAGGAGTCTCTGCTGGGGCAGATGCTTGGGCAGCCAGTATCTCCTCTCCCATAGGAGAAGTAATACAGGTACGTATCGTGGCCAGAATGCAATCAGCAGGAATGATCGGAGAGGGATGAACCTCTTCCTTGGATCTACTAGAAAATTGGCATGACAGGGCATCAGACTTCACATTTCTTGAGCCCAGAAGATAGGAAACCACAAAATTAAACCTGGATAGGAATAGTGCCCATCTGTCCTGACGGGAGGACAACTGCTTGGGGAACTGGTACCCTCCAACAGATGACACCATTCCTTCAAAATTATGGCCAGCATCTCCCTGTCACCAATCTGATACACCCTTTCAACCTTCTATAGTTTTTTCCAGAAGTAGCAACAAGGGCAAGAAGACTCTCCAGGAGCTGACCATTGAGAAAGGAGGGCACCTACTCCAATATCTGACACGTCAACCTCCAGGGTAAAGGGCAGGGTGGGATTGGGATGTACCAGGATCGGGGCAGCAGTGAATGCTGCTTAGAGGTTGTCAAGGCAGATAGTGCATCAGGAGACCATTCTAACACTTTGGCTCCTTTTCGCGTCATGTCAGTGATGGGTTTTACAATGGTCGAGAAATTTCTTATAAATTTACGGTAATAATTTGCAAAGCCCAAAAATCTTTGAATTGCCTTAAGTCCCTCTGGACGAGGTCACTGAACCACAGCTGAAAGTTTTTTGGGGTCCATCGCTAATCCACATGCAGATATAACATATCCAAGAAAGGTAACTTGGGTCTTGTGAAACTCACACTTTTCCAACTTGCAGAACAAGTTGTTATCTCTCAGGAGCGAAAGGATCCTGGAAACATCCACATAGTGGGTCTCCAGTGATGGAGAATGGATAAGGATATCATCAAGATATACAGCAATGCAGCTTTGCAAGAGTTCTCTCAGAATGTCATTAATAAATTCTTGGAAGACAGAGGGAGCATTGCACAGGCCAAAGGGCATGACCTGGCATTCATAATGCCCTCTCCGGGTGTTGAACGCTGTCTTCCATTTATGACCTTGTTTGATCCTGACCAAATTGTACGCTTCTCTCATATCGAGCTTGGTAAATATTATAGAACCTTTGAGGCGGTCAATCAGCTTAGTGATCAATGTTATGGGATACACATTTTTTACCATTATTTTTTTAAGCCCCAAAAATCGATACAAGGGCCTAATTCTCCGTCCTTCTTCACAAAAAAAAAATCCAGCACCCCCAAGGGATGAGGATTTCTGAATTATGCCCCTCTCCACATATTTCTCCATGACTTTATTCTCCTCCACAGATAGAGGATACGTACGGCCCCGTGGAGGGGTAGTCCCAGGCAGGAGCTCGACTGTACATTCATATGGTCTATGGGGAGGTAAAGCTCCGGCCTGGACTTTGTTAAATATCTCAGAAAACTGCGAATAGACCTCTAGTAGGCCTTGAGATTCAGCACAAGCAAGTCTGACGTAACGTGAAAGACAAGACTACTCACAGTGGGTCCCCCAAGACAATATCTCACACGTGCTCCAGTCAATTTTAGGGTTATGTTTTTGTAACCACGGAAACCCTAACACAATAGCATAGTGTGGAGATTTTATCACTTGAAACTTCAGGTTTTCCTTATGCAGGGCTCCCACACTTAAGGTAAGTGGAACCGTCTCATGGGTAATATGTGCTGGCAGCAGGGATCTGCCATCAATTGCTTCAACCACCAAAGGAGAGTCACGAGGTAATAAAGGAATCCCAAATCTATCAACGAATGCTGCATCCACAAAATAACCTGCAGCGCCAGAGTCTATCAGGGCAGGCACAGGAATAGACTTTTTCACCCAAGATAGGACTATGTCCAGCAAGGGTTTATCCTGAGAGGTTTCAGGGGACTGTGAGATGCCACCTAAGATCTGTCCTTGACAGGATCTTAGGTGCGAGCGTTCTCCCAGACGTACCAGGCATGATTTCAGTAGGTGACCGTTCTTTCAGCAGTACAGTCTCTCCCTCCGCCTATGGGCGCTCTCTGCCGCAGAGAGTCGGGTAGCCCCCACCTGCCTAGGTTCACCACCCGTAGTGTCGAAACCAGGAGGCATGGGAGGTGACGGAGAACAGGGTGGTCAAGAAAAGCTGTAGGACATACTGGTAGGATGCCTCCACAGGGGCTCCTTAAACGAAGGTTTCTCCTGGCCCCGTGTATCTATGAGGATGACAAAGGATATCACCTCATCCAGACTATTAGGTAGGTCACGAGCCGCAATCTCGTCCTTCATGTAATCGCAAAGCCCTTGGGAGAATGCAGCCATCAGGGCCTCATTGTTCCACCCTACTTCTGCTGCTAGGTGTCAAAACTCGACTGAATAACGGAACTAACAAAGGAGCGAACAGAGAGAGCCTTCTAGTAAGCACCAGATAGGATAGTCAGACGAGTCAAAGTTATACACGGAGCAGGTAGTCAGCCAGAGCCACAGGTTTGCTCCAGATAGGATATCCACTGAAGCGATGGAATGCTGGATGAGCAGTGGACAGAGCCCCAGATCAAGATCAGAGTGGGTAGTCAGACAAGCCTAGGTCATACATGGAGCAGGTAATCAGCCAGAGGCATAGGTTTGCACCAGGTAGGATATTCACTGAAGCAATGGTATGCACAGTGGACAGAGCCCCAGGTCAACACCAGAGTGGGTAGTCAGACAAGCCTAGGTCATACACAGAGCCGGTAGTCAGCCAGAGCCACAGGTTTGCATCAGAAAGGATATTTGAGCCAAATCGGAATGCACAAGGACAATCGTCAGACAGAGCCACAGGTCAACACCAGAATGGATAGACAGACAAGCCAGATCATATACAGGAATCAGGAATACAAATAATGAACTGCACAGAACACCAACGAAAGGGTAACTGAGTCATGAATCAGTCTGCCCTTTAAACCCCTCCTCAGGAAGTAGGTAGGAGGAGCAGCTCAGAGGGAGGAAGTAGGTAGGAGGAGACTACAGGCCTCAAACACATAAAACAGAGGCCTGCAGCATGCTGAAGCCTCGCGCCTGCAGATGACGCATCTAGCATTGATGCGTCCAACCCCTCGTGGAGATGACGCTGGGGCGTCATAATAAGCATCGCCAAAACAGGTGGCGCTACAAGGTACTGTGGCAGTGTGGCAGGACTGCTGCAGGACTGATGACCGCAATCAAATCAAGGACATTTCGCTGAAGGACAATGGGCTACCTTGTCCCTGCCCTGCCCTCAGGGGAAAAAGGGGGGTGGGTAGACAGGGAATAAGCGATGGAAGTAAAGAAAGGGGATAAGAAATAATGGGGAATACTACAAAATGACAAAGAGGCAGGAAATGAAGATACGAGCTAGGGGAGAAGAACCATGAACAATAAGGCACCAAAAAACAACATTTTTTTATTCAGAAAGGATGAATGTAAATTGTGTAAAATATAGTCCCGGAAGGAATGGAAATACTGAGGAATGTGATGGGTAAGGAAAATAACAAGTACACCATATTCTTATCCTGCCCTGACAGAAGAGGGCAAATTGAAAATCGGACTCTGATCAGCACCACTCCACATACCAAGGGGCCCACAAGTTGGCCTCCTAGGGCTCTGGGGTAGTGGGAATTCCAAGCCCTGTATACAACAAATGTAGTGAACGACAACAGTAACATAAGATGAGAAAGAAATCATGAGTATATCATACAATGGCACTTGAAAAAGGATATATATCAAACATCATGCAGCATAAGTCCTTGGAATCGGTCCATTGGGGCTACCACAAGATCAGTCATCAGGTCTGGAAGTCTCAGTGGGATGAGCACAGGTGGGGCCTCTGGGAGAGGGATCTGCAATTGTCTGAGAAGGTCAAGGCCACCTGATGGGTCTTTAACTAAGTAGATTCTGTATACCTACCTGTCTCAATGATTCTGTGATCCCTTTCATCTCCCATCTTTTAGAAATGTCACTGGGTAAAAGATCTGCATAGAATTCAGGCAGTATACCCTGCTAAATAGGCCTGGAGTGTTGGGCCACAAGCATCAATTACTTCTTTGTTCGGGAGAATTGGAACTTCAAGATAACATCTCTGGGATACTGATTTGAAGGGGGCTTGGGATGCAGCACTCTATGAATGCATTTCAGTCAGGATTCGTCGACTGGGGTATCTAGCAGCATTGATTGGAACAATCCACTCACAAAGTCCTCCAGATGAACATTTTTTTCAGGAATCTGTCTAAACCATATGTTATTGCATCTGGAATGGTTATCCAAATCATCAAGTTATTCAGCAACTTGCTTTTCCAGGTGGAGATTATTTTGAGCCTCAGACAGCTCAGCTTGCTTGTGTTCAAGCCCAACTTATATAGATTTGTTTGTAAGCTGCAGACCACCTTCCAGACCTCCATCTGCAGATCACGTTTCATGGATAGTGTGGTGACTTTGCACATGGTAGGAAATGAATGGGGGCAGCTCCCTCCTGTGTCTTCTTCTCCCTCTCCCATTTGTTGCCTTCCCTCCCCCCTATATTTGTTGATTTTTGGCTGGGATCATCATGTTTACAGAATCTTGTATCTCAGGTGACATTGGAGTGTGTGTCTGTGTGGGGGGATAAAAATGGGGAATTTTGCTGTCTGGTGTACTTAAACTACACTAATTAATTACTACAGATAGCACCCATTCTTTCAGGACACCATGTCAGCTTTCATATAAGGCATATCACCCTGTTGAGTGTGGGGGGGATGAGAACGCTGGTGCTTGAGAGAGAAAGCAAATTGCTGATTCCTCTCTGTTTGTAGGGTATGTAGTGGCTCTGTGGCCCTGGTCGGAGAATGGGGACCTAGAGTGGGCTGATCCATTCTAGGGAAGAAATCTTCCTAATCGAGAGATGTCTTCTTAATGGTTCTGTGTCTACTGATGGCACCTCCACTTGGCACAGCAAGATACTGGATAAATGCTGCTTATAAGCTTATGAAGGCTGGCAGGAAGGTCATAGTGAGAAGGGTCACTAACTCCCTGGGACAAGTAGTGAATGTAAACAAGGTGATAGCCTATGACGTAGGCATTAAACAAAAAACAGGAGAAACTGGTAAGAAACTAAATATAAACAATAGGGGGTGTGTACAGAAGGAGGAATGGGCCTGGCACATGTAAGATAGCTGGGATGAAGGGTTCAGGTGCAGGCTGCCTGGGCCGTGCAGAAGTCTCTAATAACCCTTAGAGTAGCTTGGCATCAGTTGGCAGATGTGGGGCAACACACAGGGAGCAGCCACCCTCATATGATCTCCTTGGCAAATCACACTGACTGGTATAATGATACAGCAGTAGCTCTTTGGAAAACCTAATCGGGACTGTACGTTGTAGGCACAGGCCTGAACCGCACACCAAACTGCCTTGGACAGGGCACACAGCCAGCTGCGGGAATCCTGGCCTCCGTTCTTCTCTTTCAAGTCCCCAAGAAATTGAATGGATGTCCCACCACAATGGGGCTTCACCCGATGTCTTTGGTGGATTTGAGGGCACTTGATGGCACTTGGGAAGGTTTACTGACAGCCACAAAAGCTGCAAGTCTTGCTTCCCAATCCTCGGGAGGCCCGTTAGGCTGCTTGCCGCACTGTGGTCCAGGCCACATTCAAGCACTCGCCTTGCACAGTGCCCTGAAACGTATGGGTGAATATTTTCACCTCAAACCAAAGTAGGGGAAAATGGCATTTCTCAGCTAGTTAGAAATTTCCTAAGGAAAGTGCTGTTTTTCCACTTTTTCACATATCATATTGCACTGAATAATCAGTTATGATTGTTAGCTGCACAAGCCAGGTATAATTGATTTTTTTTAGACTCTGGATTGTTAGAGGCACAAGTCCTGAGGGATGAGTGATAACTTTTTGGACTCAGGGTTGTTAGAATCACAAGCCCTCAGGTATCATTGATGATTTTTTTGGACTCAGGATTGTTAGAGGCACAAGCTGTGATGAATCAGTGATTTGTAGGATTTAGGCTTGTAAGGAAACAAACACCAAAAATTTGACTGGTTTATATAAAGTCAAAGTCTGAGGAAAAAAATGCCCTACTGGCCTTAGTGCCAACAGGTCATGTTATGGTGTGTGTGTGTGTTAATGTGGCATTTGCAACTGCTGTACTTGATGCTGACTTGATTAAGAAGCAGGACAATTAGGCAGCTTCAAGAGAATGGGATCAACAACAGTAGTGATAGGGGTGATGATGATCATGGTTCCATTTGCCACAAGCTCCAGTGATGTGCCTGAGGCAGTAACAGCACCACAACTAGCCCCCACCACTTCAGGTGTACTTTTCCTCCTGCACCTCCTCCAAAATCATGGGTGTGTTGTTGAAATATACATTTTTCCCATGATAGCAGGAACTGTGCCTTTCTCAGCAACAGTGTGTTTACGAAATAGGGGAAGAACTGGGAACAATGGATACATCCCATTCACATGAAACAACTGGCACAAATGAAAGCAAACACCTTGTCAAATCAATTATTCCCCAGTTGTGATGGGGGGAAACCCAAGAAGTCTCAGCAGAGAGATAATTTGATACCAGGAAAAGGAGAGAGGGAAAGAGGTCTGGGGAGTAGGGGTGAGCAAATGGTCCCATTGTGTCCCTGATGAAAAGCACATGGTTGTCCACTTTTTCACAGGAAAGTCCACTTTAAATAAAGAGATGAAAATATTCACTGTTTTCACCCATTGTCAAAACGTTTTTGCTATTTTTCAATGGCAAGAAAGTTTTTACCCCTTTAATTGCATGTTTTTCAAGTTATCTTTATAAAAACGTGACTAGCGGTCAAGGGAGCCCACAACATTCCCCTGAACCTGGGAATCCCCTTTTCCTAGTCCCCACGGCAGTGTCCAGATGGAACATGATCCTGAAGAACCCAGAACTGGTGGCTAACAGCAATAATGCCAGCAGCACCAAGAGTACATATCAGCTGCATGTGCCTTCTGCTAGTGCTGCCAGTCTGCATTCTTCAGGTCAACAAGAGATTGCAAGTGTGGCATTAGGGACTCTCTGTCACATTTCTCATCAAGTCTGTAACAGAGCAGCAGCAGCAAGGAGGGACTGGTGGTGGGGATGATGATGGTGGAGAAGCAGGGGTGGAAGAGCTATTAATGGACTTTTTAGCCCAAAATGAGAAGGAATGGGAGAAAGGGATGGGGATGGGCATCACGGTTCACTATTAAAATGTTGCCATCTATTGGGTGACCATCAAAGCACTGCATTAAAAATGTCTCCTGAATCAAAAGGGAGACATCAGAATGTTACCCCAATCAAAGGAGAGACATTCTGATCTTGCATACTTAAAGGTCACAAAATAGAGGGCGACATTTCAATAGTAAACCACATCCCTTACAATGTCTCCTTGTAATGTAATATCAATATATGTCTCCATCTTGGCCTTAACCATTTGAGTGCCAGAGAGGTATGCTATGCATTGAAAAGCTTTGCAGACCCCTCTGGCACTCACTGGGAAAATGTAAAGTTACACCTATTTAGCAATAAAAAAATGTTAGATCATTATGCCCCTGCACAGCCCCTGCTATGTATGACTACTAGGCTAACTGGCTGTTTTCCAATATACATCTTCCCATATAATACGTCCACATCATATGTAGGCTTCTATATGTGTACAGTCCATCGTGTCCAGTGGACTACTGTATGGCAAGTGCACAATGCTTTGCGATACACTGGCATCCCAGCAGACAGCTCACATGGACATTAGACATATGGCTGAGCAGACAGTATTTTACATGATATCCATAATGATAGTTCTGTAACACCTGGACCTAGATGGGAATCTGTATCTTTTTAGCCCTTGTCAGACATGACACATTTTCATTTGTTCCCTGTGGTGTGGTTGGTTCTCTCCAGAATTGGTCTACTTTAATTAGTACAAAAGCCTCACCAAAGAAGTGATAAGGCTGATGTACTTAAGTGTAGAAATTCTGGAGATAACCAACTGCACCATAGGGAAGAAATGGAAATTCCCACTGCATGAAATCATACTTTTATCCTCTTGAATGCCAGGTCTAAGAAGCATTGCAAAGCAAAGCATAAAAGCCCTGAAAATGTTAAGACCGTGTCCTTTGGTGCAGCTGTTTTTTTCCAGAATTACTCAGTTCTACTTGGTACATCAGCCTCAATGTATTGTCAGTGTTCAGTAGGATTTCCTGACTATGGTCCATGTGAGAAGTAGACTAGGTTTTATTACATGTAATATGAACTATTTTGCAGCCTTTCTAATGTATTTATGTCATTGATACTGATATATAGTTTACAGAAGAGTGTTCTTGAAGAATCCTGAACAGTGATTTGTAAAGAGTTAGAGCTACTTATCACTGTCTACTGCTAATATATCTCTCCATGCAAGCGATTATTCTGGTGGTGTTTCCCAAAATCACATGTAAGTTATCTGTCAAATGCCTCACTAAAATCTACCTCTCCTCTGATTTACTGTTGTAACTACAAAGTAAAAGTGAATACACGTGTTTGAGACAAACTCTCTTTTGTAAATCAGTGTTGTTTTGGGTTTGAAAACCATATCTAATAATTATGTATTTCTTATGTTGATATTTTCTGCTGGTACCATGGAATAACAAAATACAAGCTAAAAGCATCACATACAGACAAATGAATCCAATATAGTATACTACTGATTTATCATGCTACTTATTGCAGAAATACTTTTGTATTGAATTTTATAGTGATTTTAATACTTTTATTTTATATTTACTGTTTTCAAATGGTATCTATCACATCACATCCTGTGGTATATGAGCAGAGTTTACTGTAGGAGGGCTTCCATGGGGTTTAAATGTTTGCTTGTTATGTTTGTATATGTTCTTTGTCCTGATGAAGTTATGAGGTAATTCACCGAAATAGTGAATGTTGGAGGAGATGTGAGAAGCTTGGTGTGCAGTGAGTTCTTGGTTTTCAATATTTTCTTTTGCATGTTAAAATGGAGTAGCAAAGTGATATACAGACAAGAATAATCACAGAATTCACAGTGTCTTAGGGGCTTTATTCAATAAACTAATTTGATGCAATTCTGGTGCAAAGCAACTGCACCGTGGTGGTGGGGATAACAAATATTCCCAAAATTTCCATTGGTATAAAGGGATATTAATGTTTCACAAAACAGAAGATCCAATTAATCTTCATAGTATTTGGGCCATAGAGAGTGTTGTTTCAATACTGTCAGAGTTGTAGTTCAAGAGTAATTGAATGATAAACTATTGCCTTCCCACCACTTTTACCTAGTGTAAGCCACCTCCCTTCAGATGTGGAATCTAGTTCCTTGACCAGACAGCTCACAGTAAGGGACAATCTTCTTACTGTGAGCATAACGAAAACCCTGCCCCAGCCAGACCCTGAAAGTTCAATGGCGAGAGAAACAACTGGCTCTCCATTACCTTCTTCTATATCTTCTGGCCATCCACCTCATTCATCTTTACCTCCCTAACTGTTTGATTGCCATTCAGTAGATGTCAGGATGTGGCAGTTTGTGTCCAACCATCACATACTGAGTGGTGCACTGACCACACAGGGCAGTGGGGTGGAGGATAATTGCAACCAGGGCATAAAGTAGCATCTGAGGAGATTCCATACCAAATAAGTTGGTGGCAGAGAGGGTTCATAAGAATTATTATTAAACTGTCTGCACGTTGTTATCTGTCCTTAGCGGGGAGTGGACAAGGGGGATAGTGACAGCAGCAGTACTTGCTTTCTGGAGGGATGATTTCACATTGCAAGGTGTTTGTTGTGAATCCAGATGTGTCCATTATTCCGAGTCATTCCCTTAGTTATCACACACACTGTGCACATTGCAGTTGTTGATGAGAGGCACAGTTCCTGGTCTCAAGAAAATGTATATTCTTGTAAAATCACAACCATGATTTTGGAGGAGAGACAGGTGGCAAAGCATTATTGGCCAACTTCTTATTTTCTCCACATATACCTGATGTGGTGGGGGCTAGTTATGGTGCTGCTACTGCCTCATCACTGGAGCTAGTAATGTCAAATGGAACCTTCATCATCTATCACCCACTTCTGTTGTTGCTCCCATTCCCTTTGAGCTGACTAATTATCCTGATATTTAAACAACTCAGAAGCAGCAGCAGCAGCAGCAAGAACAGCAGTCACAAATTCCACCGTGACACTGGGGCATTTGACAATGGCCAATGACCAATGGCCAACACAAAATTACTTGCTGGCACTAGACCAGTAGGTCAATTTTTTTCTCAGGGCTTGTGTTTTTAAAAAATAAAGCAGAGGCCTACAAAAAAGCCTAAATCCTACAAATCAATGTTTCCTTAGGGCTTGTGCCAAACAAGTCTAAGTCCTACAAATGTATGTTTCCTCAGGGTTTGGGCCTAACATAAGTCTAATTTCCTACAACTAATCAATATTTCCTCAGGGCTTGGGCCTAACACAAGTCTAACTTCCTACAAATCAATGTTTCCTTAGGGCTTGTGCCAAACAAGTCTAAGTCCAACAAAGCAATGTTTCCACAGGGCTTGGGCCTAAGACAAGTCTAATTTTCTATAACTAATCAATGTTTCCTTAGGGCTTGTGTCTCAATTAAGTATAAGACCTACAAATCAATGTTACCTCAAGGTTTGGGCCTTTAATAACAAGTCCTACAAATTATCCTCTACAAAATACTCTATCCCGTTAAGTGTCAGTCTGCCCCTGTCACAGTTTACATCAGGGGATCCCTATCTTGGTTACGCTACATACCAATTATATTTTTTATTTTATTTATTAATTTCTTTTTAACTGTCTCCCCCAATACCAGTCAACAACCCCCCCCCAAAAAGCAAATTCCCTGTTTAACTGATTCTTTCCCCAGACTCTACCCACCAACACAGGCACCCTCCTCAGATCCCTTTTATACAATATTTTGTGGGGTTTATTTTAATTGTTTTTATTTTTTTTACTAACAGTCCCCCCAATCCCAGTCAACAACCCCCCAAAAAAACTCTCACTGTGTTTGCATCTATAGCCAGATTGCTCTTGACAAAGAAGCTGTTTGCTTTGAAAAGCGTTTGTCAGACCTGTTTTACTGTTTTTGACCCCCCTAGGCCTTCTTACCTGAAATTCCAGTCAGATGGTATCACGGGCTATTTAATCCGCTCTGGCAGTCTCTTCCTTGCTCCATTATTCGTGCCCTTAGCGTCTCCTCTTCCAGTTCCTATCCGTGGTTCCTTGACTAGGTTCCTGTTCCGTCCTGGTGCCTGCTGTTCCGGTCTGCTTCTCCCTTGTCCTGTCGGCCCGCTGAGCTCCCTGGTTGCCTCTGGTAAGTTTTCCTTCCGGTTGTCCCCGCTCCTTGTTTCCCCTGTCGGTCCCGCATCCTTGGCTGGTACCTTTCCCGGTCACCTCGGCTCTGGCCTCTGCCTTCCCTCTGTGGGCCTTGATCCACTGCCAGCCAGGCGCGTTCGCGCTGGCTTCTGTCTTTGCCCTCGCTCCGGGCTTCTTTACTGGCTCCCGGCTGTGTGTTCCACCTTGTCTCCTGGCTCCGTCCACCCCTCTGTGTCTCTCTCTTGCGGCCTCACTTCATCCTCCTTGCGGCGGCCTATCCGGGGCTCTGGCCTTCGGGTATTCCCCGCCGCCGGGGGGGTTTTGGGCTGTGCTGGGTCCTCTCCCGGGTGGTGCCCTGTTGTTCTGGGCGACAGAGAGAGAGTGGGATTCTGCTCTTCTGGCCGGGTACTCCCCACCTGGGGTGGGGGAGTCTAGGCCAGACTCAGATTTGGATTAGGCCAGGGTAGTTGTTGGGGCCAAGGGTTTGTTGGAGTCTTCCCTGTGTCCTGAGGGTTTTCTGGCAAGCCTGTGAATTTTTGGGCAATTTTGTGGGGCTGAGGTGTTCTGGGTGGGCATCTAGGGTCCTGGAGGATGCAGGGGTGGTCCTAGTTTTTTGGGGGCCAGGAGTTAGGGGTATTCTGGACATTGTGGGCCTTGTCTGTTTTTGCCTGAGGTGAATTTGAGGGCCCGGGGGGTTGGCAGGCTCATTGGGTTGGATCTAGCCCGGATCTGGGTGGTTTCCTTCCACCGTTTTTGGACATTGTGTCCTCGCAGTACCTGGTGGTCTCAGTTCTAGTCCACTTGCGGTAGGGGTCTTGCTGGGTTTCCGTCCCAGCTTTAGAGGTGCTTAGGGTCTTCTAGTCTTCTGTTTGGGCTGTGGTTCCTCCTGCTCCCTCCAGTTCTGTTAGCTCTGCCCAAGGATCCTTCCTCTCCACCTTGGGGATCAGGCTCTTACAGTTCTCCCTTGCCTTCATCCTGGTCAGGGTCCCGGCTCAACTGGGATCAGACATCTGGCTTCGCAGCCAGCACCTTTAACTCGGCTTCGGCCGCAGCAAGGAGGCAGGGGCGGCTGTCACCGGTCACAAGCATCGTACCCCAGTGTCGCTCTCAAGCTTCACGCCTGGTCCCCTTGGTGCTCCGTGACAGCGTTGAGAGTTTTTGGGGATTTCTATCAATCGCTATATTGCATTGTTTTTAAACAATTTTTTATGCAATAAATGTGCACTTTTTTACAAGCTGATTTGACCTTATTGTGCATAGTTGAAACTCTGTGCAGGGTGGACAGTTAATTCTCTGCATGCTATACTTACCAGTTCTATTGATATGGGCCAGTGAAGCCAAATAAGTGTTATTTTAATACTGGCTATAGATGACAGTGCTTGACAGCTGAACAAGTGGATACCAGGTTTGGCTTTGATGTGGCCTCATCCAAAAGCACCAGTTTACTTGAGGGAGGTTTAGTAAGAGACAGACAAGTTGGTCCAGCTAAACAGAAGTTTTGGCTTTATTAAGATATTTGTGGCTAGATCTTTTTGAAGTGTTGACTCTTGAGTGATTCCTTGAAATTTGTGACACAAATTAGTCTTTTTAGTAGAACATTTATAGAAGACATGCATTTCTGCTACCTTTTGTGACATCTTGTTGCAAAGATTTCAAAAATGCATTTAAATACAAACACTATGAATGGGTGAACTATAGATTTAACTGTTTACAGGTCAGTTGTATAAAGTCAACTAAAAGAAACATTGATAAAAAATGCTTTTCCTGAAACACAAATAGCTCCAAATCATGTACAGTTTCACAGACCAGTTAACATCACAGCATTTGTAGTGTCTATAAAGCATTGCAATGTGCACATTAAATATTTATTTTTCAATATAAATAAATAATGCCATGCTTTTAACAATGAATAAATTGTATGCACAAAACCAAACTACAAAAATATATTGCCACTACTGATCACTCAAACAATACTCAGACCCAAATCATCTGAACTTCACTCATATAATAATAAAGAACATTGAACATTACTATTTTCCAGTATTTAATGCCCAGATGAACTGGAAGATAGGGGTGTGTAGTGTCTTTATTATTTGTAATCTCCCATATGTTATTCAGGAAGCTAACTGAGCCAACCAAATGTATCATCTGCAAAATTTAAATGAATGGCCATTGATTTACGTGAAGATTTGAATTCTAGAACTATTTGAATGGTAAGGACTCCTCCAACCCATTGCTTTTTTTTTTTTTAATCAGTGGAAATTTTGGGAAATGTTATTTTTCCCTATGGTGCAGTGGGTTGGATTCAGAATTGTTCCTTTTTATTCTCTAGAATATTGCCCTATATTTCTGTTTGGTTTCTTCTCTCTGAGATATATAAATATCTGCGTTTCAAACTATTTTTCAAAATATTTTCATAACTTGATCTTATATTATTTGACTGGGTTGCTAAAATAATGGGCATGGGTTGAGCAGTAGATATAGCTTACCTAGATTTCTGTAAGGAATTTGACTCATTAATAAATTGCAGTGTTTGGGTCTGGATGTAAAAATAGTTGAACGGATAAGGCAATGGTGAGGGTTGTAGTAAATGGAGAATATTCAGACAAAGGTTGTGTTACTAGTGAGGCACCTCAGGAATCTGTACTGATACCCATTCTTTGTCATATTTTTATTAGTTATATTGCAAAATGTCTGCAAGGGAAATAAGCCAAATGACAAATTATTTAGGTAAATTAGAAGAATGTACAATAGTGTGGCAGCTGTAGTTTAATACTGATAAATATAAAATAATGCACTTGGAATATAAAACTCACAAGGCAGAACATATTATTAAGGGTACTATGCTATCAGAGACAAAAGAGGAAAGGGATTTGGTAGTAATTATTTCTGATGACTTAAAGTAATGTTTCACAATAAAAGCAGCTCCAATTAATCTTCATAGTATTTGGGCCATGGAGAGTGTTACTTCAATACAGTCAGAGTTGTAGTTTAAGAGTAATTGAATGATAAAGTATCCCCCTCCCACCATCTTTTACTGATGTAACACTGCTCACCTCAGATCAGCAAGACTGACCATAAGGATCTCAGATAAGGACAATCTTCAATTAGCATAAGGGAAAACCCTGAAAAACCTGTCAAGGGGGCATGATTTTCCTTGGGTTCAAAATAAGAAGATTGTCCCTTGCTGTGAGCTGTCTGGTCTCAAGACCAGATTCTACATCTCAGAGGAGGTGGCTTACACTAGCTAAAAAGGGCAGGGGGGACTTTATCATTCAATTACTCTTGAACTACAACTCTGACAGTATTGAAATAACACTCTCTATGGCTCAAGTACTATGAAGATTAATTGGAGCTGCTATTTTTGTGATCAATTACTATCCCTTTAAAGGTAGATAGGCAATGTAATAAAACAGTGGGAAATGCAGTTGTATAGCTAGGGACATTAGTAGCAGAAAAAGGGAAGTGGTTTCCACTCTACAGATCTCTGGTTAGACTTCACCTAGAGTATTGTGTACAGTACTGGAGACCCCAACTCCAGAAGGATATAGATATTCTAGAGATAATTCAGAAAAGGCCTACTAAAGTGGTGAATGGTTTACAGCTTGGAGGAAAGAAGAGAAAGAGGGGATATGATAGAAACATTCAAATACATGAAGGGATTCAACAAAGTGCAGGAGGGAAGTACATTTCAAAGGAGTAAACATGTTTGGACAAGAGGCCATAATCTAAAACTAGAGGGAAGAGGTTTAGATGTAATATAATAAAGTTTTACTCCACTGAGAAGGTAGTAGATAAGTGGAATAGCCTACCAACAGAAGTGGTAGAAGTTAATACAGTGACAGAATTTAAGCATGCATAGAATAGACATAAGGCTGTCCTGAACATGACATGACCAAGGACCAAAGAAGGATTGAGGTTCTTACAGTAGGAAAAATGGGCAGACTAGATGGACCTAATAGTTCTTATGTGCCATCAAATTCTATGTTTCTATGAAAGAATTCTTTCCCCAGAATCTGATTCCCCAGACCCAATGATGCCCAGTTCCCAAACACTGTCTCTTGGGATGTAGGGGAAATAGTGTCACTGGCACAGGCACAGGAAGAAGTGGATATCAGTGTGAGCAGTACAGGTCAGCTACTTGTGCCTTCTGCTACTGCTGCCAGTGTGCCTTGTTGTGATACTCTGGAGGGGGAAGGAGGAGATGATGGCATGTCTAACAGCAGAGGGCCCTAAGTCATACATACCATCCCCAAGCAGTCCCACTACTACTACTACGACACAGCAGCTAGAAACTCAGAGTGTTTGCATGAGAGAGGAGGTGATTATGATGATTTGGAAGTTGATGTTGTTACTGTTGTTGAAGCAGCTGTTGGGACTAGAGTAACTGTTGTTGATCCTCCTTCTGGGATGGAAGGAGAAGTGAAGCCGAGCAGCCTGACTAGCAGTTAAGGGAAACCACAACATCCCCCTGACCCTGTGACTCCCCTTCCACCTGGAATTTTGCCACTGATGAAGGCAGAACTGGCTAGCAGCAGTAATACCATGAGCACAGTTCAGCTGCCTGTGCCTGCTGCTAGTGCTCCCAGTCTTCTTTCTTTACCTCTAGAGATGGCAAGTGTGACAATGGGGGACCCTCTGTCAGATTAGTTATCATGACCAACCAGTGAGACTCTCATAGAGCATCAGCAACAAGGAGGGACTTCTGCTGGTAGTGATGATGATGAGGGTGATGGTGGAGCAGCTGGGGAGGAAGATACATTAATGGTCTTGTTATCCCAAAGCAAGAAGGAATGGGAGACAGAGATACAAATGGGGATGGGCATCACCACCACCACTAGCAGCAGTGATGACAATGCAGAGTTTGCTGCTGGTGAGTTGCAAAGGCAGCAGGATGATGATGAGAAGGCTAGTTTGCCACAGAACAATGTGGACACAGTGGGAATGGGGTCCAGCAGTAATGAATGTGGGATTAGGGCAGGTTACACTTTCCAGCAACAGTACACCTCCTGGTTCTAATTGTATTGCTGACTCTGAAGCAGCAGCAGCATCCTCGGCCCCAGCCACTGAAGGGGATTGTGGAATAGAAAAATAATTCTTCTCCACCTTCCCCTCCCCCTGAAGTCCTGGGTGTGGGACTATTTTTCTCTTGTGGCAGGCACAGTGCCGTCATCAGCGATGTAACTGTGCACAATTTGTGAGATGTCATTGAAAAGGAGAAAGGACGGAACACACCTTAACACAACAGCCCTAACAATACCTATGAAACACAGACACCATGACATTTATGTGAGGCATGTAAAATCCAAACCCCCACTAAAGAAATTGTGTACCACTGTTGCTGATCCCCCTGACTCTTCCCAAAGGCAAGGCAAGTCATAAATCAAAGAGGAGGAAGAACAGAGGAAACCCAGCAGAGCCTGAAATTTTGATGGCGAGCAAAAACCTGTCTAGTCTTCTGTTACTAGGGTCTGAGTGCGGGAAGATGTAGTTACATCTTCTGGCAATCCATCTCATTCACTGTTACCTCCCTCACCATCTGAGAGCCATTTGTTAGGTGTCAGGATGAAGCAGTTCGTGTCCAACCATTGCACACTGTGTGGTGTGCTGACCACAAATGGCAATGTGGTGGATGATAATCGCAAGCAGGTCATCAAGTGGCATCTGAGGAGATTCCATCCCACAGAATATTCCAATCTGGTGGCAGGGAGGGTTCATAATTATTATTAAGACTGCAAGTTGTCACATGTTGTTAGCAGGGACCGGACAAGGTGCCTAGTGACAGCAGCGGTACTTGGTTTCTGGTGGGATGATTTCACATTGTGGACCTAAACAAGGTGTTTGCTTTCCGTTGTGCCAGTTGTTTGATGTGACTGCAGATGTCCTTACAATATTTCCTACACACACACAGTGCACACTGATATTGCTGATGAGAGCTCCTTCCTGCTCTCAAGGGAAAAACATTATAATCGAACAACACATGCATGATTTTGGACTTGGGGCAGGAGGAGAAGCATTATTGGCCAACTTCTTTTCTCCATATATACCTGAAGTGGTGTGGCCTAGTTGTGGTGCTGCTGCTGCCTCAGGCACATCACTGGAGCTAGTAGTGGCAACTGGTGAGTGAAACCATGATCATCATCACCCATAACACTGCTATTGTTGATCCCATTTCCTTGGAGCTGCCTAATCATCATGCTGTTTAAACAACTCAGGAGCAACAGCAAGAACAGCAGTTGCAAATGCTGCAATGACACCTTGGCATTTGCCAGCGGCCACTAACCACCATAACATGAGCTGATGGCACTAGGCCAGTAGGGCATTTTTTTCTCAGGACTTGTGATGCTCACAAGCCTGAGTGCAAAAAATGATCACTGATCCATCACTCCTCAGGGCTTGTGAAGCTAAGTAGCCTGAGTGCAAAAAAATTGTAACTGAATCCTTAGATGCTAACAAGCCAAAGTCCTGCAAATCAATGTTTCCTCAGGGTCTGAGCCTAAATCTAAGTCCTACAAATAAATGTTTCCTCAGGGCTTGGGCCTCTAAATTATCCTCTAGAAAAGACTCATGTCAAGTATCAGTCTTCCCCAGTCACAGTTTATGTCAGGGGTTCCCTATCTATGTCACGTTACATACCAATTTCTTATTTTATTTTTAATTTTTTTTTTATTAACTGTCCCCCCCAATCCCATTCAACATTTCCCCTCCAAATAAACTAGCTGTTCAACTGATTCTTCTTTTATGTATTTTCCCATACTTGGTTTACAGATCCCAATTACATTATTACTCAGCTTTTCTGAGGTTCTGGCACATAATTGCTGTGCATATAGACACACTTATGAATGCAACTGAAAATGGTAGAAAGGCTGATTTTTCTAAAATGGAAACTTTAACAACTTGGAGATCTTAGATGGAGTCCAGGAGAAATGGGATTATCTGTAATATGTTTTACTAAACACAACAGAGCATTGCATTAGACATGTCAGCAAGGGTAAAAGAAAAAGAAAACCACTGTGGTACTCAGCAGAAGTGGCAAATATAGTAAAGGAGAAAAAAGAAGCATTTTAGAAATATAAGCAGATGCAGAAGGAAGAAAATAGGTATCGGTACAAGACTAGGCTGAAGGAGGCCAAATACATTATTAGATTTGCCAAAGCACAGACAGAGGAAAAGATTGCCCAGTCAATACAAAAGGGGGATAAAACATTTTTTAGATACATAAGTGAAAGGAGGAAAATGAAACAAGGAATAGTTACACTGACAACAAAATTTGGAAACTATGTAAATGAGAATAAAGAGCTAGCTGACTGTCTCAATGAATATTTCTGTTCAGTTTTTACAGAGGAAGATGAAGGTAAGGGACCTCTGTTAGAAAAACAAAATGTCAATACATAGGAAACATGCATGTTTACAGAGGAAGAAGTTCTACTTCAACTTTCTAAGGTAAAAACAGATAAATCAATGGGACCAGATGGGATACACCCAAAGTTATTAAAAGAACTTAAGTGTGTTCTGGCAAAACCTTTAACAGAATTATTCAATCAGTCACTAGAGACAGGAATAGTTCCAGAAGATTGGAAGTTAGCAAACGTAGTACCGCTTCACAAAAAAGGTAGCAGGGAAGAGTCTGGTAAGTACAGACCAGTAAGTCTTACATTTGTAGTGGGAAAATTAATGGAGACTCTGTTAAAGGAAAGAATTGTTGAATATCTGAATTTAAATGGCTTGCAAGATACCAAACAGCATGGGTTTACAGCAGGGAGATCTTGTCAAACTAACCTCATAGATTTTTTTGACTGGGTAACTGAAATAATAGACCAAGGGGGAGCAGTAGATATAACTTATCTAGATTTCAGTAAAGCATTTAACACTGTCCCTCACAGAAGACTCATTAATAAGCTGCAGTGTTTGGGTCTGGATGTAAAAATAGTTAAACGGATAAGGCAATGGCTGAGTGACAGGAGACAGAGGGTGGTAGTCAATGGAGAATATTCGGACAAAAGGAGTGTTACTACTGGAGTATCTCAAGGATCTGTACTGGGGCCCATTCATTTTAATATTTTTATTAGTGATATTGCAAAAGGTTTCCAAAGAAAGGTATGCCTTTTTGCAGATGATACCAAGATCTGCAATAGAGTAGACATTCCAGGGGGAATAAGCCAAATGACAAATGATTTAGGTAAATTAGAAGAATGGACAAGAGTATGTCAGATGCAGTTTAATGTTGATAAATGTAAAATAATGCACTTGGGACATAAAAATCCAAAGGAAAATATACTATTATGGGTACTGTGTTGTCAGAGACAACAGAGGAAAGGGATTTGGAAGTAATTATTTCTAATGACTTAAAGGTAGGCAGGCAATGTAATAAAATGGTGGGGAATGCAAGCAGGATACTGGGTTGTATAGCTAGGGGCATTAGTAGCAGAAAAAGGGAAGTGGTCATGCCACTGTACAGATCTCTAGTTAGACCTCACCTAGAGTATTGTGTGCAGTACTGGAAACCCCATCTCCAGAAGGATATAGATACTCTAGAGAAAATTCAAAGAAGGGCTACTAAAATGGTGACTGGTTTACAGGAGAAGAAATATCAGGATAGACTAAAGGATCGGAACATGTATAGATTGGAAGAGAGAAGAGAGAGAGGGGATATGATTGAAACATTCATATACATGAAGGGATTCAACAAAGTGCAGGATGGAAGTATATTTCAAAGGAGTAAAAATGTTAGGACAAGAGGCCATAGTCTAAAACTAGAGGGACACAGGTTTAGATGTAATGTAAGAAAGTTTTACTTCACTGAGAGGGTAATAGATAAGTGAAATAGCCGACCAGCAGAAGTGGTAGAAGTAAATACAGTGACAGAATTTAAGCATGTATGGAATAGGCATAAGGCTGTCCTTAACGTAAGAAAAGACCAAGGCCCAAGGCTATGTTTCTATGTTTCATATCTAAAAAGGGCATGTGGAACCTGTGCACATTTATGCAGCACAGATAAGGTGCCCATACCACATTCCCACAGAAACCACAAGATCAAGGGCAAATTCTCCTTTGACTCATCTAATGTTGTTTACCACATCACGTGTGTGAAATGTCCCCAAAGAGGACTATATGTGGGTAATACAGGACAGATCCTGAGAAAAAGGATGAATTCTCATAAGTTCAGTGTGAACAACAAAGGAGACACCCCTGTTGGTCAACATTTTAACAAAAGGGATCACAACATTAAAGATCTCAAAGTGACTGTACTTATGAGAAAATATAAGACACAGACAGAAAGTTCTGTGAGTATGAACTGATAACCAAGTTTAACACTCTAAACTGTCACTTTAACCAAGGCAAGGAATTTATATCACATTATCCCACTAGATAAACATATTTTTGTCCTTTTAGATGCTAGGGGACTGCACGTCTCTGGAGGGTGTTTGGAGGGTTAACCTATACACATTCTAAGCTATCTGTGGTCAATTTCACTGGAGCTGTTAAAAAAGTAATTAATCTTACTTACATTTTCTAGTCCAGTTCATTAAGTTGTTACAAATGCTAGCATTTAATACTGTCCACACTTAGTATACACATTAAGTATAGGTATAGGTAAAGGAACATTTAGGCAGTAGTGACCAAAATATGGTATCCTTTGAAATGTGATATGAGAAACCCAATAGCAAGGGTTTAACCAAAACAATCAATTGTTTTACAAAGCTAAAGGCAGTATTAAATGGTATTCAGTGGCATGTAATCTTCAAAGATAAAAACACACAGGAGTCATGGAATTTGTTTAAAATGCTCTTAGACAAATATATGAATCAATATATACCACTGAGGAATAAGCACAAGAGGCGTAAATTGAGACCAGTGTGGCTTAATAATGAGGTTTGCAGGGTAATGAGAAATACGAAGCAGGCTTTTAAAGTGTTTAAGTCAGACGGGTCAGATGCATCCTTTAAAAAATATAAAGAATGTAATAAAATCTGCAAACAAGCAATTCGGCTAGCTAAAATTAAAAAGGACAGAAATATTGCAAAAAAGGTCAAGAAAAATCCTAAATGATTCTACAAGTATATTAATAACAAAAAAATGAAGGTTGATAATGGTCCTCTTAAGGCTGAGGCAGGTAAATTGATTAGTGAGGATAAGGCTATATAAGGATATATAAGCATCTCAATATTTGCTGATGACACTAAGCTAAGAAAATATATATAGGGCTGGATGTTTTTTTTCTCTGCAGAAAGATTTATATAAACTGACTGAATGGGCAGAAAAGTGGCAGATGATGTTTAATGTAGATAAATATAAGGTTATGTATTTGGGCTGAAGAAACAAACATGCTACATATACACTTAATGGGAAACAACTGGGAAATCCTCATTAGAGAAAGATTTAGGAATACTGATAGACTTCACAGCAGTGTGCAAAGTCACTCAGATGCTGCAAGAGCAAATAGGGTACTATACTTCATAAACAGAGGCATAGATACATGGGGTGCTAATATAATTCTATCTCTATAGAAATCTTTGGTAAGGCCTCATCTAGAATACAGAGCACAATTTTGGGCACCAGTACTTAAAAAAGGCATTTTTGAACTGTAAGAAGTGTGGTGATGTGCAACAAAACTGATAAAGGGATTAGCAGGGCTGGGTTTGTTGACATTTGAAAAGAGATGTCTAAGGGGTGATATGATTATCATTTACAATATATTCAAGGTCAATACAACAAACTGTCCAATTAATTATTTACACAAAGAGCTGAGATAAGAAGAGGTCATCCATTAAGACTAGAGAAAAGGCGCTTTCAACTATTCCAAAGGCAGGGTTTTTTTCCAGTAAGGGTGGTAAAGCTATGGGATTCTTTGCCTCAGGATCTTGTGCTTACAGATACTCTAACTGCTTTCAAAAAAAGCAATGTATACCTATCTAGCTCAGAAAAATATTGGGAAATATGGCACGTTGCTTCAATGCAGATAGAATGTTTTTTTTTGCCTTCCTCTGGATCAACAAGGGTGATCTGGCATGGGTTGGATTTGATGTACGCATGTCTTTTTTTAGCCTCATCAACTAGGTTACTTTGTTACTATGTATGTATGTCTCTTGGGTTACACAGAGATAGCGAATCTGCAGTGTGGTAGATGCCTCTTTGGCAGTCAAGGGATTGTTGTTAAAGTTATGTGTATGAGTTGTAAAGTCATGTATTGTGCATTTAGCCTTCATTCTTATTATACCTGAAGAAGAGACTTACTGTGAAATCTCAGGTATAATAGGAACCTGTGTATTTTATGCAGGTGTATATTATACCTAAGATTTTAGGGGAAAGCCAATGTATAATATGCACCCTTGTTTTCCCCCTTTCTGAAAAAAAAATGAGGGCTGCCAGATCCCTTCCCTCCCTTCCCCCAGTGCAATCCACAATCAGAAGATTAGCCTTACTTCCACTGAAGTCTGATTCCACATTTTCCCTGTGGGCGGCATGCTTGCATTTGCCTCCCGCTTCAATCAGTGCCCTTTCAGGACCTTCCGCTGCCAGCCAATGGTAATACCCTGTGAGGATATCAAGGTCCTCGCAGAGCAATACCGTAGATCCAATGATTAGGTCTTTGCGCACTGGATCTATGGTATTACCCTGTGAGCACCTTGAGATCCTCACAAGGCATTACCATTGGCTGGCAGCGGAAGGTCCTGAAAGGGCATTGATGGAAGTGGGTGCTGGAAGGCCAATGCAAGCATTTTGCCCGCAGGGAAAATGTGGAATCAGACTTCAATACAAGTAATGCTAAACGTCTGAGTGCAGATTGCACTGGGGGGAGGGGCGGAAATAAATTTTCTCATGTATAATATCCCCTGTAAGGTGAAGGTGTAGAGGGGCAAAACTGTGCATATTATACGAAAGATTTTACAGTAGTTGTCTTGAAAGCTTGCATCCAAAGCCACTCAGTTAACCAATAAAGGTATCATTTGCATTCTACCAGTATCCTGCTTTCACCTATGTGAAATGGGCCTTAGTGTACCTTTTATCTCTCATTGATATTATAGATAACTACATAATGTAAAGCTTCATTTTTTAGTAATTTACTGTCTGCTGCATGAAAAAAACCTATCTAGGTTAATCTTTCTAAAATTATGAAACATTTACTGTTATTGGTATAGTTTACCTTTTGTTGGAAATGATAAAAGGCACTGGTGATGGCAAATTAAGCACAGGGAAGCAAGGATTAGGTTAAGTAGAGTTTATTTGTAGTTATGTCAGGAGATAGCATTGGTAATAACAAAAGTGCAATACATTTCTGGTTGTGTTTTCATTTTGACTCTATTGCTACCTCAGCTGTTTACACAAAAGATACCACTTCAAGCATTATAGGAAATATAGACTAGATATTACACAACTAGAATTATGGTGAATAAAAAAAAAACAACAAAAAAAAACTTTGTAGAATCTGTCTCATAGTATGTTTTCCATAACAAAATGTGTACCATCTTTAAGTATCAGTTAGTTGTAAGGAGATGGGGTACTTTATTTCTCAACTAAAATGTAATTCTTGAAGCATCTCATGATGAGTCCAGAAGGAGTGGTGATTTGATTAAATTGATGAAGATATGAAATGCTCACTGATTATAATGGTTAGGGACCTAATGTTCTCATTGTATGAACAAAGATTACAATCTACATTGTTGAGCTCACTTTGCCTTTACTATGAAAGTATACTAATGACGTTTTTTCAAACAGATCTTCAACAATTACATAATTAACCAAGAAAATAGCACATTTTACTGCACTTTTACCATTGTCCATAATTATACAGTTTCCAGAAGATCCCTTTAAATACTTCTGTTGTGGTTTCTGAATATAGTTCATATTAAATAGACTCAGTTAGTTTATAAATTATTTCCATTTCTTGCACCTCAGATACATAACCAGTATATAACCTAATCTATTTAGCAGCCCAGTCTTGAGATAGTCTTCACATACAATATTTTTCAATGCAAATCAGCACTTAGTGCCAAATCAGGAGGTATTTATGAAACTCAAAATTGGTATATTTTATGATGAATAAAGCATAAAGATGTATTTGCCTATTTTGGCACTCCACTGTGACACTGGTGTACCAATAGCTTTGAATCAAACATAACAGTTCTGCTGTGAGCACATTTCTGACATGCAAAGCATTATGGGCATACTCAGTAAACTAAAGCGGTACAATTCTGTATCAAACTGTAACCAGATGGAGTGATTTAGGACTATATGACTTGAAATATTGATCCCCATGTTGTACATTGTGTGACATAATGTAATAGTTTGAATGGGGTTACTGTAATTCCTTTACAGGGATATGAAAGTTGGGAGACAGAGTGCAGAAAATAAAGGCTATGCCCAGCACTCCTGCTTGCTTCAGATCTGTGCAACTTGGCTAAACAATGACTGGAATGTTAATTGGCTCCTGCTGTGCTTCCTTGACCAATCAGGGGAGGTTATTATGGTCCAGTCAAAAATGCCCCTTTCCAAAACCTACTTTGCATTCTTATCTGGATAGGAGTGACTGGAAATGTAGGCCATTATCTGATTGGTCAAGCATAGCAACACTGTCCCAAGCACTAATTTAAATTCTAATCTTGATAAGAGTGTCTGGAAGTGTATATAAGCAGTGTGTTTCATCAATAAAGCTGTTCTGTTCTACCCTCCTTAATACAAGTCTCGGCTGTATTTCTGGAGGGGACTTAGGCTGGGGATTCTCACCTTAGCCATTACAGGAGCTAATTCACTTTCCTCGCCGGTCTACTGGCGTAGGGCCTCTGGAAACCCTACCTAGGGTTCTGCAGCTAAATTCACTATCTCTGCCAGTCTGCCAGGGGGCAGCATCCAGTTGTTCCTGCCTGAGCATCCAGGACCTCCAGGAAGCAGCAGGGCTCCAGCCGGCCGTGGAAGAGGGCAGCAGCAGCGGCGGTTCAGGAACCGACGGCCCCAAAAGGGTCCGGTAAATCCTGGTACCGTCACATCTGGTGTCAGAAGTGGGATGCCCTCTTCCTAAAGGAATCCAAACCACTACTGGGACAATCTCCATCGGGAGATTTGGCTGGAGCCAGTGGCAGGTGTATGGAAGAGTTCTACAATCAGCTGAAGCGATCCACCTTAAAAGAGATCCTTACTGCCAGAGGCGGAGAAGCGAGGGGACCCAGGAAGACTGATTTGGTTGAGGCTTTGATGCAGATGGACCGCCTATCAGTTGGAACCGCCAGCCCTGCAAGCCTGCAAACCAGCATGGGATCTGGGGAGGGCCCTACAGAGCATGAGGATTCCTTCACCCGAGCTGTCAAGATCCGACTTGCATTTTATGGCCCCAATCCCTCTGCTGAGGTAGTGGATAGAGTAATGGCCATGGTGACTCAGGAGAGGACAGCAGAAAGGGAGGAGCGCATGAGGATGGCAGAACTGGAGAGAGTCCCAAGAGATTCAGGATCTCCACGGAGCGGTGGAGTCAGGAATGGCAAACTGCCTCATCAAGCCTTCAAGGTATTTGAGGAAAACACAGGCGACATAGATGGGTACCTGCAAGATTTTGAGAGGCAATGTGCCCTTCATGAGGTGGATTCGAGAGACTGGGTAACAATTCTGGCAGGCAAGCTGACTGGACGTGCAGCCGAGGCATATCGAGCCCTACCTGACGAAGTCAGCCGTGATTATGCGGAGGTGAAACGGTGCCTGCTTGCCCGGTATGCGGTCACCCCAGATGCTTACAGGCGGAAGTTCCGGGATACCCGACGGCGGGAGCAGGACTCTTATGCGGAATGGGTGTACCGCATGGACCGTGCTTGTGCCAACTGGCTACTGGGCTGCAATGCAAAGACTATGGAGGATTGTCGGCAGCTTTTCCTACTGGAGCAATTCTTCCAACATACGCCTCCTGACGTTCGGGACTGGGTACGGGACCATGACCCGGCTACGGTGGGGGAAGCAGCCAAGTTGGCCGATAAATATGTGGAAACTAGGAAGAGTGGGCCCCGACCCTCTCCTCTCCCACCTAGAGGGCCTAATTCCACTCCTCGAGGGGTCCAGGTACCACTTCCCAGTCCCATTCCAGCCACTTCCAACTCGCCCAGTGGAGGGCGCAGCTCCAGCCTGCGGTGCTATGATTGTTTCCAGCTGGGACATGTCCGGAGCAATTGCCCTCAGAGACGATCCAGGCCTGGGCCCATACCTCAGAGGCCAATACCTCCACCAGTCCCACCCCGGAGTGCACCAAGACAAGCATACTGTTTGGAGGAGAACCCTGGCCCTGAACTAGGGGATTGCAACCTTGTCCCTTTTGGCGAGGATGGGGTCTGGGGACCAACCCATGAGGTGAGCTTGATCCAGACCGCCCATGTTGATAACAGAGGACACCATTTTCAGACAGTGCTGGTGAATGACCAGCCAGCCAAGGGGATGAGGGATACTGGGGCCACCCTCACCATGGTGCAACCCCACCGGGTCCCCCTCACCCAGCGAACTGGACGGACTGTGGCCGTGAGAGTTGCCGGTGGTGCAGTACATCAGATTCCCTTGGCCCGGATTACACTGGATTGGGGTGCTGGTAAAGGGAACTGTGAGGTGGGAGTGATGTCTGGCATCCCAGCGGAAGTCCTGCTAGGAAACGACTTGGGGTATCTTACCAGTGCCTTTGCAAGCTCTCTCCCATCGCCCTCCAAGGATGGCTGCATGGCTGTGACCCGATCCCAGGCCCGGCAGGAACGCACCGAGGGGACCCAGGTAAGAACACTTGCCCCAAATCAGACTGACAAATCCCAAATTACTTGGGCTCCCCCAGACGACTTCCGAAAGGAAGTCATGGCCAATCCAACCCTAACTGTATATCGCACCCGAGCAGAGACTGACCCCCTTGATGCCCCCCAAGACAGGATAGTCTGGGAAGACGGACTCCTATACCGGGTGACAGAAGGGAGTGGGAGGGGGTTGACTAAGGTTCCTCACAGGCAGCTGGTGGTTCCCCAGAAGTACCGGTGGTCTCTCATGGAGATCGCTCATTCTATTCCCCTTGCAGGACATCTAGGTATAGGTCGCTCCCTCCACAGGCTTACCCAGGCCTTCTTTTGGCCAGGGGTGTCACGGGATATAAGGCAATTTTGCCGTACCTGTGATACATGCCAGCGAGTGGGGAAGGGGGGGGATCATCCCCGGGCAGCCCTACACCCCCTGCCAGTCATTGGTGAGCCCTTCCGTCGGATAGCAGTGGACATTGTTGGCCCCCTAGCCAAGGCCAGCCGTACGGGGAAGAGGTACATCCTCACTGTGGTGGATTATGCCACCCGGTACCCTGAAGCTGTAGCCCTCTCCTCCATATCCGCGGAAGTGGTTGCTGATGCCCTAGTTAAAATTTTCACCAGGGTTGGGTTCCCCAGAGAGATAGTAACAGACCAGGGTACCCAATTTACCTCTGATCTGATTCAGCAGATCTGGCAGACTTGCGGAGTTAGACCAATCAGGAGCTCCCCATACCACCCCCAGACTAACGGCCTCTGTGAACGGTTCAATGGAACCTTGAAACAGATGCTCCGAACCTTTGTGACCACCCATAATGATTGGGAGCGCTTCCTACCACACCTCCTGTTTGCATATCGGGAGGTGCCACAGGAATCGACTGGGTTCTCACCCTTTGAGTTACTATATGGTCGGAAAGTGCGAGGACCCCTAGACCTGTTAAGGGAATATTGGGAGGGGAAGTGTGTAGAAGAGGAAACCCCTATCATCCCCTATGTACTCGAGCTTAGGGAAAGGCTGGAAAGCTTGATGGGGCTAGTCCATGAAAATCTTCGATCAGCTCAGACCAAACAGAAACTGTGGTATGATCGAGGGGCCCGGAATCGTGAATTCCAGGTTGGACAGAAGGTGCTTGTGCTACAGCCAACCAGGCAGAACAAGCTACAGGCAGCTTGGGATGGGCCCCATCGGGTTGTTGAACGTCTCAGTGACACCACCTACATCGTTGCTCGATGCCCCGAAGGGCGAGTGCGACGCACTTACCATGTGAACATGATGAAGGAGTACTTTGAACGGGAAGAGGCAGTGACAGTTATTTGTGCTGGAGAATCAGAGGGCTGTGTGCTACCTGATCTCCTTGAGGTGACTCGGGGGAACAGCTCCTTAGATCAGGTGCAGATAGGGGCCCAGCTAGGGAAACGGGAGCAAGAACAGGTTCAGCAGCTGCTGAGAGAGCGGGGAGACATGTTCTCAACAATTCCAGGTTTCACCCTATTGGCTCAGCACCGGGTGGAAACCTTGGGCCATCAACCCCTTCGACAGCCAGCCTATCGGGTTCCGGAGGCGGTCAGAGACGGAATGAAAAAGGAGATAGATGAGATGTTGACTCTAGGGGTCATTGAACCATCAGAGAGTCCTTGGGCTTCTCCTGTGGTTCTAGTTCCTAAAAAGGATGGGACCACCAGATTTTGTGTGGACTATCGACGGCTAAATGACAAAACAGTGACAGACGCTTACCCCATGCCCCGAGTAGATGAACTGCTAGACCGACTGTCAGGGGCCACCTACTTGACCACATTAGATCTGAGTAGAGGATACTGGCAGATTCCCCTTACGCCGGAGACTGTTCCCAAGTCTGCCTTCATCACCCCATTCGGTTTATACCACTTTAAGGTTATGCCATTTGGGATGAAGAATGCACCTGCCACATTCCAGCGACTGGTCGACCGGCTCCTAGATGGACTACAGGATTTTGCCTGTGCCTATCTGGATGATATAGCCATTTTCAGTCGCACTTGGGATGACCACCTCCGACACTTGGGGAAGGTACTGGATCGGATTCAAGCTGCAGGTATGACCATCCGGCCTGACAAGTGTCAGGTCGGCATGGCAGAGGTCCAGTACTTGGGACACCGAGTGGGGTGTGGAATGCAGCGGCCTGAGCCAGCTAAAATAGAAGCTATCCTCAACTGGCCTATTCCCCGCACGAAAAAACAAGTGTTAGCCTTCCTAGGGACAGCAGGGTACTACCGTAAATTTGTGCCCTCCTACAGTGACATAGCAAAACCCTTGACTGACTTAACTAAGAAGTCGCTCCCCAGACAGGTCCTGTGGTCCCCAGAGTGTGACAAGTCTTTCCGCAACCTCAAGGAAGTTTTAGGAAAAGCCCCAATACTGGCCGCCCCTGACTTCTCTAAACGTTTCATCGTCCATACAGATGCCTCAATGTTTGGCCTGGGAGCAGTCCTGAGTCAAGTTAATGAAAATGGAGAGGAACATCCCATTGCCTACCTAAGCCGTAAACTGCAGGATCGGGAAGTGGGCTATGCAGCCATTGAAAAGGAATGCCTCGCACTGGTATGGGCTCTAAAGAAACTACAGCCATATGTTTATGAACGGGAATTTACTGTAATAACAGACCACAACCCTCTAGTATGGCTGAACCGGGTTGCAGGAGACAATGGACGGTTGTTACGCTGGAGCCTCTCCCTGCAACCGTACAACTTCACCATTCAATACAGACCTGGCAGGGACAACAAAAATGCGGACGGACTATCCCGACAAGAAGATGCCTGAAAGACTTTGTGGACAGTGCCAAGGTGGATCCGTCGGGATCACACCAGGTCTGTCCATGTTTTTGGGGGGGGGGGAAGTGTAACCAGATGGAGTGATTTAGGACTATATGACTTGAAATATTGATCCCCATGTTGTACATTGTGTGACATAATGTAATAGTTTGAATGGGGTTACTGTAATTCCTTTACAGGGATATGAAAGTTGGGAGACAGAGTGCAGAAAATAAAGGCTATGCCCAGCACTCCTGCTTGCTTCAGATCTGTGCAACTTGGCTAAACAATGACTGGAATGTTAATTGGCTCCTGCTGTGCTTCCTTGACCAATCAGGGGAGGTTATTATGGTCCAGTCAAAAATGCCCCTTTCCAAAACCTACTTTGCATTCTTATCTGGATAGGAGTGACTGGAAATGTAGGCCATTATCTGATTGGTCAAGCATAGCAACACTGTCCCAAGCACTAATTTAAATTCTAATCTTGATAAGAGTGTCTGGAAGTGTATATAAGCAGTGTGTTTCATCAATAAAGCTGTTCTGTTCTACCCTCCTTAATACAAGTCTCGGCTGTATTTCTGGAGGGGACTTAGGCTGGGGATTCTCACCTTAGCCATTACAGGAGCTAATTCACTTTCCTCGCCGGTCTACTGGCGTAGGGCCTCTGGAAACCCTACCTAGGGTTCTGCAGCTAAATTCACTATCTCTGCCAGTCTGCCAGGGGGCAGCATCCAGTTGTTCCTGCCTGAGCATCCAGGACCTCCAGGAAGCAGCAGGGCTCCAGCCGGCCGTGGAAGAGGGCAGCAGCAGCGGCGGTTCAGGAACCGACGGCCCCAAAAGGGTCCGGTAAATCCTGGTACCGTCACACAAACCAACTGTGCAATAGGGGAAAAATTAAAATTCCCAATATTTGTTTAACCCTTGAATGCTAGACAGGTATCCAGTGCATTGCAAAGCATTGCAATGGGGATCTCTCTATCATTCAATTAGTTAAAAGCCCCATTTAAAGCAATCATTATTTTGTAAACTTCCATTTGTCCTCTGTGACACAGTTGATTTGCTCCAAAATTGCATCAGATGCTGATAATTAGGTGAAAATATCTGTCGGCATGAAGTCAATGTGCTAAAATATCTCTCTTATGAGCCACAGTCCATTTCACCCTCTATATATTTTAAATTGGCTATAAATTATATGTGTTCCCATATAATCTCTAAACTGATTAGCAGTGTGTACTAATCTATAAAGTACAATTGCATTTTTTAAGAGATTACATACATTTATATATTAGGTTTAAAAGAGTTAAGAGCAACCCTTTTAAAAACACTTTCAGAACTGTTGTAACCTGCTGGGCAATCTCCAGCCACTTTGTGAATTATTGACCAACTTCCTGGAAATGTCCTGAGGCATTATTTTGATCTAGGAGAAACAGAAGCAGACTCATTGT
Organism: Rhinophrynus dorsalis; assembly: GCA_037306005.1. Lineage (NCBI taxonomy): Eukaryota > Metazoa > Chordata > Amphibia > Anura > Rhinophrynidae > Rhinophrynus > Rhinophrynus dorsalis. The sequence goes on from CM074718.1 coordinate 147,089,037, forward strand.
TCTAAATGAATTTCCAAGAAATATACTATATACTTTAACAGTAGCCAATGAGATGCTTTGGGATTCTGTGGCTATACTATTGACAATATGACAACAACAACAATTCCAGGTCACAATGGATGCTAACAAACATTTAGTTCCCCTTTTTAATTTAATTTTAGATGCAGAATGATGATAAATGAACACTAATAATGTTATGAAATCTTCAGGTTATAGTACTTTTCTAAGACTTGATTGATGGCGTTTTGTTCGTTTTCAGATGCTGATAATAATTTAATGATTAATTGCTGTCCAATATTAGTTACATGGAAGTTGAATTCTAGGATGAATAAAAAAAATAAAGTAATATATATATATATATTCTCATACATCCTATATAATAATTTACTAAATTGTTTGTCTGAAGCCGTAATGTGCAGTGGAGATGGTTGCACGCGCTGCAGTCATATGTACTACAGACTGCCCGCGCTGCGGCTGATAACAGAGCGGGGCTCAGAATTCAGACTGAAGTCCTAGACTAAGGTCTGAATTCGGAGCACCCCGCTCTGTATCAGCCGTGGTGCAGGCAGTCTCTACTGTGCATGAATGCACCGCGGCCATTGCTTTGTGGCACTGTGGCTCTTCAACTAGTAGTAACATATTAAATTAGGTTGAAAATACACACAGAACCACAGTTCTTCTGTGGATTTAACAGCCTCAGTTGCTTCTTTCTCTTCATGAAATCCCATACAGATTCAATGATGTTGAGATCAGAGTCTGCAGATCCGGATTATAACTCCATGGGGCCCTAGGCAGAGTCTCAATATGGGACCCCAGACAACAGATGAAAATCAGTGCAATTTTGGGGCAAACCAACAGCACCAAAGGGAACAAATAATAAGTGTTATTGATTTAAATTGGCCTTTTAATCCCTTCAATGCTAGATAGGTCTCCAACAAATTTTATTTGCTCTTTATGCTGCAGTTGGTTTGCACCAGAATTGTTCCTCTTTTGTTAGTATATCAGCCACTGAAGCAACCAGAAGAATAAAAAGGTATAAAGATCACAGGGATAAGAGACTGTGGTCCTTATTTATCAGACTAAAGAGGTGCAATTCTGAAGCAAACCAATGACACCCTAGGGTTGAATTGAAAATTCTGCAAATTCCTATTGATTTAAATTGGATTTTTAACCCCCTGAATGGTAGTGAGGCCTTTAACACTGTAAACCAATGCGTTGGAGTCACCTCTATCATGGAAATATTCATTTCTTTCCTATAGTGCTCCACAATTGTACTTATTTAGCTTGATAAATATGGCAGTCTATGTCTATATCCTCGCTACATCCTTAACAATGGTGCACAAATAAAAACTTTCAGCAGTATAAATAGAAATTACAGTTTAGGACACTTTACATTTGTGCAATAATGTTTGTGTCTAACATTAAATATGTGGGGGACATGGGTGTAGGAAATGGGGGTGGGGGACCAGGCAGAGCTCTGCTTATCAAAATGCCACTTACTTAGAGTTCGCTTGTCCTAACAAGCACAGAGACTTATTTCAAGTGCAGTGTATTGCTTAAATCCAGAATTACACATGTAATACATCTCACCTACTATGTGGGGGATCAGTGGAGCTCTCAGTCCTTGAAGCCATGAGAAGCAGAACCTTTCCTGTGCCCCATACCAGCAGGGAAGTGGAGGAGTGAAGTGAAGTGGAGGAGTTGCCAGTGCTGTCGGGGGATGTTGCTTTTGGTCACTTACTGAATAAAGTAATATTAACACCTGTACTGAGAATGTCTCTAGTGTCTAAGGGGTTAATGAATAGCTGTTTAATATCAAACAAGCACTATGTTGGTCAGAATGAGGGGGAGAAACAGAGAGCGTGTGTTGATTATACGGCTCACATTTTTTTTGGCTACTACACACAGGCAGGAGAGGGGTTCAAGAGAGAGGGGGATGGGTTCTGAGAGAAAGAAGTGGGTACACAAAGAGGGGATGGGGAGCTGAGAGAAGGGACTCACTGCTTGCAGCCTCCTGCTTTGCTCTGGCATCTGTGATGTGCACACTTGCTTGATTAAGAAACGGCCAACAGAAGGGAGAGAATTAGCTAAAGGAGTGAGGAAATGCAGTTGGACCAGCAGCAGGGTGAATAGGGTAGCAAGTGAACTGGAAGGTGGAGGCAGAATGTGATGGCAATAGAAGTGGAGAGCTTGAAGGAGAGCAAACAAGCAAGAAGAAGGGAAAGTGCACAAGGTAAGGAAATGTATCCCTCCCCATATGCGCATGTGCCAGGAGAACAGGAAGTCCTGACACATGCGCACTTCCAATTTGGAGTACATTTAGGGGGAGCAGGGAGGAGGTTTCCTCTGGGCCCCCTCATTTTACCTGGCCCTAGGCAAGCTTCTTGTGTGCCTTGCCTGTAATCCAGCTCTGATGGATCTGTGGGGGTCATACCATCACTTACATTATTCCTTGTTTTTCTTTACTTTGAAGATAGTTCTTAATAACTTTGACTGTATGTTTGGGGTCGTTGCTATGCTGCAGAATAAATTTGTGGCCAATCAGATGCCTCCCTGATGGTACTGCATGATGGATGAGTATCTGTCTGTACTTCTCGGCAATGAGAAGACCATTAATTCTGACCAAATCCCCAAATTCATTTGCAGAAATGCAGCCCCAAACTTGCAAGGAATCTCAACCATGCTTCACTGTTGTCTGCAGACACTCATTCTTGTACCACTCTCCAACCCTTCTGTGAACAAGCTGCATTCTGCCACAGCCAGATATTTCAAATTTTGACTCATCAGTCCAGTGCACCTGCTGCCATTTTTGTGCACCCCAGTTCCTGTGTTTTCGTGCATGGTCGAGTAGCTTGGCCTTGTTTCCATGTCAGAGGTATGGCTTTTTGTCCCAATGTCTACCATGAAGATGACTTCTGACCAGACTTCTCTGGACAGTAGATGGGCGTACCAGGATCCCAATGTTTTCTGCTAATTCAATAACTCAATTGATGATCATTAGCACATGTTTGGTAAAATTTTTAATCATAATCCTGACTATATGCCTACAAAATCCCTGACTTTGTGCAAGTGTACCTAGAAGAACTGATACTGTTTTGAAGGCAAAGGGTGGTCACACCAAATATTGATTTGATTTAGGTTTTCCTTCTGTTTACTCACTATGAGTTTGTTAATTGATAAATATAAACTATTAACATGTCTAATTTTGAAAGCATTCTTACTTTTTCACACCTGCCTAAGACATTTGCACAGTACTGTATATATGTCTGATCCTGAGAAAAACAAGGGTAACTTCACTGTTGGGAGGTACTTAGTTCAAAAGTTATTACATCTTTTTTATCAATTTACACAGCCAACTTGTGTGTGAATATATATGTATGTATGTATGTATGTATGTATGTATGTATGTATGTATATGAGATGGAATAACTTTTGAGTTAAGCATTTCCTAGCAGTGGGAATTCCTTTTTCACTACTTTGTAATTGCTACACAAAGAAGGAGCAGAATCAGAGTTTTTGTAAATCCCATAATATATATATAAATAATTTCTGTTTCTCAGTCATGGATCATCAATGTTGCTGGCAGTAGGGATGGGCGACAATTTACACCTCAATCCAAAATCTGTGAATAATGACACTTCCTGCTTGGTGAATAATTTTCCATGAAATGTCCAGCTTTTTTCACATACCTCATTGCATTTAAAGGGATAGTAATACTTCATTTTATCTTTATTTTATTTTGTAGACATTAAAAAAACATGAATAATTATATAAGTCTTATCTCTCAAACTTTTATGGTTTGAGAGATATTCTCAAGCAAAGTTTCCCCTCCCGTCCCTTTTACCTAGTGTAAGACATCTTTTCTCAGATGTGGAATGCAGTCCATAGACCAGACAGATAACAGCAGGGGACAATCTTCTTTCTATGAAAACCCTGCCCCCCTTGACATGTTTTTCAGGTTTTTCCCTTATCTTAGTTGAAGATTGTCCCTCTCTGCAATCTACCTGGGCACCTCCCTTCTGATCTGGCTGAACAGTGTTACATCAGTAAAAGGGGTGGGAGGGGGAGACTTTGTCATTGAATTACTCTTGAACTACAACTCTGACAGAATTGAAATAACACTCTCCAAGGTCCATATACTATTATGATTAATTAGAGCTGCTTTTATTATGAAACATTACTATCCCTTTAAATCAGTGGGAACATTGAATTTACAAACAACACACAGAAAATTGTATTTTATTTTCCAAAGGCATAGTATAAATAGGGTATGAGGGTGCCTATGTTGGTAGAGTGTAGGGAAAGAATCAGTTGAACAGGGAATTTTTTTGGGGAGGTTGTTGACTGGCATTGGGGGGGACAGTTAAAATAAAAAATAATAATAAAAAAAAGACATGGTATAAAATGGGTCTGATGAGGGTGCCTGTGTTGGGGGGTCGAGTCCAGGTGAACAGGGAATTTTTGTTTGGGGGGGTTGTTGGCTGGTATCAGGGGGGCAGTTACTAAAAAAAAAAATAAACTTTAAAATAAGAAACTGTTATGTAATGTGACCGAGACACAGATCCCCTGATGTAAGCTGTGACTGGGGCAGACTAATACTTGATAGTTTAGAGTATTTTGTAGAGGATGATTTGTAGGAATTAGACTTCTTGTTAGAGGTCCAAGTCCTGCGGAAACATTTATTTGTAGTGTTAGGAAAAGCCCTGAGGAAACATTTGTAGCACTTAGACTGATGCCCAAGGAAAGATTGATTTGTTGTTGACTTGTTGTTAGAGGCCGAATCCCTGAGAAAACATTGATTTGTAGGACTTTGGCTTGTTAGTGTCACAAGCCCAGAGGAATCACAGATTATTTTTATTAATTTGGTTTATTAGTGTCACAAGCCCTGAGGTATCATAGATAATGTTAATCAATTTCGCTTGTTAGCATCACAAGCACAAAAGAATCACAGATAATTTTTATTAATTTGGCTTGTTAGTGTCCTAAGCCTTGAGGAATACATGATTTGTAGAACTTGGCTTGTTAGAAAAAAGCACCCCCACACATTGTTTTGTAGGCCTTGGTTTGTGTGGGAAACTACAAGCCCTACCAAAAAAAATAAGTATATGCTCTACTTGCCTAGAGGCAGCAGGTCATGTTATGGTGTCTAGTGACCACTAGCCATTTTGAAATGCCCCAGTGTCATTGCAGAATTTGTGACTGCTGTTTTTGCTGCTGATGATTTTTTTTAAGGAGTAGGATGATTAGGCATGTGACATGGGTGATGGTAGTAGCAGCAACTAGCCCCCACCACTTCAGATATATGGCGAGAAAAGAAGCTGGCCAATAATGCTTCTCCACTTGCCCTCCTCCAAAATCACGGGTGTATTGTTAGAATATACATTTTTTCCCTAAGAGCAGGAACTGTGCCTCTCATCAGCATGTGTGGTAAATAAGGGAAGAACTGGGAACAATGGGCACATCTGCACTCACAGCAAACACCTCGCACAACTCTATCCAAACACCATGATGCTTCTTCAGGATGAAATCTCCTCAAATGCTGCTTGGTACCCTGTTTGTGATTATCCTCCACCACACTGCTATGTATGGTCGGTGCACCACACAGCATGCAATAGGTGGACACAAACTGCCACATCTTGACATCTACTGAATGGCTATAAGCTGGTGGGGTAGGTAAAGATGAACAAGGTGGATCACCAGAAGATGTGGTTATGTGATGTTAGTGTGACAGGGCCCTAGAGCAAAAAGGTGATGGTGAGCCAGGTGTTTCATTCACCATTAAACTTTCAGGCTCTGGCTGGGTTTCTCTATTGTTCCTCTTCTTTGATTTACACCTTGCCTCTTGTTACCATTGGGGAGAGTTAGGGGGTTCAACGACAGTGATGTCTGATATCTTTGGTGGGGGTTTGGCTTCAACATGCTTCGCATAAATGTCATAGTGTTTGTGTTTCATGTGAGTTATCAGGATGGTTGTGCTAAGGTGCGTTCCCTCCTTTCCCCTTTTCACTGACTTGTCAAAAATTGTTCACAGTGCCATCATTGATGACGGCACTCTGCCTGCCCCAAGAGAAAAATAGACCCACACCCAGGACTTCAGAGGGAGGTGAAAAGTTGGAGAAGAATGGCCTCTTTCTTCATCTCCTCCTCATTCCCCTTCACTGGCTAGAGCAGAGTATGATGTTGCTGTTGCTGCTACTGCCTCAGAATCAGCACTGCAACTAGGAGTATTGCTGCTGGCAAGTGGAACATGTCCTAGTCCCGCATCACTGGACCCCATTCCCACTGTGTCCACAGTGATCTGTGGCACACCAGCATGCTTCTTAGCATCCTGCTGCCCTTGCAACTCAGCACCAGCACAAATTAGAGCAGTAACAAACTCTGCAAATTACAAAAACTCACTGCATCTGGTGGTGGTGATGCTCATCCCCATTCCAGTCTCCCATTCCCTCTCACTTTGAGCTAAAATACCATTACTGTCTCTTCTACCCCAGCTTTTCCACCATCATCATTACTACCACCATTCCTTGCTTGCTGCTGCTCTATTGCAGATGTCTCACCATTTGGAGATGATGAGAACAGTGACAGAGTTGTCAAACACCATCTCCCGAGCTAAAGAAGGTAGACTGGAAGCAATAACAGCAGGCACAGGCAGCTGATGTGTGCTCATGATGGTGGTGGTGGTATTATTGCTTCTAGGCAACAGTTCTGTCATCTCCAGGATCATGTTCCATGTGGATAATGCCATGAGTGTAAGGGGACTGCTAGGTTCTTGGGAATGTTGTGAGCTCTCTTGACCGCTGGTCTGGCTGCTCTGCATTACTTCTCCTAACACCTCAGCATCAGTAGGAGGATCTACTGTTGTAACACTTCTCCCACCAGCTGCTTCACCATTACTATTAGTACATCAACCACATCAATTTCAGTCTCTGAGTCTTCCTCCTTGCTACCAGTATGATTACCCCCTCACACACTCCTAAAACTCTGAGTCTGTTGCTGCTGGATATTCTTAGTAGTAGTAGTAGTAGTAGTAGTAGTACTAGTAATAGTAGCAGGACTGCTTGGGGATGGCAAGTGTGACTTAGGGTCCCCTGCAGTCACACTTGGCATCATCTCCTCCTCCCCCCTCCTGAGAATCACAAGACACCCTGGAAGGCCCAGCACTGGCAACAGGCACAGGTACCCGACCCGTACTGCTCACACTACTACCATCTTCTTCCTTTGCCGTGACACAAATTTCCCCAAGATCCTTAGGGGTGATATAGGGGGACTGGCCATCATTGTGTATGGGGAATCAGGGCATCCTGATGCTTTAATGTTGGTAGTGGTCACTTCCTCCTTCTCACACTCACTGGACGCATAACAGTCATTCCACCTCCTCCTTTTATTAGTATTCCAGGTACTCATAGTGATAGGACACACTATGACATTTTGCTACCTGAATTTTATTTTAAGCTGACAGGTCCGCTTTATATATACTAATACAATCTTTATTCAACATTTCTACTCTACTTTCATATATTATATATAAATCAGAGCCTTGTTATACCAGTTAGTGTAATGGTATAAAAATGTAGGTTTAACACTCTGAATGACAGAGGGGTGAGCAAAGCATTGCAGAGCAAAGGGGTTAAATGAATTATTATGTTTTCATCATAGTAGTTTTATTTTGGATGAGTCATACACCAATACATAAATCAAGTTTGTGTGTGTGTATGCCCACGCGTGTGTGGTCAGAATTAATTTTCAGTCCTGTATTTGTATTAACCCCTTTATGACCCCTCTGGTCCTAAGGGGTACAAATAAGGAATATAAATTACTAGCTGCCAAGTTGTTGTGACAAATGGTAAAATGTAAGGTTATTTTAGACTTGTATAAATATTAAATACTTTAAATAGATTTCTTCTACACTTTAAAGCTTGAGAAAGTAGAACTCTTGGAACATTAATTAGTATACGGACATATTCCTGAAACTAGTAAAATATGTAAACTTAAATAAAGATTCATGCATGATGGTAGATAAGTGAAGTAGTACTGCAGCAAGCAAACATATTTTCTTAAAGGAAAACTATACCCTGATCTCTTAAAGGAAAAATATAACCACAAATCTTAAAGAAAAATATACCCTCAAATCACCCTCTTTACCTGCAATTTTATGTAGCTCTGTAAAATAAATTTTTGTTTGTTTTTTGCTTTCATGTAGAATTTATTGTATACACAGTGAAGTTCTGCTCTATTGCTTGGACCTCCATTTTGCCCTTTCAGCTATAGCCAAGTGTGCTCTCCTTGTCCATGTTTTAGCCTAAATACTATTGATACAAGCCAAGACTTTAAGCAATAATTGTTTGTGACATAATTTTCAACCTCTTCCAACATGAAACCTAGCAAAGTATATTAAAATCATCCTCATCTGAGGTATTTAGAACATACCTCTCAAGTGTCACTCTTTAGGAGAAACAGTCCCTCTTTCAGACCCAGATCCCTCTGACCCTCTTTCATACCCTGATGTCAGACTGTGAGATGTGTGTATAAGTGTGTGCATATTGCTCCACTTTTCTCCACAACAAAGAAACTCATATTAATGTTAGTTTAAACTTCAGTATGTGTGTTTATAAATTAGTCTGTATGAATAAAATTATTAATTATTAGTTACACAAAGAGGTGTCAATAGGTCATGAAATAACCTAAAAATTATCAGTAATACCCTGCCCACCAGCCACGCCCCCAAAAAACACCACCTAAAACAAAAGTGTCTCTCTTTGGCTATTTGAAATGTTAGAAAGTATGATTTAGAAGGACAAAATGGATACCGTTTCCTTTTAGAACTTCTCCAAGTTATAAATAAAGAAGATACAGATTCTGGAAAAAAGCTGGTGTTTGTAGAAAATTGCCATGTAAATAATACTTAAATCATTATTTAAAAACAAATATAGGAAAGTATATTGGGCTTGTGTGTGTGTGTGTGTTGGACTTAAACTATTTTAGCGTTGCCTGTCAGTGGTAATTCTTAGGTACATTTACTCATTTCTGCTGTCTTTTTAACTTTTTTTTTAATTTTTGGGTTAAAGTCACGTGACTTTTTCACTTAAAACCTACACATGGGTGAAAAACCTATTCACTCTTTTAGTGCCAGAGGATAAGCAATGCATTGGGCACCCCTTTGCTTCACAAAGGGATAATGGTAAGGAGTTTGAACATTGTAAGGATCACAGATGTGGATCAGCATTACAACTTGCAGTTGGCAGTAAAAATGCAGTTGCATGAAACAGCTGTCAGCTTATTCCCTGCCAGTAAAATGATTTATTTTTAACTCTGGGTTAATTACCAATTTAAACAGAGTGAAACCATAAGTTTAAGAAAACATTATGGTTGGGTCATGTTTTAAGTTTCTATGATTTTAACCCCTTGGATTTAGAGACATCTCCAAAGCATTGCAAAGCTATGTATTATATACATTTCCAGCACCCAAGTTGTTTAATCAATATAACATTATTACTACACCATGGAAGGGATTTTCTTCAAATTGTTACACTTTACAATGCTACACTATTTTTCAGTATTTTGTACAAATTGATTAAATAAAAAAATGATGATATTCTTATTACTGATTTGTTGTGAACCAAATGCTATAATATTCATCACTTGGTGACACGGAGGACCCTGAGTCAAGAGGTCTGAAAGGAATGGAAGCTGAAACTGCTCAACTATGGATAGACTGAGAGGATCTGAGAAATAGGCTCAGTAAGGCCAGAATGGAGCAAACCGAATTACAAGAGCCTGCTCTACCCTGACTTTCTTCAATACCCTGTGAATTAGAGAAAATACATACACCAGTGTAAACTGTTAGAGAATTACCATCACATCCATAGCAAGAGATGAAGGGTTTCAGGACCTGGAGCAAAATGGGAAAACCTTCTGGATCAACCTAGAGAAAATAAGATCTATGGACTATGGAGTTGAACACCATCTGGTCGAGTTCCCAGTTCCTGGGATCCAGATCTAGATGGTTAAGAAAGTCTGTCACAATGTTGTCTCTCCATGGAATGTGAATGAAGGAGAGAGCCAGCATGTGAGATTCCAGCCAAATGAAAATAAACTGAATTTCTGACCATACTTCTGCAGTCCTGGTCCTTCCTTTGAAATTGACATAGTTTCTGTTACATTGTTGGACTGGAGCTGCAGGCAAACCTTGAAGGGACTGAGACCAATGCTGCAGAGCATGGTGATTTATTAGGGGCTCCAACATTTTGATGGGCAGAAGACTCTCTCAGTCCAAATCTGAGCTGTCTGAGGGCTGAAGGTGGCTCACAGCATTTCAAGCTGGCATCCATTGTGACTATTACTCACCAGAATGATGAATGGCTGTCCAAGAGACAGAAAGGACATCTGAAGCCAACAGTGAAGGTCTAATAGAGACATGACATGGGAGAGGGGACACTGCTGCCTGTACCAGTTGTTGAATATTGCCTGTTGCAATTCCTAAGTGTGGAAACAGACAAAAGGGACCATTTTCAAGGCATAGAACAGATACCCCAGCACCTTCATTATTCCATACCTGCTAAGATGATGGAATCTTGCCCTTTGGGAACAAGACTTTTGCATAAAGAGTGTTGAATCCCATGCTAAGAAAGAGAAGGACCTGAGATGGGATCAGAGAGGATGGCTTTTGCATTTTGTACTGTATTGTTCCAGAATGGAAACACAAGTTTGAAGCTGAAGGTGTCACTGCCGAAGAAGCCTTTAACAAATGGTCGTCCAGATCAGATGGAAATCCCTAAAGAACAAATGTTGCCACCCAAGGCTATGAAGATCTTTGTAAAAACCCATGGAGCATACACCATCCCAAAAGAAAGTGTGGTGAACATAATAATAATAATAATAATAATCCTTTATTTATATAGCGCACACAGATTACGCAGCGCTTTACACTCATATTGGTTCCTGTCCCCATTGGGGCTCACAATCTAAATTCACCTATCAGTATGTTTTTGGAGTGTGGGAGGAAACCGGAGTACCCGGAGGAAACCCACGCAAACACAGTGAGAACATACAAACTCATTGCAGATGTTGTCCTTGGTGGGATTTGAACCCAGGACCCCAGCGCTGCAAGGCAACAGTGCTAACCACTGAGCCACTGTGCTGCCCATACACATGACTGTATTTCCATTCATGCAAGTCATCAGCTCTTCCTTAAGTTTGTCTTTCAAGACAAAGATAACCATCCTTTACATCTAAGAAAACTAAAAACTCCCCTGGAAACATAGTGGTGATTATTGTGTGTAAGGACTCCATCTCAAACTTGGAATTATTAACAAAATGGTTGAGATGCTTCAAGTCCAGAAGAGGATAGCATCCACTGTCTTTTTTTTGGGAACTATGACATGGTTGGAATAGATTTTCACCACACACACAGGAGATAAACTGGACAAGAAGCTCACAAGCAAAGCAAGGTTGTAGGATAAAAATCTGTGTACAAAATCAGGTCTGGAAAAAAGCTAAGATCAGGACTGATGGCAAACAAATGTCATATTTCAAAAGCCAAGGTCTGAATACAGGAATCAAAGCACTGGAAAACTAGTCAAGTTAGGCATTATACACATGCACTGATGTGCCAGTGAGGCTGTTTGATGTAGGTCTTAGCAGATGTGTCCGGGAAAATAGACTGGAAGACAGGTAATAGCAGAGCTTGAGCAAGCTGAGCAGGTATGTCAGAGCTGCAAAAAGCAGAACAGGACTCTCTAGACCAAATTCTTATACCTTCACCAGATTGCGAGGAACTCTGGACATGTAGGTGACCCAGGATCTTCCTTGAAAAAATCCCCAGGGGTAAAAGATGAATCAAAATGATCCTCTTCAGTTTCACTCTAATCAATGGGAAGAATCCCTTCCTGAAGACCCCCCCCCCCACAACTTGTCTAAAGTGTCTTTTAGGGGGAAGGGGATGATCCTGGGTTCAAGACCCAAGGATCCCTTGAAAAGAGGAAGGAATATTACTAACAGAAGATATTAGGGCTTTAACCCACGAAGGATTCTGTTCAGTAGAGGCCTGGAAACTGTCAAGGCCATAGAAAAAGAAGAACGTAAAGTACCATTAGAATCTTTAGGGAAAGTATTCTGACATGAGGAACAAAGGGTTAATGCAGCTATCAGTGAAGCTCTGGTGATTTTTGACTTGCCCATGTCTCCCTTGTGCTTAGATATAGCCAGGAGACCCTGAAATAAAGAACAGAGGACAGAAATGTAATAGAAAAATATGTATCTTCCTGATGGGATTAAATACAGAGTGCAAGGAGAGCGTGCAGCTTCATGCATTGCAAATTGCAGGAAAAAGAGGATAAGCAGAACATATCCATTTCCTATTCCCTGAGGCCCGGGGAAAAATGGGATTCATGGGACATGTAAATTTGTTTTCCCTCCAAGTATAGAATTGTGTAGCCCCTCTCCAGTCATTATGTTCATTTGTAGTGGGTGGAATGATCCCCCCCAAGGGCAAGTAAAAGCGTAAAAGACTAAGTCCATTCTTGCTCACAGTAATGTACCAGATGTACCAGCAACCATAACTTTACTGCCAATGTCCCATCAAATATGGCTGCCTAGATGGCCAGTTTCTTAAAAGTGCCACTGGCCCATAACGAAGACTAACTAAAATAAGATAACATTTTTTAAAAAGTCATGAATGGGTCTATTTCAGGCTTCTATACGTGATTCTTCTCAGATATAGCCTAGCAGAGAGAAGAGAAAATTGACTGAGAGAGAAAGTCATGCTCTAGCAGGTACCTTAAAAGCCTGCACCTTGGTTCACATCCACCAAGAAGGCTAGCGATTACATTCCCCAGTATAAGTTAAGTAAACAAAAAAGTCTAGCTAAGAGAATATTTGCATTGGAACACCTGCACACACTTGATATGAGAACATAATAACCTGGCTATGTCCTGCACTTATTGGGCAGCCAAGAAGAGTCAGGGAATCAGTTGGAGTCCTAGTACTGCATGGAAAATTACTGTAAGTTTAAATGCTTATATATTACCTTAATGTGGGGGCACAGGCAAGAGGGCAGAGGCATCAAAGTCATAGTTTGCCTATGACACCAAGAAGTCTTGGGTTTTCCCTTGATACAAGCTTTTAGTAGACAGTCATTCGCATTGGTCATCAAGTTCAGAAATTAACTGTCCACAACAAACTTTTGCATTGTATAAAATATTACAGTGAAGGGGCTACTCCTGTAGACACAATATATTGTGCAATAAAACATCAGTTAATTTAAACCCCCTTTCCTTGGGTCACATCATATGCACACTGGGCTAACTCACCTATGGATAACCAGATTATTCTGATCCCTATAGTGTGTCAGTCGAGTATGGACCAGGTAATGCTAATTTTAAACACAGGAAGCACACAGACAATATAAAGTTGGCTACTGATAGAATGACTAAAGCCAAGGGTTAAGGTTCTGAGTGAGGCCTGTTGCCTTACATAATTCAGAGGCTGGGGTCAAAGTAGGCAGCAAAGGTACCATTAAATAAGTTTGGGTAAGCAGGAAGTACAGTAGCATGATAAGGGTCATAAGCAATCGTTTGAAGCAGCAAGACAGTTTTGTAGTGGGATTCTTACAGAAAAAGCTATGTAGATAGTACTTAAGAGAATATCTGAGTAAAAATACAAGGCTCCAATGACCATACACAGAAATAAAATCTAGGAAAAGGCACCAGAGGTCCTACACAGGAATTCAGACTAGTTGTAACATAGCCTACTTTCAGTTATATAGCATTTGGGGACATATTCATCAAGATTAATGTGGAACTGTCACCTTCAACTTAGGCAATTTTAAAACATCTTTCAAAATTACCAAAATATTGCAATGATCCTTTTGTGCTATGCAGTCTCATGCTGGCACAGCCACCACAAGCAAGTTCCCCAGCTCACCTGATCCACCTGCTGTGTGCTCCTCTCTCTCCATTCTACAACCCAAGTCCAATATTAAACTTTTGCTTACAATATTTGCTGTGAATTTCGCATCATTTTTATGCTCAATTATTAAATATATTTAGCAGTTGATCCAGGGGAAGAGGATTTCCTATGTTGCCATGCTGCTCAGCTAACTGACAGAGGGGGTTACCCTAGCCTCCTATCTCCAAGAGCTCAAAATATCACACACAAGGTTTTCTACTTTACTCACATACAGTTCAAACCTTGTGTTGCTTTTACTATATTTAATTCCCAAGCTTTGAAGCATACAAAATCCACCTTTTATCTCACTTTTCTACCATCATCCAGGACCAATATCCTAATTCCTTGACTGCTATGCTCCTTAGCTCACTCTCTGTCATCTTATGTACCTTGTTTCCTTCTTGGCTATATAGACATCGTTGGTTTTCCATTCCTCCTAGGATGATATACAAAGAACTGGGTTAATTCTGGATCAAACCTTCTGCACAGGTAACAAGCAAAAATCCTAAATTCCCTTTGGATTAATGAAACAATTAATCCCTTGAATGCTAGATAGATCTCCAATTCATTGCTTCACTATGTATTGAAGACTAGTCTAGCATTCAGTGGATTAAAAGCCCCATATAACTCAATGGGGATTTGTATTTGTTCCCTGTTTACTTGTTCCAGAATTACTTCAACTTACTACATAACCTTCAATTCCTAGATCAGGGGTAGACAACACTGGTCCTTGTAAGCAACAAACAATGTATGTGTTCAGGATATCCCTGTTGAGCACAAGTGATTCAAATAATCTGACTGAGTCAGTGACTACCCTGCGTGACTGCACTGCCTGACTACCCTGCTCTCAAGCAGAGATTTCCTGAAAATATGCATTGGTGGTAGATCTTCAGCAACAGAGTTGGCTACCTTATTATTTCAGGACTCAGTTTCATTTGGGACAAAAACTGTAGAGTGATGTGAACATTGACTCCATGGTACTTACAAAACCCCATATCACAATAATGCCACCAAGCTCCTCCATTATAAATACCTAATCTATATTCTATCCATCACAGACAAATACCCCTTCCCTTCACTTACCACTTTTCCCCAGTCACTGAGGGTGAGATATCAAGCCTTACCTAATCCTTCAACCTACCATCTTGATTGTATCCATTCATACTCTCCTCTTCAACCTTTTACTGTCCCCAGATATATTCCCACTAACCTTCAAACCAATTCTCAAACATATTTTAACACCACCATTCTCTCAAACTAGTACCCTGTCACCTTCCTTTCCTTTGTCTCAACTATTCAAACCGATTGTGTACAGCTGTCATCCATGTCCAGTTATTTAGTCTAATTTAGTTTTCACATTCTACGTTTTAGTCAGGCAACTCTGACTAAAGTAGCTAATGATCTATTCTCAAGAAAGCATAAACAATATTTCGTCACTCTAAGTTTTCTTGATTTTTCCACTGCTTTTGACACAATTGATCAAAGCTCCTTCCCCAGTGGAATACATGACATTGCTCTGCTCCTGCATTCTACACATGACCTTCAGGTTTCATACACTTTTATAAACTCCACTCATTCCTTCAATACAACTACTGAGCGGTAGCCCTGCTGTAGAGCTCACTATCATGCAACAGCAGACTCTCCTCCAGCTTTACAAGGGCCCTCACTACCATTTTCTCATACCTCTCACCTTATTGCACATGGATAAAGTAAGTCCTCAAGTTGCACCACTTGTATCCTTAAAGGGATAGTAATGGTTCATATAATGTGTAGCTCCGAATGTTAAACATATATATAATATATAATAGTGCTGCGTGATGCTCATATGTGTCAAAACTTGCTAGTTACAGTGTAATAACATTTTGAAGCTGATCCCTCCCCTCTCCTTTCCTCGATCGCACCTGCTCACAGATCTGAAAAAATGTTAGATGACACTCCACAAGATTAATATTTATGACACTGCTCTGCTACTGCATGCTACAAACGACCTTCATCTTTTTTCCAACTCCTGAGCTGCAGGCCAGCTGTAGAACTCACTATCATGTAACAGCTCTCTCTGTCTATCTCTAGTTGAATTGCACCGAATTACTCTACTTTTCTTTTTGAACAACTGAACTACATTGTATAATATTATGCAAATTAAACAAGTGTTGGAAAAATCTAAGCATACAGGAGGCAAACAACTTCTTAAAAAAGTAACGTGTCAGTTCATATTGACTCTAGGATACGTATTGAATCAGAAATTACTGACCTTTGCAGTGACATCTGGCTTTACTGTGACATCCAGCTCAGGTTTGAAGCATAGTGTATGAAAAATGAAAGTATTTCTGTCACATCTGATGGTGTAGCTATTGCAGCTAATGCTAAGCTCTAATGCACAGTGCTGTGGATATCCTGTTAGTAATGATCAGTTAAGGGCATGTCTTCAGCAGTATCTAAGGAAAAGAACAGGATCAAAACAAAATGCATAGCAACACCAAACTAATGAATAGATATAAATGTATAAACAACGAGCAAACATACTTAGAAATCCTTCTGCACTTTTTCATAGACTCATTGATTATTTTCACATCAATGTTTGCAATATATCTCATACATGCAATGTAAACCAATTATACATGATCTTTTTAATCTGAATTTTAAATTTTTCATCAGACGCAATAAAAGACATTTAATATTTCATCACAATCCTTATTATGCATCAATAGTAAATCTGCAACTCAACACCTGAGACTAGAATGTATTTTGCATTATAAATTAGTTATTTCAAATTATTCTAATAAACTAGTGTATTATATATAATGTGGAACAATTCTGGAGTAAACCAACTGCACCATAAGGGACAAATAGAAATTCCAATTGATTTTAACTAGAGTTTTTAGCATCCAAGTCATGCACCTGCACTTGTGGTAGGACCATTTTAGGGCATACCTGTTGTTGAGAAGTTGATGAGAAATGGAATGTCCCAAAGGCCCATACACTCCCCCATTTCTCTACTTTTGGAGCAAGTGCATAAATGTGAGAATATCTACACTGGTGCAGTATGCAAAATTGATTCCAGCGCCTATTTTAGTGTGGAATTCTATTAGTAAATGCCCCTTATCAGACTGATCTATTAGGGAAGACTAGAGTAATTGTAAGACAAACCAGCTGTGCCACAGGGGGCAAATAAACATTTGCTTGGATTTAAATGTTGCTTTTAATCACATGAATGCTAGACAGGTCTCCAACATGTAGTCAAGCATTGCTTAGTAGGTCTCTCTAGCATTCAAGATATCAAAGGCCGCAGTGCAGTTGGCTTGCTCCAAAATTGCTCAGTGAAAAATATAACCTTAGAGGCTGACAAGATAATGTTTTCATAGTCACAAAACTCCATTTCCCTATACATATTTACATAGTATGTTTTGCCTAACAGCACCATGGCGCCTCCTTTATCTGAACAGTTCCGAGTCTGCACTCAGTGTTTTCATTGTTTTCCTTTAACATTGCTAACCCTTTGAGTGCCATTGTGTACATAATGCATTACTCATGTCCCTGGCACTCACAGGGTTACATTTTGACACAGTTTCTTGGATCTGTTATACCTGGTTATCACACTAAGATCCCTGTTAAACAATCTTTGAAAGGTCTTCATAGAGGCTAGTGTTCATCCATGATGGTTGGATGAATCAGAGAAACAGAACTAAAATGATCACATATAGTCAAGTTCCATTGTAATTTATAGGCCTCAACAACAATATCAAAAGAATTATACAATGGTAGGAACAAATGGCATTGCTTTATTAAGCATAGCAAATTTCTTCTGGTGTTAGATAATGTTGACATTTTGAAATTTACTGTTGACATTTTTTGGAGTTTTTCCCTACAGAGTTTCTAGCCCCTCATCTGATACAACTTATTTTACTTTCTGTGTCCTTCATATTGCCCATGCCTTTTCCCTTGATTGTCAATGTAAGTGTTTGATCCCTCCTAAAAAGGTTGTTGTTACTAGGCTTGTTCTGACTCATGAATTTCATGAACTGTCCACTGAACCTTTGGGCTGAGCTCTGGTCTTATCTGCAGCTCTGCCTGTTTACCTGCACACACTTGCTCCACTCACTCCAGCTCTGCTATTGTTGTTTTCTAGTCTGCTTTCCAAGTCATGCCCATTGAAACATATATCAAGCAGTCTCACCCCACTTCAGTGCATGTGTATAGTGTCTTACTGACTAGTTTTCCAGTGCAGAGATTTCTGTTTCCTGTGTATGACCTTGGATTAAATTCTGACCATGCTGGTTTGCTGCCTGTCATGATATTTGCTTCTCTACAGACTTGATACTGTTTGCTTATTTTGATTCTGCGAACTTGATTGTTTGTGAGCTTCTGGACCTGTAATTCACTGGTGTGTGCTCCTTGCAGTTGTGTATAGCTTTTTCATATACATGAAGTGCACTAAAAGGGGAACAAGACTGAGGGTCACACAGCATCTATGGGGATTTGTGGGTAAGTCTTGCCCCGAGCCTTGTTCTCCTGCCCAGTGGTAGCCATAGAACACCATATACACTGCCTGACCCCCACACTTGTTCCCTTGACCACTGGTAAACACAGATCACCATGTACACTGTCTGACCCTCTCTAGCCCTTTCCCCTTGACCACTGCTCTCCACAAATCCCCATGGCCAAAGTCTGGGAAAAAGACTGGGGGTGTCAGGCAATATATGGAGGTAACATACAATGGTATTGTACAACATATTAAAAATTCGACATAGAGTGCCCCTCTTCGACACATTAACCCCCCTATGTATTTCGACATACACTGCTCCTTGTATATTTTATTTGACGTACACCAATTTTATTCGACATACACCCTCCGTATATATGGATTGCATAATTAACCCTTTTAGTACCAGAGATGTAGAAACACATTGCTTTGCAATGCATTTGCTACCCCTCTGGTACTCAAAGAGTTAATAGGCAAGGTATGCGGTGGCATACCTTGCCTGTTTATGTGTACTTAATATTATTTTACTTGTTATTAAAAATATATAGTTCAGACCTCAAGGGGGATTAAGGACCCCCTCCTGATATCCCCCTTAGCATTGATCACCTGTCTAGTAGGAGAGGTGATCAATGTGAGCAACAATGGTTGCATTTTTTAATAAAGCTCATATAACATAGTGTAACCTATGTTACATGTGTTTTATAATGAATCTATATATATTACAGACCTCGAGGGGTACATCAGGATAATGAATGAATCAATCACCCAGTCATTCAAAAAAGCGGGTGATTGATTCATTCATGAAAGTGCAGCACTGCACTTCACATGAATGAACCTGGTGACAGGTTTCACTACTAGCACTTCTATTAAGCCAGCTCCAGTGGAAAGGATGGAAGGCAGCAAATGCCCTCATTGTCCAGTAGGATAGGCGATCCATGCTAGGGGGGATATCAGTAGGGGTCCTGATGACCCCCTCAAGGTCTGAAATATATATATAATGCATAGCGCATATAACATAGGTTACACATATTTTATTTGCCCTTTATTAAAAATGCTGGCATTGTCACCCGCATTGATCACCTATGGTACTGGATAGGTGATTAATGCTAAGAGGGTATCAGGAGGGGTCCTGATGCTCCCTTTGAGGTCTGAACTATATATTTTTAATAAAAAGTCAAATAACATTAAGTACACATATACAGGCAAGGTATGCAGCCACATATCTTGCCTATTAACCCTTTGAGTACCAGAGGGGTAGCAAACGCATTGCAAATTTATGGCCAAGGACTGGTGTACTGCTAATATTTGAAAGGCTACGATAAAATACACGTACAAAATACACAAACAAATTACACATACCAGAGGTCTGAAAAGGCCAAATCATACCTTGGCATGACAGGGGGTTAATATGTTGAAGGGGGCAATCTGAGTTGGATTTTTAACATGTTTTGCAGCATGGGGTACAGCACCATTGTGTGTTAGCCCCATATATATTGCCTGACATCCCCAGACTTTTCCCTTGCCCAGGCAGTGGCCATGGGGATTTGTAGCTAGCAGAGGGCAAGGAGAAAAGGCTGGAGAGGGTCAAACAGTGTACAGGGGGATCTGTGGTTACCAGTGGTGAAGGGAACAAGTGTGTGGGGCAAGCAGTGTATATGGGGTTCTATGGCTACCACTGGGCAAGGGAACATGATTGGGGGGGAAAGTGATAGCCACAAATCCCCAAAGATGCTGCGTGACCTCCAGTCTTGTTCCCCTGTGAGTGCACAACATGTACAATATATGATACATAGGTTAGGGGATAATTGTGTACTGCTTGGTATACTGTTTTTCTTTTTTAACCCTTTGATTGTCACAGGGGTGAGCAATGCACATCCCTATAGCACTCAATGGTGTCCATGGTGCTGAAACTGTTCTCTTACTGACACTTTTAGTGAATATGTTAATGTGTGTTTTGAACACATTGACAAGATCATATCGCCACAGCATTGGCCTTTAGTAAATCTAGGCCATAGTGTATCAGTAAAGTGGAGACCAATCTAGTATTCAAGAGGCTAAAAGCCCAGTTTATCCAATGCCAATATTAATTTGTTCACTATGGAGCAGCTGTTTTGCCCTGGAATTGCTCCACTTTTGTCTTTTTCATACTACCCATTGATTGCAGTGGGAGTTTTCATTGCTGAATATATTGAAGTTGTTTTACACTCTATTTGCTAAACTTTGCCACTGAGTACTGCCAAAGCCCATACATTATGATTACTGAATGTATCCTTCTTCAAAGTAGGAAGACATTTACCAAGTGCCAAAAACGCTACTCAGAACATTTTACAACTCTTTCAGTGCCAGAGGGGTACACAATGCATTGGCAAGTAATGCTTTGCACACCTTTCTGGCACTCAAAAGGTTAATACAGCATTTCAGATTCATAGGGTAGTACAAGGAAGCAATACTGAGGAATGAAATACTAGGGTCTGACATTAAATCCTTAAGGACAAATGCAGAGTGCTGAGGAGTCAAAGGTTGTTTTAAGTGGGAGCTGGTTTGTCTTAGGGAATGTCATGGGTGGTGAATTAAATGTCAAAGCATTGAATAAATGAATACAACTTGCATCTAAGATAAGATTATTAATGCAAACCAATCTTTCCCCCTTATAACCTTTTTTTTAAATAGTTTATGTTTTCTCTCCCAGAAACTTTATTTTACATTCTCTGCTTGTGAGTAGATGTTCCTCTGAATTTAGAGTGTCAGAGTGGTGAACAGTGCATTATACGACCCAATGTCACTCAAGGATCAAAGCATTTTATTTACACACAGTAATGCATAAACTAATGCAATGTGGAGCAATGTGATACAATGATCTCCTAAAAAAAAAATCACCAAGGTAGGAAAGAGGGAAAGAAGGATTTGGGTCTAAAAGAAGGACTATCGCTCCTAAAGAGGGACACTCGGTTCTGAAAAAACTAAGGAGGTACATACAAAAGGGAAGAAGGCTATTTTACATGAGACTATCTATCATCATCCAATCACCATCCTCTGTCCTACACACTTATTTAACTCATCTCATTTGCTTTATTTGCATTCATTTATTACCCCCACTTCAAACTCTAGAGAATATTCTAGAGTAAAGAATTGGGCAAAAAGGCGTATTCTAAATTTGAAGATATAGTTTATACTCAACAGATCACAGTTCTAAAAATTCCAGGATATAGTTCAGAAAAAATGTACACCACCATCTTAATTTATCCTCCCCCAGTGGGAGCATCCATATATTCTCAAGATTGCCCCTTTGCCTCTTCTTGCTCCCATCTCCTCTGTCACCCTGCCCTCCATTCCTCCGTGATTCACTGTGCATCAGTTTGTATGGGTGCAGAATTTTTTCCAGGTCAGCTAAACTGATCTGCAAAAATCGCCAATGTCTTCCTAACCCCTATTCAGGAGTGCAGTTAATTGTTTTCCCCTTGTTTTGTTTGATAAAGCATAATTTTGTCAGAGACACTGCCATGACTGGAAGGAGATGGTTAATTTTTTAAGACAAATTCTCTGAAATGCTGTTTTAAAATTTGTTTAAATTAGTTCATTCTTAAAACAAAAGGGGCCCTTTTACCTCAATGGGAGTGAAATATGAGTGAATTTAAGAGTTATGAATGACTCTGTTCCAGCCACCAAGTCTGAAATAAGACATAATCCCATATGGGAAAGCCTAGATAGTATGATATGTTATATGATGTCTAATGACCTCTTAACATACACATACCCCTGAAAATACCAGTGCACAGTACACAGATACTTAACCCCTTAGCGTCCGGTGACGAACCCAGACCGTCACGCTGGTCCGGCAGTTAAGGACCAGTGACGGTCCTGGTACGTCACGTACTATTACTCACCGCGCTCCTGCAGGAGCACGGTGAGTAATACCGGGGACTGAATTTGATCGCTCCAAGACCGGAGCGATTTCTTTCAGTCCCTCAGTTCGGCATGCTGCCCCACGTGATCAGTCACGTGGGGCGGCACGCCGAAATTCTCTATCGGGTCCTTAAAGGACCACACACCCCGCGACCGCTGGTCGTTAAGGGGTTAAAGGGAAAAAGATAATGAGGCACAGCAAGACAGAAACACAAATAACAAAAATCATATTTATTTATTAATGGTACAAATAGTATTACAAATATCAATAGGAGATAATTAAAAACACTAAAAACAAATCATGGGGTACAAAGATCCTGCGCCTATATATAAATAAATGTATGGCTCCAGAAAAAATATAAGGATAAAGATCCAAATAACAAATAATTGCAAATATCCTTCTGAGCCAAATCTACAATATTAGAAATAGAACATATATAATACATATACCCGGATGTGTTCGTACCAAATCACAGCAAGCTTACATATACAAAAGTGTATCACACAAATATAGTATATATATATATATATATATATATATATATATACACATCCTAAATAGGATAAAGCTGGATCAGTGACAAAAAAAAATACTTATCCATCATCTGAGTATAGGTAATAAAGAGCAGGATTGTTATGGTTTAGTACACTCAGAAACGGAAGGTTTTGGTAAAACACAGTTTTATTAGCACACAAGGAATAACAGTAACCCTTGCGGGTCCAGCATACAGAACAATGGAAAGCTGACACAGGACAGGTTACAATGATATGATTAACCCACACGGGTCCAGTATGTAGATCAATATACAATACTGACAGAGGTCAGGTACAATTCGTATGATACAGTGTGAATATGTCAGAATGATACTTATTAGGCCAGGAACAGCAATTGGCCCTAATAGTGGAAGGCCCCAATGCACACTCTCTATGCAGAGAGTAACAATAGTGACTGGAATCACAAGGAGCAGGTGAAGCCAGGATAGAACTGGCTACAAGACACCATAGGAAGGTGGCTACCAGCGATATAGAGGACGCCCACCGGAGACTGCAAGGTTTTCATGACCCAGGGCACAGCACCGGATGGTGCAGCGTAACGGCAACTGAGACAGCAACAGATAATGGCCCAAGTGCACGGCACCGTAAGGAGCAACGTACGCCAAACTGAGACTACCGTATCTAGGCCCAAGTGCACGGCACCGTAAGGAGCAACGTACGCCAAACTGAGGCTACCATATCTAGGCCCAAGTGCCCAGCACCTCCCCGCAAGGGGTTAACAAATGCTCTGGTCTGTGGCAACTGCAGATGTAGAAATAGCCTGAGGCGCCCAACAGTAACCCAACCTTAGGGATAGCAGTAAGAGACCAAGAGATCGTGGTCCAAGCGGTGATACACTGGAATGGAGCAACAGACACTAAGGGAGAACGGGTCACGGACAGGACTATCTGCACAGAACTGAGGCAACCGGAGATCTGGACAGACCACGGAGAGCGTGGGCATCTCAGTCCGCACAGCAGAAGCAGTACGTCTAGTAAGCAGGAACAGCACACGGAGCAGGAACTTCAGCCAAGCTGGATCGGTACACAGAGCAGGATGTCAGCCAATCCGGGTCGGTACACGAAGCAGGAACGTCAGTCAATCCAGGTCGGTACACAGAGCAGGATCGTCAAGTCAAGACGGGTCGGTACACAGAACAGGAACGATTAACAGGCAGAAGAGTCAGGCAGTCCGGGTCATACACTAGTATTATACGAGAGTAACGGAACAAGCACTAGGCAACGGAAACACCACGAAAGGGCAGCGCATAAGTGACAGCCCAGGGTATTTAAAGGCTGTCACTGGGAGGAGCAAAGACAGCATAGCCAATAAAAGATATCAGGAAGTAAACATGTCAAAATGTTGCCCGTAATCACGGGCGCCGTGATAGTGATCCCCCCCGTGCACTCTCCCAAAGCGTATCGTCAACAAGGCTTCGTCAGGGGATAAAGAATGAGTGTTCCTGATGGAGTATTTGAATCCCACATAGTTCAATAGGATCACAAAACCGGAGTCACGAGATGTGTGTCGAAGAAATCATGTGACCACACACATCTCACGATACCCTAAATCTAAATAAATACTCACGGGATACAAAAATACAAAAATTACCTGTGCAGCCAAACTGTAAATGCAGTATAAATAGAGATTATAAAAGACTACACAGGAATTAAAGATGCCAATGTTTTGCACTTGCGCTATTCATGATAACGGCAAATCACCATCAGACATCAACAATAACACACCGCTAACAAGTTTATTCAATAATATCAAAGTTCAAGCATAACAGAAGTCTCAATATAGCGGCAAAATGTTATCCCCATTGGAATATGTACCTTAACAGGTAAACAAGATAAATTAAAAATATACTATTATTCCAACCATAGAAAAATGTATATTATTAATACCATATAGGAGTAAAAAACAGATTTCATGTCAAATATATCCCAGAAGTGAATAATCCTTATAAATATTCAATGACCTCTTGACATATCACTGATGACACAAGACAGAACACATTCCTGTCTGTTGATAAAATAACAGTTATCAGAGGAAATTTTTATATGGAGCAAAATGTCATCTTCAGGGTGCATAGTGTTATTACTAGTGTTTTGAATTTTTCACAATTATTATAAATATATATGCGTGAAATCATAGTAAGATTGGGTAAAGGAGTAAGCCAATCAGACTGACATATCTGTATAATGAGATGTTTTTATCCAATCAGAGGAGATGGGGCTGGGCTTCTGATAACAGGAATTTTACATTATGAATATTCAGGTTTTGGGAGAGAAAGGTGCTTGGCTTCCTGATTTCCTTGATATTGGCTGCTGGCTGCAAAGGAGATCCTAAGAAACACTTATTGTCTGGTAACTGTATTTTTCCTTATTTTAATTCGGCAAAATGTCAGAATCAAAAATATATTTTCTCTATATTTGAAGAAAATAATTTTTCTTATAATTTGTCTTAACTGGACTGGCCACCCATTTAGGATTAGTTATAAAAAGCCATATTTGCTGTAGTAATTCTGGAATTAAGCAGAATTGATTAATTAATGTGTAATATTTTGCCAGATAAATGTAAAATAGTTGATAGCAGTTAGAACTATATAGCTTGGTTTATATATTAGTTAATATAATTCTTGATACTCCTAGAATAAAATATTGTGTTTCTGGAAAGTTTATTTTAGCTAATATTTGATCTGGGGAATTCTTTGAATTTGATTATTAACCCTTCAACTGCTATTTGTCTATTTTGAGGTGGAGCTAAAGATTTCTTTGTGCATGTGCTTGTGGGCCTAACTTTTTTACAGTGGGAAGTTTATTTAAACCTCTCACTAGACAAAAGAAGCTGCCATCTTGGGTGGGGCTCCATATACTTATAGTTGTAGATTAAACCTTGAAGTACTCTATAGGTGTGCATAGGATTGTCATTGTCATGTTTATGGTATATGTTGCATGCTGAGTATATTCTTTGTACAATCTATCATTGCCAATAATAAATGCAATTCATATGTTTTATTTAGAACTATACATATTGAAATCAGTAATTACATTACATTTAACTAAATCTGGGATTTTATTCCAGTAAGTGTTTCTAAATTTCGCTATTGCATATGATACAAGGAGATTGTCACAAGGCCTAGTTTACCATTAAAGCCTACTCACCTGACAACATACCTTAAACATACCTTATGGAACTAGAAAGAGTGCAGAGGAGGGCTACAAAACTAGTAAGGGGAATGGGAAATTTTAGTTATGAAGAAAGGCTAGAAAAGTTAAACTTGTACACACTAGATGAAAGGCGTCTTAGAGGGGATATGATAACACTATATAAATATGTTCAGGGCCCATACATAGGGCTCTCCAAAGACCTGTTCATTAACAGAACAGTACACAGGACAAGGGGCCACCCGCTTAGACTTGAGGAAAGGAGATTTAATCTACAACAGCGGAAGGGTTTCTTTACAGTAAGGACAATAAAGGTATGGAATTCACTGCCTGAGGAGGTGGTGCTATCGAATACATTAGATGCCTTTAAAAGGGGCCTGGATATTATTTAAAACAGCATAACATAGAGGGCTATGTACGTTAGTATTGGGATTAATATTTAGTTAGGACTTGTTGATCCAGGGAGAAATCTGATTGCCATTTGGAATCAAGAAGGATTTTTTTCTCCCCATTCAAGGCAGAATTTGAAATTGCTATATTGAGGGGGGTTTTTTTTGCCTTCTTTTGGATCAACGATGGTAAAAAGGAATAGGAAAAGGGTTGAACTAAATTCAACCTAAATTACTATGTTACTATGTTAAACCTCAGTTAGCATAGTTTATACAGGTTCTGGGCAGAGGTATTCATATATGATGCTGCCAACTGTATTTTAATTAATTGTATGGATCAATTATCCTTTTCTGTGCTGCTGAGTTCAATTATTGTTATTTAATACCTCTTACTATGCCTATGTGTGGTTAACCCTTTAATTGCTGGTAATGCTAATTGTGATAATTGTGGTTTGAATTACTGTGTATCTGTATTACTGTATATCTATTGAAATTGGTGTTCACTCATTTATATCATTGTTGTTTACAATTTATGTATAGTATATTTTACTTAAATAAATTATATATATTTTTGCACAAATAATTAATTGATTATTTTAATAGGTTCTTTCCTGTGAAGTAATGTATCAATACCTAGTTTTGTGTAAAGTCCTCAAATTAATTTAATACTGTTTTCATCTATTTATGTGAAGATACACAACCTAATTGGGTCTCCTGTTTAACCCTTTCTTATATTATCTTTGACATAATAAGTGCATGATACATTTGTTTTGTTTGATCTAGCATTCTTGGTGTGCATGATCAAACTTTTTTCAATAATAACTTGGTGCAGAAAGTTTTGCATACATATTTGACTCCTTTTAGTATAATTTGTGTTTTCCCAAGTTGTCATTCAAGACACACTTTTTATAAAATGTATCTGCACGACCAAAGGTTTTCACTGTGCAAGTGCCCAAAAGAAATTAACCAGTTTGCAAAAATGTACCGCCGAAGCTCAAAATTCTCATTTCAAGTTAAATATCTTGGGAGTGGGAGCAAAGGTTTTCAAAAGGAAAGTGAAATTGAATAGTACACTATAAGATCTATCTGTGTGCAGTTGGTAGATACATGTTCTATAAACTTGGCTCTAAAAAAATTTTGATGGCAAGAAAACATATAATGTAGAAAGGACAAATATTTGGACAGTTTTGTATTTTTATCTACAAAGCAGATTTAGACCAACTTTGAAGGATTCGTGGGAATTGAACTGTCTCCTTGACTGCCATATTTCAGCCATGTGTGTGAAAGAGTTAAAAAGCTGAAAAACACGACCTGTTTCAAAAACTGTTCTGATTGATTTAACTAAGTGTAAGAGGGGTGTCTGTTTCATTTTTACGCTATAATTTGGAACCCCCCTGCCACTGAATGGGTTAAAAAGAACAATATTTCTGCAATTTCATCTTTCCTAACTGCTGTATATTTGTATTTTGATATTTTTTGAATTTCCTCTGATACATATTGGTTGATTAATTAAAAATATGAAACCAATTAACCCCTTGTTTAGATGCTATCATCTGTTACCAGGGTTACTAAATCCCACTGACATTTAATGAAACAGCTCCCTGCAGATAATAAGATGATCATAGGAAATTACTTACTTATATCATTTTGAAAATGCTTGAAAAACAGAAAGCATTTACTGTTTATAGAAGGGTGGTTTTATTGTAAATATTCTTGTATTGAATAATGACTCAAAATCATGGTTTCAATTCCATGTACAATACATACACTCGCTAAAGATGTATAGAGGACCGTAGCAATTCTTGGGCAAACCAACTACAGCATAAGGGACATAGGGTTGTCTATTTTTATATGATCTTTTTTATTTTACAGTTTACTTTGATAAACTGGTTATTATGGAAAGAACACAGGCCCTCTTTTATTGAGCCAAAGCAATAGAATTATGGAACAAATAAACTGATCTGTAGTGGGTTAAAAATCACAATTTATTTAAACCTCTAGAAAGCTAGCAAAATCTCTACTTCATTGCTTTGTGATGCTTTGCAATGAGTTGGAGGCCTCTTTAGCATTCAAATGGTTAAATTCAATGGGAATGTGCAGAGGGTTCATTTAGCCTCTGTATGTGATAGATATGTTCCCACTGAGCAGCAAAGACCAGGGATGAAGAGTGTCATCATGGTGTGTTCTATGACTTGGGTGATTTAGCTTAATGCATCCTTTGTTCTGGTTATAATGTTACAAAGATGGCATTAAGCATTGTCCATATGCCTTGAGAACTCCAGAAAGAAAGGGGGAGATGTCCCAAGTGGGACATGAAGATTAAGGTGGTTATAATATAATAATGCATTTGCTTATTTATCATATTTTACATTTTCCAAATACATCTCAAGAGGACATTTTAGAGTAAATAGCTTAGTAAATAGTTGTCAGAAGCAGTACAAACAAAATTGGTACATGCCAAGTTCTGACTCTCTAGTGCTTTTTTGAGATTTTTGTAAACTTTTATTTTGATTTTGCATATTCTGCAAGTACTTAACCTTTTAAGGACCCATGACATGCCAGGACCATCATGGGAAAACTTTCCTAAAGGACCCATGACAATTATGGCACCTCATGGATTTTAGGGGTCCCTGCGCTGCTGCATGCTGCTTGGGGATCCCTGAATCTGTTGCGCAGATAAAAAAAAAAGGTCTCTAGTCCTTAACGAGTGAAATTGCATAAAGTTTTGTTTTTTCCTTTTGCCCTATTTTTTTTTACATTTGGGTCCCTGACATTATTCTACTTGAACCTAAGTTTTCAGAGAGTTTTCTTGTTCACAGACCATCAAAACAAGATTTCCCACTATCTTAAAGTCTCTCTGCAACACTCTGCTTTACATTGTTTCTTTTTAGTTTTGTGTAGTAACTAGATCTGCTTTCATGTTCTCTGACAGAAAGGTCTCTGCAAACAGATAGCTAATTGTCAAAGACATAAAAAATTAAAAATTAGGCAAAAATGAGCACAAATATACAATACAAAACTAAACACACAGAGTAGATTCTATGCTTTCTCACTTTTCCCTGATCCACCAACATTAGCCTGGGTTCCTCTGTAGCTTTTGAAGTTACATTGCTGCCAAGATCCAGTTGTACTCTCATAAATGCCCACTTTTTACACAAATACACCCCAGACACCCCAGGTTCAACTACCTGAATGGTCTTAATCACTTGCATGTCTGTAATTTTTTGTTATTGTATGTTAGTAATGTTGATTATTCTGTTTAGTGCTAGAAGTGTGCATTTTAGGCATTGCACATCCCTCTGGCATGCAAAGGGTTAAAGTTCCTGTATTTTCCATCTCTCCGCATGCAGCTTTGGTTTCAGCATGGACTGGAAAGGTTATCTGTTAGTTTGCTGTAGGGAAAGGCCATAAATTATTTCCGCTGCTGGCAAACACAGAGCTAACCTCTCCTGTCAATGCTGAGACCAAAGGTACATGTGGAGAGTATTTACCATGCAGGGACTCTAATCCTTTAAGACTCAGATGGGCATGCAATGTATTGCTTTGCAATATGTTGTTCACCCTCTGGTCCTTAAAGGGTTAATCAACATTTCCAGTGACCACTTTATTTCACAGCCCGTTCACAACAGATGCGACACATAGCAAGAGGGAAACAGACATGGGCAATGGGATTAACATACAAAACCCCCAGGAGGTGGTAGAATGGGATCATATAGGAGGCAAACAAAAATAGAGAAAGTTTGTAGAGATGTGAAAAGACCCACCCAAAAAGGCATAACTCATCCACATCACCACTGGTTATATACAGCCCCATATAGATATATATAGTCATTTTACTATTGTAACCTCTTCTTATAGAAGACAAAATATTTCTCACTACCGCCTCAAACATATTGAGTTCTCCTGTCACAATGCACTCAGAGTCATCCAACACCAATAAATCCCCCATATATCAGCCCCTGTGACAGACAAGACCTCTGCATTCATCTGCCATTGTCACTTTACATGAGGTGAGATCCTTCCACCAAACTCAATTTTTTTTGTCTGGCACACAAAGGGTGTAGCTACATATCGAACAAAGGACAAAATATGTTTGTTCTATATGTAGCTTAACCCTTTGAGTGCCAGACAAAAAAATTAAATTGCGTACCAGGAGATCACAGGCAGGCTGTGAGCCATTTACAAGTGCCTTGTAATTAATTTACAGCAGCAGTACACCTTATCCGAGGGATTTTAAGAGGACTGGATCCAGATTCAAGTATGCGGGAAATACTGCGGCATTTATGGAGGCAACATGAGAATCTCGCCCCTTATATAATTTTAAAGTTACCTTTTATATACAGGGCATGATTCTCATGTTGCCCTTTTGATCCAGGCAACATGTTGAATAAGGCGTGCAGCCACACAATGTTCAGGAGCTGAAGTGAAATGAAATATCCAGATATAACACTGAAATAATTTGTGATATTAGCATATAACATTTTTAGGTCTCCTGAAGCATTCTCCTGAAGGCTTGCACATTATACAATGTAATAGGCCAAAGTTTAAAAAGCTCCCAGAGTGTATTTTTACAGATGTTGCTCCTGATGAGCTCTAATCAAGCAATGTAATCTAGGATACTCTTAGAGTCTAGCACTATGCAGTGCATTGCACAACATGCCTAGGATTTAGGACACAGTTCTCCTTCCGATGATCATAGAAGAAGCCTGTGAAGAACTTGTAATGTTTGCTCCCCATACACTTGCATTTTTATTTTGGCTACTGATTCGTTAAAAAACAAAAAAGCTTTAGTAGCTGGAATTGTCCAATCAAGAACCATGTGGACATATCCAAATGAAATAGCCCAAAGAAAAAAAGCTTCCAAAGCATCTTGTTAACATCTTGTTACAGTAGCAGGGTTTCTCTTTTTGCTATTATCAGGTTGAGTTGCTGATACACCCTTCTTCCCATCCCTGCTGTTAATAATACTTAATGTCTGGGGTCCTGGGACAGCAACAAAAACCACCACTTCTTATTTTGATTTTTTAAAATAAAAATTGTGGTAGTCCAACCCTCCACCCCTTACCTTATGATCTGTGGCATGAAGAGGCTTAAAATTACATGTATCTTAAAAGCAACTTTTAAATGAGTAAATTCCTAAGTGGAGGGTCAAATGGTTTCAGTCTGCACTCCACCTATCTATAGAAATTACATTTACATCCAGAAATTCATCAGCCTAAAAGGTTTCAATTCTATCTACTTCCCCTCCAAACTGAGTCTGGCATCAATGTCAGAAAAAACTGAAAAAGTTGTTATGTGTGCAGAGGAAATTGTAACCTTCCTTGCAAGATCCAAAATCTAAAAATTGTGACTGCCTGAGAATAACATGTGAAAAAGCCAAACTCAGGATGTCAGTAGCTTTTACAAACAAAGAACTCCACTGAAACATGTTCAAATTGGCCAATCACAATTCAACCTGTTATTGACTGGGATTTGCTCCATACGATTCTGACTGATATAAGTCAAACATCATAACCTGTGTTTGAGCAATTGGAACAATCACATGCTAATAATTTAAACATCCAGCAACCTCACACCCAGCCAGGTAGGGACCGTTGCACTGTTATACTTGACAGAACAAGAAGGGCAGAGGAGGAATTAAGTCACTGACTTGTATCCCTAAGAACAAAGGCCTGGTTGGTAGGACATGAATATAGAAAACATAGCAGATGAAATCCCCTACTGTCTTTTGAGGAAGCAGAAGGATTAGGCAGACAAATAACAATTACTAAGGATTCAGGTGACCAAGCTACATGTTAGAGAGATGCTGGCAATATGAGACTAACATCTACTATTCCTAGAAAGTTTTGTGGGGAATGCAGAAACTCTTTGAGATGTAGAGCAGTGTTTCTCAAGGCTAGTCCTCAGGGTACACCAAGAGATCAGATTTTCAATAGATTCCTGCTTAATTACAGTTGAGTAATCATTACCTCAGTCACTGTGATTGGACTGCCTGTGCTTAATTAGATCTATCCTGAAAAAAAACAGAGGTTGCATATCCCTGATGACTGGGTAACTAAAATAACAGACCAGTGGGGAGCAGTAGACATAGCTTATCTAGATTTCAGTAAAGCATTTGACATTGTCCCTCATAGAAGACTCCTCAATAAATTGCAGTGTTTGAGTCTGGGTGAAAAATTGTGGAATGGATAAGACAATGGCTGCGTGACAAGAAACAGGGTTGTAGTAAATGGAGAGTATTCAGATGAAGGTCATGTTGCTAATGGGGTACCTCAGGGATCTGTTCTGGGTCCTATTCTTTTAAATAATTTTATTAGTGATATTGCAGAAGGTCTTCAAGGTAAGGTATGCCTTTTTGCAGATAATACAAAGATCTGCAACAGGGTAGACATTCCTGGGAGAAAAAAACCCCAAATGATTTAGGTAAAGTAGAAGAATTGACAGGAGTGTGTCAGGTGCAGTTAAATGTTGATAAATGTAAAATAATGCACTTGGGATGTAAAAATACAAAAGGCAAAATATAGTATAAAGGGTACTGTGCTGTCAGAGACAACAGAGGAAAGGGATTTGGGAATAATTATTTCTGATGAGTTAAAGGTAGGCAGACAATGTAACAAAGTGGTGGGGAAATACAAGCAGGGTGCTAGGTTTTATAGCTAGGGACATTAGTAGCAGAAAAAGGGAAGTGGTCATGCATTCTACAGATCTCTGGTTAGACCTTACCTGGTATTGTGTAGAGTACTGGAGATCCCATCTTCAGAAGGATACTCTAGAGAGAATTCAAAGAAGAGCTGCTAAAATGGTGAATGGTTTACAGGTATGAAATTTCAGGATAGACAAAAGGATCTGAACATGTATAACTTGGAGGAGAGGGGATGACAGAAACATTCAAATACATGAAGGGATTCAGCAAAGTGCAGGAGGGTAGTACATTTCACAGGAGTAACAATATTAGGACAAGAGCCCATAGTCTAAAATTAGAGGAACAGAGGTTTAGATGTACTGTTAGAAAGCTTTACTTCACAGAAGGTGGAAGATACACTGAATAGCCAACCAGCAGAGGTGGTAGAAGTCAATACAGTGACTGAATTTATGCATGCATGGGATAGGCATAAGCCTGTCCTGAACATAAGATAAGACTAAGGTCCAAATAAGGTTTGAAGTTTTTATAGTAGGAAAATGGGCAGACTAGATGGACCAAATGGTTCTTATTTGCCATCAAATTCTATGTTTCTATGACTGGAGCTGAGAATCACTGTTCTAGAGGTTGTTAAGGAACAGACTGGACAGTATATATACTGTGATCTGGAAGTAGGGATGAGCAAAATATTTCTCCCTAAATATAAAAAGTGTGAAATATCACCTTCAGCAGAAATCCCTTTAAGTTTTAAATTTTTTTCCACCACATCGCCCCACTGCACTGGTAGCTATAGAACCACACATACTGACCACCCTAACCTTGTTCTACAGCACTGGTAGCTATATAACCACACATACGGACCTTCTGACTTGTCTCACTGTACTACAAGCTATAGAACCATGTTGGAGTGCGTCAAGGATCAGTCCTGGGACCCTTGATCTTCTCAATCTACACCGCATCCCTCAGAAAACTAATCAACTCCCTTGGGTTTCACCATCATCTCTATGAAAATGACACTCAAATATATATTTCCTCCCCTGACCTCTCTCCTTCCCTCTTGTCCCGAGTATTTGACTGTCTGTCTACTGTGTCTTCCTGGATGTCCTCCCATCAACTCAAACTTAACCTTGGCAAAATTGAACTAATCATCTTCCCTCCCACTACAACCAGCCTTACCCCAGATATTACCCTCACCATTAACAATGCTACCATCACACTGACCCCTACAGCTCGCTGCCTGGGGGTCACATTTGACTCTGCCCTATGCTTCATTCCTCACATCCAGTCAATCTCCAAATCATGTCGCCTCCACCTCCGCAGCATCTCTAGAATCCAACCCTTTCTCACACAAGACACTACCAAAATTCTAATCCAAACACTCATCATGTCCCATCTTGACTACTGTAACTCATTAATAATTGGCCTTCCTCTCACCCGACTAACCCTCTACAGTCCATATTGAACTCTGCTGCAAGACTAATCTACCTAACACATGCTTCTCTGACATCAAACCCCTCTGTCAATCCCTACATTGGTTCCCATTAGCATACAGAATTAAATTAGCCCTCACTAACACCTCACCACCCTATATTTCATCTCTCATTTCCAAATACACTCTCTCTTGCCATCTTCACTCTGCACACAACCTTCTGCTCTCCACAGCTCTTATCACATCCTCCCACTCCCGCCTACAAGACTTTTCCCGTGCTGCACCTCAGCTTTGGAATTTCATCCCCCGCCCAATCAGATCTTCAGATGCTCCATGAAAACTCACCTCTTCAGGGAAGCCTATCAACTGCCTCCATAAACATTATCCCCAAGATTCACCCTTTGCTCAGACCACTGCACTCAACAGCACTTCTCACTCCAACCCACTGACTGGCAGTTCATGTGGCAGGAGGACTTACACCCAATAGCACTTACTCCTTCTGTGTAAAACCTACCTTCCTCTAGACTGTAAGCTCTCACAAGCAGGGCCCTCTGATCCTTCTGTTCTCCACATTTGATTGTACTATTTAATACCTCTGTATGTCTACTCCCTACTGTAAAGCACTGTTGAATTTGTTGGTGCTATATAAATAAAGATTAATAATAATAATAATAATAGAACCACACTTACTGACCCTCCCTCCAGCCTTATATTACACCAGTCTGGAGAGTGATGGGAAACGGGAAGCCCTACAGTTGCTGCCAGACTACAATTCTCATCATTCCCTTCCAATTATTGGTTGCTGTAGTTGTAGTCTGGAACAGCTGGGAGGCCACCATCTCAACTTTTCCTGTGGATTCTACAGAACCACATATACTGACCCCCAAGCCATGTCCCACTTCACTGGTAGCCAGAGAACCACACATGCTTACCCCCAGACTTGCCCCATGGTAGCCATAAGACCACACATACCCAGCCTTGTCCATGCACTGGTAGCCATAGAACCATACACATCAAGTTTGCATAGTTGCAGGAATTCTTGGGCATAGGTGGAAAATTGGAAAGTTCTCACTGGAAATAAAATGGGTTAAAAAAAGGAGGGAATTTTACAGATTTTTAATTTGCTGGCAACTTCACAGGAAAAGAGGAAATCACATATTTCTTTTCACATAGGAAATTTTACAAAAGAAAATCTGACTTATTGCCAATCTGTATACCGAAGGCTAAAGCCAGGAATTAAAAGTCACTGTAGCTTTGCTGAATATCGATGACTTAAAGGGATAGTAATACTTCATTTTATCTTTATTTTATTTTGTAGGCATAAAAAAAAACATGAAGAACGATATAAGTCTTATCTCTCAAACCTTTATGGTTTAAGAGATATTCACAAGCAAAGTTTCCCCCTTCCGCCCCTTTTTCCTAGTGTAAGCCATCTCTTCTCAGATGTGAATCTGGTTGTAAGACCAGACAGATAACAGCAGGGGACAATCTTCTTTGTATGAAAACAATGAAAGCCCTTCTCCCCTTGACAAGTTTTTTAGCTTTTTCCCTTTTCTTAATTGAAGATTGTCCCTGTCTGCAGTCTACCTGGGCACCTCCCTTCTGATCTGGCTGAACAGTGTTACATCAGTAAAAGGGGTGGAAGGGGGACACTTTGTCATTGAATTACTCTAGAACTACAACTCTTACAGAACTGAAATAACACTCTCCAAAGTCCAAATACTATGATGATTAATTAGAGCTGCTTTTATTATGAAACATTACTATCCCTTTAAGCATCCTTTAGATTACATAGTAACATAGTAACTTAGGTTGAAAAAAGACTTGCATCCATCCAGTTCAACCCTTTTCCTTTTCCTGTTTACCATCATTGATCCAAAAGAAGCCACAAAAAACCCCTCAATACAGCAATTTCAAATTATGCCTTGAATGGGGGGAAAAATTCCTTCTTGATTCCAAATGGCAACCAGATTTCTCCTTGGATCAACAAGCACTAACTAAATATTACTTCCAATAGTAACATACATAGCCCTCTATGTTCTGCTCTGTTAAATAAGTATCCAGGCCCTTTTTAAAGGCATCTAATGTATTCAATAGCACTTCCTCAGGCAGTTAATTCCATAACTTTATTGTCCTTACCATAAAGAAACCCTTCAGCTGTTGTAGAAGAAATCTCCTTTCCTCAAGTCTAAGTGGATAGCCCCTTGTCCTTTGTACTGTGCTGTTAATGAACAGGTCTTTGGAGAGCCCTTTATATGGGCCCTGAAGATATTTATATAGTTATCATATCCCCTCCAAGATGCAGTTTCTCTAAAGTGTACAAGTTTAACTTTTCTAGCCTTTCTTCATAACTAAAACTTTCCATTCCCCTTACTAGTTTTGTAGCCCTCCACTGCACTTTCTCTAGTTCCATAATATCCTTTTTCAGAAAGGGCGCCCAGAATTGAACAGCATATTCTAGGTGGGGGTCTTACCATGGACCTGTAAAGAGGCATAATAATATCTTGCTCCCTTGAGTCAATACCCATTTTAATACATGCCAATATCTTATTGACCTTTGCAGCTGCCAGCTGGCACTGCACGCTACTGCCAAGTCTATTGTCTACCATTATTCCCAAATCATTTTCATTAGTAGATTTCCCCAGAGAAACACCATTTAAACTATATGTTGCATTTTTATTATTAAAACCAAAATGCATAACTTTAAACTTGTCTATATTGACTCTCATTTGCCATTTGCCTGCCCAGTTACTCAATTCGTCCAAATCCTCTTGTTATGAAGACACATCCAGTTCAGACTTTGTTACCTAACATAATTTTGTGTCATTGGCAAACACTGGTACATAGCTCTCTATGCCCACTGGGAGATCATTAATAAACAAATTAAAAAGAAGAGGACCCAGGACAGATCCCTGAGGTACTCCACTTATCACGTTTATCCAATTGGAGAACTTCCCATTTACTACCATTCTTTGCATTCTATCTTTCAGCCAATTTCCAATCCACGCACAAGCATTTGCCCCTAAGCCTATTTCATTCAATTTGTACAGTAACCTCTTGGCAAAGTCTAAATAGATCACATCAACTGCCACTCCCAAATCTATATTTTTACTCACTTTTTCATAAAATGCAATCAAGTTAGTTTGACAAGACCTGTCTTTCACAAAGCCATGTTGGCTCCTGCTAATGATATTCCTTTTCAAGCTGAATTCTTGAATATATTCCCTTAGCAACCATTCAAACAGCTTCCCTACCACAGATGTCAAGTTTACAGGTCTGTAATTTTCTGCTTTATGCCAATCCATGGGCACCATACCTGAAATAAAAGAATCCCTGAGAATAAAAAATAATGGTCTGGCCAGGGTCTGGCTTAGCTCTTTAAGTACCCATGGCTGTATACATCCGGCCCCGAGGCTTTGTCTGCCTTAACACCATTCAATTGTTTTAACACTTTTTCTTGTGTTAGCCAGTCCCATGCTTGCTGCGTCTCTTCTGTAAAAGTAGTTTGCAAATTCTTGTCCATTGGATCTTCCTTGGTAAAACAGAAGAAAATAAATTATTTAAAACATCTGCTTTATCTCTGTCCCCGACCATCTCACCTGTTTCACATAACAAGGACCCAATATTATCAGATTTAAATTTTGTCATTAATGTATTTAAATAATTTTTTTGGGTTGCTTGTGCTCTCCTTAGCAATAATTTTTTCATTCTACAGTCTAGCTGGAGCTCCTTTTTGCAGGTTTTGTTGGCATTTTTGTATTCTGCAAATGCCTCTGCTGATCCCTCAGATTTATAATGCTTAAATGCCACTTTCTAGTTATTTACTTCATGAATTACTTTACTGGCTAGACAAACTGGTTTTAATTTGCTTCTTTTGTATTTGTTTCCAAAGGGGATATATTTATATGTATATTTTTGCAATGTTATTTTGAAGACATTTCACTTACCTTCTGTGTTTTTTCCTGAAAGTATTCTATCCAAGTTAACGAGACCAAGGGGTGAATTAAACTTGCTAAAGTTGGCCTTTTTAAAATTCACTGTTTTGTTGAAACCCATACCAAATTGCTTTTTTGAATTAATCTCAAACCATACCATGTTATGGTCACTATTCCCCAAGTGCTCCCTTACTTGGATGTTAGAGATAAGTTCTTCATTGTCAGTTGTTACCAGATCCAGACACACATACCCTCTGGTTGAGGTCTATACTACTTGAGACAAAAAAATTGTCATTCAACAAGTTCAGAAATGTACTGCTTTTAGCAGAATTAGTAGTTCCATTTTTCCAGTCTATTTTTGGATAATTAAAATCCCCCATAATTATAGTTCTCCCTATTTGTGAAGTCTTTTCTATTTGCATTAATAGCTGCAATTCTTCAAGGTCACCAATGTTTGGTGGTTTATAACAAATATCCACTAATATTTTCTGGGCAGTTTTACTGTCATTGACTATTTCAACCCACAGGGATTCCACATGTTCACTACTGTCATCACATATATCGTCCCGCAAATGAGGCAATAATGCTGGTTTGACATACAGACAGGTGACAGGTCCACATTAAAATCTAGGCAGCTGTATAGGGTGAAAAGTGTTTCAGCTGTGCAGGCCACACTCACAATCTGAGGAACGGCAGTGGCCAAAGCAATCTCAACTTTCATGTACAGGACACTTACTTCTGGTTTATGGTGCCTTCCTTTTCTATACTGTCTAGCCCAGTGTTTATTGGCCCCTCCCCCTTCCTAGTTAAAAATCTCCTCCAACCATCTACCCATCCTTTCCCCAAGCACTTGAGACCCTCTTGCATTCAGGTGCAATCCATCCCTACTACAGAGATTGTACCCCAAAGCAAAATCAGCCCAGTGCTCTGAAAACCCAAAGTCCTCTTTCTTACACCAAGACTTCTGCAATGCATTGTGCTCCCTAATCTCCCGCTGTCTCTCTGGCATAGTGCATGGCACAGGTAGTATCTCTGAGAATACTATCTTGGAGGTCCAGTTCCTAATCTTACTCCCTAAGTGCTCGATCCAAACGTTGGCGTTAAAACCAACGTGAAGAAAAAAACTGCCTTCGCGAGTTAAGCTAGACTGGGTAACATGAGATTCAAATCTTCCATACCCAGAAAGGCTAACGAGCGACGACCAACAAAATACACGTTAACCTTAAACCTGCGTCGCATAGAAAATCTTACCTAAAAACACACAATAAAAATGTTACCTAGAACCACAGCCAATCACAGCACTCCATAGTAGAAAGATCAGTCAGAAAATCGAAATTCGACATTGACAGTTCTGAACAGCATTCTCTGTGCTTCCCTACCCAGCCAGTAGGGGAACGCAGAGAAGGCTTTCAGCACCATGGACAGTTTTGAATGCCATGGGGATGTG
Source organism: Rhinophrynus dorsalis (assembly GCA_037306005.1). Lineage (NCBI taxonomy): Eukaryota > Metazoa > Chordata > Amphibia > Anura > Rhinophrynidae > Rhinophrynus > Rhinophrynus dorsalis. Next base: position 147,128,908 of record CM074718.1, read on the forward strand.
CACTGCTCACCCCTGTGGCATTCGAAGGTTTAAACAGAAATAGTACACCAAGACCTACACAATGTCCCCCACTTCGACACCCTCCCCCTTAGTATGTCGACATATATTGCATATATTGGACATACTAACTCCATCCCACATTCACCTTATTGACTCATATAGTAGTGGAACCTGTCTTTTATTCGACAATTAACCCTTTGAGTACCAGAGAGGTAGGAAAGCATTCCTTAGCATGTTTCCTACCCCTCTGGTACCCAAAGGGTTAATAGGCAAGATATGCCTGTATATGTATGTGCATGTGAACAAGTTATGTCTTATTCATGTAATGTGTTTAACTTTAATGTTATATACATTTACTGCCTTCTTGATGCTGTGGGCTTTACAGCAGCCCACAGCACCAAGAAATGAATGAATGGAGGTGAAGCCACTGCGGTCCCATCATTCAATCAGTCAGCCAGGTCAAACTGGGTGACTGATTGAGTGACCAGAGCGCAGAACTGCTTCCACAATTGCATCTTTAGTTAGATTTCATTCATTTTTAATGCCCTACCTCCTGTGTCCCATTGCTATTAGTACTTTTGCTCCACTCTCCTTCAAACGGAGAGTGGAGCAAAAGTACTAATAGCAATGGGACACAGGAGGTAGGACTTGATAAATGAATGAGTTCTGAGTAAAAAATATAATTGTGTGAGCAGTTCTGCGCTGTGACTGCAGCGCTTCCCTCAATTTCCATCTATTAATATGCTGGTGCTACCGGTGGCTGTAAAGCCGGCTGCATGAAGAAGGCTGGGGACATGAGAGGCATTGGAGGAAGCGGATGGAGGGGAGAGAGACATCGGAGGAAGCGGGTAACAAGCTTGTATTTGCTGCCCACTTCCTCCAATACCTCTCTTCCCTCCTCACTGCTCGACATGGACTCGCACACTGAACGACTTTTTGCATGCAGGGGACAATGTCACGGATGCATATGTCTTCATCCCTTCATGCCCTTTGTAACCCCTTATCCCAGACAATGGGAGCGTGGGAAAAATTTTGAACAGAAACAGGTCATATAAAAGCCAGTCTAATTTCCCTTAATCTGTATCAGACAATGGCCCAAAACGGTACAACAAGGGTTTTTATTTTTAAATTCTGTTGGTGGCAGTGACAATGACAGTAACAGTTTATGGGGCATTGGATGTCATGTATATGTCTTGTTTTATAGAAAGCACAGTAACCTGAAAGAAGAAGAATAAAGAAGAAAAGAAGGAAAGAAGAAAAAGTCATAGTGAAAAAATGTTGGATTATGGGCTGGCTGAAAAAAAGGACAGTATTTTCAGAAGTAAAGCCATCATTTTGGAAATATATCATAAAGTATTGGCAATGTTGGAAATACAAGAAGTGATGGTATCACAACTTTTTTCCCTGCTAATATGCCTTCTCCAAGTTTAAATCCTTTTAATTTTATCAGGAAAAACAATGTTAGACAAAAATAGGATGGTTAAGAGAATTTTTTCTTTTTTTTGGAAAATACCTTACAAAAATATACTAGATTAAACCACTCCCACATGCATTTTAAATGGTTTTCGTCCTTTGAAAGGGATGGTGTAATCAAACGCAAAAGAAAAATGGTAATACAGTGGAGAATTGATGGCCCATGGTATGAATAGTTTTCCAACAATTTTTGTTACCCTGATTTTTTAACCTCATGCCATTGTTTCATAGTTCTCTTTTAATGGAGCTATACTTTCCTAAGCCATTGTATTTTCCAGTGTTTTCTGAATTATACAAAGTTCTTTTATTTAACAAACACAAAATGCTTAAAGGAGCAGTAAACGTTTTATGATAAACTATGTTATAGAACTTTTCCTGCTGAGTAAAAGAAGAGTACTTTCACTACTGTCAGTTGTTTTATTCAAATTATATAACAGTTCAAATAATCAGGAAGTGCATTTACTGTTCATTACTTCCTGGAAGTTCTGACGGGAAGTGTCCTGGTAGTTTCTATCACATTTTAGGGAGAACTGTATGTCACTGACTTTCTCCTCCATTAGTATGTAACAGAAATCCATTTGGAATTTGACCACTAGAGGACACTGCTAATGTAAAAAACAAAGCTTTAAATGGTAATAACTCTGGAAATATGTATCTCTCAGCAGTGGGAGTACCCATATTTTGCTCAGCAGGTCATGCCCTACAATATGCATTTTTTTCATAAAAAAATGTACTGCTCCTTTAAACATAAGGCTGTGAAAACTTTGAACAATTAAAGGGCTGTATGATCAAAAGAAAAGTGGAAGTGTTCTGGTGCAAACCATTTTCACTATAGGGGAGAACTAAAAATTCCCTTTGATTTAAATGGAGATTTGAACCCTCAAATGCTAGAGAGGTCTCTAATGCATTGCGAGGTTAAAATCCCCATTTAACTCCATGGAAATGTTTAGTTTTCCTCAATGGTGAAGTTGGTTTGCCTTAAAATCAATCTATCCTATGTAGTAATTCGCTAGGATGTTTGTCACGATGCAGTCATGTGCAGTACCCACTTTCGGACAGTCTCTACTGCGCATCTTGTGAGTGAGGTGAAGCAAGACTGCATCGTGTGGAGTAGTGAGGTAGCGGCCTCTTAACCCTTTGAGTGACAGAGGGGTATTCAACGCATTGCAAAGCAATGCGTTGCATACCCCTCTGGCACGCAAAGGGTTAACATTACCCGGACCTTGGCCCGTGGACACGGCTTTTACACTAGTTTCTTAAAAGTGCATTAACCTCTCATGCCCACAGATGTATGTACCCTTCTATAGTTATAACTTTGCTTCCAGCTACATTTGTCTATCTATTTTGGATTACTTATTACATCACCATGACATTTCCCAATTCATTTTAATTCCTATTTTACAAGTCTCTTCCATTTCCTTTTTATTTTAGAAAATACATAGACATGGCTAGCTGGTATACATCTACCCTCAGGAGCTGACCTATAATTTATTCTTATACTTTGTGAGAAAAAAGTGTCTTGGGCTTTAGAATTTAATATCCTTGTTAAAGGGGTTGAACTATTGTCCTTTGTGTAGAAGTCAAATTATCTTCTGTACTCTGAAGCATATAAGAGCTTCAGGGTGTAAGTTAATGCCTCAGAGGATAACCCATGAGATATCAAAACACAGTGAAAAACATTGATTTTAGCTACATGTTACTTGATTAATAACTGTACACAGTCCCATGGAGACTGGTGTACTAAGAAGTAATAGTGCACTTCTGGTGCAACCCAATAACACCATGGGAGACAAATATATATTCCCCAAATCCCCACTGATTTAAATGTGGAGTTTAACCCCTTGAAAGCTACAGAGGTTGGGCTAGATTTCCCAATAGGCAACTGCCTAGAGCCACACCCACATTCTGAACTGTGGGTGTGGCCAGAGCAATCTCAGTATCCCTGGACCAGTTTCATAACCCTTTACAGGCTATTATTTAATCCCCTGGATGCTGGAGAGATATCTAACGCCTTGCTTCACAATGCATTAGATATCTCTTTAGCAACCAAGGAGTTAAAGCATTTTTATTCTAGGATAGGATATTTTCTGTGGCAAGACGGGTAGGGGTGGGAGAGGCTATATGTGGAGCTAAAGGTGCCTATAGTACCTTGCCGAGGAGCATCTGGGATGTAAATCCAACCCAGTACAGAGCAATACATTAGAACTCTCTGTAGCATTGGAGGGGTAGAAAGCCTCATGTAAATCAAGAGGAAAATATATTTGTCCCCTATAATGCAGATGGTTTTCCCCAGAATTGTTCCAGTTACTCTCAGTGAATCAGTTTCAGTCTATAGGATGCATTTAAAAAAATACTGAAAAAGTGTAAAATCTAGACCTCACAGATAATACAAATGAACAAAAAATATGCTGAACAAAATAATATAGAGAAAATTGAAACATAATTGCAATTATATGTGTGTCTCAAATAATCTATTTTGAAAATGATTTCTGGTATGAGAATGAGAAGCTGTTAATGAAACCAAGACAATTACTTTTGTAATGAATTATTGAAAATTCTCCATATAAATACATTGTGTCAGTCCTGTAGATGCCTTGTAGAATCAACGCTTTGTCTATACTGCCCAATGAATTAATTCATTGCAGGGGGTGCTGATTGTTATATACAAATCCATCAGGACAGCTCATTTTCTACATTTGAATGTAAGCATGAAAATCATGAGGCTACACTTAACTCTTTGAGTGCCAGCAAGATATGCAATGCACTATGAAGCAAAGTGATACTTACACCTCTGATACTCAAAGGGTTAAAGGTATATACTAGAGCAGGGGCATTAAAAAATAAAACTAGGTGCAGGTTTTCCTGATCTCCTCACAAGAACATAGGTGAATCATTCAGTGTTCAGTCATTCTGATGGATGTGCCTGAGTTAAAAACATTCATTTGTGTTTAACGGTGAATATCCTAAAAAAATGCACTATCGGGGGGTCTTGTGGACCCTATACTAGACAGAATTATCACTATAGTGCACACTAACACACACGTTCTACCATTGTTAAGACATTGATAAGTAAGTAAGCCTTAACTCCTCCTCCCTCCGAGCAGGAAAATTAAATCATTTCACATTGATTTCCTCTGCAACTTTTTAGTGTATGGAAGAATTTTCATCAGAAATAGCTTTGTACATAGGTGATAGACACCAATATCAGTCTAGTGTATTTAATGCAGAATCATATCATTATGGTTTGCCTGCATATTAAATGCTTCTCCAGGTTTGATTTTTAGCCAGTTCATTGACTCTATATCCTTTGTCAGTGACCCAGTAACTTTTGGTAACATTGTACCTTTTATCGGTGACTATACATTTTTTGCCACATTGTAATAGTAACATAGTAAATTTCATTGAAAAAAGACACAAGTTCATCAAGTTCAACCTTTGCCTTATAACCCAGAAAAACTAAGAATTATATAAGCCTTCCTGCTTCTAAAATGAGTATTAGCATATTTACCAGGACTTTCTGTTTTACTTACTAATACATAGTATAACCCTGTATGTTCCCTCATGCTAGGAATGCATCTAATATTCTCTTTAATTTTTCCATTGTACCTGCCATTACCACATCCGTGGGCTAAGAATTCCACAATATAAACCTCTGTTGAAGTTGAAACCTTCTTTCCTTAAATCAGAAGGGGTGAACCCTAGCTCATTATAGTGGTCCTTGTATTGACCTCACATATACTTAAACAATGTAATAAGATCTCATCTTAGGTGTCGTTTCTTTAGACTAAATAAACCAAGTTTGGCTAGACATTATTCATACTTCAAATCCTCCATTCCCTTAATGTTGTCGCTCTTCTATGTACTCTCTCCAGTTCTAGAGTATACTTTTTCATAACTGGTACCCCAAACTGTACTGCATATTAGATTACACGGTTTGCACAGTGGCAAACTTATGTTATCTATTCTTGCTTCAATACCCCTTTTTCTGGAAGACAGTACTTTGTTTGCCTTTGTTACTGTAGTTTGATACTGATTATGTTTCCAGGTTTACAGTCTACAAACTCTCCCAGATCTTTCTCTATCAACAAGTTTCCTAGAAAGATTCCATTAACCCCTTCAGTGCCCAGGGCTTGGGACATTTCCTATACCCTGTAAGCCAGATATATTTTCATCATTTTTGCAAAGATTTTCGCCCATCCCTACATATTTCCAATATGATTCACTTATTGCATTTATGATAGCTAGTAATGCATTTTTTATACTTTATCTGCTGCTTCTATCCTTGTTTGGTAATGTATTATTTGTACTATAATTTCTGTTTCTGTAAACTGCTGTATACATGCATTGGACCACATAAACAATGATACATCCATAAATACATATGGTACAGCTGGTTTGCTCAATTCTTTGTATATCAACCTGAATGAAAGAATAAATTGATTAATTTATATGTTTATTTATGTAGTGTCACAATTGTACACAGCACTTTACAAATTAAGGGTTTAGGCAATACAAGGTTAGAAGTGCTTTGCAAAGTGAAACACTGGAAGTAAGGTCTGTGCCCATGTTTGCAATCTACAATCTTACAAACCTCACTGCTTTTGACCCTATGATAGCAGCAAATAGAGGTGGGAGAAAAGTGAGAAAAATTTCCCACATGACTTTTCACTAAAAACGGACAATTTTTCTGCTTTTTTGTGTAAATTTTTCCTTTTTTTCCAGTGCAAAATTTTCCTCCTTTTCACTTATTCCAGCAAATTTTTCTTCAATTCTACAACATTTTTCTCCTCTACTAACACATTTTCCCCTATATTTCCTATGGTGCAACATTCCCCAGCACAATATTACTTGTTCTGAGGGCTGTAGTGGAGAAATAAGTAGTTGAAAGTCAAAGCTGTGACTCCTACATCAACATATACCTTGAAAAATATGTTAGCATGCAGAATGCATTTTTCCTTTGCCCACAACACTAACTTTCTGCTTAAGTGACACTGGCACATATTCATGATTATTATTAGTGATGAGCGAGCGTGCTCGGCCGATGCTCGTATCGGCTCGAGCATCGCTCTGCTCGGCACATGGCGGTACTCGTCGAGTACCGCCATGTGCTCGCCCGACATGTTCGGGTGGCGGGGATCTGTGCCGGAAGAGGCACAGATCCGAAGAAGCTCCGCTGGACCACCAGGGACTGGAGGTACGGGGGCATTGCGGAGATGAAGGGGGCATTGCGGAGATGAAGGGGGACATTGTGGAAGAGGGGCATAGACTCTATGCCCCTCTTCCACAATGTCCCCCTTCATCTCCGCTATGCCCGTCTTCCACAATGTGCCCCTTCATCTCCGCTATGCCCCTCTTCCACAATGTGCCCCTTCATCTCCGCTATGCCCCTCTTCCACAATGTCCCCCTTCATCTCCTCTATGGCATAGAGGAGATGAAGGGGGACATTGTGGAAGAGGGGCATAGCGGAGATGAAGGGGCACATTGTGGAAGAGGGGCATAGCGGAGATGAAGGGGCACATTGTGGAAGAGGGGCATAGCGGAGCTGAAGGGGGACATTGCGGAGCTGAAGGGGGCATTCGGAGATGAAGGGGGCATAGCGGAGATGAAGGGGGCATTGACCAGGCACCCTCCCCTCATCAGAGCAGGGGGTGCCTGGTGTCGCCCCATTCATTCCAATGGGGCTCGGGTGCTCGGCCGAGCACTCGAGCCTCAGGGGGTGCTCGGTCAGAGCACCCGAGCACCCGAGCATCGTGGTGCTCGCTCAACACTAATTATTATTATTATTCTTTATTTATATAGCGCCAACTAATTCCGCAGAGCTGTACAATTGGGAATAGACATACAGAGGTATTAAATAGTACAATCAGATGTGGAGAACAGAAGGATCAGAGGGTCCTGCTCGTGATAGCTTACAGTGTAGAGGAAGGTAGGTATGACACAGAAGGAGTAAGTGCTATTGGGTTTAAGTGCCTCCTGCCACATGAACTGCCAGTCAGTGGGTGGGAGTGAGAAGTGCTGTTGAGTGCAGTGGTCCAGTAAGGGGCGATTCTTAGTGATAATGTTTATGGAGGCAGTTGATAGGCTTCCCTGAAGAGGTGAGTTTTGTCAGGGAGCGTCTGAAGATTTGAAAGCTGGGGGAGAATCTGATGGGGCAGGGGAGGGAATTCCAGAGCTGAGGTGCAGCATGGGAGAAGTCCTGTAGGTGGGAGTGGGAGGATGTGATAAGAGCTGTGGAGAGCAGAAGGTCGTGTGCAGGGCGAAGATGGTGGGTGGGAGTGTATTTGGAAATGAGAGATGATACCAAGTGATAAACAAATAATTTACAACCTACAGTATGGCAGATGTGTATAATAGTGGTGGTGGTGGGGGACTGGTGTGGTGTGATTGGTGGGACCTTGACAAACTGCATCCATCTCGGGAGGAGAGGGATCATCATAATTTATTACACACGCTGCAACAACCATTGGTGCAGTCAGTTTTTGACTGTACTCCTATGTCTCTGCACTGCTCCACCTTTCCCCATCTCCCTTGTGCATTTGCTGAACATTACTCAACTACTGTGTGTGTGTTTTTACTCTCAACTACACAACTGATGGAGTGTGATGTCTTGCCTTAGCCCTCAACAAAATTCTCAATATCGTCTGCTGGCTATCAAGTCTGCCTTATTCACAGAGATCACATCAGGCTCCCAGTCAGCTGTATGTCACCTAATATATTTATCTGTTTAATTATTTATGGATTAATTGTTTTAATTTTTGAATTATATTTTATTTTTTTAAGTTGTCCACCCTATCTAATCACAGTCAGTCCCCCAATAATATATATATATAACAAAAAAACAAAAACAACAACTTATTTCCCCAGAATTCCCCAGCACAGATACAATGAAAGAAAACTCAGCAAGCAATTTGGACCCCAGCTGCATGTGTCTTCTTCTCCCTCAGATTGCCCCTAGACTCCCCTAATACAGAGTACAAATGTCCTACCTAAAAAATTCCCTAAACTAAGCTTCAATTCCTTTATTTGCCTATCTTCTCTAGCTCAAAAACATTCTGCCTTCTCCTCTCAAAAACACAGAATGGCTGCTGTGAAGGCCTGACACCCTTTTATATGGCTGTAGAAAAGTAGAGAAAACTTTCATGTGGTGGGAAAAATGTCTCTTCCCATTGATTTCAATGGAATAAGCTAGGTGAAAAAAGCAGAAAAACAACACTTTTCACAGGACATTTGCAGATTTTGGTTTAAGGAGGACATTTTCGCCCATCCCTAGTAACAAAGTGAACGTCCTACTCAACTTCAGAGTGTAAAAAGACTATTCTTCTGGACCACACAGCATGAAAAACTATCCCACCAGACCATACAGTAGGAAAAGACTATCCTACCTCATATCACTACTTTCTCCTCTCATCAACTTTTCCCGATATCACCCTTAATATTTACTGGTCCCCCTACCCCTCCATATTATATTTTTCTCCCTCATTAACTCCTCCCATCAACTTCGTCCCACCACCCCCACATAATTTTCTTCTCCTCCAATATGACAGTCAAACAAGCTTCTTATTCACTACACCCTATTGCCTGTCCAACTCTTTCTTCCTGCACCTAATCTTAAAGATATAGTAGTCTCATGAAATGAGATAAAAGCATGATGAGATCATGAAATACTGGTTAAGGTATTATGATCTTATGTTATAATAGTCTCATGTAATATACATTAATTTGAACATTGAATGCTGGCTGACAGACAAGGGTTGTCGATGCTTTGCTTTCTCATGGTTCTGGTTTCTCTGGTGGGTGATAACATCACTGGTTATATATCTAAATGTCTATAAACTCTGAATGGAAACTATGGTAACATTTATCACATTTAACTAAATCCAGCCAGTGCTAAGTTGAATATAAATTATGTTCAAAATAACATTAAAAGAAGTCTATTTTGTTCAAGTGGTAGGAATTAAAGCTCCATCTAATGACAAGTTATCTGTTAGCGATTTTATAATAGCAGGTCTGTTCACTGCAGAATACACAAAACACATAAATGAATAATGTACGCAGTGACCAAGCACTTGCGTTACAGCCATTTAAATTCATAAAGGTCTACTGTAAGATAAGAATACCATTGTGCCAAGAACATACTGTACCTCATCTTGGTAGAAAAACATAGAGGACTGTTTAAGAAGAGATAAGACATTAAATACACAGAATCAGTTTATTATGCTGCATATTGTCAGAGACACTGGGGTAGGCAAGTGGAAAAAATATCTATCCATGCGATGTTGTTATATTAATTCTGCAAGCAGCTTTTCTTTTCACAAGATAAGCTCACTTCTTTCTTTTAATTGCATATTGAGGTGAATCTGAATATAATTAAAAAAATGCCTTAACCCTGTGACACATAGCAAATCAATGCACTTAACATCCCTGTAGTCTCCAGAGAGTTGATACTTGATATAACATTAGCATAAATCACACTGAGTTGCCCATATAATAAGCAGGCATCCACAAAGTAATTTCTCTTTGAGTGCCATAGAGGTGTCCAGCACCTTCTGGTATTCAAAGGGTTAACCCATTGAGTGTCAGAGAGGTATCCAACGCATAATTTGATGGATACCTATCTGGGATTCAAGGGGTTAAACATACACTCAGTAATAGATATTCTGCAGTGTCAGTCTATTATATTACCCCTAGTGTTTGTAGTTTGTATAGCAGTGCACACTTCCATCCTGCAAGTCTATGATTTGAATCAGTAGAAACAACTTCCTGGGGCTGGATTCAATACGATAAGTGGTGAAATTCTGGAGAATCCAATTACATCATTGGGAACAAGCCAGCATTCCCCAAATGTTTTCTAACATTCAAGGGGTTAAAAGCACCATTTAAATCAATCACAATTTTACCTAATTAAGCACAAACATTCAATTCTCATTGCTGGATATCACCAGTCAGTCTCAATGACAGAGCCACTCATTATTCACCTGTAATTAAACAGGAGATATCTTATAAAGCTAATCTGTTGTTGTGCCCCAAGGAACTAGGTTGAGAAGCAGTCACCTAAATCATAGAAACAATGGAAAGAGGTCAGTGCTCCAAGGGGTTTGCAGTCTATTGTATAGCATTCTTAAATATGTTTCTGCTTTTATCTAAAAATAATAAATCACAAGAAGATCATGAGAGAGATGATATGGTACATGTTGGTATTGGGTTAATAACTATATAATAATTAAAGAAAGCTCTAGTCAGTGGTTCCCAGCTTTATCCTCAGGGGATTGTAACAGGCCATGTCTTGATGATTCCTGTACTTGTACACTTGTGAGTTAATTAAATGATTGAGCCTCTGATTCACTCGTCTGTTCACAAGCAGGGAATTCCTAAAGACAAGACCTGCTAAGCTTCCCTGAGGAGATGGTTGGGAACCACTTTTCGAGGTTTAACTCCTAGGTCCATTAGATCAAAAATGAAGTGTTAACTACAGTACATGTCTAATGTGCTATTTTAATGATATGCAAATTAAAAGGAAGCCCTACTAAAGCCTAATCTATCCTATATAATAAAACTCTACTGTTATTTGTCAGAAGCCATCATGCACAGTACAGTTGCGCAGAGGGGACTATTGTCTGAATTTGGAGTGGGCCATTCCGTTATCAGCCACGGCGCGGGCAGTCTCTACTGCGCATGACTGCAGCGTGTGCAGCTAACTGTACTGCGCATGACAGCTTCTGACAAATAATGGTAGAGCTTTATTATATAGGATAGAGTAGGCCTTAGTAGGGCTTCTTTTTAATTTGCATATCATTAAAATATCACAAAGCATATTAGCCGCAGAGCGGGCATTCCCTACTGCGCATGACTGTACCGCAGCCATTGCTGGGTAGCACTGTGGCCCATGTACACGGGCTCTTCAACTAGTATATATATAAAAGAGAAAGCCTCATTGCATAATTTATGTCTCCTAGGGAGACACACAACCCCAGGGATGTCAGTAAGGAGGGGATATAGAAATCTTCTCCTAATGCCAATGCTGGAAATACAGGAGAGCGTGATTTCGACAGGAGTGGGCAGGGTTTAACTTCCTGCTCAACCAGAAAGAAATATGGCCGACACACACAGACAGACACACATACACACAGATACATAGACACACACATATATATATATATATATATATATATATATATACTGTGACACACACACACGCACTATCTCTCTATCTCTCTCTCTCTCTCTCACTCACTCACTCTGACTCCCAGTGGCCTCAGCTGGACCTGTAGTACAGCCACTGAAGGGAAGCTGCAGCACCAGGGGAACATTATGGCACTCAAAGGGTTAAGGTAGGCCCTCATTGTTCAATTATTTCACGAGTGACAACATTTGCCATGCAATACAGAGGGCAGGAAGCCATCAGGTACACACTTAACCCCCCAACTGCCACAGGGTTGTATTTTACCCCTCAGGACAGACCCAGCATAGGGGTAAGTATCCTCAAACCCCTCACACTGTAAACTTCCACTTCCCTCCCACTTCTCCTCCTTCCCCAACCTATTCGTAACACTTTTTCAATTGTATGTCAAGCCCCGCTCCCTACTCGCAATTAAGCCCTGCTCCCTTTTAACCCAAGTTTCCTCATTGATCTCTCCCCAGCAGCACCACATGAGTACCCTCCAGAGACTTTGCAAGACAAGGTTCCCAGGTATGAATACACTTCCCACTGCTATTTAACTCCAACATGGCACACCAATGTATGCTGCATGCCATTCTATACCTTAACCCTTTGAGTGCAAAAAACATTGCAAACCCCTTTGACAGTCAAACGGTTAACATTCTGCTATAACGCTCCTTTTATTTTCTGCTTTCCATTTGCACAACCCTACACACAGGCATAATACTGCAATTCTGGGCCAAAGTAAAGGAGAAATAAAAAATAACATTGATGTAATGGCATACCTCCCAAGTGTCCCTCTTTAGGAGGGACAGTCCTTTTTTCAGATACAAATCCATCTGTCTCTCTTTTCTACTCTTTTGTCCCTCTTTTCTGGAGAGCACAATAAGTAGTGTGTATCACATTGCTCCACAGCAATAAAACACATACATGTGTAGCTAATCTTCAATATATGTGTTTTGAAATTAATCTGTGTAAATAAAATATTTTAGTCTTTAGTGTGTTTGTGTGTGTGCATATGTCTGTTGCTGGTTTGTGTGCATATGTTTTTTGCATGCATGTGTGCATGTCTGTTGCATGTGTGTCAGCATATCTGTTGTGTGCATGTGTGTCTGTGCATGTCTGTTGCGGGTCCATCTCTGTTACATGTGTGTGTACATGTGTGCATCTTCGGTGTGTGTATGCATGTCCTTTGCATGTTTCTGCTGCTCACTGTGTGTATGTGTCTGCCTGTGTTACATATATCTGTGTTTCTCAGTGTGTATACATTTCAGACACGTACTCCCAACAGTCATAACGTGACGAACAAGCTAGTTATGGCATATAAAATATATGTCCTGCTTAAAGTGACCACATATCGCCTTAAATCAGGGACTCCTGAACATTTCATTCTGCATACTGCATAGGAATCAGTGTAACCCTGCAGTATGTATATGTGTTTTTTCCCCCACTTTAATTGTTGTCAGCATGCCAGCACACGTGACCTTCTAAAAAAATGTACAGGATTTGTCCGCTATTCTTAATTCAACTCAAAGGCTTTATATGTGCGTCATTTCTTTTCTTGGGAATCTAATAAATTATTTTAAGTTTCATTATCATATGTCATTATTAAAGCCAATGTTGTTTCTCATTCAAAGTAACAAAAGCTGGTAAATTGGGGTATATTGCTTTGGAAACATTAACTCCATGCCCCCACTCTGGTGTTTTGTAATTAACATCTTATATGACATCACATCTGATACAAGTAATTACAAATTAGATGATATTTGAAAAACTAGGTGCGAGTTTAATCGAACATACCAAATCAGGGGTTTGTAGTCTGTGGTGGTCAAATACAAGCTGATATCCATCTGAGAAGTTCTCATTTGCTATTCATTCTCAATCTGAATTTAGATTCCTGCAACAAGTGTTTAATATAGTTTTGCCAGATATGATCTATGAGTATATTTTCCTGTCTTGCACAAACACAATAAATGATTGACAAGTTTGTGTTTTTTCAGTGATCATGACATGCAGCAAAAAAGCAGGTATAAAATAAAAGCTAGGCTTTTTTGAATTGCACTTTTACTTTTATAGCTATATGGAAATCTGTGGGAAAATATTACCAATGACAAGCAAAATAAAGCTGAATTGTTGGGATCACTGGAAACTGAAAATATGCACATAAATCTAGACTGATAAAGAGTAGACTGGGCCCCCTGGTAAGCTATTCTGCATATAGCATTAGGCATAAAACAGTGTTTTTGAACTTTTGTCTTCAGAAATCATTTAAATATATCCTCCTTGTTTGTGTTAGTTGTATGCATGATTATAAGATGGGTTTGGGATTAATTTAACATGTTTAGTGACACATTGGGGGTTATGCACTAAGGTATGATAAAGAAGAGATGACTTCTCCAGTGATATCACATCTCCAGTTCCTATGTTATTCGATGGAGCTTATGCACTAAGATTTCTCCAACTTTGGAGATCCTGGGGCTCAATATTATTAGCCCCATTTTTTTAGAAAACAAGCTGTGGTGGTTTTGACAGCTTAGTTTGCAATTCTATTAACTTTGCTGTCAGCAACCACAGACCCGCAAAAATGTCCTACTGGTGCACAATTTGCACCCATTGAACATCACACAAAAATGTAGACTTTGCTATCCCATTCCATAAGGTGGTTTCAGCTATATTTAACCCTTTGCGTGCCAGAGGGCTACCCCTCAGGCACTCAAAGGGTTAACTGCTCTTTGGGGGCTTCATTTGTTTTTAAGCAACACACAAAAGAAGACAAGAAAGAAGAGAGGGAGAACAGAAGACAGAAGAAAGAAGAGAAGATTAAAGAAGATGGACAATAGATGGCAGATGAGTGTTACATTTCTGACTATTTTGAGCTCATTCTCATTGTTTGACTCTGTCAAACAACGAGAGTTGGCTTTTTTTCCTTTCATGATCCCACAATTTGCGCTATTTGTGGGAATAAAAACCAACAACGAGCATTTGGCCTAAATGTGAGTTTTGGCCACCAATGCTCATTGTTCCATGTACCTCACTATCTATAGAATAGCTGAGGTGCTTAAGTTGGTTTATCAGTTGGTCTTGTTTTTACTATTACCACCATTTTAACCAGTGATAATAATATTGAGCCTTGCGTGCACAGGCTGTATAGAATAACATAGGAACTGGAGGAATGGCATCACTGGAGACATTATCTCCATGTTCTCACCTCTTTATCACATCTTAGTTCATAACCCCCATTGTGTAATGTAATTATTAAAACAAGAAAACACATTGCTTATATGAATTTTAGAGAAGGGTAGGAGTGACTGCTCAGTAAATGCTATTGAATTTTCATTACTTTCTTTGTCTGTCAAGACTGTTCAGTGGTGACTTATTATCTCCATTTATATTGCAGAGAATGACATTATCCCATCTGTTCTGTCCTTCTGATTTAACAAATGGTTGGAGTTTAGATACAATACTTATGAAAATATACTGCATGAAATTATTAAACTTATTCATTACAAATTGTTCTTTTTGAGCCCCACGTGATGTACATTTATTTCACAAAATAGTTTGCAAAAAACTGACGTTATGAAGCACAAATAATGTGTCTGATCTACCATTCATTATCAATAGCAGATAAGGAATACTGTGATGTTTATAGTATAACTGAGATCTACATCAAATTGCAATACAGTTTAACTGATTTGAAACTATTAATGTTCAGGAAAAATGGCTAAGCTCACTAATTTATACTTGATGTAAGAGCATTTGTAGTTTTATTCTATACAACATTATAAGATTGTGAAGTGAAACTCACTGCTTAGAGTGGACATTTGCCATCCAAGGGGTTGCTCAAGCGGATTTCCATCTTTGGATCAACTCCAGAGGTATATATACTTTTTTTTTTAATATGTATTTATTATTTATTTATTTATTATTTATTTATTCATTTTAAAGGGGAGATAGTAACTATTCATTTTCATATGTTCCTATTTTATGGTGATGGTGGTATGATGAGGGTAGAACTAACAACACACTCAGCAACCAGAAAAGACTCCCACTCAACCACGTCCTATCTTTTATAGAAAATTTTATCAAATCCGGTGCCACAGTGGTCAGCCAGAATGCCATATACAGGAACAGGTACAAGTACTAAAGGTCAATAATAAACCTAAAATAAAATAATGTTTTGACAACACATAGTTGCTCATTAAAGTAAAAAAGAATATTTAATATATGCATGCAAGTTTATCTCAAAATATATTGTGTAATGCGTCCATGCACATGGGTCTATGCAAAATGGGTCTACAATAAATGCATGTAAAATTGTAGAATAATGTTTAGCGGCACCAAATCATAAATCCTAAAAGATGCTACCATTCAATTCCAATACTTGATGTAATATGCACATCAGACCGTACTGGCCTAAACATATATATTAAACTCACTTTAAATAGACCAATGAAAAATTAAAAATGCTGAATACTTGAAATCCTGCACTGACTCAGGAGGATATGTTCAAAAAAACAAAAATTGTAGAGTAACCTTCTGACAGAGCAGAAATCCAAATATCACCCTTACTTACTGTGCTATCATAAAAGTCCCAAAATGTACCCCAAAAAAGGATCATTGAATATTTTGAATTATAAAAAAAATAAAATATAAATACAATTGAGCCTTAGCCATAACTTATGTGTAAGACATGAATCCAATTATTGGTTAAATCAGTATTAAGTACAAAGTTCATTACAATGGATTACTTTCTTAAGACTGGTCCACAGTAGGCTACTTACATATATAACTCAGAGAAATATGTATGTATATGTAAATAAGATAATTTTACATGTACATATACATAAATATTTCCGGTTATGAGGATTCAGGCGCAAAAGAAATGGTTCAATCAAAAACAGTATTTATTAGAACACCAGTCAGAGTCTTAGATCACATGGCAATTTTAATCTATACTTCCTTATAAGGAATTAAATAGCATGCACAAGACTAACTTCCAACTACAAAAATAGATTTAAGAATACAGAGCACAAAACATTATAACATTTCTATATACCTAAGTGCACTGTGTGTTTTGGAATAATAACCTGGGCAGAGTCCTCCTTCACATGCTTCTGTTACTGCTCTCCTCTCCTTTTCTCTCCTTCCTGCCTCCTTCACTGCATCTCTTTCCTTCACTCCATCTTCCTCCTTCACTGCATCCTCCTCCTCCACTCCTCCTTAGCTGCTCAAATGTAATCTAATCCCTTGTTTTATACTCTTTTCAGTAGCCATTGCTTTCAAGGTAACTACGCCTAAACACATGACAGTGCACTTTGTGATACACAGCTAACAGGTGTGGGTGTCTAATTTTGCTGGCAAAACCTTATTTAAGACACTTCTAAATAAGGGTAATTTAAGAAGTTAACTTGTCAGCTCAGGGAAGCAAACTGCTAGATGTGTATCAAAGGCAAAAACACATTACAATGCACTTTGTGATACACAGCTAACAGGTGTAGGTGCCTAGCTTGCTGGAAAAAAACCTTATTTGGGACACTACTGAAAATACCTATTTCTTTGAAGGATAAGGGAATGTCAGCCCAAGGTCAGCAACCCCCCTGCTACATATGTTCCTCCCTTAGTTCTCAGGCCATTTGTCAGCGAAGAGGTGATACCCTCTCCGAGTGGACAAAGGCAAAAAGAATGGCACATACATCTGATTTGTGTATATATACCATCTGTATTTGCAGAAAAAAAATTATGTATCAGTATTATGTGTGTACCGTAAAACATACTTGTACATCCCATTACCACTGATATTTATTCATTGGCCACTCATAGAGAGCATGAGATTACACAAGGACACTTAGTCCTTGTCCATTACATCAGCAGGACTATGGTCCACCTGCCCACATTACTGTTATTCTGGGAGTGAGAGAAAATAGATCTGCAACTTAATATGCCTGTGCCCCACCTGTCCAGAACAACCTGACCATTGATGTATGCTATACAATGCAGACATATCTATCTATCTATCTATCTATCTATCTATCTATCTATCTATCTATCTATCTACATACTTTATTTGTATACCAACATCTGTTTACATGAAATGGAGATATTGCACAAGCAATAACCCATCTGGTAACAGTAGCACAGATTATACACTTGAGCACCCACCTCTATATTGGACTTACGGTTTGTTGTTGTCAGGTACTGAGACTGAGACCACACTTTCATTTATGCATGGCCACATAAGCCCCCACTAGTTTATTAGACTCACATTTCTTTTCCATGAAATATTGGGATCACACTTGTTCATTTATACACAGACTCTTAGGCCCCCATCTTTGTATTGGACTGTTCTTGACCATCACATACTGTGACCTAATTCGTTCATCTCTTTCTCATGACCTCGTTTGGCATTCTTTCAAATTCTCACCAGCAAACACCCCTAAGTGTCCGGATTTCTTTAGATCTTCAGCCAACACATAATTTGGGAAATGTTTGTTCTTGGTCCATAGTACTTCAATGTACTATGGTAACTGGCATGTATTTAACCCTTTGAGTGCCAGAGGGGTACACAAAGCATTGGTTTGCAATGTGTCGCATACTACTCTGGCACTCAAAGGGTTAAAGCAATGGATAAGTCAAAAAATAATGCATAACTCCAAAATGTTTTTGAGGTCAGACTTCTTACTCTGGGAGAATGGTTATAAAGTATTCATCCATCATACTGGTGTGATTTAACCAATAATTGTATTTATGTCTAACAAGCAAGATGTTATAAATGAGTATTAACTGTATATACATTTGATTTTTATAATTCAAAATCTTTTTATGATATATTCTATTTGCAACTTTTTTGGCATTATTAGAAACATATACAGTAGATATATCTTTGTACTAGTACTTTTTAAATATATATCAAATGCTTTTTTGGGGGATACATTTCTGGACTTTTAGGATGGTAAAGTAGATGAAGGTGCTATTTGGGTTCCACTCAGGAACTCAGGAGGTTGCTATACAATTTTATAGACATTTTTCTGTTTATTTGTTTGTTTTTTTATTTTTTTATGTACACTTCCTTCTGAGTCCATGTGGGATTTCAAATATTCAGTCTTCATTTGATTTTTATTATAGATTGATTTTCAGTGAGTTTGACATATGTTTTTTTTTTAAAACCTGTACGGTCTTGTGGAGTATTTTTTGGCTGTGCTTATTATAATAAATAGTGGGATCCAATTATAGCATCTTTCATGATTTTGGATTTGATTCTGTTAAAAGTTATCATACAATTTTCCATGCATTTTTTAGACCCATTATATTTTTTTTATGTATGCCATTTACATTGTGAGGTTTTTTTTTACCTTTAGTTAATACAAACAATACATCGATGTGCAATACAAATATAAAACACAACACATAATCATTCAAATTACAAATACAATAACAATACATTTGAGACATAGGATATATGATTTTATTTAATACATAATCCTCTACTATATCCTTATATTCCTTATAATGCCCTGGGTCCTTTCATATCATTTTCATCCAGGGGTCCCATATATTGTGAAACTTATCTGTATGCCCTTTACTTTTATAATAACCCTTCATCTTCCATTTTACAGATGAATTGGATCTGTGGATCTAGCGCTAGGGATTGACCGCCTTTGTCCATATTTTTGCCACGAGAAGACTCTGAAGTGATTGCTAGGATATATGTATGGGGCATCATTTATATTATTAACTGGCGAGTGTCAGGGATGATATACATAACACTAACAGAACGTGCATAAGATAAGCAGCACGATTAATTCCTGACAACTGCACTGGTGGTGGAGGTTCAGGGGCTTTTACAGCTCGGCATCCACTTATGATACATTGTTGCAGAGCTAATTAAGACTGTGAGAACACTACATTGTAGCATACATATCTAGCCAGCTGAACTTCTTGACTGAACCGTTATGTAGAGCGATATCGGTGGTAAATGAGCCACAGACGATTGTGAACATATATAGAAAGGCCTATCATTGAGGAGGTGTAACAAAGATATCTTACTAATATATATTAATAAACTCCATCTGTCTGTGCTATCGCTTGAGGGAAACTCTCAGAGCCGCTGTGAACATATAACAGCCTAATTGAGAAACGAAAGGAACTAATCACTGATTACTCAGGAATTGTCCTGACTCCACTTACAGTAGAGTGGATCAGTTGGGCATTAACTGTTTCTACTCCCGTAGAGATGCATGTTCTATCATATAAATTAATCATGGGTAGATGTGCATATAGCCCTTGCACAGCTGTAAATATTTGTGAGGAATTAACATTTGACACTCGAATACTTTATTATCAGACTCAGGCTTCAGGTTAACGAATTACATTTAGATCTCCCCCATACTGCCATTAATAGTCTCTGTTAACCCTTGGTGGGGACAATATTAGTTTGATGGTGGGTTTCTTTATTTTAATACTTGTTTTAATATTCCTTATTTAGATGGGATACACTGGGCATGTTTTTATTAAGACATTAATAAAAGTTAAGTTTTGATGATTGTATATTTATGCCATTTAGGCAATTTAAATACTGAACTGATCTCTTGGGTCATATGTCAGTAGGATAGTTTGGTATTCATTTGAAAGATACATATCCATGAGGATATTGGACCTATTCCTTTTTTTCTAGTTGTTTTTATTCAAAAGTTATAACTGTTCAAACTGCCAGGGATTTAGTAAAATAATTGTTACTTCCTAGAAGTTCAAACTGTCAGGAAATTAAGCATCAGCTTCTATCACATTCTATAGAAAAGTATGTGTCAATAACTCACCTCTCTCCTAGAATGCAAAAGAATAAGGGTTATGTACTAAAGCATGAGTAAGTGGAAATAACTTCTCCAGTGGCAATGTTATTCTATAGAGTAGAAGATCTCCAAAGTTGGTGCATTGACTTCATAGAATAACACAGGAATAGGAGATGTGGTATAACTGGAGAAGTCCTCTCTGCTTTATCATCTCTTTATCAAGCCTTAGTGCTTCTCCCCCATTAACTTCCTGAAATATGACCAGTAGAAAGAACTTTTAAAAAAGCAACATTTAAACTGTAATCACTGTCAGCAGTTTCCCTTATTTTATTCAACAGGAAAATCCCTACAATCCTACAATTTAATTCACTTTAAATTCAAAGGGGCTTCATGTCTGTCAGTGGGGAAAGAGATTAAGGAAAACCCATATCTCATCACAACAAATGTGATGTTGATACAAACGTGATTTTGTGTGTGCAAATAAACTGAACATATTACTTAATGTGAATAAATGTGCATATACTATAATTAGTAACTTTTAACCAATCTTCTATAAATACATAATGTAAATTGCTCTATGCTAATAAAATAAACCTATTGTTCAAAACACATAGTAAAGTACTCTAAATCTTTTATGTATAAGACTGAATCTAATGTACTCCCCAAACCTAGTGATGACTTTATTCCAATCCACGTGTAGTAAATAATATGCCTCTAAAAATGAATACTAACACATGGTCATGCTCATGACCATGTTTTACCGATTCGGTCTACAAATCTCTAGATCTTTTTATTTGGTCAGATCATCTGTCACCAAACAGGGTTCCTTATATAGCAGCCAATTCAAACAAGCAAATCCATGAAGTTGAGATATCCCCCTTTGAAAGGTCTAACTTCCAGGGATCTTGATCTTGCTGAAGCAATGAGTACCCCCACTGTGCACTATTTTAACAAAACGTGACTAATGCAATGGACAGTTTTGCACTTGTTCTCCTTCAACTACACACATCATGCAGCTACTCTCCCCAGGGATACCAATAGACATCATTGGGCATAGGACAGGTGCGATTGGGAGGGCCGGGCCCCCAACCCTGTTTTTGTGTACTAGAACTCAGGTAGTAAGTAGCAGAGGTGCTCACCTGTGCCTCAATATAATCAACCTCAACCCTTATGTCCAGCATTAAGTCTTTGAATGCTAAAGGGATGTCCAAGTTCCTTGCACTCAAATGAATAATGTCGATTAACCCTTCCTTTGCCAGAGGAGTGTTCAATACATTGTGCTTTGGTGACCCTTCTAGCAGTGACATAATTAAACCATTTTAACCCTTTCAGTGCCAGAGTGTTGGGCACCCCTTCAGCACTGAAAGAGTTATTAATGTACAAAAGACTTGTCCAAGCAGCATTCACAGCAGGCAGCTCTAGTCTTCTGTATGTTCCTACATATATGTAAACTGAGTGTGAAACATGGTTATAACTTCCACTGCTTGTGTCCTGTTACTATTACAGATACAGAGAAATAGGCCATTGTCAGAGAGAGAATGCAATGCATGCTTGAGTATAAAATGTATTAAGTGCAATGTCTACTTGTTCTAGAATGCTGACACTGGATTCAATATGTCTAGTTAGAATTCAGTTCTTTCTCCGACAGTGGCCTGTCTTTCTACTTCTGTCATTGAGACAGGACACAGACACAAAGCCAAAAAAATATAGATCTCTGTGGTGAAGCCCCCCCCAAAAAAAGAATAGTAACAACACAATCCAGTATGCATTGGGTCCAGGTCCAGCCTTGACCCAGGCCTTGGTTCCTCCATCCCACACAACCATTGAGTAAATATGTCACCTCTGATGAACAGTGCAGTATTTGCTGAGTATTTATATTCAATACTTTCAGTTCCAAAGGCTTGGGGATTTTTTATTTTTTATTTTTTTTTATTTTACCCTGTTGCCAGGACACATTTTCAACATTACTGCTATACAACTGTTTAGGTATGATTCTCATATGTAACTTTCTAATTGTATATGGATATATATTTCTTTATTAAAAGTACCGGTATATATCCCACAGCATCAAGTGAGGGGTCATTTGTCTTTCTACCCATAGCTTGGTATACATAATTTTTCCAGAATGCCACACTACAGGAATAAAATAGGCATTTTTCTACATTTTCTTTGAAAACTATTCTGTTTTCTACTGCATTTTTAGCTCCTACTCACCATTTTTGCAGCTTGATGGTATGAGTTGGCATAATGTTGGGGGTGTCAAAAACACAAAAGCTACACCAACTATGATCTCTCACTTTTTTTAAAACATGACTGTCCTGTACTAAATATTTGCAACAACTAGAGAAATGAAGAAAAGATAGACAAAACATACAGTTTTGTGAAGAAAATAAACCACTGCATCAAATTATGGGTCACTTGCCTTCTACCTCTAGCTTAATGTGCACAAATGTTTGTAGAAGGTAGTAATAAAGAAAAAAGTGGCATTTTTTTATTTTATACTTTCACCCCTTTGGATGTACTGAAATCTTTGAAAATGAACAATGAATTTTTTACTGTATTCATTAGCTACTGCTGTTATAAGAAAAATGGCCCCCCACTGGTTGACATAATTTTTCTTACTTTTTTTTAATGACTAATACTAAATGGTTGCAGCAAATACAGAAATGAAGGAAAGGTGGACAAAGCATACATTTTTTTTACAAAAGATAACCCACCTTATCAAATAAGAAAACATTTGCCATTTTTTCCCTAGCCTGCTGTGCACAGATGTATCCAGAACAAAGTCTTGCAATTACACCACTTCAAACATATTGAAGTCTTTGAAAACCACTACTTTCAACAACAGTGTGTCTTGGTCCTGCACATAAAGATTATTTGGTCTGGCGGGGGAGGCTTTATGATAAGCTCTGCCATGCAATTTCACAAGATTTAAATATTTTAATTAGGAGGAAGAAGAAAAAAAGTCATATGATTACCTAAAGGTTTGTCCAACAGGAAAAAGAGGTCTCCATTGCAATCACTATAAAATTCAAGGGGTTAATTGAATATATTTTTACGTGCTTACACTACTTTACTCAATGTTACACAAGCTTTATAGGCATATATTACCTTTCCATTAGATTTTCCAGTTAAGATCAGATTCTTTATAGAAAACATAAACCAGCATTACTGATTACGACCAGTATTTTCCAAGGACTAATACTGCCCAGAATTTATCCCATAGGATAGTTAAACATTTTATAGAATATGATTCTTTTATTACTTTTTTTTATAGGTTGAACATTGAACTAATTCCACCCTCTATGGCTTCTTTGTACTTCGTGCTTTTTTTTGAAGTGACAATTGGATGGCTCTGCAGTTTCTCTAGGCTTTTATGCACCTCAGTTAAAGAGTACAGAGTTGGTCAAAGGATTGAAAACATTGATTTGTTGGACTTAAGCTTGTTAGAAACAAACCCCCCAAAACTGTTTATTTTTTTGTAGGACTATGAGTTTTTTATTTTTATTTTTTTAAAGCACAAGCCCTGAGAAAAAAAAAATCCTTACTGGCCTAGTGCCAGCAGGTGATGTCCTGATGTAGATGCAGAATTTGAGACTGCTGTTTTTGCTGCTGCTGCTCCTACTGAGCTGTTTAAGCAGCAGGATGATTAGGCATCTGAAAGGGAATGGGTTCAACAACAGCAGTAACATGGTTCATGAATGATGAAGGTTCCACTTGCCATGACTAGCTCCAGTGATGCACCTGAGGAAGTAGCAGCACCATAACTAACCCCCATCAGGTCTGGTATGTGTTGCTGTTTCTGGAAAGTGGAACCTGTCCTAGTAATCTCGCATCACTTGTTGACCCCATTCCCACTGTGTCCACGGTAGCCTGTGGCACAGTAGCCTGCTCCTCAGCATCCTGCTGCCCTTGCAACTCAGCAGCAGCATGTTACGGTTTTACTGACACTCAGACCAGGTTGTAACGTAAAACACAATTTATTGAAGTAAAAAATGAACAACACTGCCCCTAGAGGCTAGTAACGGTAAGAACAGGCAATATGAACAGAGGATGGAGTAAACTACAAACAGTAGTGCATAGAGGGTAAGGCTCAGACTAGATTGGCCAACACCCAGGAGATATATAGCAGTCTATGGTAATAGTCCTTAAATGTAGATCAGGAACTGAGGAGAAGCGCTGTAACACTCTTGAAGCATAAGCAGGATGAGCCCCTGTTGCTCTAAGCTGAGCCCGTACCACCACAGTGGGCTTATGAGGATTGCTACTGCCAATTTGATGTAACCAGAATGGAAATCACCCTGAAGGAGTATCGAGTAACCCTGCGTCTGCCACGGGAATATGCCAGCCCTCGGGAGGCCACAGTAGAACGGAATTGCCCAAGCTATGAAGAGCCGATGCACCGAGTAGTGCAGTTGGGATAAAGCACTTTGAGCGAATGAGGTACTGCCCAGACACCCACACGGTGTCACCCAGAATCCTGATGCAAGAGCGAATGGACTACCAGTGTCAACCAGCAATATCACGATGCTCACCGGGCATCGAGCAAGCGGAGCTCTGCAAGGACTGGTATAGCGTAAAGCGGAGGCTCAAAAGTGTAAAGGCTCAGAGAATCACTGGAGCTTGGCAATGTATCAAATGGCACGTAATCGGAGACTACAGGCAGTGCAAGGGTTAATCTGGTACATTTGAAAAGAGCAATGCTCAACGAGAACAAGGCAGGCAACCTCGGCTACAGCGTAAAGAGCGAGGAAACTGAGAACAGTCAGAATGTCGCCAGAGCGACCGGAGTACACAGGAGCAGCAACCGGACAGGAGCAGTAACCGGGCAGGAACAGTAGCCGGAACCGGATGACTGAATCGCAGGAACACCACCGGAGAGTGGAACAATCACGGAGCAGGATCAGAAGCCAGAACCGGGTCGGATCACGGAGCGGAGTCGTCAGCCAGTGCCGGGTCGGATCACGGTGCAGGGTCGTCAGCCAGAGCCGGGTCAGATCACGGTGCAGGGTCGTCAGCCAGAGCCGGGTCAGATCACGGTGCAGGGTCGTCAGCCAGAGCCGGGTCAGATCATGGTGCAGGGTCGTCAGCCAGAGCCGGGTCAGATCACGAAGCAGGAACAGAAGGAGAGTCAGACTAGCTGGGTCGGTACACAGGAGACACTGGAGATCAATAACAAGGCGCAGCAACACAACACCACGAAAGGGCAATTGACAAGTGCCCAAGCCTCAGCATATAAAGGCACATCCTGGGCGGGCCAATCAGACTCCTCCAATGCAAATGTATACATACTGAGATTGACAGGGAATCACGGGGACCGTAATACAGCAGGACTTAAAGCAGTGGCAAACTCCGCAAATTTCCACATTCTCACTGCTGGTTGGAGGAGGTGATGAGCAATGTGACAAAAGGTCCCCTAATGTCACACTTGTCATTTATTGGAGACCTGAAGAAGGCAGACTGGCAGCACTAGCAGCAGGCACAGGCAGCTGATATGTGCTCCTGGTGGTGGTGGTATTGCGGTAATGACAACTGTGCTTTCTTCAGGATCATGTTCCACCTGGACAATGCCGTGAGGGAAGGGGGCTCCCAGGGTCAGGGGAATGGTGTGAGCTCCCTTGACCGTTAATCTGGAAGCTCTCAATTGTTTCCCCTACCACTCTCCTAACACTAGACCCACTGGCTGGTTCACCATCACTGTTACTACTACTACTACTACTACTACTACTACTAACACCAAACACATCAGTTTCAGCCCCTGCGTCCTCCTCCTCAAAGTCACTGTTAATAGGAGGATATTGATTACCCCCTCCTTCAATCCTAACGCTAACAAGCTGCTGGACCTTAGTAATAGTAGTACTAGCACTGGTGATACTGCTTAGGGATGGAGAGTGTGACTTATGGTCCCCTGCTGTCACACTTGACATCATCTTCTCCTTACCCCCTCCCGAGCATTACAAGACACACTAGCAGCAGCACGTCTGGCAGCAGGTGCAGCATTTCTTGCAACAGGCACAGGCAGCTGACCTGTCATGCTTTCATTACTAGTACTACCCTATTGTTCCTCCCTTGACAGTAATTTCCCCAAAAACCCTAGATGTGATTTAGGGGGATTGGTCAATATTGCTTCTGTAGTGCTCAATTGCTCCACATAATGGTCCTTCCAGTTCCTCCTTTGATTATTTTTAATCCTGGTCATAGTGATAGCAGTCACTGTGAGCTTCTCCAGCCTCCATTTTGCCTCATAATCACAGCAGAACAGCACCGCACATCTACCTCACTCTGTAGCTGCCTCTATTGTATTTAACTTCCTGGAAAACCTCACGTTTATAGCAAAAAGGCGAAAACCACATAAATTAATGGGTGGAAACTTTCTAGCCATCAATAAAATGGAGAAATATTTTGGTCAATGGGCAAAAAAAAAGCAAAGATTTTAATCGCAGGTTTTAAAGCGGATTTTCCAGTGAAAAAGCAGTCAACAGCGTGATTTCCATGGAATTTCCTATAGGAACATGGTGAGAGATTTCTCCCACCCCTACTTGCAGTTTGGCAGTATGTAGATCATTGACCAATCTTGTGAGAGCAGTTTCTGTGGTGTGAGAAGTCTGAAAGCCACATTGTAATAGGTTTAGCAGGTTGTCTGTATTAAGAAAGTCAAGCAGGTGGGAGTAGGCTAGGTAAAAGTCAGGAGAAAAATTGGTCCATAGCTAGGGGGAAATTGTTCTTGAGGATAGGTGTCATTATGGCCTGTTTAAAGTAATCAGGAAAAGTAGCATAGGCAAAGTAGAAGTTAAATATCTCTAATAGTATGGAGATTAGTATTGGGGAGAGGAACTTGAGGCGAGACGGAAGCGGATCAATGCGCATGTAGTAGAGTAAGAGGAGGATAGCCATGGCCAGGGACAGAACAGAGTTAAAGCAGGAAAGGTGGCATTTGTATTGGAAAAATTCTACCAGTGAGCCATACTTCCTCCTTATTAAGCCATGGCTATGGATTAGATTTAAAGGAGTGACAGAGGCTGTGTGTGAAGCAGGGAGAGGAGGTGGGGATTGCAGAAGAAGTATGATCTTTGTTGAATGTTAGATCAGATGGTGATCAGATACTGTTTAAAGGAGAGATATTAAAATCAGAATGTACACAGCCTCTAGTGAACACAAGATTTAAGAATTCATCATCTTTGTGAGCACTAGCAGCAGTCCACTGGCATAGACAAAAAAGCAGATGTTGGAGTGAGAAAGTGGGCTGCACGAGAATCAAAGCTATCAACCACAGGGCAAATGGAGTCCACCAGAAGAAGGAAGGGTGTATCTGATGACAGAAGCAAGGAAGGTGGGTGATAGATGACCACAACCTGTGGAGAAACAGGACATGGTACAATTCAAAAGAGGAGAAGTAGAGTGAGGTGGGGGGCAGAAAGTGGTTTGTAATTTCAGTGATCAGAAAGTAGCAGTCCCGCATGTTCAGTTGGGCATAGAGTGTGAGAGAAGGAGAGGCCACCATTGGACAGTATTACCTCTAAAGTAGTGTCAGATTGAGACAGGCAAGTTTTGGTTAGAGACTAACTGTAGAGTATAGAAGAAAAACAAATCATGCACAGTGTTATTTTTGTTAATAAGGGAGGGAGCATTCTAGAGGACACAGGAAAAAGGAAGAAGCTGTGGTTGACGATGGTGAATGATGAACAGGTTTAAATTGTTCCTGTGTTGACTGGAGGTAGAGGGTTTATGAAAACAAAGTGGGCCAGGGTTTAGGAAGATGTCTCCAGCTGCAAATAGCAGAAGAAGAGAGCAAGAGAGACAGGAGACAAGATAATGTTTTGTGTGCACTGGAATTCCTGTTTGTGTAGGGTTTGGGCTATAGGAGAAGAGAAAGGTGAGGATCTGATGAATATAAAAGAGAGAAGTGAGGGAGAAATGTGAACAGAGTTGAGAGAGGGTGGAAGGTAGAATGAGCCAGACATTTTAGTGATGAGTGCAGATGTAGAGATAAAAAAATAGGAGGTATTTCAGCATTGTGTAGTGTAGAGGGAGGGGTTACAGCACATACGAATGGGCCAGTGACAACTTCTCAATATGGTACTATGCTTATAGATCAGAGTCTGCATTAGTTTTTTCACCCTCCAGAAGCTGTTATTGAATTGTGAAGCTGGCACTTCTCACATTCAAGTCTGTGCTTTTGATCCTTCCTTGCAGCTGATTTGTGATGTGTTTCTCCAGTGAATCCTGCTTCAGTTCTCTTAACCAACTCCTGCTCAAGTCCTGTTTTAAGTTCAACCTCAATTGGAATGCTTCACTTAGAATGAAGAACCCCTTAATTCATGTCACCCTCACACTGTGGCCTTTATATACTCATATGAGGCAGTTTGAGATTGGCTAATTAACAAATCCAAGCATGACAAAATATTTGAGCAGAGTTGCTTTAAAAAAAAAAGCTCTTTTACACCTATACGCAATAAGAAATTACTAATGCTGACCACAGTCAAAGGACAGGATCAGTTAAACATACCCAAGGATGTAGAGGATGAGAACATTACATATTCCTAATATAATGTATTATCAGTTACTTCAATAATATGAAAATAAATGTATGTTACACAAAAAAAATGGTGTAAGATGGTTTTCTGTAACATGCCATATTTACAATAAAGTTTATTGAAAAAATAAATGTTGCATTTGCCTGAAAGACTGAGAGTAGCCAATAGAATATATTAAACCTTTCAGTACCAGAAGATGCATCTCTTCTGGCACCACACCTTCCAAATGTCCCTCTTTAGGTGGAACAGTCCCTCTTTAAGGCCTAAATCCCACTGTCACTCTTTCCCACCCCGGTGCCCCTCTTTTAGGAGATCAGACTATGTGTTGTGTATATAAGTGTATCACATTGCTCCACAGTAATATATATCATATTATTGTTTATTAAAACTTCAGTATATGTGTTTATAAATTAGCATGTGTAAATAAAATAAGTTGGTCCTGTTCTAAATCATTTAATCAGTTACACAAAGAGGTATCATTAGGTCCTGAAAAAATTTAAACATTATCTGATACCCCACCTACCAGCCACACCCCCATCAACACCACCTAAAAAAAGTGTCCCTATTTTTGGCCATTTGAAATATTGGGAGATATGTGGCACTCATATTTTCAAGAACAAAAAACAAACCTTCGCTCCTCCATACCAATGTGTAAATGTCTGCCCTAACTTAGGCATATATATTAACTAAGTTGACAGATATGAGGATTTAGTCCATAATTTGACCAAGGAATGTAAAGCTTGCCAACCTTGTCAAGGTACCTCAAAGATCTGGCAAGTACCTACTCCAATGCACCTTTAAATCACTTATTATGAGTAAGTGATTACTCATAATATTATATTATGAGTAATGTTTATGGATGGGCGAAAAGGACCTGTTCTGCTCACACTTCTATCCTCTTCTTCCTCTGCTCTTGACAAAAACTCCCCAAGATCCCTAGGGGGTGATGTAGGGGGACTGGCCATTATTGGGTCTGGGGAATCAGGGCATCCAGATCCTTTCATGGTGGTAGTGGTCACGTCCTCTTCCTCAGACTTATTGGACGCATAACATTCCTTCTAGGTCCTCCTTTTATTGTTAATAAACTTGGTCATAGTGTTAGCAATCACTATGAGCCGCTTCTGCCTCAATTTCACTATTAATTCACAGCACAAAAGCCTAGCATCTCTCTCTCTCACTCTGTAGCTGATTGTATTGTATTTCACATCCTGGAAAACCGTGTGTTTCTGCGGGAAGAGTGAAAAATCGGCACATTTTCTCAAAATTTTTCAGGGGAAATTTTTCACACTTTTCGCCCACTCCTACTGTTAATGACCTTTGCCTGAAGTTTTACCGTGTCTCTGGATATCCCCTGTGTACCTCATTTATGATAATGTTATGACCCTGGCTTGCACCTGACCAGCTTGGCCTTTGACTCCTCTCTACAGTGCTCCAGCAGTCTTCTCACCAGCTGTATTATTCTTCTATCCTGAGCCTCAGGGTTAGAGGTTATTTTATCCGTTCCCTTGTTTTTCTATAATTTTGTGTCCAGAGTTCTTTTGCCTTAGAGACATCGCTGGCGATGATCCGTTTTGTTGCTGGCCCTGTATCTGAAGTACCACTCCTTGCAGGGAATCTCTTCCTCATCAGCCGATTTGGCTGCTACATTGTTGCTCTCTCTCCATTCATCAGTCAGCTTTGCCAAGGTAATTGCAGTTCTGACTTGGGTGCTCCTTCCTGCCTTCTGGCAGTGCCTCTCCTGCCATGCAGGCTGCATCTCTGCCTGTTTTACTATCAGGCTGCTACATTATCTCTTAATAGTGTCCTTTCCAGCTGTCGAGATCTGGCTGTAGATAGATGGCTGCTGGTACAGAACTGAAGCAACATTTTTCACTCTTGGAGTGTGCCCAGCTACCTTCCCACTATTGGGAGTGCTGCCTTCTTCTCAGGCTCATTTGATCTACATTTTACTAGTGGCACTCTTGAGAACAGTCAGGTGGGCCATATCTCAAGGGGTTCTCCCTTGCCCCTTTTCTTTGGCTACCACATATAGGGTCCTTTTTTCTGAATGAGGAGTGTCCATCCTGGTCCCAGCCCTGGCTCAACTGGGGTCAGACTTCTTGCTTTGCGGACAGCATATTTAATCCAGCTAATGCTGCAGCAAGGGCACTCCAGCAGGACTTCTATGCTCTCTAGCCTTGATCACTATACTGTGCTCTCTAACCTCCCTCCTTTATAGGTACAGATATCTTAGCTCCACCAACTCAGTGGAGCTAACAACAAGTTGTGTTAAGGGCAAATAATAGTCCAACACCATATTAATAAAGAATTGTTACAATTTCAGTTTTTTTTTCCATTATTTTGTCCACCCCCTGGCTAAAAAGAACATTTAAAATCTTCCCATTAACATTACTATAGCCAAAGAATCCCAATGATCACAATTAATTTTGTCATTTTGTGTTTAACCCTTTGAGTGCCAGAGGGGTACGAAATGCATTGTTTTGCAATGCATTGCCTACCCTTCTGGCACTCAAAGGGTTAAGATTTACTATCTTCATTCAGATTTGGATACTAAGTAAAAGTACATGACAGTAGCAAGAAGGACTACCAGACTCAAACTTATTCAACTGTACATGGTAATCCTTGTGACTCCTGTCTGTATCTGTTGGGTGTGGAGATGAGAACAGGACTGATTGAAAACATTAGCTTTGGAATCGAAGAGCATGGGCAAAATGCATAGGGGCCATTAGGTTTTTATGGCCATGATAAGGTAAGTGGAGGGGGTTTTATCAGGAGGTGTTAGTGTTCCTTTATGTGAAGTTCTATGGCTACTGTGAGACAAGGCTACAGGGGTCTCTATATATGAGGTTTTATGGCTACTGTGGAATAAAGATAGTCATCAGTATGTGTGGTTCTATGGCTGGCTGCTGCTATAGTAGGACAGGGCTTGGGAGGGTCAGTATGTGTGGTTCTGTGGCAGTGGTGGGCAATGTGAGACCCTTCGGCTATACGTGTGATGGAAAAACTGCACTTTTCACAGCTTTCCAAAGGAAGGGGAAACAGGCAGTTTTACACACTTTACTCTTTTGAGGGGAAGTATTTTTCCTATACACATTTCTTAGTACATCACTCTCATCAGTCAGACACTTCTATACCATGAACAGGTCCCCACAGTGACAAGTACCACCTTCCTGTGAGACAAGCAGTTGAGAAACATGGCTATAAAATAATATAACACAAATGTTACATAATTGACTGTACTTGCTTTGCATTAACATTATGTATATTGTTTGTTGCAGTAGAAATTGAACCATATTATGGCAGCCATAATGCAGCTGATGTCTGCACCTAACATTAATTATTGATAGTAGAACCTACACCACAAAATATTGTAACAGGAAATCTTCAGTATTCTGGCAAGGATGAAGGTAACACAAGCTATTTCTGTATAAACATCAGTATACGTTGTTTGAAAATGACAGGCATACTAATAAAATACAGTACATCTTTTGTATAAAGAAAACAGAGCAATTGTGAGGCATAAAAGTTGCACCATATTTACAAAATGTACCCTCTGAGTGCCAGAGGTGTGTCCACCACATTGAGAAACTCTGCATTGGACACCAACCCTTGAGAAGATAGACTCCTCATTTAAATGAATGTGAATGTTTATTTGTTGCATAATGAAATTGTTTGCCAAAGAATTCCTCCATTTTATTTATATGTAAGACTTGTTGGGCAAGTCTGATCTACTGATCTGCACACCCCTCCAGCACTCAAAAGGTTAAATTGGACTTTTAACCCCTTAAATGTATTGCTTTGGAAAGTGACTGAGACATCTCTAGAATTCAATGGGTTAAAATATAAATTAAAATCAATGGGAATCTTTATGCTGTCCCATGGTACTGATGGTTTACATGTGCCATTGTTTGCTTTGTGTGTAAGCCCCAGTATATCGGTGTTGGGATTTTTTGTAAATTGTCCATATGGTGGCCAGCTGATAACTGTATGAATGCAGCTACAATTACTACTGCAGTGTTATAATGATTTCCCTAGAGAGATACTGTACCACTTTATACACTAAGGTACCAGTTATAGGCACTGAATAAATATTTGTATTAACCCTTTGAGTGCCAGAGGGGTGCAGCGCATTGTTTTGCAATGTGTTGTGTACCCCTCTGGCACTGAAAGCATTAATTTGACTATACATTTTTATGGACCTCAGGTGGTATTTCATAAATGTAAAACACATGGCTTCCAAAACTATTTGAAAGAGACCTATCACTTTGATTTGTTTACATATTTGAAAACTACTTTCAGAACTGCCTATTTGTCATTAACTGACAGTCCAGCAGATGTATAGTTCTGGAAATATTCACACTTTTATATCTAGCAAAAGCGAAAGTCATCTGACGCAGCATACTGCTTAATTAACATATGAAACTTCACTGAAACATTAATTAGCATATTCAGTTAGCACAAGGAATGTCACTGAACAGCATATGATGGGTCAATTAGCATACATTAGCATATGGTACCAAGTACAAATATGCAAGCTTGAATCAAGCTGACAGATCAACTTTAAAGCAAAAATCTTTCAACAACCAACTTCTGGGGACTACAGCTGTCATCATTCCATATAAGCAGGTTGGGGATGGTGGGAGTTGTAAAATGGACTATTCCTGCTTTAAAGAAACATTAACAGATCCTAAAACTAAACCCCCACTTATCTTAATATAGACATAATACCCAGATGGACATATTAATGTGATTGATTATTTATTTTTCTATTTTTGAGGGTTGTTCCAGTATCTTTCGGCCAAGTCACCAGTAAAGTGGAGTATGAACCAATTGCAAGACAAGCCAAGGCAGTGTGTGTGGAAAAGTATCCTCCACAACCATGTCCTTCCACATTCTCTGATAATGATTTGTGGCAAATATCTTTGTAACTTTTTTCTTTATTTGCACAGATCCCATTTAGACATACACAGACAAAAATATGTATTATTTATTTTATGTCCCAGTATAGTTAACACAATTAGATGATACACCAGGAAAAAAAATCATACACTGATAAAAAAACTTAACCCTTTGAGTGCCAGAGGGATACGCAAAGCATTGTTTTGCAATGCACTGGGTATTCCTCTGGTGCTCAAAGGGGTGAAGGGGAACTGTATCCTAACTAAAAGTGACTACATGTGCCCTTACCTCAGGATCTGTCCTTCATAGTGATTTTATTTAATCCTATGTGTGCCACAGAGGTATCCAACATATTGGGAGCTAGGCATTAAGGTGATATAAAGGAAATGACCTATCCACTGATATCACTTATCTAATTAGAAGTTTATTCTATGGAGCCAATGCCCTAAGATGCCCTAAGATCTCTTCCCCTTGAGAAATCTTAGTGCATAGGAACTGGAGAAGCAATCTGACTGGAAAAGTGATCTACACCTTATTACCTCTTTATCATACCTTAGTGCATCTCCCCATTGTGTTGCAATGCATTGGATACCTCTCTGGCTCGCAAAGGGTTAACATATTGACGTACCTAGGTTAGTGTCCTTCATTTTGTAGTCAGGTTCATTTGTAGTCATAAGATTGTTGCATATAGTGATCTCAGTTTGAGCCACTAGGTCACACCTCCTCACAACAATCAATGGGTTTCAGTAGAGCTGAATGATTATTATCAGATACTACCTGTTATCAATTTATAAACAAAAACAATTATCTAAACACTAAATAGACATCAAATGAAAATAACAATAGTAAGAAGACTAAATAGACATCAATGAAAATAACAACAGTAAATAGAAAATGCTGATTGCACGGAGCATTTGTGTGGAAGAGTCAAAACGTATTGTCCAGTTTGCATCATGTACTCTTTTGACAATCAAAGGTTTAAGAGGGATGGAAAACACCAGAGGGTGCTGAACTGATCTATTAATGTCACATTGAATAGATGCATACTAATCGGGATTTATTGATTGGAACAACAAACCTACAGGCCTCTTAGCTTTTACTATAAAGAGCTTTGTGTACACTATGATCCCGGTGTAACTTCCATGAAGGAGCTGCTATATATCAAATCTTAAGTTTTGTAAATGGTAACCCTATCCAGTGAAGAAAGCTTCAGTCAGACTGTCATGTGAGATGGTGAAGAGACAGTATTAAACTGAATATTTTTTGATGCCCAAAGTGAGGTCCTGTGTGGTGAAGCTAGATGGGTGCACTGAAAATGGGGCGAGCGGACTTTTATAGTTTTAATTGGTCCTACCAGCTGGAAGGCAGTCAAAACCCATCTTTTCCTGGCTGTGGATTGGACAAAAAACAAAACTGCTTCAGCATAGGTGTGTAAAAGTTTATAGATCATGGTTTGTGGTTTGAGTTTTAAGGTATGTTCCAATGAGGGACTTTATTATTTTGAATGCATTTTAGCTCTGACACATTTCCAGTCTTTGTTTCTGTTCTATCATAATGGAATTGCACAAAAAAATCAGCTAGATGGGTATTCAGTACAATTTTTATGCAAGGGATAGTTGAATAAAAAGAAAAACAACTTTGCTACTAGTCACATCTAAATGGCATGTAGAATACATTAAAATTGGATTAAAAATGCCTTACAAATGTCATTGTTAAATTCTATTTTGTTATGTCAGTTCACTACTACAAACCAGATGTCTGAATTAACATAGCCTAATTCTGACATGATCAAGGATATGTACAGCTGTATGGAAAACTTTGGATACACAGGCCAAATAACATATTTTGTTGATTTTTTAAGTGTAAAAAAGTTAACACAACCTCTGCAGTGAACAAACAAGAACTTGACATGTTCTGCAAATGGCAATGCACAGTTACTAATTATTTTCTGAGTCTGAAAAAACATCAAACACAAAATGTGGCATATGCAAAATTATGGGCACCCTTCCAGTTGATCCATTAATGTTATTTTTTATATGGTCTCCGAACATAGATTAAGGCAAAACAAGTAAATTGTTAGTTGCTGACAATTGCAGAGCTTAATAAATCCCATGACTCTTTGAACATCTCAGGGTGTTGCACTTATATTCAACAACCATGAGCTTCTCTAAACAGCTGACTGTCGATTAGAAAATAAAGATTTTTTTTTTAGAAATTGATATTGGTAGGTTTTTTTTTCATTTTGAATAGCTTTATTCATGATTAAAAATTACAAAGAAAGCATACATGAAAATAGGATCTCTCAGTATTCAAGAAAGAAAAACATACAGTACAGCAAAGCACAACAATAAACAGAATATGGTGAAGAAACAGATGTACATCATACAGATATTGAGAGATGTCCACATTACGGAGGAGCTTCAACTGACCTAGTTCAGAGCATATAAAGTAACAACCAATAAGGTTGAAAATCAGGGCTGTCTGCCTGGAAACGTAATCAAAAGGAGGAGAGAACGAAGGAAGAGAAGAGAAAGAGAAAGAGGAATAAGAAGAAGATAGAAAGGAGAATAAAGTGAGATTAGAGAATAGAAAGTAGAGGAACTCGGCAGTGAGCTCTGGGTACCCCGCTGGGCAACTGGGAAGATGAGGCGAACATCATTGAATGGGTAAGTGGAGGTAGAAGAAGAATGGCAGTAAGCCAGGCCTGTATTACAGATTGCAGAGTGTCTATCGTCCCATCGGGACAAACCTAAGAAAAGGGAACAGATTGCAAAATTCAGAAGTAGAAAGGTCAGAAGTATATACTGAGTCAAGTACTCAAAAAACAAGTGTGAGTAAGAGGGAATAGGAAAGTTGGAGTGAGAGAGGAAGAGGTTTCACCGGGCCAAGGGGTCTGTTACCAAGGTTCTGTAGATAAACCAAGGGAGCCAGACAACCTGAAACCTAGTCAATGCATGTAACCTTTTGGCATTTGCCCTAGCATCAATCTTAGCATACTACTGTGTGTGTGTGTGGGGGGGGCATTTGAAGAGTTCCATTGTAGCGGGATTAGGAGTTTTGTAGCATGGCAAAGGTGGTTCAACAATAATTGCTGGATTTTGTAAACCAAAAAATGAAGGGGGGGAGAAAATAGAAATGTAGCAGGAGAGGAACCAGTGGAAACAATTTCTTAAAGATAGTTCCCAAAACGCAAGTAATCTGTAACCAGAATGGCTGAATCAGGGAACACTCCCACCATACATGGAACAACGAGTCTTTTGCTATGCGGCACCTCCAACACAAAGGAGACATTGAAGGGAAAATAGTGGCTAAATTCTTTGGTGTATAATACCATCTCGTTTCCTCAGTAAACCAAAGGAAGGATGATCCACGGAAGTCGGCTTCACCAACAATCTATATAACTTAGAGAGTGATTTAGCGGAGTAAAACCCAGTTAGCAAGGCAGACTCAAAACCAGTTAACTGCCGTAGTGGAGCATCAGATTGAAATATTGAAGCGAAAAAATTTGAGACCTGTAAGTATTTACAACTATGATCTCAAGTAAAATGCAAGGATGAGCACAGGGTATCAAGTGAGACAGGACCACTCAGAGGTATTAGTATCTGAAGGGTATGAGCATGCCAGTCCTTCTAAACTCGAATGGGGTCCCCCACCTCACCTGGGGGAAAATCTAGGTGACCGTATACAGATAGGAGGGGCGAGAGAAAGGGGGACAGAAGAGAAATAGAGTTCATGAGGTTCCAGACCTGAAAGAATCTTAACTAATCTGTGGTCTAAGCCAAAAGATATTATAGGGGTCCTTGTGCATTCACTGTCCTGACCCATTCCTTCCGGGGATTGTAAAAACATTGCAACATAGTAGAGATCGTGGAAGCATAGTACGGTTAGTCCACCGAAAGCCTTAGGAAGCATTAGCAAGAATGAGGCTAACCTGGGTTTCTTATAAGCCCAGATGAAGGAGAAGATAGAGGAATGAAGCTTGGAGAGCCATGCACAAGATACTATAGAGGAATAGTATTCAAAAAATAGAGTAGTTTCAGAAACACAATCATTTTCACCAAACTGGCTCCTCCTCTTCCTGGGTCAAAGGCTGTTATACTGCCTGGACACAATGCTCAGTTGCCCTTTTGTGGTGTACTTTGCAGTTTGGCTTTAGTGTTGTGCATTACCTGGTTTGTCTGACTACCCATTCTGGTGCCGACCTCTGGCTCTGTCTGACTATTTGCTTTGTATATGACCTCGGCTTAGTCTGATATCCCTTCTGGTGTGGACCTGTTACTCTGGTAGACTACCTCCTCTGTGTGT
Source organism: Rhinophrynus dorsalis (assembly GCA_037306005.1). Lineage (NCBI taxonomy): Eukaryota > Metazoa > Chordata > Amphibia > Anura > Rhinophrynidae > Rhinophrynus > Rhinophrynus dorsalis. Next base: position 147,167,062 of record CM074718.1, read on the forward strand.
GACCTCTGGTCTGGCTGCCTATCCGTTCTGGTGCTGATCTGTGGCTCTGTCTGGCTACACACTCTGTGACCCTGGCTAGTGCAATACCCAATTTGGTGCAGACCTGCGGCTCTGGTTGACTACCTGTTCCATGTATGACCTGGCTTGTCTGACTAACCACTTTGGTGTTACCTGGGTCTCTGTCTACTGCGTACCCAGCATACCAACACTTCAGTGGATATCCTTTCTAATGCTGATCAGTGGCTCTGGCAGACTTCTCCTTTACTACCATCCTATAACTACCATCCTATAACTGGTGCCTTTAGGTGCAGACCTGTGGCACAGTTAGTTCTTATTCCGGGAGCGTTGACTGTGCAGGTGCGTACCTGTAGTTGATTGTTCAGGTGCGGACCTGTGGCTGGCTATTTCCTCCGTATTGCCTATAGGGACCTGTACTATACCACAAGGAAGTAGCTCCAAACTTCTTGACACTGCTGAAGATTGTTTTGTGTACTTTCTGTTGTTGAGTATTTCATTACATTGTGTATCTTAATAAATTGTGTTACCTAAGGTACTGGTCCAATTCTAGTTCTGTTACAGCTTACCCTGACGATAGCATCATCTGAGGGGCATGGCTTCTAGCATGCTGCAGGCCTCTGTTTTATTTGTTTGCTTCCTGTAGTCTCCTCCTACTTATTTCCTACTTCCTCCCTCTGAGCTGCTCCTCCTACTTCCTGTGGAGGGGTTTAAAGGGCAGACTGAGGCCTGACTCAGTTGCCCTTACGTTGTTGTTCATAGCAGTTCTGTTACATTGGGCTCTGTGTATGAACTGGCTAGTCTTCCATCTATTCTAGTGCTGACCTGTGACTCTGTCTGACTATTCTTTTGCCTAACCCCTAATAGTGGACATCCAATCTGGTGCAGACTTGTGGCTCTGGCTGGCTACCTGAACTGTGTATGACCTGGCTTGTCTGACTACCCCCTCTGGTGCTGACTTGTGGCTCTGACTATTCTTTCGTCTTTTCCCCTGGTGATCAAGATAGTGTGGGCCTGGGGCTCTGGTAGACTTGCATAGCTGACTGCAGGCGAGAGTCAGTTTTCACCTTACTTCTACTGTCTGCAGGCGTGAGTCATTATTCGCTCCTACTGACTGCAGATGTGAGTCAGTATTCGGTCCTACTGACTGCAGGTGTGAGCCAGTATTCACCCTTACTGGCTCCAGGTGTGAGTCAGTGATATTTCCTTCTGACTGCAGGCTGAGTCAGAGCTCATTCCTCATCGGATCAAGATCCTGGGTTCCTGTTCCAGTTCCTGTTCCTGATTCCAGCTGAGACTTCCAGTGGCTAAGGCCTAGTTTCCAGCACAGTGGTTTAGCATTGCAACCTATTATTTCTGCTAGCAGGCTTGCTGGCTATTACCCTGTGCTTATTCCTATTGTATATGTTGTATATATCCTCTTTATGTCATTTGTTAATAAACTGCATTAACTAAATCGTACTGACTCCTGAACATCACTGGGTAACCGTGACACGTTCTTACATACCGTGACAGGGGCCTAATAAAAGAAAATGGGCAGGGGTTATTTCAGTGATAGATAATCATTCCCTGGACAGAGGGAAATGCTAACAAAGGGAAGAGGCAAGGGCCAGGGAGAATTGAGCAATATAAAGGGATTATAGTGGGCCTAGTCCACAGTCAATAAGCAAGTTGCTAAATGTGGATTAACCTAGTGTATAAAATAAAGGACATAAACAGAACATTATCCCATCCAACCACTCAATAACCCAGGTTGTGAGGCCAACAGTGGTCTAGAAATCCAAACCAGCTCCTATCCTCATAAGAGAATGAAATTAAACAACAGTGATATCACAAATTATCCCCCCACTGTCACCCATAAGTCAATCACTGCAGGAAGAAAGCATACATTCCCACCAAATTAACCCATCATCCCCCCAAACACACCATACAGAGGCATTGAGCAGTCTAATGACAAAAATATAAACTCAGAGGAACATAGTTTAACTGGAGAGCACCTGAAAGAAAACACTCAGTCCATATGTCTCAAAGGACCAGTGGCTGGAAAAACACTTCAGTTGGACAGGTTAACATAAGTGCCCACTCCAGAGGTATACCTGGGTCAGCTGGTAATCCCACAATCTCCGTGAAGCAGGTATGCAGCATAGCTGGGATATGCTTATTGGGGACCAACTCTGGAACCCCTCCTTATATGGAGGTTTCAACGGCATCCACGATTATCTAAATCATCGATTTTGGTAGTCAAAAGGTTGTGTCATCCTGTTGAGCAATCAGTTGTTCCAGGTCATGTTGGTGGCAAAATAAATCTTCCCCATCTTGCTCCAGAGAAGAGATCCGCTGGCCCAGTTGCAAAAGGTCTTTGCGAAGTTCGGAGAGTTCATCTTTAACAGCATATTTAATCTCTGCAACTACTGCTCGCATGTCATCCCTAATTGGGAAATTAATCAGGTCGTCTTTAGTAACAGAAGATTGCATAATTAGGGAGCCATTAGCCAGTTGTAGATCCTCGATGGAGACTAAGGAAGAGATAGGAGTAGTAGTTGTCTCAGGAGAACAGACTCCAGAAGCCGGTTTGCCTGAGGATGCAGCTCAGTAGCATGGTTGTGACGTGCTGGGATAAACTCCATGATTGTAGGAGCTGCCTGTCCGATCTTGGCCTTCTCCTTATTTCTGGACAAGAGGAGGCAGGTAGGAAATGTTCCTAGTAAGGTAGGGAACAAAAATAAAAAGTGGTTGTTGTCAATTAAATATAATAACGGCCATGGAAGTGAGGAGCGCAAGGTCTAGGCAGCCATCTTCTTTGGCTGTCACTCCACCTCCCCAAAAATAAAGATTATTGACTCTTACAGAGCGGGGAAGGCTGTTCAAAAATGTCAAAATGTCATTGGGAAATGGAAGTTAAGAGAAACTGTTGAAGTCATGACAAGATCTGGAAGACCAAGAAAAATATCCAATAGAACTGCTCATATACTGATCAGGAATGCAAAGAACTTACAGGAAAGTTTATTTGGCACATGAATAGTGGTGCACCAGTCCAATGTACAGCATTGCTTGCACAAACATGGTCTCAGTGGAAGAATCATAAGAAGAAAATCCTGTCTGTGATCTAATCACAAAAGTCAACATGTGAAGTGTTCAAAACAACTCTGTCATAAACCAGTGGCATTTTAGAACCAAGTGCTGTCATTTGATGAAGTTAAAGGGATAGTAATACTTCTTTAAACTTTATTTTATTTTGTAGGTATAAAAAAACATGAAGAACGATATAAGTCTTATCGCCCAAACCTTTATGGTTTGAGAGATATTCACAAGCAAAATTTCCCCTCCCACCCCTTTTACCTAGTGTAAGCCATCTCTTCCCAGATGTGGAATCTGGTTGTAAGACCAGACAGATAACAGCAGGGGACAATCTTCTTTATATGAAAACAATGAAAACCCTACCCCCCTTGACAAGTTTTTCAGGTTATTCCCTTGTCTTAATTGAAGATTGTCCCTCTCTGCAGTCTACCTGGGCACCTCCCTTCTGATCTGGCTGAACAGTGTTACATCAGTAAAATGGACGAGAGGGGGAGACTTTGTCATTGAATTACTCTTGAACTACAACTGTTGAATGTTAGATAAGTATCCAGGGCACTGCAAAGCAATGCATTGGGGTCCTCTATGCCATTGAAGGGGCTAACAGCCACATTTAACCCTTTGATGCCAACGTATGTGTTTGGTAAACCTCTGGCACTCAAAGGGTTACATCAATGGGCTTTTTTAAGTTCACCTTTTGAGTGTTAGAAGGGTATCAAATGTACTGGCATTCAGAAGGTTAATTATGCCCTATGGTGCAGTTGACTTGCTCCAGAATTACTCCAGTTTACTTTTGAAAAGGGCCAATGCAGGTGCTATAGAGATAAATACTGAATATATAATAAATTCACCAGTAAAAGTCTAAGCCTTAAATGTAAAGGAAGCAATATCTATAATCCATACATTGTTGAACATTTTGAATGTTTCTTTCAAACCAATTATAATTCACATAATTTTCAGCAAGTTTTGCTTTTCCTGCTTTAGATGTTTTTTAGTAAATCAATTTTATATTGCATTATTCTGTTTCTCTAACAGGTCTGTACCATCTGTGCAACTGCTGTGAAGGCTTGCTGATTAGCTGAAGTACTTTCTCTTCCTGATTGGTCCATAGCAGTGATGTCCCCTGGCTGTCCATCTTTGTCATGTGTTCTTCATGGAAATATTGTAACAGAAGGATAGCAATTATGTTATTATCACTAACAAAGCCCAATTATATTTGTTGCTCTTTGTCTGAGACACATTTATAGGACAACATGTACAGAGTCAGAAGGAGAGGAATTCTTGGGCAAACAAAGTGCACATAGGAAACAAATGAAAATTCCAACTGAGAACTAATGTCTTACCATACTATAACTGTAAAATTCTAATGGCCCTTACGGATGTTTACCTTCATTCAAGAGATAACATGTGCAGTGAGTAGAGTTTGAGGTCTTCTTGTGGTCCTGATAGTAGCTGTGTCATGTCAGTCTCCATGGACATGACATCCAGGACTGATCTGAAGATATTATCTCATGTTATCTCTTACTATTATGAGGTGTTGATTCTCATTTAAATATATTAGATACCTCTTTAGCATCCAAGGGTTTAAAGCCCAATTTAAATTAATAGGTTTACCTCAGATTTTCTCCACTTTTTCACTTTGTGCGTATAGCCCTAAATCACAATGAAAGTTTAACTATGTCAAGTGATAACAAAACTGCATGAATAAAAATTTGTACGGTAGTCAGATTTATGAAGGGTATGTACAAATAAAAAAGTTCAATAAAGTACACACAAGGGACCGTTTTTTCAGCTGCTCCTGCTTAATATCTAATGTACAAAACATTTTATGTTAAAGTTCCTTTGCATCACGTACACAAAGGGGAGGGCATTGTAGGAAAGTATAGGTTTTTGGGGGTCTGCCATTCCTTTGCTCCCTGTTTAACACCATATAAACAGAAGAAGTCAGCTCAAAATACTTCATTTTTCACAGTAAAATCATACGCTGGCTTAGTTATATGCAGGGTAATGTACTAAAAGCATCTGCACATAAGCAGCTACGCAATCAGTAAATTTGCAAGCCTACATATTAATGCAGCAAATAAGATGCATTGGCAAATTCATACAGCCGTCCCATTAAGTCACTAGGGCTATTTTGTTTATTATACTTCATTTGGAAAGAATAACTAAAATGATACACTTCATTTATAATATTTCCGTGTGTTGCTGTTTTATTTTTGTTTGGTTAATACTAGAATAAAAAATAATAAGCAACAAACTACATAGAAAGATTTTTGGACCAGATTCTTAGGTATCTCATCCAAATGTTTGACATAGGTATAAAAGTACATTATTAAAGATTGCCTATTTGTGCAAGCTTCATAGATATGTACTTGTCACAGTAACCAGTATGAAATGAAGGTCAGACACAAGTATATATGATAAAAACCACCTTTATTAAAGATACAATAATAATGATATGAGAATACACCAACAAGCCCCAGAACAAACAACTGACAGGCCAAGGTCCAATACACAGACTGACTCTGAGTAGAGTACTGTACTACTCAGTGATGAGTAATGAACCAGGCTAAGGTTCTTTCCCCTTAGGATGGAAAAGCGCCCAACTGGATAGTATCCTTATTGCGTGGTACAGAATGGGGACAGTGGCAACCGGCGCGGAGGGCAGCACAAGCCACAGTACCGTAATGCTAATAGCCCAATGAGTTGGATACAAGGAGCCAGTAGACTGCCAGAGCTACAGTTTAGAAATGGAATGGATAATCAGACAAGCTGGGTCATGCATGGAGCGAGTAGTCAGCCAGAGCCACAGGTCAGAACCGGTGTGGTTAGTCAGACAAGCCGGGGTCATACACAGAGCAATAGATAACTAGAGCCACAGGTAAGAACCTGGGTCATACACTGAGTGAAAACGGAAGCCAAACCAGGGTCACAAAGAGGAGCAAACTAAGACAGTAATCACAGGAACACCATGTAAGGGCAACTGGCCTTAGGCCCAGGGAAGTTCATATAGGCCCAACTGGAGGCGGGAAACAATTAGTAAAATGAATGCGTGCGTATAAACAAGTGCTAGCGTTCAGAGACAGAAACGTGGGCCTGCACCCGTGACCCTCAGACAGAGCAGCTAAAATAGCACGAGGGTAGCTTGTGCACGAATGCCGAGGACACTGTGATAGTACTGCATGATATTTGAAACACAGTTCACAACTAATAAAGGTTGGTAGAGGTCAAACACATATATACCCCTAATGTATTTTGCGGTTTCAATAGAGATGGTGTTCAAAAAGGGAATGTAGAAACATAATGTATAATTAGTTCAAACAAAACATATAATATTAATATTTAAAGATTATTGGACAAGCAGTTTGAATGTTTCATCTATACACATTTATAAAACGGAAAGTCAAGTGATCCATTTCTTGATTTTTGTCCATACTATTCCTGAACTGGCAAGGGGCGGAACAATGCATTGTGGGGGTGGACCAACCACGCTGCCAGTGGGACATGCATTTTCCTCAAATCCTAACAGAAGTATGGAATTATTTGCTTAAACCATGCAGGACAAAGCACTGCATGCTTCAGGAAAAGCATTCCCTGTAGGAACTTTCATACATTTTCTAAGACACACTAGTGATGATATCATGATAGAGCAGAAAATGCTATGCTAATGCAGGAAGAAACACTACATGTTTCAGGCAATGCATTACTTGCAGGGATATAGTCCTTGTCAAAAACCTACACAGTAGTATCGCCTCACGTTCCTCAGCCACCTGTCACAGTTTGTTTTGACTCTCAGACACAGAGTTAAGATAAAAACACAACTTTATTGAAAGTTTAAAGAGAACCCTCTCGGGTCCTGACATACACATATATATATATCGACACACAAATAGTACAAAGTGGAAGTGAACAATGGTACAGAGAATATGGATAGGCTCTACCGGCCTTGCCAATAACCGGGTAAGGCTGCCTTAAGACTGGCACAACAATGAAATAGGCTCTACCGGCCTTACCAATATACCGGCAAGGCAGCCTGGAGGCTGGCAAAGCGAGATGTAGAAGGCTGTACCGGCCTTGCCAAAATACCGGGCAAGGCAGCCTTAAGACTGGCACAACTAGTTAATAGGCTCTACCGGCCTTGCCTATATACCGGGCAAGGGAGCCTAGATACTGACACCACAGGAATAGTTGGCTCTACCGGCCTTACCAAAATACCAGGTAAGGCAGCTTATGAAGGACACAGAGTAGGCAAGTACTGGTGCTGTAATGGAGGTGGCCTCAGCGACTGGTGATAGTGGTGGAGCAAACCAGTTGCAAGTTCTAGACAACACAGAGGCCTTACTGGTGCTGTATAGGAGTCAGCAAGCAACCGGTGAATATAGGAGCAAACCAGTACCCGCGTACTGGACAACACAGAGACACTACCGGTGCTGTATAGGAGGCATCCAGCACCCGGTGAATATTGGAACAAACCAGTACCCACGTACTGGACTACACATGGACACTACCGGTGCTGTATAGGAGGCAGCGAGCAACCGGTGAATATTGGAGCAAACCAGTACCCGCATACTGGACTACACATGGTCACTACCGGTGTTGTATAGGAGGCATCGAGCATCCGGTGAAATGGGGCAAACCAGTACCCACGTACTGGACTACACGGAGACGCTACCGGTGCTCTATAGGTGGCAGTAAGCAACCGGAGAATATTGGAACAAACCAGTACCCGCGTACTGGACTACACATGGACACTTCCGGTGCTATATAAGAGGCAGCGAGCAACCGGTGAAATGGAGCAAACCAGTACCCGCGTACTGGGCTACACGGAGACGCTACGGTGCTGTATAGGTGGCAGTAAGCAACCGGACAATATTGGAACAAACCAGTACCCGCGTACTGCACTACACATGGACACTTCCAGTGCTATATAAGAGGCAGCGAGCAACCGGTGAAATGGAGCAAACCAGTACCCGCGTACTGTACTACACGGAGACGCTACCAGTGCTGTATAGGTGGTAGTAAGCAACCAGAGAATATTGGAGCAAACCAATACCCGCGTACTGGACTACATGGAAACACAACCGGTGCTGTAAAGGATCAAACCAGTACCCGCGTACTGGACTACACGGAATACTCCCAGTGATAAGAATGTCGCCCAATCGACCATGATAACGGAGAGAATCCCAACACGATCCAGGAGCAGGAGCGACAGCCAGGACAGGACAGGAAGCTGGAACAGTAACGGCAGTCAACCGGATCAGGAACGGAAGCAGGAACGTAAGCCCAAACCGGATCAGAAACGGAGGCAGGAACCATTTCAGCAGAGAAGGCTGTCCGTCAGGTAGACAGGCGGACACTGGAGAGTAGAGGATTCAGCCAAGGCCCAGGGAACACAGGAATACAAATGCAGGTGGCTACTGACATAGAGACACCACAAAAGGGCAACCAAAGGGTGCCAGAACCCAGTCTATATAGGCAATACTGGCCGGATTAAAGACAGGTAGCCAATGGAGAGTCCTCACAGATAACTGACAGGAAAAGGCAGCAATCACGGGCACCGTGATACCACCCTCCACAGTCCAACCCCAGTGTGGGTTCTTTGTTCCCTCCCATACCATCCCAACCACTCCCCCTCACCATGCCATCTCCTCCCTCCCCTTCCCATGTCATCGGTTTGCCCTCCCCATGTCATTGGCCTCTACCGATGTCACTTTCTGCCTCCACTCCAGTGCCATCTTCTCCCTCCTCTCCCCATGCCATCTGCTCCCTTCTCTACCTGTTTAATCTACCTCCTTATTCTATTTGCTCTCTCTCCCTTATCATTTTCTTCCCCCTTTCTGTTCCATTTCCCCATGTCTCACCATCTCTCTCCCGTCGCCATACCATTTGCTCCATCCCCTCATCATCTTCTCCCTCTCTGTGCCATACCTTCTTCATCTCATCTGCCACTCATTTACCTCCTTTGTCAACCAGCACCCTCCCATATTACCCAGCACCCAACACAAGATGTCCAACAATGTATGTGTATTCTGTGCTTACCAGTGAACAATGGGACAAGGGTGGTTAAGCAGAAAATGTAGGTGTGGTTCAAAAATTACAGTGGGATAAGGTTTAGTGTCAGTCAATACATGTGTTGTTCTATGGACACAAATAGGACAGTGGAAACAGGCTGCATGTCACAGAGTGTACATGTGTTCCTGTACCTACCAGTGTAAAAAGGCTCAGGGTGACATAGTATATGTGTGTGTGTGTGTGGCTCTGTGGCTAATAGAGGTACAAGGCTGAGTGTCAGACAATCTAAATGGGGTTCTGGGGCTACCAGTGGAAGAGATGAACTAGGCTGGGGGTCACACAGTGTATATGTGGTTCTATGGCTATCACTGAGACAAGGCTTGGAGTGTGACTGTGCATGTGCCTTTCTATGACTACCAATAGGAGAATTATTAAAGGCTGGGGTTCACACAGTGTATGTGTAGTTCTATGCCTATCATTGGACAATGTTGGAATGTTAGACAGTATATGTGTTTTTCTATGCCACTAGAGGGACAAGGCTGGGTGTTAGGCAGTGTATGTGTGGTTCTATGGGTACCAGTGGCGTCTGTTAATACCAGTGGGACAAGGTTAGGTACCAGGCAGTGTATATTTGATTATGTGGCTACTAGATGTGCATTCATTTCATAATTAATTTGAATTTAACAGAGAACGACGTGCTTCATGAGATTCAAATAAAGACTATATACTATTGAGTGTTGCACAAAGTAACCGAAGAATGAAAGACAATTTCTATATTTTTGTTGAGAATTATGAGCTTTCAGCTTAGGAAAGTGTGAATGGGCTGCATGTATGATGGTAGAGTGAGAGAAAGGATTGATACCCAGAATAGCCAATACCTGATGAACATACTTCAAACTTTATTCCTATTAGTGGGACTGCAGTAGACGGTTGAGCTTTTTTTTTCTACTAGTACTTTCTATTTTTAACTTTTTTTTATATAAATACTGTGTTAGTTTAACAACAAAAGAGTTATGTTAGCTAGTAAATAATTACTAGCTTGAGCAAGGAGTCAGGGACTAGTATTAGAGCATCATTTTGTGGTACACAAATTAAAAATTGTCTGTCTTATCTATAGCTGACCGTCCATATTGTCCTTTTTATAGTCCAGAGAGCAATTTCCCCTGACCTGTTGTTTGAGTATATTTACTCTTAAAATTTAAGTGGATATAGACAAGTGCAGTGTTCCAGATATGCCGCCGCTATCTCCAGCAACTATGCCTGTTTCTGAGAGCTAGAGTAAAAGAAAATAAATGTACATTTAGTTCACTGTTCACTGTTCAAAGAAAAATAAGAATATGTAGGCACTGTGCGGTATTCTAGACACATCACTGCTGTTTTTCAGCATTTGCAGGTCAGGCCTATTATTCCTGTTTTGCAAAAAATTAAACCTAAGTAGGTAAGGGGTTAAGCATGGTAGTGTGTGATTAATCAAATAACGTTTCCAATGACATACCATAGCATTCAATCGATCAACACATTAGAGCCTTTTTACATTTGTCAATCATACTTTGTAGTGCTTGATCAACGAAACATTTAATAGCTAACTGATCAAAATATATTTGATTAAACAAAGTAGAGTGTGTTTGCTCAAATACATAAGACCTTTTTCCATGTGCTGGTCAAACAAACTTAGCAGCGCAAGATCAACCAACTATTTTATTTTAAGGACTTTGACTGGAAATGTATAGTTCTTTGCAATGCACGAGATCCAAAACAGGTCTGGTACTTATAATATTTTTCCTCTACTTGCTAAAAACAAAAGCAATAGTTTTGAATGAAAATGAACAATCATTGCATGAATCTAATCAAAATCAAGTCCTTCTACTTATAACACGTTTCTTCCTTTTGGAGGTTCAATTATGGTTAGATCGAACACTGTATAAAAAATAAAATTTTATTCAGTTTATCATTTTTTGGAGTGACAAGCTGCAGCAATAATTTTAAAAACATATTGATTGTACTATGTGAGGAATCATGCATGAGATAAATCAAAACACATTAGGGTGCATTTATGATTATACTAATGCAGCTCCACTGGCATTAGCCTCTGCCATCAGTGGCTGGACTTCAGGATATGCACTACAGCTGTAGTGTACATTGGAAGACACACTCCCACATCGGGAGGACTTTAACCCTTTGGGTGCCAGAGGGGTAAGCAACGCATTGCTCTGCAATGCATTGCATACCCCTCAAGCACTCAATGGGTTAATGCCAGCAAGGCCCTTATGCTTGTTCCATAGCATATACAGGAAAATGGCATAAAATCTTACCATTACCACTCTACGTTTTTGAGTACATAGTGCTAAACAAGAGATAAAGGAATGTCCCAAAATGCCCTAAGACTGCCCCAATGCCCTAACCTTGGTGCAAGTAGCTTTAAAGGGATAGTAATATGTTGTTTTATCTTTATTTTATTTTGTAGGCATTAAAAAAACATGAAGAATGAAGTCTTATCTCTCATACCTTTATGGTTTGAGAGATATTCACAAGCAAAGTTTCCCCCTCCTGCCCCTTTTACCTAGTGTAAGCCATCTCTACTCAGATGTGGAATGCAGTCCATAGACCAGACAGATAACAGAAGGGGACAATCTTCTTCCTATGAGAACAATGAAAGCCCTGCCCCCTTGACAAGTTTTTCAGGTTTTTCCCTTATCTTAATTGAGGATTGTCCCTTTCTGCAATCTATCTGGGCACCTCCCTTCTGATCTGGCTGAGCAGTGTTACATCAGTAAAAGGGGCAGGAGGGGGCTACTTTGTCATTGAATTACTCTTGAACTACAACTCTGACAGAATTGAAATAACACTCCAAATACTATGATGATTAATTAGAGCTGCTTTTATTATAAAACATTACTATCCCTTTAACCACTTAATGACCCTTGACGGTCATAGTACGTCATGGGTCGATCTGAGTTAACGACCCATGACGTACTATGACTGTCATGGAATTCCGGGCCGTTCTGGGAGTCTGGAAAAGGAATCTGAAAAACTAAAAAAATGCTCCGTGGTACTTACTGACCGCGCCGATCGGCCGGTCGTTAAGGCGTTAAGGCAGGAATTTATGGTGTAGACAGGGTTAGGGCTAGAAAATGAAAATCCTTTCCAGCACCTGATTTGCCTAGAACCATAGTCCTACATTCATCCCAGTGAATACCAGAGAGGTGTACTGCACCAAGTCTTATCCCATATAGTTTATGTTCAGTGTAATGTATCAGAGTGTGAGCTGCTCAAGCTAAAGTTGGCTGTGCACATAATCATGAATTATGAACTTTTCAAAATCTAACATTTTGCTTATATGCAGAACCGTAATTTGAAACTGATACATACCAGAAAGGGGAGCACTTTGTTTATAAAACCTCAAATGAATGAATAGATGTGATTATTTGCCCATAAGATCTATGCATCTGTAACAACATGCAACATACATGGGAACCTACTAATATTTTCATATGCTTTGTTCTTGAACTTATGAATACCATAAGTGTACTCAGTGTATCCAGGGGACCCTCAGATCGTACAAACTACTGGTCACATTTATATCAAATGTGCAAGATCTGTAGGGACCTGTTGGAGACCTCTCTAGGATTAAAGGGGGTTAAAACCCCATTTAAATCAATGGGGAATTTTACTTGATTCCTATGGTGCACTTGGTTTGCCCCAAAACTGCACACCTTTTCCTTAGTAAATCATCCTTCCTGACAATGGCTCCCCATAGTAAGTGATAGGAACAGCATCTAATATAATGCAAAGATGAGCTACACCATCTGGGAGGGGGTGCAAAAATATATATACCCCCTGACATGAAAAAGGCAGGTCAAGGGGACAAATCTCCCTAATAAAAGACACAAGTGAATTTAAAGGTGAAAAGCAATTTTATTAATACATACGATAAATGAATTTGTGCTGCACTATAGAGCAGGGGTAGTCAACCCTGGTCCTCATGGGCTACCAGCAGTGCATGTGTTGAAGGTATCCAGTCTGGGGCACAGTTGGTCTAATTAGTGAACAACTTACTTTAATTCCTATTCCAGGCAGCTCAGTCAACCATATCTTAGGCTCCTGTTCGTTCCACTTAGCTAAATCACTCTTCTAGCATTCAAATGGTTAAAAACCATTTTAAATAAATGCAAATTTGTGTTTGTTCCTTAAGGTACAGTAGGTTTGCTCTCAAATTCATCCAGTACTTCTTAGTACATAGCCTCATTGTGACAGAGACAAATAAGCTAGCTGTGATATATATTGGAAAAAATTTTATGTCTGCTAACTTTTCTGGAAGAACAGCTGGTGAAAATCTAGCCACATATTTACTAATTATACATAGCAAACTTGACACAACACATGCATATCATTTCTGTAATTATTCCTAAATTGCAATGCATGTTTGGATTAAACCTTTGAGTATTTGAGGCATGCGCAACTTGCACTGCCCATCCATCTGTCATTCTAAGGGTAAAGTTATGAATTTCAATCCCATGGATTCTGGAGTTCTCTCCAAAGTATGAATTAATATGCTGGATACATCTCTGACATCCAAGGGGTTAATTTATGGAAGAGAAAATGTGCTAAAATACTTATCTAAGAAAACATAACTGATGAAAAGATCCACTTTGTTTTTAACAGATTTCTGGTTATGTTCGAACAAGAGGTGACAAAACTAATCAACATCTGGACAAGTACATTTGAATTATTGTAAAATGGATTATACGATTCAATGACTAATGCCATTTTTATAAAAAAAAATTACACGACTGAAATATTACCATAAAAAGCGTACAATACAGAAAATTCATAAAAAAGATGCAAAGAAAATGTAAAATACCGTATAGATTTCATAAGCTCTTCAGAATCACATCTTTATTATGTGAAATACATGTTTACAATTCATCCGCACACTTATACGATCCTAATGCTAATGAAATATAGTGAGGAAATCTTTTGATAGATGCCTTGGTAACTGAAATGAAACAAAAAATAATATACATATTATTTAACATTTATAGAAATTGCTCTTCACACGCAAGACAGAAAAAAGTAAGTTCTCTTCATAATCATCGTGAAACACTTCTACGTCTATTTTATAAAACCATCAATAAGGCTGATGCACAAATATGAAGTGGAGTAATTCTGAGCCAAACAAAATGTTCCACCCCTTGAATGCTGCATAGGTCTCCAAAACATTGGAGACCTCTAGAATTCAAGGGAGGGCCCATTTAAATCTGTCAGTATTTTGAAAAATGTTATATTCTCCCAGAATTAATTTAGTTCCTCCTGGTACATCATCCCCAGTGAGGCAGATGTACTAAGAGGAACTGGGGGGAGGCATACTAAGCATGATAAAGTAGAGATGCTTTCTCCAAAAATATCACTTCTCCAATTTCTATGTTATTCTATGGATCCTATGCTCCAAGATGTGTTTCACTTGAGAAATCTTAGTACATGGTCTCTATAGAATAACAGGAACAGCAGAGAGAGAGATGCTCTAAGAAGTGATAAAGTGGTGATAACGTGGAGATGACTTCTGAAGTTTTATCACTTTTCCAGTTTGTATGTTATACTATGGAGCCAATGCACTAAGATTTCTCCAGCTTTGGAGATCTTAATGCATTGGCTTCATAGAATAACATCGGAACTGGACAAGTGATATCACTGGAGAAGTCATCAATTCATCTCCACTTTATCACCTCCTTTTCACTCCTTAGTGCATAACCCCCCAGGAGTGATATCACTGAGAAGTCATCTCCAACTTTATCACCTAACTACATCATAGGAGACAAATACAGTTTCCCAACATGTCCACTGATTTAAATGGAACTTCTAAACCATTGAATGCTAGAGAGGCTAATCAATACACTGGAGACATCTGTAGCATTTAAGGTGTTAAAAGGTCCATTTAAACAACTGGAATTTGTATTAGTAATTTATGGCATCATCCTTAACCCCCTTGAGGACCAGAGTGGTGTGCAACAAATCAATGTGTGGTCATCAAGGAATTAATATAATTATTTGAAAACATCTTGGATTAATGCTTTTGTCTTTTTCTTATGTTATTCCACCATTATGTGGAGACAGAGCCATTCAGTTGCCCTACCAACTGAAACCAGAATGAATGTTGGGCCACAGAAACTGACTTGTGACGAAAGATGAGTCAAGTGTTTTAAGTTCCCAAAACCCACATTAACAGCGTGTGTAATGGGAACATCAAAGGAAAACAGTTACCAATCAGTGCCTGACACACTATCAAACACCAAGCGGGAGCTCAACACGATCACCCTCCCAAACACTAACCCTATACTACTCCAAACAATGAAGTGCAACAATGCTAGCCCTAACGCTATGCCAACAGCTGTGTAACACTTACCTGTCATCCACTGTCAGTCTTCTGCTGTCAGCCTCCATCTTCCTTCTTCTTCTTTCTCTTCATCTTCTCTTCTGTCTTCTTATCTTCATCTTTGTATTAAATATGTACCTGAAATTAAAAAAAAATAACCATGAAATATGCTCCAAAAACATAATTATCAAATATGTGCACTGGTTAACCCCTTTTCTGCCAGAGGGGTATGCAACACATTTAACCCCAAAGGGTTAAAGTAATGCATCCATTCTAAGTCGGAACACAAAAGCTTTTGACACAAGAATATGAGTCAAAATCTATTTCTCTCCAAATATTTTTCCTTCAAAATAGAAAAATAAAGGCTTATGCAAAATATATATAAATAAAGAGTTTAGAGATCTGCTGACTTGGAATGCATGACTTTGGGCACTAGAGAGGTACGCAACGCTCTGCAATGTGTTGCGTACTCCTCTGGAAGTCAAGGGGTAAACCAGTGCACATATTTGAAAATTATGTTTTTGGAGCATATTTCATGGTTATTTTTTTAGATTTCAGGTACATATTTATTACAACGATGAAGATAAGAAGACGGAAGAGAAGACAGAAGATTAAGAGTGGAAGAAAGAAGACAGACAGTAGCTGACCAGGGTACTGAAGACCTCTCTGGACATAAGGATTACTGGTGTTTCTTTTCAGAGGATTGTGATTTAAACTTAATTGGATTAACCCTGTGAGTGCCAGTAGGGTATGCATACCTCATTGGCACTCATAAGGTTAATTCTACTAACATTGGATGCATTTTTTTCATACTTTGGATATATTGATACAAAGTGTATATCACGGTTCCAGTAATTCCTATGTCACTCTCTGCTGTTTTGCTCTTTCATTGGCAGAGCTTGATTGGCCCGCCCAGTGTTTCCCTTCATATACCGGGTCTCTGGCACCTGTCAGGTGCCCTTTCGTGGTGTTCCCGTACCTGTGCATTTGTTGCTGTGTTCCTGCATTCCTGTGTACTGATTCGGCCCGTCTGACTACTCCTGCTGTTCCTGCTCCGTGATTGACCCAGCTTGGCTGATGTTCCTGCTCCATGATTGACCCGGCTTGGCTGACGTTCCTGCTCCGTGATTGACCCGGCTCTGGCTGATGTTCCTGCTCTGTGATTGCTTTCAGTGTTCCTGCGAGATTCTGTACTCTACGCCTGGCGACATTCTGAACTGTGCTTTCAGTGCTGTACTGACTGATCACTCTCCTTACATTAGCAGAGCTTGTTGCCTCCATTGCTGAGCTTGTCCGTGTACACTTGATGAGCTTGTTGCCTCCGTTACCGAGCCTGTCCGAGAACATTTGCTGAGCTTGTTGCCTCCGTTACCGAGCCTGTCAGTGTACACTTGCCAAGCTTGTTGCCTCCGATTCTGAGCCTGTCATTAACACTTGCTGAGCTTGTTGCCTCCATTACCGAGCCTATCCGTTAACACTAGCATAGCAATTTTGACCTCTATTTACGGTGCCTTCTCCTTTCACCCTTGCAGTCGTTGCGCCGTGTGGTGCTATTGGGCATTCCGTTAGCTCTTGCAATGTGTAGCTCCGTTTCGGCACCGGAAGGGTGTCTTGGCTCTGGTCCCATTTGCTCGCAGTGTTGTACCATCATACCGCACCGGTGAGTGCTATTGGCTCACGTTATATTCGCTTGTGCAGTGTCTCTGGCTCCGTTACCGCACCCAGGGGGTGCTATTGGCTCCAGTCCCATTTGCTCTTGCAGTGTCTCTCTTCCGTTACCGCACCTAAGGGGTGCTATTGGCTCTGGCTTTAGTCAGCTCTTGCTATACATTTGGGCATATTACGGAGCTTCTGATCTTGTAGTGATTCAGTTCCGTCGCACTGCTAAGCGCTCTCTATCTGTACCACTACCTGGACTGTTTATATCCACCGGGCGTTGGCTAATCACCACAACAGAGACTGATTATTTGTGTTGGCATTAACCCTGTACCTCTATTGATTCCTGTTGCATGCTATATTGCTACTAGCCATATTGGGCCTGTATTACAGCCCTATACTTGTCTGATATGTGCTATTACCTAATCTAGCCCTAGGGGGCAGTGTTCCTTGTTTTACCTCAATAAAACTGTGTTTTATTTTAACCTTTGGTCTGAGTGTCGGAAAAAACGTTACAGTGTAATGCCCATATCAATATATCCACTGGTTACTTAGATTTTTTTGTGTTTCTTTCCTCTTCATTTCCTGCGTTGGCAGAATTAACATGTGTTTGGGGTCCCTTAATGCATCTTAACGCCTAATGTATGGAACTGAATGGGAAAATGAATGTAGTGTAAATGGGTTTTAATGAGTTCAAATGGGTGCTAACTTTAGCACCTGATAGGTGTTTTTTTTCATAGCACTGGTAATTGAATAGCTTACCGTGCTTGAAAAAAAATGCTGGCGGATGTTTTTCTGGTTGTCGGAACAAATTTAATCAAGGACTTAATCTGACCATTGCTCATTGATGAAAAAGAAAGAGCCAGATATCATTTGGCCATTGCTGAATAGGCAAAAGACTTAAGTGCAAGGAAATGCTCTGATTTTATTAAAGTACCATAGGTTTCCAATTATGGTATAACTTTCTTTACTGAACCTTGGCAGCAAAGCAAGAGAACTTTATTTAAAAAGCAATCAATAAAACATTTTCTAAGGACTAGCCACCCTTTCAAATTGTACAAATCCAAGTGTTGCTTCCCCTTTCTTTGCTGCTTACTTCAGACTAAGTATTTGTTATTATTACGCATCTATTCATATGACATTACCTGTATGTGCGATGTTGTGGTAGAGCACTATCTGTCTCTGAGTTGTGTAGATATCCAATAGAAGAACAGCACACTCATGTCTTTTGAAGTGAATACAAAGTGTTGATTTATTGTATCGATGTTTCTGACCAAACAGGGGGCTTTCTCAAGATTTACAGAAAGCAATAGAACAGCCCTTAAATACCTACAGAGAGTGAACACCTTAGTGTTCCATGATGTCATGGGGTCAAAGGTGAGAAGGACAGGTGAAAGGTGTGAGAATAAAAATGACAAAATACACCAAATACATTCATACATACATTCTATGTTTGGGTTATTTGCCAAGTTGGTGATAGTGGAATCTGTGTTTATCTGCTACTGAAACAATATCCTTGTCAAGAAGTCTAGTAAAAGTTTTAATAGACGGATTAGTGTTTATCGGTTCATATGTACTTCTAGGTCTTAAAGCGCTAATATCGGTGTCAGATAATTGATCTACATTTTCCTTGTATGTACATATATAGTTTTATTCTTGTTTTTTTATAACATTTACTATGTTCTTTATTGAGTTTATATATATATATATATATATATATATATATATATATAAATATATATATATATAAATTATACATAATGCTGGAAGTTTTTCCCCTCTTTAGGAACAGTTTCTTGCTTTGCCTTTTCTCTGCCTCTTTTTACCTTCTTCATAATTTCGCCACTATCTTCCTGGCTTTTTTGGTTTCCTCTTTACACTTTGCTCCTGGTTCCCCTATTGCTGGTTTTCTTTCTTTTGGTGTTTGCTGTTCTCATCCTCCATCCAGCTTTAACCTGAAAGTTATTTTTACCCACACATGCATGGAACAATGACCACTCTCAGAATGGCAGTCTAGGTTTTGATTTCAGTTCTTGCTGGCACAGAGTGGCATTCATATTGTTCTAGGCAATTTTGTATTTGTTTGCGGTCCTCATTAGGGATGGATGAAAATTTTCGCCTTAAATTGAAATTGGCGAATAATGGCACTTTCCCCTTGGCAAATAATTTCCTGTGAAAAATGCAGTTTTTCCACTTTTTCATGCCTTTTTCACCCATTGAAAACAATGGAAAGAAACATTTTTCTCCACCACACAAACGTTTTCTACAGCCATGTGAAAGGTTTTCAGGCTCTCACAGCTTGCCATTCTGTGTTTGTGAGAGGGGAGAGCAGCACCTTGTTTGAGCTAGAGAAGACAGAGATGGGAATTGAAGTTTAGTTTAGGGAATCTTTTAGTAGGACATTTGTTCTGTGTAAGTGTGTATTAGGAGAGTCAGTGGGGCACTCTGGGGGGTAGAAGGGAGGAAGGAGGTTGACCCCAAATACTCCAAAATTCCATGTGACTGACTGGCAAGACACAGACAGCTAGAACCGTATTTGCTTATGGATCTTGCTGTTATTGTCTTTGTGCTGGATGGAGAAGTCTAGGGAAAGAAGTTGTTGATTTTGTTTTTCAGTTATAATTTTTTTGGACAGACTGTGATAAGACAACAGGGTGGACAACTTAAAAATAAATAAAAAAATAATAAAGAACTAAATACATTACATGACAGTGACAGACAGCTGACTGGGCCAGTGGAAATAAAGAACCATATAAGAAGAACACTGAAGATGTCAACAAGTCACATTCAAGTGTTGATGATGCTAGCATCAGCGTAATAGAAGAAGGTGTAGTAGCTGAACCGCCTGCTGCATCAGATAGTGAGACAAACATGCACCGAAACACCCATCAAAGTAGTAGGGAACAGTTACAGTATAAGTAAAATGAAATTGTTTGAGACCTCCAAAAGCTTAGAGGAGTATAAGGGTAGTGGGCAAGAACTGTCAGGTGATGCTGATACTGCTGACAATGACCTAAAGATGACTGATGCAGATCTAGAATATATCCCTCCAGCATCCTTTTTTTCTCGTTCAGATACAGATGAAGTTGAGAGTGAGATGATATCAGGGCTATGAGGTTAGCAGAAAGTCAAAGGATGAATCTTCTACCACTTTTAAGAAGCACTGTGCCTGTCTATAAATTGTTTGAGAAACCCATTGGAAAGTCTCGCCCTTGACAGACACAGATGTCAAAAAGCACACATTCACCTTATCAGTCATTATCAGCATCAAAGTCCAAGTCCCATTCAGCCACACACACACCTGTTTTGAGTACCCAGCAACAACAACACAGGCTATTAACATCCACAATGTTAACATTTTAAAAAATAAAGCACTCACAGGACTTTTTTAATAGATGAAAAAGATGTGCTGGTTTATTCAATCCACAATGTTAGCTATGACCAGTGCCTCTACTGCTGCACCTTTGACACCTAGTAGTAGTGGCAGTAGAATTACATCAACATCTAGCCCCAGTAGTAGTAGTAGAAGCAGCACCACCTCAGGAACTCCTCATTGCATGAAGTCCACAATATGGAGATACTTCACTCAGGATCCTCAAGCTAAGCATGTTGCTATCTGTTGTCTGCGCAAAAAGCACATGAGCAGGGGAAAAGCAGCCCCACACCTAGGTACCTCATCTATGAGATCCAACCTGAAGCAGAACCACATGTCTGACTGTAAGCAGGCCAAAGGTGCCACAACTAGCAGCAGCAGAAGCACTTTAAAAAGTTCCCAGGGTTCTAGAGCAGAAAAAAGAAGTAATGAAGTTATTTATGTCAGAGAGTGTGCTACTGCCAGAGCCAACAGTTAGTTCAGTCCAAATAATACCTATGTCTCCTGCTGCAGAGAAGTATGACAGACAAAGCCAGGACAAATATATTAACAGTAGCACAGATGAGGAGGTGGAGGAGGGATGTAAAGAAGGGCTGCTTCCATCTACCCCAGTTGGGACCACTGCTATGAGCAACAAGTAATGTGTGTCAATAATCTGAGACGGAGGATAGAGGTGTGATGCAAACATAACTATAGTAAAAGTTATAAACATTCACAAATCACATCATACCAACCAGTCCCCCACCACCACCACTAAAATACACATTTGCCACATTGTAGGTTGTACTTTATTTTTTTCATTACTTGACATCATCATGAATATGTGCCAGTGTCACTTAAGCAGGAAGCTAGTGTTGTGGACAAAGGACAAATGCATTGTTCATGCTAACACATTTTTCAAGGCATTTTGCTGTAGGACTCCCAACTTTGTCCTTCAGACACTTATTTCTAAACTACAGCCCTCAGAAGAAGTAATATTACAGTGGGAAATGTGGTACCTATAGGAAATATAGGTGAAAAATGTGTTAAAATAGGCAAAAAAAATTGTTAAAATAGGCAAAAAGGAGGAAATGTTTGCATAGGTGGAAAGGCGAAATCTTTTGGGGGAAAAGCGAAAAATCAGAAAGTTTTTGCAAAAAGTCATGCAGGAAATTTTTCACACTTTTCGCCCACCCCTAGTCTTCATATGCATTGTCACGGGCTATTTTGTTTGCTTCAGTATTTAAAGTAGTCTCTGTTTTTTCATCTGTCATTTCAATGATTGTCTTGGTATGGCAGTGGTGCACTGGCCTCTCTGTTACATCTCCCTAGTGTAGCTTATGTGACAGGTAGCTATCTTATATAATAATGATGTAATTAGTCATTGGACAGCCCTGGAGCAAAACTTTTTGGGCCATCTAACAAAAATAATTTTACTGAGGCATAACTAGAACCTACTGGACCCTGGGTAGATGGGGTCAATTTGGATGCTGGGAATTGGCACAACTGCACCCGCTGTACCCCTCGAGTTATATCACTGACAAGATATATGGATATGTTGTTTTTTTCCTCTAGTTTGGCACATTATGCCTCAGTCTAAGTAGGATACTACTGATTCTTCTTCCCCATTAAAGAAACAAAGAAATGGTAGCCTTCCACTCAGGATTCTCATCCTGATTGCCCCAAATTCTGTGATATCTCAGTAGATTCTAGACTGGGTGCTTCTGAAGAACAGATTCAAGCATTGATGTTAAAAAGTTAACAAGTTTTTGTCACAATATACAGTGACATTAGGAGGAGGATGAGGAGGATTAGTGCAGGTAAAAGACTTATGTAAGAGAAGTGAAAAATGACTTTAATTTACAGGGATTCCTTCCTAGCAGCCAATTATAAGGTGAAGATAAATCTCAAATATGCTTATCTCAAGATTCCTATGTCCATAACTCATTAACTCTTTTTACAATTTCTTGGGGACGGGACAAAAAATGACAATTCACTCACCACCCGTTCAGTCTCTCTTCCACACATGGTACATTACCAAATTAATGAAATCTGTAGTTTTGTGAGAAGCAGGGGCTTTTGCATGATAATTTATCTAGACAACATGCTGATCATGTCTCGGGATTTGATGATAATTCATGAGAAGGAATATGGATTGGTCTCTTCCATCATTGGCAAACCTAGGTGTTGTCATAAATTGTGAGATGTCGATCCCACTGGCCCATATCGTTCTTGGGGTCCATCATGATTCTCAATTAGCTTCTCTCAGTCTCCCCACCAAAAGGCAGAAACTTATGCAAAATAAAATCAGAATTTCTTACATAAATGTATCTTTGTATGGTTGCCTGTTATCCATTTCCATTCAAAAGATTTTTCTGGGTCCTGTTTTCTGGAGGTTCAAGGCCTTCGTCTATAGAAAGATTTGTGATGCATAGATATAGTCCTCTTGGATGATGCATAATGAAAATTTGTTTGGCAGCTGAGACACAAGAAATAGTGGAATAACAAGGTGTCCTAGGTTGGGGAGCATGTTCCAGCAGGAGGGAAATGGTCTTGAAAAGAGAGGTGTCTTCAAGTCCTCTGCTTAGAATTATTAGCAATCTGGTATATCAATCACCCCAGAGAAACATTATTGAAAACCCTGACTGATATAGGCAAACATTTAACTCTTCTGCTTGCACAGAAACATTGTTATTCAAGAGTATTTACAAGGTTTCTCCAAAGCAATCGCTGAATGGCATTCTGAACACCTCAAGAACAACAGCAATTGAATGTTACACCAGAACATTTTTATACGGATATTTCAGATTTGGGTCCCAATGGAGACAGACCCGGAAGAACTGGTGATAGATTATTTCTTTTAGCATTTTTAAGGAAGCAGGAATTAGTTCTTTACTCTCTTTGCAATGATTCCCAGGGTCATTTTGCAGGTCAGGAAACAATTGTCTATGATTGTTCTTAATATTATTGGCCAGCTCAACTTTTATTTCCTCCCCTCCTGGAATTGGCAGTACATTGCCCTGGATATATACCATTGTTCCCTGTTTGTCTATCAGACTACATGAACAATCCACACAAACTGCTACAGTCGAATCAACTATATCTGATTATGTGGCTGATTTCAGGGATCCCTGCTTAAGCAAATGATTTTTAGAATTAGCTCAATCCCCATGAAAAAGAGCTTGGTGTCTGTTACAGATTTTCATGGTCACTGTGTTCTCTTGGTGCCTGGAATGGAATTTGAATCCCGTTTCAGCCAGTCTTCCAGATTTCTATTTTTTTTTCCTTCCAGATAGGGAAAGCCTATAGGACAATTATTTGTTATTGTTTGGCTATTTCAGTTGATCCTTCTCTAACGTAGATGGTATTCAGTCTGGAACATCCTCTGGTTTGTAGATTACTGAAATGTATTTGTTCCAGATATTCCAGTCTTTTCAATGTCGTTTTAATGTTAATATCTCATTGCAATTTTTCAAGCCCTTGCTATATAATGAATGATTGTCTATCTACTAGACAGAATCATATGGAAGAGTGGAGAGTGGAAGGGATCTTATTGAAGTGTAACTAGATATTGCACTATATTACATCTGTGAATACTAAAGTGATCCTTCATTTACTTACTGTATTGACAAGGTAATGAGGTCTGGGGGTAGAGATGATGGAGGCAGAAACAAGTTTTCTTTTAATCTGAGTGGATATTGTTCTTATAGTACTTGGACACCCAATAGTGTACTAATTGCAAAAATTTGGGGGGTTTTTTTCTCCTTTTATTGAATAAAATCCTGTTGCTACCATTATTGAAGGACTTTGTATTCTGGACTTTTTTATGAGTTTATAAGAGCACTGGTTGTTGTGTTTTTTTCTGTTAATATTAAACAATGTCAAAGTTATTGTAACTAATAGCAGCACCCCCTGGTTTATCTATGATAATCTCACTATTCTCATAATACCCCCTGTTTTATAACTTTACAGTAAATATTTAGGGGTATACCATTTATTTACTGCTGTGTTAGTCCCTTTTGTACTTTATAAGATGCTGGTCTGATTGTAAGGTATTTCAGGATAATGCAGAGTTGAAAGGCCTACTTTGATGCTGAGCCTCTCAGCACTGCTACTCTGTACCCTTTTAGTTACTCCCCTATTTAGAGATATTATTTACACCCCTTCTTTATTACATGTATTGCTTTACATCTGGTTTCATATATCAACACTTTGCTTTGTCTATAACAGCTAAAGGGACCCACATTGCCCATGTCTGGTCTATACAATTATCGACCTTGAGTGCATCTCCACTTTAATTTTACTGTTTTCTGTGACCTTGTACAATAGACATTCACTGTAATAAGAGTTTTCACATTGTTGCATATTGTAAGCAAAGAGGGAAATCAGATACGTATAAAAATTGCCAGGCTGAATGTGTTATGGAAATGGAAAGCAGGAGCAGCCGGCAAAAAACCTGTGCTTGACAAATACAAAAGTTACCAAGATAAAAGATATTGATGATACGCTTACTGAACAAAACTGCACAAAAATTGATTTATCTGATAAAAGTTTACTGTTATCGAAAACTACATTTAATAATTTGATCTGTCTTATATTGCAGTGGTGTGACACAGATGCCACCCCACATATCTTACAATGTAAGTAAAATAGTATTCAATCCATGTTCCCCAGCTACAAAGGAAATGAGAACAACATTGTACTAAGGAAAAAGCAAAAAAAGTATATAATTATATTAGCAGTTACATTGCAGCTGCAAGGCTGAACTTAGCCTTGTTTTCATCTTAAGCTTTTAAGGCTCAGAGAGATGCACAATGCATTATAAAACAATGAATTGTACACAATCTGACCCTTAAAGGGTTAATGCCAGTTCTTCATATTTATCACAGTGTGTCCAGTGTTCATATGGGCCAAAATTTATCAAAGTGCAGGAAAAGCAGCTTATCATATACTTTGCTCTTTTCCAGCACTGCGCTGTGATCACTGATGGATACATTCGGGTGTTCATCAAGAATCTGTCATTTTGCCCTGCCTTGTGGTTTGCAAAGCAGGGGAAATTGCTTAAATTGGGTAGATCCAGTGATAAACCCATGCATACAAATACACAGGATGTACATGAGTGTGTTTGTTCTGTAGAATGTAATGTATCCTCCAACTTGAAGCTGGGGATTGGAATTTCGTAGATTTATCTGACCATCGCATATTGATGCACAAACTTTTACAAATAAAGTCTCATGCTATCATTCTCCCGTATGCACAGATACACACACACACTGGCATAATATAGGGGGTGCAGAGGGCACACTCAAGAGGGTCACATCTGCCCAAGGGTCTAACAGGTTATAGTTATGTCTCTTTGAAAATATTTTTGTGTTAGGGGGCCTAAAAATGTTTCAGCAAGTTGGAATTGAATATATGCAATATATGTCAACATACTAAGGGGGGACATTTTGTAGTGCTTGGTGTACTAGTTTTGTTTATTGTAACCCTTTGAATGCCACAGGGGTGAGTAATGCACATACCTATGGCATTCAATGCTGTCCATGGTGCTGAAAGCCTTCTCTGTATTCTCCTACTGGCTAGGTAGGGAAGCACATAGGATGCTGTTCAGAATGTCGTAGCTCCCTCTGCTGTTACTCCATAGGAAATTACAGGGGAGGTCCCAGCTACGACAGCCTGAGTGAGGGGAAGTTGAGACTGTGAACTCCGACAGCAGAGGCTGCTATTGGCGTTTACAGAATGAGTCGAAGTGTCACATTATCATATCAACACACCCCCTTGCATACGAATATATCTGATTATGCTTCATTTCCATATGAAAATAAGCAATTGTCTATTCGAAGAATACAAATTCGTAGACATGGTGAAGGCATGTCGGATGAATGTCGATGTGGGTATCTTTTTGTCGGAGTGCTGGTGAAGTGATGTTGTAGACACTTTGTGAATACTAAGGATGTGCCTATGACTTCTCCGACAGAACATCAACATTTTGTAGCCCTCTTCGACCTTTAGTGCATCTAGGCCTATATAACTTTGAAGTGGTAATGAATTCCCTGAGGCAGGAGATAGCCAGCAGTCTAAATACAATCATAGTGGATATCAACATGGTTCATCAAAAAACAAATTGCCAAAAATTCTGAGGACATTAATGATAACAGAAGAAATATTGATCAGAATTAATTGGAACTTTCAACTGAACTTGAAAGTGTGGTTAAAATGAAAAAAAAGAAGAATATCCGTGTAAAAGGAATTCCAGAATCCTGTTCAGACCTTAATATTATTTGTACAGACCTGTTTAAATATCTCTATGTTTCTGATTCTCCACATCCTGAGAAATGGTTGTCTAATATATATATATTTGGTAGAAAAAAACCTGAGATGTATTGGTACGCTGCTCCAGTATTGTTATTTGGAATAACATTCTTCGCTTTGCCCGTTTTAAAAACTGAAATAATTTTAGGAATATGACTATATCTATTTTCCCTGATATTGCCTCCAAGTCCCTACAAAAAATACAAGACATAAAGCCTGTCACTGCTGGCTCTATACCCCTTTTGCATTAAGCTTTATTCTGGATGGCAAAAGATATTTAGTTAAAAGTGGTGAAGAAGGCCATAATATACTCACGAGGATGCAAAGAGACAATCCAGGCACGTGCAGTCAGTCCAGGAGCCTATGAGACAAACCGATGTGGCACAAGATGCCTCCTAATATAGGTTCTGCAGGGGGTGGTCCCCTAGAGATGATCCTGTTGCTGCATCAGAGTCGGATGAGCTGAACGAAAAGGAAAAGGATGACTGCAGTAGTGATTGGTGGTCATGCCCCAGCTAATTTCTTTTTGGATGTATGATCTAAACTGAACTAATTTAACTTAGTCTGACTTTTTATTTGGAATTTAAATTTTATTATGCTTTCTTGGAGTTATTTCAAAGTTATTGTAAAGTAATGTAGAATGTTAATATTGTTTATTGCATGTTAATATGTACTCTACAGCTCCTGAAGTTTTGAGTTTTTAAAATATTTGTTTGGATGTGTATGTGATATATGCTCTAGCATGATGGTATGGTTTCTATGTATATCTTTGCATACATGAGGGTGGTTACTGAGTTGTTGGAGGGTTATGAGTATGTAAGCTCTGATATATATGGCATTATGGTTGTCATGATGGTATGGTATTTAGGTTACTGTATGCATGTGGGTGGTGTCTGTACTGTTGGGAGGCTGAGTGTATGTATGCTATAATATGTATGGCACTGAGGATGGCATAGTGGTATGGTGTCTATGTTACTGTTTGCATGTGGGTGGTTACTGACTTATTGAGGGGTTGTGCTTATGTATGCTCTAATATATACGGCATTATAGATGGCATGTTGATATGGTGCCTGTTTTACTGCATACATACAGGTGGCTTTTCTAAGCCTGAGCAGAAATATGCCTGATTTTATTCTTTTGCAGGAGACCAAGTTTTCTAATATTAATTCTCCAAAGTTCTTCAACAATAGTCACAATAGATTTTATCTTAGTAATGGAAAGAGCAAAAAATGGAGTGACTATTTAATTAAAAACAGTGTTCCCTTCATTGATGAGTTGGTGGTTAGAGATCAAGAAGGGAATTACATTTTGTTAAATGGAAGCATATAGGGTATTCCAATTACTATTGATAATGTATATGGTCAACAGTTAAGAAAGAAACCCTTTTATATTAAATTGGGAGAAGAAATTTCAACGCATAGAAAGGTTTTATGGACACTCAGACACGAAAGGTTTAGATAAAATGCAGTTTTGCTGAAAAAACACAGAAATAGAATAACCCTCGCGGGTCCAGTATATATACAGACAATATAATACTAACACAGGTCAGGTTACAGTAATCAATACCCACACAGGTCCAGTATATATATATACAATATAATACTGACACAGGTCAGGTTACAGTAATCAATACCCACACAGGTCCAGTATATATCTATAGGCAAATATAATACTGACACAGGTCAGGTACAGTTCGTGTGATTCCAAACGAGACAGTGGTGAAATGGTTGCTATTAGGCCAGGAGGACAGACAAGCCCTAATAGCGCAAAGGCCCACAGGACACTCACTACGCAGAGAGTAACACAATAGTGACTAAGGCCACGGGAGTAAGCGAAGGCCCTGGACAAGCGGTAGACTGCCGGAGCAGTAATGGAGGACTGCAACTGTAGGTACAGAGTAATGCCAAACTGAGACTGCAATGACTGTGACCCAATGTGCAATGGCACCAACCCACAAGGGGTTAACGAATGCTCAGTCCTGGAGTCGACTGCCAGATAGTGAGAACAACCTGAGGCGCCCAGGAATAGACCAACCTCAGCTAGTAGCAGTAACAGGTCAAGCGTACCTTGGTGCAACTGGATGGATCTACAACACCAGGGTGTCGGATCACAAGTCACAATTCGGTGACCGGGTCATAGTAACAAGGCTTCAGGAGCAGCAAATGAGGCAACCAGAGGATCTGTCCGAGGACAGAGAGGACACCGGAGGACAGTCCCTAACTGGATACCGGATGGAGCAGTGAGCCGGGCCGGGTTGATACACAGAGCAGGAACGTCCGCCAAAATCGGTTCGGTACACAGAGCAGGAACGGCAGCCAATCCGGGTCGGTACACAGAGCAAGAATGTCAGCCAGGCTGGGTTGGTACACAGAGCAGGAACGTCAACCAATCCGGGTTGGTACATAGAACAGGAACGTCAGCCAGGCCGGGTCGGTACACAGAGCAGGAACGTCAGCCAGTCCGGGTCGGTACACAGAACAGGAGCGTCAGCCAGGCTGGGTCGGTACACAGAGCAGGAATGTATACAGTCAGAGAAGTCAGGCAGTCCGGGTCATACTCAGGAATCACACGAATACTGGAACAAGCGCTAGCAACGGGAACACCACGAAAGTGCACCACAGAAGTGACAGGGCTCAGTATTTAAGGGCTAGCACTGGGTGGAGCAAAGCCACATTAACCAATAAAAGGCATCAGGAAGTAGCACTGTCAAAATGTCGCCAGCAATAGCACGGGCACCGTGATAGAAACCTTATTATAGGTGGGGATTTTAATATTTGGCAGAAAGGATTTCTTGACAGGTTGAACTCAAGTGGATATAGGTTGAGTTGGGATAGTCTTTTTTTTTAGGTTTTATAAGGGGTTTAGGGTGTTTTGATCCCTGGAGGTTATTAAATCCTAGAAGAAGGGAATATACCTTTTTTTCTCCACAATTTGACTCTTGGTCAAGAATTGATTTTTTCCTAGTAGACCCCTTCAAGTAAAAATGTTTCCAGAGTCCTGGTCCAGTCATAGTTTGGTTTCCCTTTGGTGCAATCCTAGATCGGGAGCTAGTAGGAAAAATTGTTGGCGGTTAAATGAGAGTATGATACATAATAAAAGTATTCAAGATGAAGTTAAAGTCTGTATTGAGAATTTTTTTAGAGAGCATGACAATAATGAGGTAGATGATGACACCTTATGGCTTACTAACATTAAGGGGAGATCTTATTAGGATTGCCAAGAAGTGTTTAAAGGATAGAATGGGCCAAATTAAATTACTAGAAGATAGATTATTATATTTAAATTCTAGGCAATTCTGTGGTAATTCTATAAAATTGAAGAGGGAAGTTTTTTCTATTAAAGAACAATTAGACATTTTGTTAGACAAGGAAGTTGATAAAAGCATAGCATGGACAAGACAGAAATACTATATGTGGACGAATAAACCACATTCTTTAATGGTACATCAGTTAGAAAGTCGTAAAATAATAAACTATATTAGATCTATAAATTTTGGTGCACAAGGTAGAAGTTCTAAGATTAACGATATTATCCAGACTTTCCAGAAATATTATTTAAAACTTTTTATTCTTTTGTCTCAGGTTTGAAACTTAGAAGGCTTAATAGATATGGGAAGGAAATTCTAAATAGACCGCTTGAATTAGAGGAGATTGAAATTGTTATTAAAGCCTTAAAAAATAACAAGTGCCCTGGACCTGATGGCTTTGGAAATTTTTAGAGTAGAGTTGCTTCCTTATTTAGTTACATTTTTTAAGTCAATAATTGAGACGCAGACTCTGAATATGGAATCCAATTTAACTATGTTATCGGAAATCGAAAAACAAGGCAAGGACCCAGAAAACGTGGAAAATTATAGACCAATTTCTGTAATGAACTGTGACTTAAAAATATTGTCTAAGGTTTTAGTGACTCGATTGGGTAGTTTTCTCCTTATCTTGCCAATAAAGATCAGACTGGATTTGCACCAGGCCGACACACTGGAGACAATATCCCCATTAACGTCCTAGATTTCTGTATTAACAAAAAGATTCAGAATGTTATGTTCTTGTCAGTAGACATCAATAAGGCATTTGACTCGGCTGATTGGAGTTATATGGAAAAAGTTATGCTGTTATTTGGTTTGGAAGGAATTTTAACGAGTTATTTAAAGGCTACCATTCTTCCTCAAATACATTTCTTAGATTGATGGGTAGAGAAAGTGAAATGTTAGAAATTGGTCAAGGGATAAAACAGGTGTGTCCTCTATCACCCATGATATTTGCCTTGTGTATAGACCCTCTGGCTGAAGCAATAAGAACGATGATGGATTTTGGTGGTATTAATTGTGGTGATGATAACCCAGACAAGGTATGCATGTACGCGGATGATTTAATATTATTTATCTCAAATCCTCTAGGAAGTTTAAGGCTTTATGAAGAATCCTTGACAAATTTAAGCTAATTTCAGGTCTTGGTGTTAATATGGATAAATCTGAAATTTTTAACGTAAGTTTAGATTCGGCTTCTATAAGTGAAATTAAGAATGAGTATAATTTTAGTAGGTGCAAAGGGTATCTATTTTATTTAGGGGTAAAGATTGCTCTCTCTCCTAGGAACACATTATTTTGAATGATGGTGCCTTATGGACCAAGATTGCATCCTCTTTATCTATTTGGGCAAACCTTCCATTATCTTTATTTGGAAGAATTGGTGCAATTAAAATGGTGCTATTACCAAAGATTTTATATTTATTCAGAGTCTTACCGGTAACACTGGTTAAATCAGATTTGCTAGGCATTCAGAATGAGTTATTTCGTTTTATTTGGTTGGGAATGCACCCTGGGATACGGCGGAAAGTTCTTTATAGATCAAATGAATCAGGAGGTCTAGAGTCCCTGATCTTTATGGCTATTACATGTAATCTAGCCTGATCCATTTACTTTTTTTGTGGTCAAAGAATGATGACTCCTGGGCAACTCCAGGAGTTGAGCAGGAAAAGGTATTTTTTAATAGAGCCTGTTTTATTAGTTATATTTGGTCAAGCAAATATTAGAGAGCTTGTTTACCTCAATTGATGTTATCTAGTACTCGAACAACAGTTTCAAATTGGTATAAGATTAAGGGTCCAGCTAAATTAATAGTATTTAGGTCCAAGATGATTCCTATTTATAATGTTGCTTTATTTGGGTGGAATCCTTATGAGGAGGAAAGGGTTAGGGAATTTTCTAAATTAAGATTGGAATCTGCAAGGGATCTCATTTTTAGGGGGTACATAGTTGATTGGGATGAATTTAAAAAACGTTCTGACTGTAGTGATAATGATATGAAATTGTACTTTAAATTTAAAAATATTTTGTCATCATATTTAGGTAACTATATTAATGTCCCTTTGTGTCCTTTTGAACATCTAATGTGATTCTGGGATTATGGGGAAAAAAGTGTCTCCCAAATTTATAAGATTTTAACCCTAGAAAATTTGAAATTGATATGTATGTTTAGATGGGAGGAAATAATTGGTGAAACTTTAGATGACAACACCTGGAGTTCGATCTTGGCAAGAATTTCTAAATGCTGTATTAATATTAATTTGAGGGAACAATCATATGGTATGCTGCATTTAACTTATTTCGTACCTTTGAAGCTCTCAAGAATGTCTCCCGATCATACAGATTTATGCTTTAGAGATTGTAAGAAAACAGGCTCATTTATGCATATTTGGTTGGCATGTAGCAAAGTTCAATCTGTCTGGAATAGAATTTATAACTTATTATCCAAAATCTTTGATAAATCTTTTGATTTTGGGCCTTGGGAGGAGTTATTGGGAAGAAAATATACTTGTTTATTAAAATACTAGTGTAAAAGCCTGTGTACACGGGCCAAGGTCCGAGTAATGTTAACCCTTTCAGTACCTATGGCACTCAAAGGCTTAAGTGGCCACTTCATGCGCAGTAGAGACTGCCCGAATGCGCAGAGTTTCTACTGCTCATGACGGCTTCTGACAAACATCCTAGTGAATTATTATATAGGATGAGGATAAATTGTTAACCTTAATATGTTTGGCAGTTAGAATGTCTATTGCAGCACAATGGAAATCTATACAATTATCTTGGTCCAGGATAATAAAAATAATACATGAAGTATGTTAGAATGAGTATTTATGCTCCACAGAAATGGATTGTTACAACAAAGTTTTATTAACTTGTTCTCCTTGGCTGGATTCTGTAGAGGGAAAACAGTAAAAGGATTTACTCCAGGATTAGAATTATTTTATTTATTTATTTATTATTTGTTAATAATATGTCTTAAAATTATTTATTTCATGTATTTATGAATTTAATTTTTTTTCCTTAAAATAATAAAAAACTTTCTGTTTAAAAAAGATAGGACAATCTAGTAGTGAACAACTGAAATCAACTGACGTAAACCTATAAAGAGGAATTTCTTCAGCACAAATACCTCATCTAAATCTTGCTCTCCCCATGTGATAAAGCTGGGTTAGAGATCTGTAAGGGGGCAGAAGGCCAAGGTCTTGAAGAACCATATATTTACCCTGCAGGCTGCAGCACACATACCTGGTAAGACCAGAACCAGGAGGAGAGTGAGTGAAACATGCTTGGCAGGAACCTTAATTGGAGTCTCAAACTGAGTACATGGGCAAAAAGGAAGAATGATATAATCTCCTGGGAAAAGAGACTTGACACTTCACAACATAAAGGCAAGTGGTCTAGAGAAGTCAGGGGAGAGAGGCTTTTAAGAGAGTGGTGAAAAATTGTGAGATGAAATTGGTGGTAAGACAATTGCAAAGCATGTTTTGATGAACAATAAGAAGCAAATGTATTAATTTAAACCTAATCAGGCTTGAATTTACTTTGACTTTAATGTGTTTTTCTTCTCCAATCCCTAAATCCTTTGCAAGATTCATACTTAGGCTATTCTATCAGACTACATATTAACCCACCAGAAAAAGTACTAAAAGGTATTTTAAAGAAACAAAGTTATCTTACAAATAGTAAAAGAACTAAATGTGATAACTTTTTGAGGTAACTAAAATGAGATGTATTGGAAAGGATACCTCTCTGGCTCTCAGAGGGTTAAAATTGGTGTTTCATATTAACCACCTGAATGAGAGAGAGATCTTCAACACATTGCAAAGTTGTAAGCTGGAGATCTCTCTAGCATTCAATGGATTACTAGCTCCTACTAATGGGCAACCAACCAAATGGAGCATTGAAAATGTTGATTGCTTGAAAAGGGTGACATTCTGATGTCACGGGCTTAAGTGTTGAGATATCAGAATCCCGCCCACATAAGTGTGTGGCATGCATAGAGGGAGAAACGGGAATCCCTCACATTGCACAGCACCAGTCAAAGCGTTAACTGTTACTGTGCCATTGTCTGTGGAATGCATCATTGATCCAGTCCAGTTATTCTGTTCATATTAAAAACTATTTATCATTCCTTCTGTGGAAGTTTTATAGCATGTTTCTAAATTAATGTAACCATTTAACCCTTTGAGTGCCAGAGGTGTACGGAGTGCATTGCAAAGCAATTCTGTCCCCCTCTGGCACTCAAAGGGTTAAGTGGTAGATGAGTTTGAAACACACTACACACTCATCTCGCATTCAACATGAAAGAAAAATAAGAAATAAATGACTATTTGCCTTTTGTTGTCCTTTAGAGTGCTAAATATTAGCAAACTAGTGGGGATACTATGCAGAGGAAAAGAAAGTGAACATATGGACTTGACAATATCTGTACAAGGTATGTTTTTACAGAAAGAGTAGGTGATCTATAGAAAAACTGACATGAGAGATGGCAAAGTATAAAACAGTAAGAACAACATTAAATCATCCTTGGAATATATATGTCTGTGATAATACCTTTTTAAAATTGATCTAAGGTTCACTTTCACTACCAGCTTTCAAGAGTAAAAATAACCTCCCTTTACCAAATAGTATCTTATGTGTTGCTTTTGATTTTCTAAAGGCAATTTTTACTGTTGAAAGCTTTACTTGAAAATCAGATGTTAGTGCAACAAAAAAGGTATCACAAACGGTGATACGCATTCATTTTGCATCCACATCAATGGACTAATATGGCTATTCCAAGAAAATTAAAGCTGAATAGCCTAAGTACATCATAAGGGATATTCACTAAGATAAGAAAAACCTGACCACTGAGTGAAACTGGTCCATTTCCTCTGTCAGGGCTGTCCAGGTTCAGTCCTCAAGGGCCACCAACAGGCCAGGATTTAGAGATTTCCCTGACTAAGCACAGGTGAGTTAATCAGTGGCTCATTCATTTTGATTAACTCTCCTGTGCTTAAGCAGGGAAATCCTTCAATTCTGTACTGTTGATGGCCCTTGAGGACTGCCCTGTTCTATGTTATTGTATGAAGCATATGCATTGCAGTAAAGCATATCTCTCAAACTTGATAAAGAGGCTCCATAGAAAAACATTGGAACTAGAGAACTTTATTTTGAATAGTACATCAGACCCTATGTGTTTTCTACTGCTGTCAAAGTATTATCATTATTATGATTATTTTTTTTATTTCTGTATTTCAGTTTTTCTTTGTAGTAATAGAACATCTTCATTTTCTCTTTAATATATGGAGACAGCAAATAATACATTCCCATGCATACTTTATTTTGTAAGTGTGAATCCTTAAAAGTTTCTAACATCTTTTTTTCCATTACAAGCAGATTCATTTCTTAAGTGTTGTAATAATGGATCTGTTCATGGATCAAAATTAAGAGTTATAAAAAGCAGCCGGTAATATAATAAACAATCTGGTCCTCAAACTCTATTAGTGAGTTAATGCAATGAGATTCACACTAATGTTCATTCCTTCCCTGTCAAAGGCCTTTTAAAGACAATAATATGTCTTGTTGATGAATGAATAAACTCTCAATAGATATGCATGAATTATTTAGATAAAATTAGCTCAGTTCCCTAGAGGCCTCACAAATATTTTAAAAGCTTTTACTATTTGCGTTGTTCAATCAATTAAATGCAATAAAAATTGGAACAAGTTGTGATAATTTTGAGTTGGATTTAGATGAAGATTAGATGAAGAAAACCCTTTGTAATAAAGTAAGTATGTTTGAAATGTTGTTATAAAATTCTGACACTATAATACAGCTATTTCTGTCTTCTTCATACTGCAATGTGTGTGTAGGGGGGAGCACAAGAACACTAGTGCTAAAAGATGACTAGCTGTTATATGACAAAGCCTGCATAGGCATATAAATGTTTCCATACCGGGGCATTTGAAAAGCATGATATGGAAACATGCTGTTTTTCAGCACGTGTAAACAATTTTGCTTTGTACTTGACCTTTCCACCATAAGGCTGTACTGTACCATGGAAGACACAATAGGAAGTAAGGAATACAAAGGCACATTGCTTCCTACAACTAGTTAAAAACTGCACAGCTAATATCATGGACTTTAAAAGAGATCTGGCACCGCCTAACAATAACTCCCAACTTAAATTATGATGGCCAGAAAATTTTAAGGGCCCTTATAAATGTTGTCTTTGTGCCTTTGTTAATTACATAAATCTTGAATCAGTCTTGGATTACATGTCCACGGAGGTGGACATAACCATTGCTGGCAGAGTTTACAAGCTTGAATCCAGCAGAGTGCATGAGTGTACTTAACCTTCTAAAGACTATAGGGGTACACAGTACAATTTGCAGTCCTCAGATTTCTAAATGGTTAAGAGTACCATAAGCAGCGAGCACAGTCTGAGGCCATGTTTTCTGTTAGTAACATTCATGTCTGCCTCCATGAAAATGACAACTAGGAGTTACTCAAAATGATATTCATGGAACCCAGAAGCAAGTGAAAAATTGATAAGGGTCATTAAGATTTTCTGGCCATTAGGAGGTGTTAGCTATCCTTCAGGTTGTATCAATATGTTAAAAATGTTAAACACACAATATACTATTTCATACAGGAGCAATATCATCTGTGTTCCTTTACCTTCTTATTTTTAAAAACTGGTTTAAGACATTTTTAAGTTCAGTTAAGTTCCATCAAATTAATAAACATTAGTTATAACAACTTTTCCATCTCCTCTTATCCATTGAACGTTATGCATTTGCAGAGCTTTGGAGAAATGTCTAATATTCAAGGTGTAAAGGAAGCTTTATTTAAAATTACCCTTTACAATAAATTCCAGAATTATGGCTCTGGTTTCTTTTTTACTGGAGACACAGTACTATGACATCATAATGTCAATGCCTATTGGCTTCAGTTATAGGAGAATGATTGCTCTGGTTTCCTTTTTTACTCGAGACACAATACTATGACATAAAAATATCAATGCCTTTTGGCTTCAAATATAGAAGAATTATTGCTCTTCTTTCCTTCTTACTTGAGACATAGTATTTTGACATCATAATGTCAATGCCTAATGGCTACAGGTATAGAAGAATTATGGCTCTGATTTCCTTCCTGCTTGAGATACAGAATTATGACATCATAATGTCAATGCTTATTGGCTTCATATAAAGAAACATTATTGCTCTGGTTTCTTTCTTACTCGAGACACAGTACTATGACATCATAATGTCAATGTCTATTGGCTTCATATATAGGTGAATTATTACTCTGGTTATCTTCTTACTTGAGACACAGTATTATGACATCATAATGTCAATGCCTAATGGAGTTAGGTATAGAAGAATTATGGCTCTGGTTTCCTTCTTGCTCGAGACACAGTATCACGATATCATAATCTTAATGCCTATTCGCTTCATATAAAGGCAAATTATTGCTCTGGTATCTTTCTTACTCGAGACACAGTACTATGACTTCATAATGTCAATGCCTATTGGCTTCAATTATATAAGAATTACTGCTCTGGTTTCCTTCTAACTCCTAGACACAGTAATATAACATAATTATGTCAATGCCTATTGGCTTCAGATATGGGAGAATTATTGCTCTGGTTTCCTTCTTACTCGAGACACAGTATCACGATATCATAATGTCAATGGCTCTTGACTTCATATAAAGGAAATTTATTGCTCTGGTTTTCTTCTTACTTGAGATACAGTATTATGACATCATAGTATCAATGACTAATGTCTTTATGTAAAGGAGAATTATTGTGCTGGTTTTCTTCTTACTCGAGACACACTACCATGACATCATAATGTAAATGCCTATTGGATTTATATAAAGGAAAATTATTGCTCTGGTTTCCTTCTTATTTGAGATACAATATTATGACATCATAATGTCAATGCCTATTGGTTTCAGTTATAGGAGAATTATTGCTCTGGTTTCCTTCTTACTTGAGACACAGTATTAGGACATCATAACATCAATGCCTCATGGCTTCAGTGATAGAAGAATTATGGCTCTGGTTTCATTCTCACTCGATACACAGTACTATGACATAATAATGTCAATCCCTATTGGCTTCAGAAATAGGAGAATGACTGCTCTGGTTTCCTTCTTAATCGAGACAAAGTGCTATGACATCATAATGTCAATGCCTATTGGCTTCAGTTATAGGAGAATTATTGCTCTGGTTTCCTTCTTAATCGAGACACAGTACTATTACATCATAATGTCAATGCCTATTGGCTTCGAAACAGGAGAATTATTGCTCTGGTTTCCTTCTTTCTTGAGACACAGTTCAATGATATCATAATATAAATACCTGTTGGCTTCATATAAAGGAAATTTATTTCTCTGGTTTCCTTCTTACTTGAGATACTGTATAATGACATCATAGTGTCAATGACTAATGTCTTTATGTAAAGGAGAATTATCGTGCTAGTTTCCTTCTTACTCAATACACAGTACCATGATATCATAATGTAAATGCATATTGGCTTCATATAAAGGAAAATTATTGCTCTGATTTCTTTCTTACTCGAGACACAGTATTATGCCATCATATTGTTAATGCCTATTGGCTTCAATTATAGGAGAATTATTGCTCTGGTCTCCCTCTTACTCGAGACACAGTATTATGACATCATAATGTCAATGAATATAGGCTTCACATAAAGGAAAATTATTACTCTGGTTTCTTTCTTCCTTGAGACAGTATTATGACATCATAATATCAATGCCTATTGGCTTCAAACACAGGAGAAATATTGCTCTGGTTTCCTTCTTTCTTGAGACACAGTATTATGACATCATAATGTCAATACCTTTTGACTTCAGTTATAGGAGAATTATTGCTCTGGTTTCCTTCTTACTCGAGACACAGTAC
The DNA here is from genome assembly GCA_037306005.1 of Rhinophrynus dorsalis. Lineage (NCBI taxonomy): Eukaryota > Metazoa > Chordata > Amphibia > Anura > Rhinophrynidae > Rhinophrynus > Rhinophrynus dorsalis. The sequence goes on from CM074718.1 coordinate 147,206,075, forward strand.
TATGACTTCATAATGTCAATGCCTATTGGCTTCAGTTATAGGAGAATTATTGCTCTGGTTTCCCTCTTACTCACAACACAGTGTTATGACATAATAATGTCAATCCTTATTGACTTCAGATATAGGAGAATTACTCTCTTTTCCTTCTTACTTGAGACACAGATTATGACATCATAATGTCAATGGTTAATGGCTTCAGGTATAGAATAATTATGGCTCTGGTTTGCTTCTTTCTCGAGATATAGTATTATGACATCATGATGTCAATGCCTATTGGCTTCATATAAAGGAAAATTATTGCTCTGGTTTCCTTCTTACTTGAGACACAGTATTATGATATCATAGTGTCAATGTCTAATATCTTCATGTAAAGGAGAATGATTGTGCTGGTTGCCTCCGTGTTGGAAACACAGATTTATGACATCAAAATGTCAATACCTAATGGCTTCAGGTATAGGAGAATTAATACTCTGGTTTCCTTCTTACTTGAGACACAGTATTATGACATCATAATGTAAATGCCTAATGGCATCAGGGAAAGAAGAATTATGGCTGATATGCTCATCCAGAGCCGGAATCCACCAGGTCCAGAACCTCCACCGAGAGTTCAGTCCAAAAAATTACAGCCTGGACTGTAGGTTTTTGATTCACAGGGTCTAGGAACCGCTGAACGCCACCTAGGGCCTGTCCCCCAAGGTAACCTAGGTGTGTCTGTTTCCCGGCCGTATAGAACAGGTGCGCAGCAAATGCCCAGCTTGACCACAACATAAGCAGAGGCCCTGTCTGGGGCGATGAGCCCATTCCACCTTGGTCAACTTAGTGAACCCTAACTGCATTGGTTCACCACTCTCTTGGTTATGCTCAGGAGGCATGGGAGGTGAGGGAGGCATGGGTGGGAAACTTTGACTTGCCTGTCCAAAATTTCTGGCCCGCTGCCTATGGTCCTTGGCCACCATTCGCTCCCTGATGCGGGAATCAATTAATATGGAAAAATCAATAAACTCATCAAAACCGTTCAGCAATGATCAAGAGTCCCTGTGTGAATGCTGCCACCAGCACCTTATTGTTCCAGCCTACCTCCACTGCCAATGTACAAAATTCAATGGCATAATCCACATCCATGCGAGACCCTTGTTGGATCTCCATTAATCTTTTAGCAGCAGAAGCGGCTCTTCCTGGGACTTCGAACACTCTATGAAACGCATGCAAGAACTCACTGAAGTTCTTAGTACATGGTTTGGCTGATTCCCACAGGGGTTTGGCCCACACCAATGCTCTGCCTGTCAGCAATGAAATCATAAAGCCCACCTTACTTCGGTCACTAAGAAAGGCTTGAGGGGTTAACTGGTTAATAAACCCTCTACACAGGGAGGGTTCGCCATCATATCTTAATGGTAATGGAGCTGTGGCAGTTAACCCTCTGCTCGAGTTTGCCTGCGTCAGGGATTGAGCTCCCGGTATCATAACGGAGGAGACCACCGATGCTAGTACTGGTTTATCCAAGTTAGCGGTGCGCTCCAATATCGTTTGTACAGCCAATGCCAATTGGTCCAAACGCTGCTCATGTAAATCAATCCTCCAATAGATACCTTGTGCATTACCCTCACCTGTACCATCTGAGGTCATGGCCCTTTCGTACTGTAACGGTTTTATGGACACTCAGACACAGAAGGTTAGGTAAAAACTCAGTTTTATTGAAAAACACAAAAATTAGAATAACCCTCGCGGGTCCAGTATATATAGACATATAATACTGACACAGTTCAAGTTACAGTAGGAATCAATAACCCACACGTGTCCAGTATATATAGACAAATATAATACTGACACAAGTCAGGTAACAGTAGAGATCAATAACCCACAAGGGTCCAGTGAGACACGATGGTACAATACTGCCACAGGTCAGGTTACAGTTTGTGTGAATCCAAAGCGAGACAGAGGAGAAATGGTTGCTATTAGGCCAGGAGGTACAGACAGGCCCTAACAGTGCAAAGGCTCCCAGGACACTCACTAAGCAGAGTGACACAATAGCAACTGAGGCCACACAGGAGTAAACGAAGGCCCTGGTCAAGTGGCAGACTGCCGGAGCAGTTACAGTTGGACTGAAACTGTAGACACAGAGTAACGCCAAACCGAGACTGCAATAGATTGACCCAATGTGCAATGGCACCAACCCGCAAGGGGTTAAAGAATGCTCAGACCTGGTATCGGCTGCCAGATAGTGGGGACAACCTGAGGCACCCAGGAACAAACCAACCTCAGCTTGTAAGTGGTGAACAGGTCAAGTGTACCGTGGTGCAACCTGATTGAACTCCAATACCGGGGTGTAGGATCACGAGGCACAAACTCAGTGACTGGGTCACAGTAACTAGACTGCCGGAGCAGCAAACGAGGCAACCAGAGGATCTGTCCGTAGACAGAGAGGACACAGGAGGACAACCCCTAACCGGATCACCAGATGGAGCAGTGAGCCAGGCCAGATCGATACACAGAGCAGGAATGTCAGCCAATCCGGGTCGGTACACAGAGCAAGAACGTCAGCCAGGCCGGATCGGTACACAGTGTAGGAATGTCCGCCAAACCGGGTTGGTACACAGAGCAGGAACGTCAGCCAGACCGGATTGATACATAGAGCAGGAACGTCAGCCAGACAGGGTCGATAAAAACAGCAGGAACGTCAGCCAATCTGGGTCAGTACATAGAGCAGGAACGTCACCCAGGCTGGGTTGATACACAGAGCAGGAACGTCTACAGGCAGAGTAGTCAGGCAGTCCGGGTCATACACTGGATTCACACGAATATAGGAACAAGTGCTAGCAACGGGAACACCGCGAAAGGGCACTGCAGAAGTGACAGGGCTCAGTATTTAAGGTCTAGCACTGGGCGGAGCAAAACCACGTTAGCCAATAAAAAGAATCAGGAAGTAGCACTGGTCATAATGTCGCCAGCGATAACACGGGCACCGTGATAATAATGTAAAAGCCTATTGGCTTCATATAAAGGAAAATTATTGCTCTGGTTTCTTTCTTATGCAAGACACAGTACTATGACTTCATAATGTCAATGCCTATTGGCTTCATATAAATGAAATTTTTTGCTCTGGTTTCCTTCTTACTCGAGATACAGTATTATGACATCATAGTGTAAATGACTAATGTCTTCATATCAAGGAGAATTATTGTGCTGGTTTCCTCCGCATTTGAAACACAGATCTATGACATCACAATGTCAATTTGTAATGGCTTTAGGTATAGAAGAATTATTGCTCAGGTTTCCTTCTTAGTTGAGACACAGTATTAGGACATAATAATGTAAAAGCCTATTTACTTCAAATAAAGGAGAATTATTGCTCTGCTTTCCCTCTTACTCAAGACACAGGTGTAATGGTTTGTTTGACACACAGACACAGTGGTTTAGGATAAAACACAGTTTTATTAAAATAAATAAACTTCACAGGTCCTGTCCTGCAGCAGAATAGTACAGACACATGACAGGTTGTAGATACATAGGCCTACACAGGTCCAGTATAAACAAGAAGTCCACAATAGTCTATACTGACACAGGTCCGGCAGAGTGATGGATTCCCAGTAGCAAGGTCTTGCATGGGTTAAAGATCTTCAGAGTGTAAACAGTTCCATGTGCAGAGAGGTCAGTGATGGGACTCCCTGCATATAAACAGCTGTGGAACTCATAATACCAAAAGCCAGAAAAGCAGAACTAGCATGAGCTGTTTAGGCAATACTGGGAACAGAGACACATGAGGTACTGCCGTAGCAGTAACAGAGAAACACTTGCACACTGCTGAAGTCTAACGGAGGCAACCAGTGGCTCAACAGCCTGAGTGGTAACAGAGGCAGACACTAGCTCTGAGCAGAGGCAATAACGGAGACTAGGCCCAAGGTAAACTGCCGTAGCAGTAACAGAGACAACACTTGCACTCTGCACAAGTATAACCGGAGGCAACCGGTGACTCAACTTCCGGAGCAGTAACGGAGACTGGCAGCTGATACTCTGCACAAGGAAATAACCCAACTGCCAAACAGTCAGAATGTCGCCTAGGTGACACAGCACAGGAACGCCAACCAAGCCGGGCAGACACACGGAGCAGGAACGTCAGCCAAGCCGGGTCAGATCACGGAGCAGGAACGTCAGCCAAGCCAGGTCGAATCACGGAGCAGGAATGTCAGAAGAATAGTCAGGCAATCCGGGTCAGTACACAAGGGCAGCAGACAATATGCAGAGTAGTCAGGCAGGCCAAGTCAGTACACTGGGAAACAATGAGCAGAAATAAGCACTGGCAGAGGAACACCACGAAAGGGCCCCGGAGGGGTGCCCCTAGCCCAGTATATAAAGGTCATACTGGGCGGGACTAACACACGGTAGCCAATGTGAGCAAGGCACAGACTAGACTGACAGAAAAAAGATAAAAAGAGCACGGGCACCGTGATAACAGGACTATGACATCATAAAGTCAAGGCCTAATGGCTTCAGATATAGAAGAATTATGGTTCTGGTTTCCTTCTTGCTCGAGACACAGTATTCTGACATCATAATGTAAATGCCTATTGGCTTCAGTTATAGGAGAATTATTGTTCTGGTTTCCTTCTTACTCGAGACACAGTGCTATGACAACATAATGTTAATGCCTTTTGACTTCAGTTATAGGAGAATTATTGCTCTGGTTTCCCTCTTACTCACGACACAGTATTATGACATAATAATGTCAATCCTTATTGGCTTCAGATATAGGAGAATTGTTACTCTCTTTTCCTTCTTACTTGAGACACAGTATTACGATATCATAATGTCAATGCTTAATGCCTTCAGGTATAGAATAATTATGGCTCTGTTCTTGCTTCTTGCTCAAGATATAGTATTATAACATCATGATGTAAATGCCTATTGGCTTCATATAAAGGAAAATTATTGCTCTGGTTTCCTTCTTACTCGAGACACAGCATCATAATATCAAAATGTCAATGCCTATCGGCTTCATATTAAGGAAATGTATTGCTCTGGTTTCCCTCTTAATCGAGATACGGTATTATGACATCATAGTGTCAATGACTAATTATCACGGTGCCCGTGATTGCCTTCAGCAGATATTGCCATACAGCGACATTATTCACTTTCTAGCTTCGCTCTACGCTAAGTCGATATTCTTATAGGTCACCATGCTGGTGAGGTCATGTCTCCGCCCACCTGACAGGGTTTTTAAACCTCAGCCTGTGTCATTACCTATGCCCTTTCGTGATGTACCTGAGCTTATTGCTGTGTTGGTCCATTACTGTTCCTGTGTATTACCTGGCTATGTCTGACTACCCATTCCGGCTCTGATTCCTGTCTACATCTGACTAACCGATCCGGCTCTGACCACTGGTGACATCTGACTACCCGATCTGGCTCTGACCATTGGCTGCCTCTTGCCTCTCTCTCTCTGTTGTTGCGCTCTTTTGCCATTACGTGCCTCGGTTTGGTTTCCTTGTTGCCTGTGCCTTCTGCTCTGTGCTCACTTCCGTTAGCGGCGCTTGTCGGTCATTCTGTGTGTTGACCTCCCGTGGCCGTTCCAGTTTGTGTGTTGCCTTACCTAGCCTCAGTACCGGTTACCAGACCATTGTATATCCTACCTCTAGGGTATTGTTGCGCTCCGTTATTCCTGCCGACTGTGTGTGTGTGTGTGTGTGTGTGTGGGAGTGCTCTGCACTGTCCACACATCTACCTGTGTGAGTCCAGGGGCCATTCAGATCTTGCTTATCTGCCTAGTGAAGGGTGAGGAAAGTGAGTTTACTGTTCCTACCTGGTCTCGTGAAGGTATGCCACTAGACGTGGTGTACCCGCACTGTCCTCACATCTACCCGTGTGAGTCCCAGGGCCATTCTGTTACTGCTCACCTGCCTAGTGAAGGCTGAGGAAAGTGGGTCTACTGTTCCTCCCTGGTCTCGTGAAGGTGTGTCACTATCTGCTGCCACTTTGTGTCACTATTATTGCTACTGTTGTGTCATTTGCTGTCACCAGCCTGTTTCTTCATTTCCTGCCATTATTGTACTTAATAAAGTTTTATCTTAAGTTCATCCATACTTGTCAGTGTTGTTATTTCCTAGTCACTCTGTGACACTAATGTCTTCATGTAAAGGAGAATTATTGTGCTGGTTTCCTCCGTGTTGGAAACACAGATCTATGACATCATAATGTCAATGTCTAATGGCTTCATGGAATAGAAGAATTATTGCTCAGGTTTCCTTCTTACTTGAGACATATTATTATGACATAATAATGTCAATGCCTAATGGCTTCAGGTATAGAAGAATTAATACTCTGGTTTCCTTCTTACTTGAGACATAGTATTATGACATCATAATGTCAATGCCTAATGGCTTCAGGGAAAGAAGAACTATGGCTCTGTTTATTTTTACTTGAGACACAGTACTATGATATCATAATGACAATGCCTATTGGCTTCAGATATAGAAGAATTATTGCTCTGGTTTCCTTCTTACTTTAGAAAATGTATTATGACATCATAAGTCATAATATCATGATATCATGATATCATAATGAGAATGCCTATTGGCTTCAGATATAGAAGAATTATTACTCTGGTTTCCTTCTTACTTTAGACAATGTATTATGACATCATAAGTCATAATATCATGATATCATAATTAGAATTAGAAGAATTATTGCGCTGGTTTCCTTCTTATTCCTAGACACAGTATTATGACATAATAATGTCAATGCCTAATGGCTTCAGGGATAGAAGAATTATGGCTCTGGTTTCTTTCCCACTCGATACACAGTACTATAACATCCTAATTAGTGTTGAGCGAGCACCACGATGCTCGGGTGCTCGGGTGCTCTGACCGAGCACCCCCTGAGGCTCGAGTGCTCGGCCGAGCACCCGAGCCCCATTGGAATGAATGGGGCAACACCAGGCACCCCCTGCTCTGATGAGGGGAGGGTGCCTGGTCAATGCCCCCTTCATCTCCGCTATGCCCCCTTCATCTCAGAATGCCCCCTTCAGCTCCGCAATGTCCCCCTTCAGCTCCGCTATGCCCCTCTTCCACAATGTGCCCCTTCATCTCCGCTATGCCCCTCTTCCACAATGTGCCCCTTCATCTCCGCTATGCCCCTCTTCCACAATGTCCCCCTTCATCTCCTCTATGGCATAGAGGAGATGAAGGGGGACATTGTGGAAGAGGGGCATAGCGGAGATGAAGGGGCACATTGTGGAAGAGGGGCATAGCGGAGATGAAGGGGCACATTGTGGAAGACGGGCATAGCGGAGATGAAGGGGGACATTGTGGAAGAGGGGCATAGAGTCTATGCCCCTCTTCCACAATGTCCCCCTTCATCTCCGCAATGCCCCCTTCATCTCCGCAATGCCCCCGTACCTCCAGTCTCTGGTGGTCCAGCGGAGCTTCTTCGGATCTGTGCCTCTTCCGGCACAGATCCCCGCCACCCGAACATGTCGGGCGAGCACATGGCGGTACTCGACGAGTACCGCCATGTGCCGAGCAGAGCGATGCTCGAGCCGATCCGAGCATCGGCCGAGCACGCTCGCTCATCACTAATCCTAATGTCAAAGCCTATTGGCTTCATATACAGGAGAATTATTGCTCTGGTTTCCATCTTACTAGAGACACAGTATTATGACATCATAATGTCAATGCCTATTGACTTCAGTTATGGGAGAATTATTGCTCTGGTTTCCCTCTTATTCGAGACACAGTACTATGACATCATAATGTCAATGCCTATTGGCTTCAAATATAGGATAATTAATAATCCAGTTCACTTTTTTCTTGAGATACTCTATTATGACATAATGTCATTGCCTATTGGCTTCAGTTTTAGGAGAATTATTGCTCTGATTTTTCTCTTCTTCGAGACACTGTACTATGACATTATTATGTCAATGCCTAATGGCTTCAGGGAGAGAAGAATTATGGCTTTGGTTTCTTTCTCACTCGATACACAGTACTTTGAAATTGTAATATCAATGCCTATTGGCTTCAGATATAGCGAATGATTGCTCTGGTTTCCTTCTTAATCGAGACACAGCACAATGACATCATAATGTCAATGCCTATTGGCTTCAGTTATATGAGAATTATTGCTTTTGTTTCCTTCTTACTCCTAGGCACAGTATTATGACATCATAATGTCAATGCGTAATGGCTTCAAGGAGAGAAGAATTGTGGCTCTGATTTCTTTCACACTCTATACACAGTACTATGAAATCATAATGTCAATACCTATTGGTTTCAGATATAGGAGAATGATTGCTCTGGTTTCCTTCTTACTTGAGACAATGTATTATAACATAATAATGTTAATGCCTAATGGCTTCAGGTATAGAAGAATTATGGCTCTGGTTTCCTTCATACTCGAGACACAGTATGATGATATCATAATGACAATGCCTATTGGCTTCATATAAAGCAAATGTAATGTTCAGGTTTCAGTCTTACTCGAGATACAGTATTATTACATATTAGTATTGTTGACTAATGTCTTCATGTAAAGGAGAATTATTGTGCTGGTTTCCTCCTTGTTGGAAACACAGGTCTATGACTTCATAATGTTAATGTCTTATGTCATCATGTATAAAAGAATTATTGCTCAAGTTTCCTTCTTACTTGAAACACAGTATTAGGACATATTAATGTCAATGCCTATTGACTTTCTATAAATTAGAATTATATCTCTTCTTTCCTTCTTACTCCAGACACAGTACTATGACATAATAATGTCAATGCCTAATGGCTTCAGGTATAGGAGGCTTACTGTTCTGGTTTCCTTCTTACTCGAGACACAGTACTGTGACATTAAAATATCAATGCCTATTGGCTTCAGATAAAAGAGGATTATTGCTCTGGTTTCCTTCTTACTCGAGACACAGTATTATGACATAAAAATATCAATGCCTAATGGCTTTAGTTATAGGAGAATTATTGCTCTGGTTTCCCTCTTATTCGAGACACATTACTATGACATAATAATATCAATGCCGAATGGCTTCAGATATAGGAGAATTAATACTCTAGTTTCCTTCTTAATTGAGAAACACTATTATGACATTATAATCTCAGTGCCTAATGGCATCAGGGATAGAAGAATTATTGCTCTGAGTTTCTTTCCCACTCGATACACAGTACTATGACATCATAATGTCAATGCCTATTAGCTTCATATAAAGGAGAATTATTGCTCTGGTTTCCTTATTATTAGAGACACAGTATTATGACATCATAATGTCAATGCTTTTGGCTTCAGTTATTTGAGAATTATTGCTCTGGTTTCCTTCTTACTCCTAGACACAGTATTATGACATCATAATGTCAATGCCTAATGGCTTCAGGGATAGAAGAAGTATGGCTCTGGTTTCTTTCCCACTTGATACACAGTACTATAACATCCTAAAGTCAAAGCCTATTGGTTTTATATAAAGGAGAATTATTGCTCTGGTTTCCTTATTATTAGAGACACAGTATTATGACATCATAATGTCAATGCCTTTTGGCTTCAGTTACAGGAGAATTATTGCTCTGGTTTCCTTCTTACTCCTAGACACAGTATTATGACATCATAATGTCAATGCCTAATGGCTTCAGGGATAGAAGAATTATGGCTCTGGTTTCTTTCCCACTCGATAAACAGTACTATGATATCCTAAAGTCAAAGCCTATTAGCTTTATATAAAGGAGAATTATGGCTCTGGTTTCCTTATTATTAGAGACACAGTATTATGACATCATAATGTCAATACATTGTGGCTTCAGTTACAGGAGAATTATTGCTCTGGTTTCCTTCTTACTCCTAGACACAGTATTATGACATCATAATGCCAATGCCTAATGACTTCAGGGATAGAAGAATTATGGCTCTGGTTTCTTTCCCACTCGATACACAGTACTGTGACATCATAGCGTTAAAGCCTATTGTCTTCATATAAAGATGAATTAATGCTCTGGTTTCCATCTTACTAGATACACAGTATTATGACATCATAATGTCAATGCCTATTTGCTTTATTTATAGGAGAATAATTGCTCTGGTTTCCCTCTTATTTGAGACACAGTACTATGACATCATAATGTCAATGCCTAATGGCTTCAGGGAGAGAAGAATTATGGCTCTGATTTCTTTCTCACTCGATACACAGTACTATGACATCATAATGTCAATGCCTATTGGCTTCAGATATAGTAGAAGATTCCTCTGGTTTCCTTCTTAATCGAGACACATTACTATGATATCTTAATGGCAGTGCCTATTGGCTTCAGTTATGTGAGAACTATTGCTCTTGTTTCCTTTAGATACAGTATTATGACATCATAAGGTCAATGCCTAATTGCTTCAGGGAGAGAAGAATTATGGCTCTGAATTCTTTCTCACTCGAAACACAGTACTATGACATCATAATGTCAATACCTATTGGTTTCAGATATAGGAGAATGATTGCTCTGGTTTCCTTCTTACTTGAGACAATGTATTATGACATAATAATGTTAATGCCTAATTGCTTCAGGTATAGAAGAATTATGGCTATGATTTCCTTCATACTCAAGACACAGTATGATGATATCATAATGACAAAGCCTATTTACTTCATATAAAGGAAATTTTAATGTTCAGGTTTCAGTCTTACTCGAGATACAGTATTATTACCTAATAGTGTCAATGACTAATGTCTTCATGTAAAGGAGAATTATTGTGCTGGTTTCCTCCATGTTGGAAACACAGATCTATGACATCATAATGTCAATGTCTTATGTCTTCAGGTATAAAAGAATTATTGCTCACGTTTCCTTCTTACTTGAAACACATTATTAGGACATAATGATGTGAATGACTATTGACTTCCTATAAATTAGAATTATAGCTCTTCTTTCCTTCTTACTCAAGACACAGTACTATGATGTAATAATGTCAATGCGTAATGGCTTTAGGTATAGAAGAATTATTATTCTGGTTTCCATCTTACTCGACACACACTACTATGACATTATAATATCAATGATTATTGGCTTCAGATATAAGAAAATATAATGTCAATTCCTATTGGCTTCGGACACAGGATAATTATTTCTTTGGTTTACTTCTTTCTTGAGACACTGTATTATAACATCTTAATGTCAATACCTATTGGATTTATTTGTAGAATTATTGCTCTGGTTTACTACTTAATTGAAACACAGTATTATGACATCATAATTACAATGCCTAATTGCTTCAGGGATAGAAGAATTATGGCTCTGGTTTCTTTCTTAGGTGAGAAAGAGTACTATGACTTCATATTTTCAATGCCTATTGGCTCAGTTTTAGGAGAATTATGGCTCTGGTTTCCTTCTAACTCGAGACACAGTACTATGACATCATAATGTCAAAGCCTACTGGCATCATTTATAGGATAATTATTGCTCTGGTTTTCTTCTCACTCAAGCCACAATATTATGAGATCATAATGTCAATGCCTATTGGCTTCAGTTATAGGAGAATTATTGCTCTGTTTTCCCTCTTATTCGAGACACAGTACTATGACATTATAATGTCAATGCCTAATGGCTTCAGGGATAGAAGAATTATAACTCTCGTTTCTTTTTCACTCGATACACAGTACTATGACATTATAATGCCAATGCCTATTAGCTTCATATAAAGGAGAATTATTGCTCTGGTTTCCTTCTTACTCAAGACACAGTATTATGACATCATAATGTCAATGTCTATTGGTTTCAGTTATAGGAGAATTATTGCTCTGGTTTTCCTCTTATTCGAGACACAGTACTATGACGTTGTAATGTCAATACCTAATTGCTTCAAATAAAGGAGAATTAATACTCTAGTTTCCTTCTTGCTTCAGACACAGTATTATGACATCATAATGTCAATGCCTAAAGGCTTCAGGGAGAGAAGAATTATGGATCTTGATTCATTCTCACTCGATACACAGTACTATGACATCATAATGTCAATGCCTATTTCCTTCTGAAATAGGAGAATGTTTGGTCTGGTTTCCTTCTTACTTGAGACACATTATTATGACATCATAATGTCAATGCCTATTGGCTTCAGTTATAGGAGAATTATTGCTCTGGTTTCCCTCTTATTCGAGACACAGTACTATGACATCATAAAGTTAAAGCCCACTGACTTCAGTTATCGGAGAATTATTGCTCTGGTTTCCTTCTTGAGACACAGTACTATTACATCATAATGTCAATGCCTATTGGCTTCATAAACAGGAGAATTACTGATCTGGTTTCCTTCTTTCTTGAGACACATTATTATGACATTACAAAGTCAATGCCTATTAGCATCAGTTATAGGAGAATTATTAATCTGGTTTCCTTCTTACTCGAGACACGGTATTATGATATCATAATGTCAATGCCTATTAGCTTCAAGAATAGAAGAATTATGGCTCTGGTTTCCCTCTTACTCGAGATACGGTATTATGATGTCATAATGTCATTGCCTAATGGCTTCAAGAATAGAAGAATTATGGCTCTGGTTTCTTTCTTATTCAAAACAGAGTACTATGACATCATAATGTCAAAGCCTATTGACTTCAGTTATAGGAGAATTATTGCTCTGGTTTCCTACTTAATCGAGACACAGGACTATTACATCATAATGTCAATGCCTACTGGCTTCAGATTTATTATTGATCTGGTTTCCTTCTTTCTTGAGACAATATGTTATGACATCTTAATGTCAATGCCTAATGGCTTCAGGTATAGATGAATTATGGCTCTGGTTTCCTTTTTATTTGAGACAAAGTATCATGATATCGTAATGACAATGCCTATTGGCTTCATATAAAGGAAATTTATTGTTCAGGTTTCCTTCTTAGTCGATATACATTATTATGACATAATAGTGTGAAAGAGTAATGTCTTCATGTAAAGAAGAATTATTGTGCTGGTTTCCACTGTGTTGGAAACACAGATCTATGGCATCATAATGTCAATGCCTAAATGGCTTCAGGTATAGAAGAATTATGGCTCTGGTTCCCTTCTTGCTCAAGACACAGTATTATGACATCATAATGTAAATGCCTATTGGCTTCATATAAAGGAAAACTATTTCTCTTGTTTCTGTCTTATTCGAGTCACAGTACTATGACATCATAATGTCAATGCCTATTGGCTTCATTTATAGGAGAATTATTGGCCTGGTTTCCCTCTTATTCGAGACACAGTACTATGACATCATAAAGTCAAAGCCTATTGACTTCAGTTATAGGAGAATTATTGCTCTGGTTTCCTTCTTTATCGAGACACATTACTATGACATAATAATATCAATGCCGAATGGCTTCAGATATAGGAGAATTAATACTCTAGTTTCCTTCTTAATTGAGAAACACTATTATGACATTATAATCTCAGTGCCTAATGGCATCAGGGATAGAAGAATTATTGCTCTGAGTTTCTTTCCCACTCGATACACAGTACTATGACATCATAATGTCAATGCCTATTAGCTTCATATAAAGGAGAATTATTGCTCTGGTTTCCTTATTATTAGAGACACAGTATTATGACATCATAATGTCAATGCTTTTGGCTTCAGTTATTTGAGAATTATTGCTCTGGTTTCCTTCTTACTCCTAGACACAGTATTATGACATCATAATGTCAATGCCTAATGGCTTCAGGGATAGAAGAAGTATGGCTCTGGTTTCTTTCCCACTTGATACACAGTACTATAACATCCTAAAGTCAAAGCCTATTGGTTTTATATAAAGGAGAATTATTGCTCTGGTTTCCTTATTATTAGAGACACAGTATTATGACATCATAATGTCAATGCCTTTTGGCTTCAGTTACAGGAGAATTATTGCTCTGGTTTCCTTCTTACTCCTAGACACAGTATTATGACATCATAATGTCAATGCCTAATGGCTTCAGGGATAGAAGAATTATGGCTCTGGTTTCTTTCCCACTCGATAAACAGTACTATGATATCCTAAAGTCAAAGCCTATTAGCTTTATATAAAGGAGAATTATGGCTCTGGTTTCCTTATTATTAGAGACACAGTATTATGACATCATAATGTCAATACATTGTGGCTTCAGTTACAGGAGAATTATTGCTCTGGTTTCCTTCTTACTCCTAGACACAGTATTATGACATCATAATGCCAATGCCTAATGACTTCAGGGATAGAAGAATTATGGCTCTGGTTTCTTTCCCACTCGATACACAGTACTGTGACATCATAGCGTTAAAGCCTATTGTCTTCATATAAAGATGAATTAATGCTCTGGTTTCCATCTTACTAGATACACAGTATTATGACATCATAATGTCAATGCCTATTTGCTTTATTTATAGGAGAATAATTGCTCTGGTTTCCCTCTTATTTGAGACACAGTACTATGACATCATAATGTCAATGCCTAATGGCTTCAGGGAGAGAAGAATTATGGCTCTGATTTCTTTCTCACTCGATACACAGTACTATGACATCATAATGTCAATGCCTATTGGCTTCAGATATAGTAGAAGATTCCTCTGGTTTCCTTCTTAATCGAGACACATTACTATGATATCTTAATGGCAGTGCCTATTGGCTTCAGTTATGTGAGAACTATTGCTCTTGTTTCCTTTAGATACAGTATTATGACATCATAAGGTCAATGCCTAATTGCTTCAGGGAGAGAAGAATTATGGCTCTGAATTCTTTCTCACTCGAAACACAGTACTATGACATCATAATGTCAATACCTATTGGTTTCAGATATAGGAGAATGATTGCTCTGGTTTCCTTCTTACTTGAGACAATGTATTATGACATAATAATGTTAATGCCTAATTGCTTCAGGTATAGAAGAATTATGGCTATGATTTCCTTCATACTCAAGACACAGTATGATGATATCATAATGACAAAGCCTATTTACTTCATATAAAGGAAATTTTAATGTTCAGGTTTCAGTCTTACTCGAGATACAGTATTATTACCTAATAGTGTCAATGACTAATGTCTTCATGTAAAGGAGAATTATTGTGCTGGTTTCCTCCATGTTGGAAACACAGATCTATGACATCATAATGTCAATGTCTTATGTCTTCAGGTATAAAAGAATTATTGCTCATGTTTCCTTCTTACTTGAAACACATTATTAGGACATAATGATGTGAATGACTATTGACTTCCTATAAATTAGAATTATAGCTCTTCTTTCCTTCTTACTCAAGACACAGTACTATGATGTAATAATGTCAATGCGTAATGGCTTTAGGTATAGAAGAATTATTATTCTGGTTTCCATCTTACTCGACACACACTACTATGACATTATAATATCAATGATTATTGGCTTCAGATATAAGAAAATATAATGTCAATTCCTATTGGCTTCGGACACAGGATAATTATTTCTTTGGTTTACTTCTTTCTTGAGACACTGTATTATAACATCTTAATGTCAATACCTATTGGATTTATTTGTAGAATTATTGCTCTGGTTTACTACTTAATTGAAACACAGTATTATGACATCATAATTACAATGCCTAATTGCTTCAGGGATAGAAGAATTATGGCTCTGGTTTCTTTCTTAGGTGAGAAAGAGTACTATGACTTCATATTTTCAATGCCTATTGGCTCAGTTTTAGGAGAATTATGGCTCTGGTTTCCTTCTAACTCGAGACACAGTACTATGACATCATAATGTCAATGCCTATTGGCTTCATTTATAGGAGAATTATTGGCCTGGTTTCCCTCTTATTCGAGACACAGTACTATGACATCATAAAGTCAAAGCCTATTGACTTCAGTTATAGGAGAATTATTGCTCTGGTTTCCTTCTTTATCGAGACACAGTACTATTACATCATAATGTCAATGCCTATTGGCTTCAGTTATCGGATAATTATTGCTCTGGTTTCCTTCTTGAGACACAGTACTATTACATCATAATGTCAATGCCTATTGGCTTCATAAACAGGAGAATTACTGATCTGGTTTCCTTCTTTCTTGAGACACATTATTATGACATCACAAAGTCAATGTCTATTAGCATCAGTTATAGGAGAATTATTTCTCTGGTTTCCTTCTTACTCGAGACACGGTATTATGACATCATAATGTCAATGCCTATTAGCTTCAAGAATAGAAGAATTATGGCTCTGGTTTCCCTCTTACTCGAGATACGGTATTATGATGTCATAATGTCATTGCCTAATGGCTTCAAGAATAGAAGAATTATGGCTCTGGTTTCTTTCTTATTCAAAACAGAGTACTATGACATCATAATGTCAAAGCCTATTGACTTCAGTTATAGGAGAATTATTGCTCTGGTTTCCTACTTAATCGAGACACAGGACTATTACATCATAATGTCAATGCCTACTGGCTTCAGATTTATTATTGATCTGGTTTCCTTCTTTCTTGAGACAATATATTATGACATCTTAATGTCAATGCCTAATGGCTTCAGGTATAGATGAATTATGGCTCTGGTTTCCTTCTTATTTGAGACAAAGTATCATGATATCGTAATGACAATGCCTATTGGCTTCATATAAAGGAAATTTATTGTTCAGGTTTCCTTCTTAGTCGATATACATTATTATGACATAATAGTGTGAAAATGTCTTGTCTTCATGTAAAGAAGAATTATTGTGCTGGTTTCCACTGTGTTGGAAACACAGATCTATGGCATCCTAATGTCAATGCCTAAATTGCTTCAGGTATAGAAGAATTATGGCTCTGGTGTCCTTCTTGCTCAAGACACAGTATTATGACATCATAATGTAAATGCCTATTGGCTTCAGTTATCGGATAATTATTGCTCTGGTTTCCTTCTTGAGACACAGTACTATTACATCATAATGTCAATGCCTATTGGCTTCATAAACAGGAGAATTACTGATCTGGTTTCCTTCTTTCTTGAGACACATTATTATGACATCACAAAGTCAATGCCTATTAGCATCAGTTATAGGAGAATTATTACTCTGGTTTCCTTCTTACTCGAGACACAGTATTATGACATCATAATGTCAATGCCTATTAGCTTCAAGAATAGAAGAATTATGGCTCTGGTTTCCCTCTTACTCGAGATACGGTATTATGATGTCATAATGTCATTGCCTAATGGCTTCAAGAATAGAAGAATTATGGCTCTGGTTTCTTTCTTATTCAAAACAGAGTACTATGACATCATAATGTCAAAGCCTATTGACTTCAGTTAGAGGAGAATTATTGCTCTGGTTTCCTACTTAATCGAGACACAGGACTATTACATCATAATGTCAATGCCTACTGGCTTCAGATTTATTATTGATCTGGTTTCCTTCTTTCTTGAGACAATATATTATGACATCTTAATGTCAATGCCTAATGGCTTCAGGTATAGATGAGTTATGGCTCTGGTTTCCTTCTTATTTGAGACAAAGTATCATGATATCGTAATGACAATGCCTATTGGCTTCATATAAAGGAAATTTATTGTTCAGGTTTCCTTCTTAGTCGATATACATTATTATGACATAATAGTGTGAAAATGTAATGTCTTCATGTAAAGAAGAATTATTGTGCTGGTTTCCACTGTGTTGGAAACACAGATCTATGGCATCATAATGTCAATGCCTAAATGGCTTCAGGTATAGAAGAATTATGGCTCTGGTTCCCTTCTTGCTCAAGACACAGTATTATGACATCATAATGTAAATGCCTATTGGCTTCATATAAAGGAAAACTATTTCTCTTGTTTCTATCTTATTCGAGTCACAGTACTATGACATCATAATGTCAATGCCTATTGGCTTCAGTTATAGGAGAATTATTGGCCTGGTTTCCCTCTTATTCGGGACACAGTACTATGACATCATAAAGTCAAAGCCTATTGACTTCAGTTATAGGAGAATTATTGCTCTGGTTTCCTTCTTTATCGAGACACAGTACTATTACATCATAATGTCAATGCCTATTGGCTTCAGATATAGGAGTATTATTGCTCTGGTTTCCTTGTTACTTGAGACAATATATTATGACATCATAATGTCAATGTCTAATGGCTTCAGATATAGAAGAATTATGGCTCTAGTTTCCTTCTTATTGGAGATAAAGTATGATGATATCATAATGACAATGCATATTGGCTTCATATAAAAAAATGTTTTGTTCAGTTTTCCTTTGTAGTCAAGATACAGTATTATGACATTACAGTTTCAAAGACTAATTTCTTCATGTACAGGAGAATAATTGTGCTGGTTTCCTCCGTGTTGGAAACACAGATCTATGACATAATAATTTCAATGTCTTATGGCTTTAGGTAAAGAAGAAGTATTGCTTAGGTTTCCTTCTTACTTGAAATACAGTATTAGGACATAATAATGTCAATGACTAAAGACTTCATCTAAATTAGAATTTTTGCTCTGCTTTCCTTCTTACTCAAGACACAGTACTATGACATCATAATGTCAATGCCTAATGGCTTTAGGTATAGAAGAATAATGGCTCTGGTTTCCGTCTTTCTCAAGGCACAGTATTATGACATCATAATGTAAATGCCTATTGGCTTCATAAAAAGGAAAATTATTTCTCTGGTTACTTTCTTATTCGAGTCATAGTACTATGACATTATAATGTCAATGCCTATTCGCTTCAGATATAGAAGAATTAATTTCTCTGGTTTCCTTCTTACTTGAGACACAGTATTATGACATCATAATGTCAATGCCTAATGGCTTCAGGGATAGAAGAATTATGGCTCTGGTTTCTTTCTTAGGTGAGAAAGAGTACTATGACTTCATATTTTCAATGCATATTGGCTCAGTTTTAGGAGAATTATGGCTCTGGGTTCCTTCTAACTCGAGACAGTACTATGACATCATAATGTCAAAGCCTATTGGCATCATTTATAGGATAATTATTGCGCTGGTTTTCTTCTCACTCAAGCCACAATATTATGAGATCATAATGTCAATGCCTATTGGCTTCAGTTATAGGAGAATTATTGCTCTGTTTTCCCTCTTATTCGAGACATAGTACTATGACATCATAATATCAATGC
This sequence comes from Rhinophrynus dorsalis, assembly GCA_037306005.1. Lineage (NCBI taxonomy): Eukaryota > Metazoa > Chordata > Amphibia > Anura > Rhinophrynidae > Rhinophrynus > Rhinophrynus dorsalis. The sequence goes on from CM074718.1 coordinate 147,225,112, forward strand.
CTACTGGCTTCAAATATAGGAGAATTAATACTCTGGTTTCCTACTTAATCGAGACACAGGACTATTACATCATAATGTCAATGCCTACTGGCTTCAGATTTATTATTGATCTGGTTTCCTTCTTTCTTGAGACAATATATTATGACATCTTAATGTCAATGCCTAATGGCTTCAGGTATAGATGAATTATGGCTCTGGTTTCCTTCTTATTTGAGACAAAGTATCATGATATCGTAATGACAATGCCTATTGGCTTCATATAAAGGAAATTTATTGTTCAGGTTTCCTTCTTAGTCGATATACATTATTATGACATAATAGTGTGAAAATGTCTTGTCTTCATGTAAAGAAGAATTATTGTGCTGGTTTCCACTGTGTTGGAAACACAGATCTATGGCATCCTAATGTCAATGCCTAAATTGCTTCAGGTATAGAAGAATTATGGCTCTGGTGTCCTTCTTGCTCAAGACACAGTATTATGACATCATAATGTAAATGCCTATTGGCTTCAGTTATCGGATAATTATTGCTCTGGTTTCCTTCTTGAGACACAGTACTATTACATCATAATGTCAATGCCTATTGGCTTCATAAACAGGAGAATTACTGATCTGGTTTCCTTCTTTCTTGAGACACATTATTATGACATCACAAAGTCAATGCCTATTAGCATCAGTTATAGGAGAATTATTACTCTGGTTTCCTTCTTACTCGAGACACAGTATTATGACATCATAATGTCAATGCCTATTAGCTTCAAGAATAGAAGAATTATGGCTCTGGTTTCCCTCTTACTCGAGATACGGTATTATGATGTCATAATGTCATTGCCTAATGGCTTCAAGAATAGAAGAATTATGGCTCTGGTTTCTTTCTTATTCAAAACAGAGTACTATGACATCATAATGTCAAAGCCTATTGACTTCAGTTAGAGGAGAATTATTGCTCTGGTTTCCTACTTAATCGAGACACAGGACTATTACATCATAATGTCAATGCCTACTGGCTTCAGATTTATTATTGATCTGGTTTCCTTCTTTCTTGAGACAATATATTATGACATCTTAATGTCAATGCCTAATGGCTTCAGGTATAGATGAGTTATGGCTCTGGTTTCCTTCTTATTTGAGACAAAGTATCATGATATCGTAATGACAATGCCTATTGGCTTCATATAAAGGAAATTTATTGTTCAGGTTTCCTTCTTAGTCGATATACATTATTATGACATAATAGTGTGAAAATGTAATGTCTTCATGTAAAGAAGAATTATTGTGCTGGTTTCCACTGTGTTGTAAACACAGATCTATGGCATCATAATGTCAATGCCTAAATGGCTTCAGGTATAGAAGAATTATGGCTCTGGTTCCCTTCTTGCTCAAGACACAGTATTATGACATCATAATGTAAATGCCTATTGGCTTCATATAAAGGAAAACTATTTCTCTTGTTTCTATCTTATTCGAGTCACAGTACTATGACATCATAATGTCAATGCCCATTGGCTTCAGTTATAGGAGAATTATTGGCCTGGTTTCCCTCTTATTCGGGACACAGTACTATGACATCATAAAGTCAAAGCCTATTGACTTCAGTTATAGGAGAATTATTGCTCTGGTTTCCTTCTTTATCGAGACACAGTACTATTACATCATAATGTCAATGCCTATTGGCTTCAGATATAGGAGTATTATTGCTCTGGTTTCCTTGTTACTTGAGACAATATATTATGACATCATAATGTCAATGTCTAATGGCTTCAGATATAGAAGAATTATGGCTCTAGTTTCCTTCTTATTGGAGATAAAGTATGATGATATCATAATGACAATGCATATTGGCTTCATATAAAAAAATGTTTTGTTCAGTTTTCCTTTGTAGTCAAGATACAGTATTATGACATTACAGTTTCAAAGACTAATTTCTTCATGTACAGGAGAATAATTGTGCTGGTTTCCTCCGTGTTGGAAACACAGATCTATGACATAATAATTTCAATGTCTTATGGCTTTAGGTAAAGAAGAAGTATTGCTTAGGTTTCCTTCTTACTTGAAATACAGTATTAGGACATAATAATGTCAATGACTAAAGACTTCATCTAAATTAGAATTATTGCTCTGCTTTCCTTCTTACTCAAGACACAGTACTATGACATCATAATGTCAATGCCTAATGGCTTTAGGTATAGAAGAATAATGGCTCTGGTTTCCGTCTTTCTCAAGGCACAGTATTATGACATCATAATGTAAATGCCTATTGGCTTCATAAAAAGGAAAATTATTTCTCTGGTTACTTTCTTATTCGAGTCATAGTACTATGACATTATAATGTCAATGCCTATTTGCTTCAGATATAGAAGAATTAATTTCTCTGGTTTCCTTCTTACTTGAGACACAGTATTATGACATCATAATGTCAATGCCTAATGGCTTCAGGGATAGAAGAATTATGGCTCTGGTTTCTTTCTTAGGTGAGAAAGAGTACTATGACTTCATATTTTCAATGCATATTGGCTCAGTTTTAGGGGAATTATGGCTCTGGGTTCCTTCTAACTCGAGACACAGTACTATGACATCATAATGTCAAAGCCTATTGGCATCATTTATAGGATAATTATTGCGCTGGTTTTCTTCTCACTCAAGCCACAATATTATGAGATCATAATGTCAATGCCTATTGGCTTCAGTTATTGGAGAATTATTGCTCTGTTTTCCCTCTTATTCGAGACATAGTACTATGACATCATAATATCAATGCCTACTGGCTTCAAATATAGGAGAATTAATACTCTAATTTCCTTCTTACTAGAGATACAGTATTGTAACATCATAATGTCAATACCGAATGCTTCAGACATAGATGAATTATGGCTCTGGTTTCTTTCTTACTCAAGACACAGTACTATGACATCATAATGTCAATACCTTTTGGCTTCAAATATAGAAGAATTATTGTTCTGCTTTTCTTCTTACTTGAGACATAGTATTATGACATCATTATATCAATGCCTAATGGCTACAGGTATAGAAGAAATATGGCTCTGGTTTCCATCTTACTCGAGACACAGTACTATGACATCATAATGTCAATGCCTATTGGCTTCAGATATAGGAGAATTATTGCTCTGGATTCATTCTTAATCGAGTCACAGTGCTATTGCATCATAATGTCAGTGCTTATTGACTTCGGTTATAGGAGAATTATTGCTCTGGTTTCCTTCTTAATCAAGACAGTTCTATTACATCATAATATCAATTGGTTTTAGTTTTTGGAAAATTATTGCTCTGGTTTCCCTCTTATTCGAGACACAATATGATGACATTATAATGTCAGTGCCTATTGGCTTCAAATATAGGAGAATTAATACGCTAGTTTCCTTCTTACTTGAGGTAAACTATTATGACATCATAATGTTAATGCCTAATGGCTTCAGGGATACAAGAATTATGGCTCTTGTTTCTTTCTCACTCGATACACAGTACTATGACATCATAAATTCAATGCCTATTGGTTTCAGATATAGAAGAATGATTGCTCTAGTTTCCTTCTTAATCGAGAACCAGTACTATGACATCATAATGTCAATGCCTATTGGCTTCAGATATAGGAATATGATTGTTCTGGTTTCCTTCTTAATCGAGACACAGTACTATGACATCATAATGTCAATGCCTATTGGCTTCAGTTATATGAGATTTATTACTCTGCTTTCCTTCTTACTCCTAGACACAGTATTATGGCATCATAATGTCAATGGCTAATGCTTCAGAGAGAGTAGAATTGTGGCTCTGATTTCTTTCTCACTCGATACACAGTACTATGACATCATAATATCAATGCCTAATGGCTTCAGATATAGGAGAATGATTGCTCTGGTTTCCTTATTACGTGACACACAGTATTATGACATCATAATGTCAATGCCTAATGTCTTCAGGTACAGAAGAATTATGGCTCTGGTTTCCTTCTGATATGAGAATTATTGCTCTTGTTTTCTTCGTACTTGAAAAAAAGTACTATTACATCATAATGTTAATGCCTATTGGCTTCAGACATAGGAGAATTATTGATCTGGTTTCCTTCTTACCTGAGATACATTATTCGGACATCATAATGTCAATACCTAATGGCTTCAGGTATAGAAAAATTATGGCTTTGGTTTCCTTGTTACCTGAGGTAGAGTATAATGACATCATAATGTCAATGCCTAATGGGTTCAGGTATAGAAGAATTATAATTCTCGTTTCCTTTTTACTCGAGACACAGTATTACAATAACATAATGTCAATGCCTATAGGCTTCATTTAAAGGAAATGTATTGCTCTGGGTTCCTTCTGACTCGAGATACAGTATTCTGATGTCGTAGTGTCAAGGTTAATGGCTTTAGGTATAGAAGAATTATGGCTCTGGTTTCATTGGTACTTGAGACACAGTATTAGGACATAATAATAATGTCAATGCCTCTTGACTTCATATATAAGAGAGAGTATTCGCTCTTCTTTTCTTCTAACTCAAGACACCTTACTATGACATCATAATATCAATGCCTAATGGCTTCAGGTATAGAAGAATTATGGCTCTGGTTCCCTTCTTACTCGAGACGCAGTACTATGACGTCATAATGTCAATGCCTATTGGCTTCAATTATATGATAATTATTGCTCTGGTTTCCTTCTTACTTGAGACACAGTATTATGACGTCATAATGTAAATGCCTATTTATTTCAGGTATCAAAGAAATATGGCTCTGGTTCCCTTCTTACTCGAGACACAGTATCATGATATCATGACATCAATGCCTATTGGCTTCATATAGATGAAATTTATTGCTCTGGTTTCCTTCTTACTCGAGATATAGTTTTATGACATCATAGTGTCAATGACTAATGTCTTCAACTAAAGGAGAATGATTGTTCTGCTTTCCTCAATGTTGGAAACACAGATCTATGACATCATAATGTCAATGTATAATTGCTTCAGGTATAGAAAAATTATTACTCAGGTATCCTTCTAATTTGAGACACAGTATTAGGACATAATAATATCAAGGCCTATTAACTTCATATAAAGGAGAATTATTGCTCTACTTTCCTTCTTACTCAAGACACAAGACTATGACATCAAATTGTCAATGTATAATGGCTTCAGGTATAGAAGAATTATGGCTCTGGTTTCCTTCTTTCTTGAGACACAGTATTATGACATCATAATGTAAATGTCTTTTGGCTTCATATTAAGGAAAATTATTACTCTAGTTTCTTTCTTACTCAAAACACAGTACTATGACTTCATAATGTCAATGACAATTGGATTCAGTTATAGGAGAATTATTGCTCTAAATTCCTTCTTATTCAAGACACAGTAATATGACATGATAATGTCAAAGCCTTTTGGCTTCACATAAAGGACATTTATTGCTCTAGTTTCCTTCTTACTCGAGATACAGTATTATGACATCATTGTCATGGTTTGTTACGACTCTCAGACACAAAGTTAGGTAAAAACAAAACTTTATTGAAAAAATAATTTAAATGATCCCTTAGGATTCCAACACGTACATACAACATTTAATAATAGAAATAGCACAGATAATATAGGCTTTACCGGTCTTGCCAATATACCGGGCAAGACAGCCTGCAAATATAGGGACAGTAGGCTCTACCGACCTTGCCAATACTGGGTAAGGTAACCTTCTGATGGAATAATATACCAGGTTCTACCGGCCTTACCAATATACCGGGCAAGGCAGCCCAAGGAACTTATACATAGGCTCTACTGGCCTTGCCAATACCGGGTAAGGCAACCTTCTGATGGAATAATGTACCAGGTTCTACCGGCCTTACCAATATACCAGGCAAGGCAGCCCAAGGAACTATGAGAGTATGACCTAAAGTATTATTGGAGCAAACCAGCGACCGCACGCTGGGACCAACAACGGATTGTATAGCCACAAGGCTTCTGGAGCAAACCAGCGTCCGCATGCTGGGACCAACAACTGATTGTATAGCCGCAAGGCTTCTGGAGCAAACCAGCGTCCGCACGCTAGGAACAACAAATGATTGTATAGCCGCAAGGCTTCTGGAGCAAACCAGAGTCCGCACACTGGGACCAACAACTGATAGTTTAGCCACAAGGCTTCCGGAGCAAACCAGCGTCCGCCCTCTGGGACCAACAACAGATTTGTATATCCGCTAGGCTTGGAGGATAACCCAACGTCTGCACGCTGGAACTAACAACAGATTGTATAGCCGCAAGGCTTGGAGCAAACCAGCGTCCGCACGCTGGGACCAACAAGTGATTTGTATAGTCGCAAGGCTTGGAGCAAACCAGCGTCCGCACTTGTTTTCCTTCTTACTTGAGATAGAGTATTATGACATCATAATGTAGAAGCCTAAAAGATTCAGGTATAGAATAATTATGGCTCTGGTTTCCTTTTTACTCAAAACACAGCATCATGAAAACATAATGTCAATGCCTTTTAGCTTCATTTAAAGGAAATGTATTGCTCTGGTTTACTTCTTACTCGAGATACTGTATTCTGACATCGTAGTGTCAAGACTTATTGTCTTTAGGTATAGAAGAATTATGGCTCTGGATTCATTTTTAGTCGAGACACAGTATTAGGACATAATAAGGTCAATTCCTATTGACTTTATGTAAAGGATAATTTTTGCTCCGCTTTCCTCCTTACTCGAGACACAGTTCTATGACATCATAATGTCATTGCCTATTGGCTTCCATTAGCTATTGCTACTTCATGTCCACCACATTCCCCTTCACTGTCTTTGCTGGCAGTGGATGATGTTGCTGCTGTTGCTGCTACTGCCTCAAAATCAGCACCAGGAGTATTGCTGGTGCTGGCAAGTAAAATCTGTCCTAATCCCACATGACTTGTTGACCCCATTCCCACTGTGTCCACAGTGGTCTGTGGAACACTAGCCTGCTCCTCAGCATCCCGCTGCCCTTGCATCTCAGCAGCAATTAGAGCAGTTGCAAATTCCGCAAAGTCCAAAAGCTGATTTGCTAGTGATGATGGTGGTGGCGATGCCCATCCTCATCCCGTTCTCCCATTCCTTCTCAGTTTCTGATAAAAAAGCCATCAATGTCTCTTCCACCTCAGCACCAACACCACTAGTCCCTACGTGCTGCTGCTCTATCACAGACATCTCACTGCTGCTTGGACGAAGTGACGAGCAATGTGACATAGGGTCCCCTAATGTCACACTTGTCATTTCTTTTTGACCTGAAGAAGGCAGGCTGGCAGCACTAGCAGCAGACACAGGCAGCTGATCTGTGCTCCTGCTGGTGGTGGTGGTATTAATTCTGAACTTGCTCTCCCCAACACCAGTTCTGGCCTATTCAGGATCATGTTCTACTTTGACACTGTAGTGAAGGGAAGGGGAGGAGGACTCCCAGAGCCAGAGGAATGGTGTGGGCTCCCTTGACCGCTAATCTGGACACTCTCAAATGCTTCCCCTACCACTCCCCTAACACTAGTCCCATTGGCTGCTTCACCAATACTTTCACTATTACTACTAACACCATGCATATCAAGTTCAGCCCCAGAGTCTTCCTCAGTCATTAGTAATATTAGGATATTGATTACCCCCTCCTTCATTCTTAACACTAACAAGTTGCTGGACCTTCTTAGTAATAGTAGTACTAGCACTGGTGGGACTGCTTGGGGATGGAAAGTGTGACTTAGGGTACCCTTCTGTCACACTTGGCATCATCTTCTCCTACCCCCTTCCTGAGTATTACAAGACACACTAGCAGCTTCAGAACTGGAGGCAGCAGCTTCAACACTGGCAGCAGGAACAGCACTGGTGGCATTGGCAACAGGGGCAGCATGTCTGACAGCAGGCACAGCATTAGTGGCAGCAGGGGCAGCAATGGTAGCAGCAGGCACAGGCAGCCGACCTGTCCTGCACTCACTAGTACTACCTTCTCTCCCTCCCTTCCCATTCCCTTTTCTCCCTCGATTCCCATTTCCCTTTCCCCCTCCCTTCCCATTAAATTCCCCAAGATCCCTTGGGGTGATTTAGGGGGACTGGCCAGCATTGGTTCAATATTGCTCACTTCCTCCTCCTTCTCAGACTCAGTGAACACATAAGTATCCTTCCAGCTCCTCCATTTATTATTTTTAAATCTGCTCATAGTGATAGCAGTCACTATGAGCCTCTCCTGCCTCAAATTTGGAAAAAGATTACAGCAGAATAGCACAGCACATCTACCTCTCTCTCTCTAGCTACTTCTATTGTGTTTGATTTCCGCAAATACGTTACATTTTTTATAGAGAAAAGGCGAAAATAATGTAAATCAGTGGGTGGAAACTTTCTACCCATTGAAAAAACATTGACAAATTTTGACCAATGGGCAAAAAATGCAAATATTTTAATAGCTAGTTTTTAAGGGAGTGAACATGTTGCTACAGTTACTGTGAGACGATTGGTTCATAAGGAGTATTATCTTCCAACGTGTATGACGTGTCGGATGCTCGTTCTGAAAGCCATCACAGATAGGATTATACTATCACGTTGCCCGTGCTTTCTGTCAGTCTCTGTGTGCTGTGCTCCTATTGGCTGAGTTATGTTTGGCCCGCCCAGTATGGCCTTTTTATACTGGGCCCTGGCACCTATCTGGTGCCCTTTCGTGGTGTTCCTGTACCAGTGCTGACTTGAGTTGCTGTGTTCCCGTGTACCGACTTGGCCGATTTGACTACTCACTTCTGGTTCCTACTCCGTGATCCGACCTGGCCTGGCTGACGTTCCTTCTCCATGACCTGACCCGGCTTGTCTTACGTCCCTGCTCCGTGATTTGACCTGGCTTGGCTGACATTCCTGCTCCGTGACTTGACCCGGCTTGTCTCATGTTCCTGCTCCAGTTCCAGCTACATCATGTCGCTGGGCGACATTCTGACTTCCACCTGAGCCTGGGCCTACCAGGCAGTGTGTCAGAGCTGCCTCCGTTATTGCTCCGGCAATGTACATTCCGCTGAGCATTCCGTTAACTCTTGCAAAGCTACTGTTGCCTCCGTTACTATTACCGAGCCTTCCTTTAACTCTTGCAGAGCTACTGTTGCCTCCGTTACTGTTACTAGCCTTCCGTTAACTCTTGCAGAGCTACTGTTGCCTCCGTTACTACTACGAGCCTTCCGTTAACTCTTGCAGAGCTACTGTTGCCTCCGTTACTGCTACGAGCCTTTCGTTAACTCTTGCAGAACTACTGTTGCCTCCGTTACTGCTCCGGCACTGTACCCGTGGTTGCGTTTCCGTTCAGCTCTTGCAGAGTACTGTTGCCTCCGTAACTGCACCGGCAGGGTGCTATTGGCTCTTTTCTATTCAGCTCTTGCAGAGTACTGTGGCCTCCGTAACTGCACTGGCAGGGTGTCATTGGCTCTATCTATTCAGCTCTTGCAGAGTACTGTTGCCTCCGATACTGCACCGGCAAGGTGCCATTGGCTCTATCCATTCAGCTCGTGCAGAGCACTGTTGCCTCCGTTACTGCACCGGTAGGGTGCCCGTGGCTCTATTCCGTACAGCTTGCAGAGTATTATGTGGCCTCCCTATACTGCTACGGCAGGGGGTATAAGTCTCAGCTCTGCTCCGGCAGATCTAAGTGCTTTGTCTCCATTCTAGCACTACAGTCTTCTTATCGCTGTTATTCCATCATACTGGGCGTTACTGAACACACCACATCAGAGACTGATTATATCAATTATACTTTAACCCATGCTGTGCTGAGTTCTCCTTGTCATGCCTGACCTGTTACAGTATATATACTCTCTTACTGTTATACTGGGCCTGTGTAGGCATAAGTCTAAGTCCTATATTACTCCTGTGTTACGCTATAGCCCGTAAGGCTGTGTCTGAGTGTTGAACAAACCATTACAGTATGAAAGGGCCATGACTTCAGACAGTAAAGGTGAAGGTAATTCACAGAACATCCACTGGAGGATGGATGTGCACGAGCAGTGCCTGGACCAGTTGGCACTGGCCTTGCAGACATTACTTGAATGTACGGTACACCTTGATAAACCCAGTCAGAATCTGGTGGTCCCCCCAGTTTTGACACCGGAGAATCATTCCGTGATTACTGCTGCACTAACTAGAGGATTAACGGCGGCGGCGCCGTTACCACTCAGATATGATGGTGAACCTACCCTATGCAGAGGGTTTATTAATCAATTAGAGAAATTCTTGGAACTAACGCCTCATGCCTTCCCAAACGACCGGAGCAAGGTCGGGTTCATGATATCATTACTAACAGGCAGAGCCCTGGCTTGGGCCAATCCTCTGTGGGAGAATGCCAAACCCTGCATTTAGGACTTCAGGGAGTTCATACCAATGTTCCGGAGAGTATTTGAGGTCCCTGGTAGAGCCGCCTCTGCTGCCAAGAGATTGATGGAGGCACAACAGGGTAATCGTTCTGTAGGCGATTATGCTATAGAATTTCGTACATTGGCAGCAGAGGTAGGATGGAATAATGAGGCATTAGTGGCAGCTTTTGCTCAAGGTCTGGCCGACCATATCAAAGATGAAATAGCTGCGAGAGATGTACCCAATGACTTGGACAAATACATTGATTATGTCATGCTAATTGATTCCTGTATTCGTGAAAGATGCATGGCTAAAGACTGTAGGCCACGGTCTAGAAACTATGGGCAAAGCAGCCTTTTGAACCCACCCATGCCTCCCTCGCCTCCCATGCCTCCTGACCGCTTACCCGAGTCCAGCGAATCAGTGCAACTCGGGTTCACCAGACTCACAAGGGAGGAACGGGCACACCGCAGGAGGCAGGGCCTATGTTTATACTGTGGCAAAGCTGGGCACCTATTACGCACTTGTCCTATACAGCCGGGAAACGAACACACCTAGGGTACCTTGGGGGACAGGCCCTAGGTGGTGTTCAGCAGTCCCTAGATCCAAGTATACAGAAACCCTCTATCCAGGTGGTATTTTCATGGGCAGAACAGCCAGTTGATGTTCTGGCCCTAGTGGATTCCGGCACAGCCGGTTACTTTATGGATTGTTCATTTGCCGAATTACATAAGATTCCTTTGGTCAAGAGGGACTCTCCCTTAGCCATTGAAGCCATTGACGGCAGACCACTGGAACCAGCGCTGATTACTATGGAAACTATTCCTATTACCATGACTATTGGGGCTCTCCACAAGGAGGAATTGTGGTTCCAGATAATTCATTCCCCTCATCATGCGTCATTCTGGGGTTCCCATGGCTACATCTGCATAACCCTCAGTTTGACTGGCAGAGATGTGAGGTCTCATCGTGGTCCGAGTATTGCATGGAGCATTGTGTGTTGCACCCAGTTAAGATATTATGTACCTCTCCCTCCGTGCCAGCTGAATACAGCGAATTCAGTGACGTATTCAGTAAGGGAGAGGCTAGCGTATTGCCTCAGCACAGAACTTATGATTGCGCTATTGATTTGCCTCCGGGCGTGGTGCCTCCCAAGAGTCGCACGTACCCGCTGTCGTGCGATGAGAATAAGGCTATGGAAGATTACATTGATGACGCCCTTAAAAGAGGGATTATACCAAGTCTACTTCTCCAGATGGCGCTGGTTTCTTTTTTGTGAAAAAGAAAAATGGCAAATTAAGACCTTGTATTGACTACTGCGGGCTGAATAAACTCATGTCCAAGAATGCCTACCCCATACCACTGATTACGGAACTATTTGACAGGTTAAAAGGTTCCTCCATCTTTACAAAACTTGATCTACGGGCAGCTTATAACCTGATCAGAATAAAAGCTGGGGATGAGTGTAAAACGGCATTTAATACCAGATCTGGGCATTACGAATACCTAGTTATGCCATTTGGCCTCTGTAACGCACCTGCGGTATTTCAAGAGTTTATTAATGAAATCCTCCGTGACATGCTTCAGTCCTGTGTTGTCGTATACCTTGATGACATACTTATACATTCTGCTAATCTAGCCCAACACATCAAGGATGTGTCTGAGGTCTTGCTTCGCTTACGCAAGAATAAACTATTCTGTAAATTGGAAAAATGCGAGTTTCACAGGTCCAAAGTGCCTTTCCTGAGTTTCGTGATCTCTAAAGATGGCATTGCCATGGACCAGGAGAAACTCGCAGCTGTGTTACAATGGCCATGACCCAAGGGGTTAAAAGCTATTCAGAGCTTTCTTGGCTTTGCCAATTATTATAGGAAATTTATCCAGAACTTTTCCACTATTGTTAAACCTCTGTCTGACTTTACGCACAAGGGTGCTAATCCATCTCAATGGTCTGAGGCAGCGGAAAACGCTTTTGAGACTTTGAAGTCTTCTTTTGCATCTGCTCCTGTACTGTCCCACCCCAACCCTGCTCTTCCGTTTACAAAGGAAGTTGATGCCTCCGAAATAGGGGTAGGGGCAGTACTGTCTCAGCGCCCAGTTGCGGGTGGCACCTTGAGACCTTGTGGGTACTTCTCTAAGAAACTTTCGAGTGCCCAAAGCCATTATGAAATTGGTGACAGAGAACTCCTGGCCATTATTCTCGCGTTGAAGGAATGGCGTCACCTACTGGAGGGTACTAGAACTCCTGTGTTCATTTTAACTGACCACAAGAATCTGACTTATCTCTCAGAAGCGAAAAGGTTGTCCTCTCGCCAGGCTAGATGGGCACTGTTTCTATCCCGATTTAACTTTATAGTATCCTGCCGGGCTCTAAAAATGTTAGGGCAGATGCCCTGTCTAGACAATTCAGGACAGAGGCAGAGAAAGATGAGCCTCCCGTGCCTATCATTCAGGCTGATCGTATTCTGGCTACTCTACGTACTAGTATCACTTCTCCACTGGGGGAAGAGATTTTGGCTACCCAGGCTACGGCACCTCCAGAAACCCCAGTAGGCAAGTGTTTTGTGGATGAGCCATTCCGTACCCGTCTGCTTGAGACATATCACTCGTCTAAGGCTGCTGGGAATATTGGGAGGGATCAATTAATATGGTCTCTCTCACAAGTATTTTGGTGGCCCTCCCTTAGAGCCGATTGCTCTGCATTCACTGCAGCCTGTACCACCTGTGATCGTGCCAAAACCCCCAGACACCTCCCAGTGGACTTACTTCAACATGTACCTAATGGCGAATGCCCGTGGTCCTACATATCCATTGATTTCCTGGGAGAACTGCCGATGTCCAGGGGGTATACGTTTATCTTAATGGTGGTTGACAGATTTTCTAAGATGGCTCATTTCGTACCCCTTTCTGGCCTTCCTTCAGCCCATGAACTGGCAGTGGTTTTTGCTAGAGAAGTGTTCCACTTGCATGGGGTTCCTAGAGTTGTGGTGTCTGACCGGGGGAGCCAATTCATGTCTAGATTTTGGAGGGCATTCTGTAGCCAGATGGGCATCCAATTGTCCTTTTCCTCCACCTACCATCCCCAGACCAATGCTGCCATTGAGCGTGCCAATCAGGACTGGAGCAGTTCCTGCACTGTTTTGTGACTGATCACCACAACAATTGGGCCAACCTGTTGCCATGATTAGAGTTCGCCAGGAATTGTGCAGTTAATTCATCATCCTGGAGCTCCCCGTTCCTCATCAACTACAGGGTTTCAGACATGCCTGCTCCCAGACTCATTCCAGTCGCAGTAGATTCCAGCTCTGGATGAGCATATTGAGCAACTCCGCTCCACTTGGGCACAGGTTCAAAGGACCCTCAGACAGTCATTTCAGCGACATCAGCGACATGCCAACCGTAGACAGCTGCCAGCGGTCTCCTTCCAGGTCGGTGACAGGGTATGGCTCTCCTCCAGAAACCTGAATCTGCAAGTTCCATCCAATAAGTTGGCTCCCCAGTTCAGTGGTCCCTTCAGGGTAATTCGTAAAGTTAATCCTGTCTCATATGCCTTGGAACTCCCAGCATCTATGCGCATACATAATGTGTTCCATGTGTCTCTGTTAAAACCTCTGGTATGCCACCGCTACACTACCACCCTGGTGGTTCCTGGCCCTGTGGATGTTCAAGGCCAAGAGGAATAAGAAGTTCAAAGCATAATTGATTCACAGAGATTTAGAGGAAAATTGCAATATTTGGTCCATTGGAAGGGCTATGGCCCTGAAGAGCGATCATGGGTTGATCAGAAGGACCTTCATGCCCCTAGGTTATTGTGCAATTTTCACTCTAAATATCCCCAGTAACCAGGACCCTCTGCCAGGAGAGGGGGTCTTTGAGAGGGGGGTACTATCACGGTGCCCATGCTTTCTGTCAGTCTCTGTGTGCTGCGCTCCTATTGGCTGAGTTATGTTTGGCCCACCCAGTATGGCCTCTTTATACTGGACCCTGGCACCTATCTGGTGCCCTTTCGTGGTGTTCCTGTACCAGTGCTGACTTGAGTTGCTGTGTTCCCGTGTACCGACTTGGCCGATTTGACTACAAACTTCTGGTTCCTGCTCCATGATCTGACCTGGCCTGACTGACGTTCCTGCTCCGTGACCTGACCCGGCTTGTCTGACGTTCCTGCTCCATGATTCGACCCGGCTTGGCTGACGTTCCTGCTCCGTGACCTGACCCGGCTTGTCTGACGTTCCTGCTCCAGTTCCAGCTTCATCACATCGCTGGGCGACATTCTGACTTCCGCCTGAGCCTGGGCCTACCAGGCAGTGTGTCAGAGATGCCTCCATTATTGCTCCGGCAGTGTACATTCCGCTGTGCATCCCATTAACTCTTGCAGAGCTACTGTTGCCTCTGTTACTGCTACGAGCCTTCCATTAACTCTTGCAGAGCTACTGTTGCCTCCGTTACTACTACGAGCCTTCCGTTAACTCTTGCAGAGCTACTGTTGCCTCCGTTACTGCTACGAGCCTTTCATTAACTCTTGCAGAGCTACTGTTGCCTCCGTTACTGCTCCAGCACTGTGCCCGTGGTTGCGTTTCCATTCAGCTCTTGCAGAGTACTGTTGCCTCCGTTACTGCACCGGCAGGGTGCTATTGGCTCTGTTCTATTCAGCTCTTGCAGAGTACTGTGGCCTCCATAACTGCACCGGCAGGATGTCATTGGCTCTATCTATTCAGTTCTTGCAGAGTACTGTTGCCTCTGATACTGCACCGGCAGGGTGCCATTGGCTCTATCCATTCAGCTAGTGCAGAGTACTGTTGCCTCCGTTACTGCACCGGTAGGGTGCCTATGGCTCTATTCCGTACAGCTTGCAGAATATTGTGTGGCCTACCTATACTGCTACATCAGGGGGTATAAGTCTCAGCTCTGCTCCGGCAGATCTAAGTGCTTTGTCTCCATTCTAGCACTACAGTCTCCTTATCGCTGTTATTCCATCATACTGGGCGTTACTGAACTACCACATCAGAGACTGATTATATCAATTGGACTTTAACCCATGCTGTGCTGAGTACTCCTTGTCATGCCTGACCTGTGACAGTATATGTACTCTCTTATTGTTATACTGGGCCTGTGTAGGCATAAGTCTAAGTCCTATATTACTCCTGTGTTACGCTATAGCCCGTAAGGGTATTTTCATTGTATTCTTAATAAAACTGTGTTTTATCCTAACCTCCTGTGTCTGAGTGTTGAACAAACCGTTACATATACATGTATTATGCTCTATTCCGTTGACCAATGTGGTTTCAACATAAGGATTTTAAATCAGCATCCTTGCTGGCTCCATTTTTTGTATCCCAGATTCAGATTTTATCTTGGATAAAGTGGCGTTTAATGCCACGAAACGTGTTAGAATAATAATACTGGGTCCATTTTGGATTTTATATCATGTACTTTTTATGAGATTGATATTATTCATATAGATATGTATTATAATGTTATTTCCTATTAAAACTTATATTGTTTAATAATGGAGCCCTGCTGATTTACCTGTATTCGAGTGTTTCCCGGTTGGAGACAGGTATTTCTCCAAATGCGAGTTAGTCAGTCAATTTAGAACTAACCACCAGAATTGTGAGTACCCTCTCTTATTACTGTTAAATGAGATTACTTACTAAAGACGATAATACACTATTGGGTGCCCTTCCTGCTTTTCTGTTTGCATGTACATGGTCTATCTTTTTGGGGAGAGCGTATTGGGAAGGAGCTGACCTATCTTCATTCAAGGACCACAGAGTTGCTGTTTTAGGGGCAGCCTTAATAATCCCCTTGAGTTTCATAGCTGTTGATCACATAAGTGAACAAACAGCATCTAGTCCTGTGAGTATAACTCACTTGGGTGATTGGTGAAGATCTAATAGATTTGTTTGATTCAACACAAGGGGTGCCTCCTGTTCCTTTCTCTGCTTTTTTGCATAAATAGAGATCACCGGTGATCCGTGAAGGAGTGCGACCTGAAGTTGGATACAGTCTTCCTAGAATATATAGAGACTGTTTGTATATTTCTAACAGTTGTTTATTATTTTTGATTATCAATTGTATATTTACTCTCTATATTATCATATAACTGTAAAAGAATCTTACTGCAGATAGAATAACTCTGAGTAACAAATTTATGTCCTAAAAAACATTCCTCAGACTAATAATACTGGGAGAGAAGACGCAGGTAAACTTTTTTATGATTTAGAACATTTATTGAAGATGGAATGTAATTATTGGTGGGATGCTGAGACATTACAAAAATACCTCAGTGTCAATATGATACCTAGAGGATTACATTTCAGCTTACCACCAACATTTAAAGATGATCCAGTGTTTGTTGAAAATTGGCATAGGATTCTTAATGCTAGTTCCTTTACCCTTATGTAGTCTTCTTATAGACCAAAGAGAGAAGAAAATTAAAGAGATTAAAGTTAAGATAGAATCCACAATAACTGAATTGGAGAAAATTAGAGGCCTCTCTACCTTTGGACCTGTAGAGTAAAGGACAAATAAAAACATAAATAGCCATCAAATATCAGTAATTGAACGTAAAAAGAAGAAATTATTAAGAGATGAGGAAGATTACACGAAAAACATGATATATAATTGGGAGAGGAAAATTGTAAAAAAATCCTCTAATCAACAAATACGAATAAATCAATTTGGTACTGGAGTGAACGCGCAAGAAGTAAGACCCAAGACCAAATTGAGTAATCATCCACGTGAAAGGATTACAAATATTGTACATAAATCACGTGTTGAAAAAACAGGTGAAACAGCTAGTTGGAATCATGTAAATAGAACTTCCACCATTCCAACATCCATAGAGACATCAATATTCAGTGGGTATACTGGTAATGACTCTCCTGCAAGCTTTATTGAACAAAGTTTGGGGACAAGTTTAGGATATATAAGACCTGTGTGCCATCTACATCCTCTTCTTCACTTTTTTGGGGGACACCACTGGTGGCCCAACTCTCCCTCTGGATCTTATGTGGAGGAAAGACCTAAATCGTTTTTCCCCCTTGAGAGAGGAAGAAGTTGGAAAAAGAGCAAATCCAGAGGACAAAGAGGCTGAGGGCACTATCCTGAAAAAAAACAGGATAGACCAAAAATAGATACTAATAATGTCATTAATCTATCCTCTTGCACTTTAAAAGATAATGAGAGATCTCTACTGGCTAAAGGGCTAACTTTTTCACCTACCATTAATTGCAATGTTTTTCAACTTTTTGTTGATACCAATGAATTTATTCGGAAACAATCCATACGCAGATATTTTGCAGATAAGGCATTGAAGACATTTCCTAACAAAGTCCCTATTGTTACTAATGACCTGTTTTTGAATTCACTGGGCAATGAGATACTACCATTGGTTGATATAGACTATACGGACTATAACATTAATGGTAGTGTGCCCTCTGGTCTAATACATAAGTTGAAATTTTACCCTATTCAATCTAAGGGGAATTATGTAGAGACATTTGGGACCATGGTCCTCAATGATTTTCATAATAGTCAGAGGAAACATAGATATGGGAGGAATACATCTAATCTCAATAAGGAGGAATTAGAGGCCATACAATAAGGCTCATGCCAGGACTCTGAATGCCATTAAGCGGACTTTTGGACTTTTGACCAGTCATATTGGGGCTAGAGACTCCAATGACATCTGACACCCTGTAGTCCAAGTTGATACTGCTATCTCAAGGATATTATGCATGCCCCCCTGGAAACCAAGGTAGAACACTGTAACCATGTTCAGCATATCCCAAGGCTCCATAGGCATCAACTAAAGTGTTTTGCTAGGATCAGACCCATAGCAACCATAGTACCCCTGTAGCAAGGGAGTCTCATGCAAGGCAATGCATCAGATAACACTCTGTCACATCAGGGGTTAAGGGGACATTCGAATGAACATGGGACCTGTAGTTTGCTAGAGTTGAAAAGAGCAGCAGAGGGATGGATCTACAGTGGTAGTGTGTAACACAACATAGAGCTCATGAAATGTGTATCACATTTCCAGGCACACCATGCTGACCTGTGTGTGTGCAGTGATATGTACCCCAGACAGAAATAACACATCAAGAAATATGTCCTAATAGCTCCATGAACCAAACATATTTGGGCTGCCTCTGACAGTCTCAACCCAAATATATTAGTGTCATGAAGCTATTAGGACATATTTGTTGATGTGTGTATTCATGTCAGGGGCATATATCCCTAGGGCTGGTTGACATCCCCTTAGTTCCCCCCATTATTGGTTTACAGATCAGTACACAACACATTACAAAGCAATGGTTTGTGTATCCCCCTCTGTAACGAAAAAGATTAAGGGGATAATGATGTTGTAGCTGTTGCATGACGATCAGTTCGAGGGTGCTGTTCAAAATCCTGTCATCTTGTCCCACAGGCATCCATAGCACGATCCATCCTTGAACAGAGAAGTTTCCATGTGACTGGACTGAAGTCTTGACAACACTTCCATGAAGCTCACCCCTTGGTGTTTCAAGTGATTGTGTTGGTGATGCACTGATTGACCTGATGTTCACAGCAACCTCTGATGGAACATTCTCATATAAACACAAATGTATGTGTGTACTAACATACAGGTATCAAACCTGTACAGTAAGACTGCTCATCCACAGAGTTGCCAAACCATGTGGTCAACACATGAGCAGTTCAGTAGTGTTTCTACAGTATCCTTTTCTTAGTTTATATGTACCTTTTGTGTGATCATACAGGTGTTTAATGCATATGGGAAATATACCCAGAAAACACATGTATGTTTTAATGCAGTTTGAGACACAATGAAGGATAACCATCACTATTCAATCTGTGTCTGTATGAATACATGTTGGATTACACATCTGTCAATGTGGAACCATACGCAAGGCTAGAGTATCCCTCATACATAGGAAGGCATGACCTACGTCACGAGAGTCCACTAGTTGTTTGACCATGAGTGGACTCATGCAATGACATTATGGCAGTGATACACTAAAGTGTGTTGTGAGTGATTAAGAGGTGATACAGGGGACATACTTCCACAGTGATTTCATGTCCACGGTTTCTGTGTTGCTTTAGTTTGACATATGTCAGTACATGGACTACATCAACAAACAACCAGATTAAGTGGACAAATGTTATCACTGGTGAAGTGTGTTACAACCTTAGTAAAACAACAACTTTACCTACTGGAGAACCCAATACTCACTCCAGGATTTCGATGTGTGTGCTACACATTGAAATCCTATAATGAACATTGGGTTCCCCAGTAAGTTAGGCTGTGATTCACACTGTTATTGTGCAACTGACTTACTGGAGAACCCAATGCTCACCCTAGGATCACGATGTGTAGCACACACATTGAAATCCTAGCGTGAACATTGTGTCCCCCAGTAAGTCAGTTGCACAGTAAGAGTTTGAATCAAAGACTATATTGATGCATGTTCCATCTGTCCTGCTTGTTATGTCACAGCTAAGTCACATAGCTGTTTGTTCATAGCTGTTTGTTCATCCCTCTTAAACACAACAATCGATGCAGATGAATGTTCAGTGTTGCACCAGTTGTTGTGCTAAGGGGTATGTTCTGTTCAAATTCAAACCACATCATAGCCATAGAACACTGTCGTGTTATATGGCTCCAGGGAAGGATTGCCAGTTGAATTTGGACAACGGTGTGTGTGTGAACCCATGTTGTAACATCCCACAAACATTTTACCTATGCAGAAGTTGTGTTCACTGCATTGTTTGACAATGCATTGGAGACAACTCTGCCACCCAATCTATAACTAAATACAAAGCAGATCAGACAGGATTCAAAAGCACAATGTTCTTTTATTTAGGCTTTTGCAAAATCCAAGTATACTACATCAACAGCAATTCCCCTGTCCAAATTACTAGTCACTCTTTCATAAAATGCAAGTAAATTAGTCTGACATGACCTGTTCTTCATGAAACCATGCTGATTTCTACTAATGATACTGTTTGTCTTCACATAGTTCTGAATACTGTCAGTTAATAACCCTTCTAGTATCTTACCCACTATGGAAGTTAAGCTCACAGGTCTATAATTTCCTGGTTTGGATCTTGCTCCCTTTTTAAACAATGGAACTACATCAGCTTTCCTCCAATCACAGGGCACTATGCCTGAAGAAAGTGAATCAATAAATATTAAGTACTAGTTGAACAGCCAGTGGTGCCACTGCCACCAGGTCGCGGAGCAGTCACGTGCAGTAGAAACTGCCCACGCCACGGCTGATACAGAGCAGGACGCTCCTTCGGAGCGGCCAGCTCTGTATCAGCAGCGGCGCTGGCAGTCTCTACTGCACATGACTGAAGCACGTGCAGTCATGCGTCTACTGCGCATGTCGCGGCGTTACACACGATTTAGCAAATTATTATATAGGATAATGGTTTTGCTATTACTGAACTAAGTTCCTTAAGTATCCTTGGGTGTATACCGTCCGGTCCAGGTGCTTTATTCACTATAACCCTTTCCAGTCTCTTTTGAACCTTGTCCTCAGTAAGCCATGTAGATGTTGGAGGAAATTCCGTGGTTTTGTTTGTTTGCCCATAGCTTGTCATTGCTGCTTCCTTTGTATAAACTGAGGCAAAGAATGTATTTAGGGTGTCAGCCATAGCTTTATCCTCACTAATCAATTCACCTTTCTCAGTCCTAAGAGGACCAATATCAACCTTAACTTTTTTGTTATTAGTATACTTGTACAATTGTTTAGGGTTTTTCTTGCTCTCATTTGCAATGTTTCTCTCATTTTCTATTTTAGCTAGCTTAATTGCTTGTTTGCAGATTTTATTACATACTTTATATTTTTTAAATGATGCATCTGACCCGTTTGACTTAAACACTTTAAAAGCCTGCTTTTTATTTCTCATTCCCCTGCTAACCACATTATTAAGCCACATTGGTTTCGCTTTAGTTCTCTTTACTTTGACTTTGACAAGATCTTAAGGGACTTATTCATGGAGCTATAGAGTTGCAATTCTGCAGCGAATCAACTTCTCCATTAATTTAAATGCAGTTTTTAACATGTTGAATGCTAGTGATGTCTCCGGCACATTGCTTTGCATTGTGTTGAAGATCTCTAGCATTCAAAGGGTTAAAAACCACATTTAAATTAATGGAAATTTACAGAATTTCAATGCAATGGTGAAGTTTGTTTGTACCATAATTGCACCTCTGTAGCTTTATGAATGAGTGTACTGATGGCAGAAAAGCCTATGGATCTAGCAGGTGGCAATGTTTGAATCTGCGAGCCACATTATGTATTCATTTTCAGGATCTTACAACTGAATTGAAAGTAAATGATACCACAGCTTACATCTAAATACATGAGGCTACATAAGTGATACAACAGAGCTTACAATTGAATTAGAGCTACACAAGTGAAATGACTGAGCTTACAATTAAAATGTAGCTACAGCAGAATTATAGCTCCATTTTATTTGTAAGCACTGTGTTATTACTAGTGTACATCCAATTCAGTTGTAAGCTCTCTGGGATCACTTGTGTTTCTCCATTGCAGTTGTAAGCTCTGTGGTATCACAAGTGTATCTCTATTTCAATTGTAATACCACACAGCTTACAATTGAAATGTAGCTATACTAGCAATACCACAAAGCTTACAATTGTAAGCTCTGCAGTAGCTCTAATGTAGCTACTACTACTTTGTAGAGTGTTATTTCAATTCTGTCAGAGTTGTAGTTCAAGAGTAATTCAATGACAAAGTGACCTCCTCCCGCCCCTTTTACTGATGTCACACTTTTCAGCCAGATCAGAAGGGAGGTGCCCAGGTAGACTGCAGAGAGGGACAATCTTCAATTAAGATAAGGGAACCTGAAAAGCTTGTCAAGGGGGGCAGGGCTTTCATTGTTCTAATAGAAAGAAGATTGTCCCCTGCTGTTATCTGTCTGGTCTTACAACTAGATTCCCCATCTGAGAAGAGATGGCTTACACTAGATAAAAGGGGCGGGAGGGGAAACTTTGCTTGTGAATATCTCCATAAAGGTTTGAGAGATAAGACTTATATCATTCTTCATTTTTTTAATGCCTACAAAATAAAATAAAGTTAAAACGAAGTATTACTATCCCTTTAAAATTGAAATATAGCTACACAATTGATGTCACTGGACATGTAGCTCCTTTAAGTTGTAAGCTCAGTGGTATCGACAGTGTAATTTCATTTCAATTGTAAGCTTTGTGGAATCACTAGTATAGCTACATTTCAATTGTAAGCTGTGTGGTATTACAATTCAAATAGAGATACACAAGTGATACTGCATATCTTACAGCTGCAATGGAGCTACTATGGAATTGTAGTTCCATTTCAACTGTAAGTGCTGTGGTATCACTTGTGTTGCTCCATTTCATTTGTAAAACTTATGGTATAACTTGTGTAGCTTAATTTCAATTGTAAACTCGGTGGTTTCATCAATGTAGCTACATTTCAGTAGTAAGCTATATGGTATTACAATTGAAATAGAGCTACATAAGTGATACCACAGAGCTTACAGTCAAATTGGAGCTACACTAGAATAGTAGTTCAATTTCAGTTGTAAGCTTGTTGGTATTTCTAGTGTAGCTTCAGTTCAGTTTTGTGATATGTGTGGTATCACTTACTTTACCTTAGAAAATTGATGAAAGTTATAAAATTGGCAAAAGGGGGTGGACTGGAGCAATACCTTGGGGACGGGATGACCTCCATTTCCCCAGGGGAGCTGGGTGCTGTCAGTCCTCCCCTGGCTGTAGGTTTGAATTTTGTTTGTGCATCTATCAGGATTGCTAGCCAACGGCAGCCATAATGTTACATTTTGACTTAAAGGGATAGTAATACTTCGTTTTAACTTTATTTTATTTTGTAGGCATTAAAAAAACATGAAGAATGATATAAGTCTTATCTCTCAAACCTTTATGGTTTAAGAGATATTCACAAGCAAAGTTTCCCCTCCCGCCCCTTTTTCCTAGTGTAAGCCATCTCTTCTCAGATGTGAATCTGGTTGTAAGACCAGACAGATAACAGCAGGGGACAATCTTCTTTGTATGAAAAGAATGAAAGCCCTTCCTCCCTTGACAAGTTTTTCAGATTTTTTCCTTATCTTAATTGAAGATTGTCCCTCTCTGCAGTCTACCTGGGCACCTCCCTTCTGATCTGGCTAAAGGGGGGCGGGGGGGGATACTTTGCTTGTGAATATCTCTTAAACCATAAAGGTTTGAGAGATAGGACTTATATAGTTATTCATGTTTTTTTAATGCCTACAAAATAAAATAAAGATAAATCGAAGTATTACTATCCCTTTAAGTTGTGTTTTAATGGGTGTTTGGGACTCACTGTGATGTGAAAACAGGTTTTTGTGTTACGTGTTTTTGTTGTGCCTATGCTTGTTAGCTATTCTCGTACACTTACTTTTAAATCTGCCGTAAATCATGTATTATTTGCGGCCAATGTGCCTTTTTTACTTAGCGGCAGGTTTACCGGCTGCCATTAAATCTGCCCCATAGTGTTGTAACCTAGGGTACTACACCACAGGGAACAAAAACGTTTCCAGTTATTTATAGGCAGGTTTTAGCCTCTTGAATGGTAAAGGTCTCTGAAGCATTACTTCACAGTGTGTTGGAGACATCTGCAGAATACTTGGGGTTAAAAGACAAATTTAATCCTTTAAGTGCTGGACCGGTGTGAAATGCATTGCTTTACAAAACATTACACACCCATCTGGTCCTTAAAGGGTTAAATCATTGTGAATTTAGGGAACCGATTATTTTGTCCCTAGAGTGTAGTTGGTTTGCCTAACCATTGTTCCACTTTCTTCATGCATATGAACCATAGTAGCAAGCTCAAGGCAGATGATCCATACTGTACAACACTTATTGGCAAAAGAAGAGCTGTTCTTAAGCTGAAACTTGATTTGGATCTAAAAAGTAGATTCTAAGATTTCACATTTTGTTCAGCATTTTCTGTTTTAAGCCTGGATTACATTGCTTGTTTTATCTAACAGTTTCACATTGAGCTCTTTGAAGACATTCATAGATAAAAACTTTGATACTTTTATCAAATGTAATGGCCTTTATCAGAACCTATGGTCAGTATCCTACCCTTAACAACGCAGGATTCCATACATCACTATTAATGACTTACGTGTATTCATCTATTATTTAGATATGCCAACCAACCCACTGCTAATCAACAGTAAACCTGTCCTATTAACACTTTCCTTATTTTTGCACTCTTGGATTCTACATACATTTATGAATGCTCCATCTGTCCTTCCCTATACACTACAAGTATTGCTAGTGATTCTTTATACATACAGCATTTCATAATGGCACTTTGTGTATTTTACAAAATGCATGACCATATATTTAACTGGTTTGGAAATCAATGTTTGTTGTATTTCTATCCCTGATATGAAATTGTATAATATTTCTTGAATCTTCTTTACCAGCTTGATCACAAGGTATGTGTTTTCAATATTTCTGGTTACGCAGTTGTCTTTGACATCATCAATATTTTAAAGTTACGTTGTCATAACAACAGGGTTACATGCCTAATGGCAGCAGCAACTGTGTGTGAGATCAGGTGGGAAAACACATACAATCATTTGATTCCCTATGTAAAGCCTACTGTATTTATCATTCAATTAGAAAATAATGTATCATCCCTATCTCCTTGCAACAGCTTTCCCTTTTACTTAGTTACTACTTGTGTAATGGTATAGTATTATATGCGGTAAATCTTAGGGTCTTATGCATAAAGCAAATGATATCCAATTCTGGACCACACTGGGGTGGAAATAAAAATTTCTATTTATTTAAATGGGATTTTTAAACACTTTGAGTACCAGAGTGGTACGTAATGCATTGCTTTGCAATGTGTTGCAAACCCCTCTGGCACTTAAAGGGTTTAATTCAATAGAAATTTGGGCATTTTTTTATTAGTCCTCAAGTTTGCAGGTTGTATGTTCCACAACATACAGTCTTTAAATTGCATATGCATATTGCATTTATTAATTATTTGGATGCTGGAGAGAGCTAGAAGGGGCTTTCTTGAGAAATTTGAGGTAAGCATAGATCAATATTACAAGAACAAAATTAAACAGATCTGTGTTCACACCTCTGTCATGTAAAAACTTTAAATCCTTAAGGACGCATGACATGCCAGTACAGTCACATGTGTCTGCATGTTAAGGACTAGTAACGGTTTTGGCACGCCACAGAAGTTTTTAATTGCAGAACACATATCTGCAAAAAAATAAATAAATAAATAAAAAGTGCAGTGGTCCTCTGGAGCTCCCCACCCCCAGACCATGCGGTCTTTAAGGTGTTAAAAAAGGAGTTTACCATTTTTTTGTATTTCTATAGAAACACAGTCTTCACTCTCAATCTCTCCCACTTTGGTGGTCAGCTGCTGAAATCCAACCCAGACCTCTGGTGTCATGATCTGTGTTAAAGTATCCTTCAGCGGTCTGGCCTTTGACAGTGAGTATAAGGTTTAAAAGGGAAAAAAGAGGAGGAGGCAAATACAATTTCCTGAATCCAAAAAAATTTAGAGAAGGGTGAAAAAAATAACTAAATAACTATATATATATATATATATATATATATATATATATATATATGAACAACTATGTACAGTGAGGGAAAAATTATTTGATCCCCTGCTGATTTTGTACGTTTGCCCACTGACAAAGAAATGATCAGTCTATAATTTTAATGGTAGGTTTATTTGGACAGTGAGAGACAGAATAACAACAAAAATCCAGAAAAATGCATTTCAAAAACGTTATAAATTGATTTGCATTTTACTGAGTGAAATAAGTACTTGACCCCTTTTCAAAACATGACTTAGTACGTGGTAGCAAAACCCTTGTTGGCAATCACAGAGGTCAGACGTTTCTTGTAGTTGGCCACCAGGTTTGCACACATCTCAGGGGGGATTTTGTCCCTCTGCTCTTTGCAGATCGTCTCCAAGTCATTAAGGTTTTGAGGCTGACATTTGGCAACTCAAACCTTCAGCTCCCTCCACAGATTTTCTATGGGATTAAGGTCTGGAGACTGGCTAGGCCACTCCAGGACCTTGATGTGCTTCTTCTTGAGCCACTCCTTTGTTGCCTAGGCCGTGTGTTTTGGGTCATTGTCATGCTGGAATACCCATCCATGACCCATTTTCAATGCCATGGCTGAGGGAAGGAAGTTCTCACCCAAGATTTGACGGTGCACGGCCCTGCCCATAGTCCCTTTGATGCGGTGAAGTTGTCCTGTCCCCTTAGCAGAAAAACACCCCCAAAGCATAATGTTTCCACCTCCATGTTTGACGTTGGGGATGGTGTTCTTGGGGTCATAGGCAGTATTCCTCCTCCTCCAAACACGGCGAGTTGAGTTGATTCCAAAGAGCTCAATTTTGGTCTCATCTGACCACAACACTTTCACCCAGTTCTCCTCTGAATCATTCAGGTGTTCACTCGCAAACTTCAGATGGACCTGTACATGTGCTTTCTTGAGCAGGGGGACCTTGCGGGCGCTGCAGGATTTCAGTTCTTCACGGCGTAGTGTGTTAACAATTGTTTACTTGGTGACTATGGTCTCAGCTGCCTTGAGATCATTTACAAGATCCTCACGTGTAGTTCTGGGCTGATTCCTCACTGTTCTCATGATCACTGAAACTCCACGAGGTGAGATCTTGCATGGACCACCAGACAGAGGGAGATTGACAGTTATTTTGTGTTTCTTCCATTTGCAAATAATCGCACCAACTGTTGTCACCTTCTCACCAAGGCTGCTTGGCGATGGTCTTGTAGCCCATTCCAGCCTTGTTTAGGTCTACAATCTTGTCCCTGACATCCTTGGACAGTTCTTTGGTCTTGGCCATGGTGGAGAGTTTGGAATCTGATTGATTGATTGCGTCTGTGGACAGGTGTCTTTTATACAGGTAACAAGCTGAGATTAGAAGCACTCCCTTTAAGACAGTGATCCTAATCTCAGCTTGTTACCTGTATAAAAGACACATGGGAGCCAGAAATCTTGCTGACTGACAGGGGGTCAAATACTTATTTCACTCAGTAAAATGCAAATCAATTCATAGCTGTTTTGAAATGCGTTTTTCTGGATTTTTTTGTTATTCTGTCTCTCACTGTTCAAATAAACCAACCATTAAAATTATAGACTGATCATTTCTTTGTCAGTGGGCAAACGTACAAAATCAGCAGGGGATCAAATAATTTTTTCACTCACTGTATATATATATAAACCCTTTGAGTTCCAGAGATGTCCAGTGCATTGCTTCACAATTGGTGGAGGGCTTCACAAAGTGATACATACCCCTCTGTAGTTTTTTTTCATGAAGCTGTATCTATAACTTCTAATATCGGGACTCAGATATGAATCTAAGTGGTGCAGTTTGGGAAAAAATATAATTTTTGAATGTACTGGAGACTTCTTTAGTATTGTATTTCTTGTTCGCTTTCTGGCTTGTTTGTACTTTGAGAAAGCAGCCTAGTTGCTGCAAAACGCGTTAGCGTTCGAGCCCTTACATTTTTTATTATTTATAACACATGTTAATCTATTACATTTTGATACTTGGAACTAGCAGTTGGTTTGTGTGTCCGGAGCTGTTTTGTTGTTGATCACCAGCCCTCTGAGTGGAGACAAAAGCAATTTCTCCACATGCATTTCTGTCAGATTGACTGGTACCGGCTCTCTGACCATCTGTACATGTGAGTGCCTTTATTATTTATTCATCATCCATTTATTGCTGACTGTATTACACCATTGGGCGCTCTCTTTTCTGTCTTTTTTATTTACTATCACTTCAGGGAATTATTTTTATTACTTGATTGGTAATGAGTCATGGCCCATAGAAAATTTCAGAGCACTATGTGGAGGACACCCTAGCTAGGGGCATTATTCGGAATTCTTCCTCCCCTGCGAGCACAGGCTTCTTTTTCATTTCAAAAAAAAGATGGGGAGCTCAGACCATGTGTTGATTTCAGGGGCCTAACCACTAAAACCACCACCACTAGACACTTGTTATTTCAGTTGTCAGTCCACCAGCCAACTACCACTAGAAAAGAACTTACCTTGCTATAGGCCTGCTCTAATGGCTAACAATATTTGAAGTATCTTGCATTAGGCTTTAGACTGCTAACAATTTTTTAAGGCTTGTGCTGTCATAGGCCTCAGCCTGCTAACAATATTTTTAAGACCCTTGTTGCTGTATATCACAGTCTACCTTAGAGGCCTAGTTATCCTGTGCTTCCTTCCTCTGTGGTGTGTCGGCCAGCATTGTTGCGGCACCTCTCATTGCTGACATCATGAAACAGGCAGCGGCTAGGGCCTATGTTTATGGGCCTATTCTGTGTGGCCTAATTGGGTCCCGCCTTCTCCTGCTCCTTTATAAACCTTCTTGAGCCTGGGAGTCATTGCCCTTACATGGTGTTTCTGATATTGTCTCTTGCACTCCATTGTGTCCTGTGCTCTCCTGAGAATCCTCTCCGTGTATGACCCTAGCTTGTCTGACTACCCACATCGGTTCTGACTTGTGGCTCTGGCCGACTAACTTGCTCTGTGTATGACCTGGCTTGTCTGACTACCCACGTTGGTTCTGACCTGTGGCTCTGGCTCTAACTCACTCCGTGTATGACCCCGGTTTGTCTGACTACTCACATCGGTTCCTACTTGTGGCTCTGACTGACTAACTCGCTCCGTGTATAAACCCGGCTTGTCTGACTACCCACATCGGTTCTGACCTGTGGATCTGGCTGACTTACTCGCTCTGTGTAGTCCCCTGTTTGTCTGACCTCTGGCTCTTGCAGCCTATCGCTCCGTCCAGTCCCCGGCTTGTCTGACCTGTAGCTCTGGCTGACTACTGGCTCTATACTCTCTGAACTTGCCTGACCATCAGTCTCAGTGTTTCATGGTTCAGGTCTGCTCTCTGTCCCTGTTGCCTCTGGTCATGTGACCCAGGGTGGAGACTGGTGCCTCAGTTACCATTCCCTCTGGTGTTTCACCCGCACCACTGTCTTAGTCTCCGGTATCTCGCAGTAGTGCAGTGCGCATCTCCGGGAAGGAGCCTTGGTCCTATCATCCTGTGTTCTGGGGTTGTGTGGGCTATACTATTATTACTGTACTTATTGATAAAGGTGGATTTATATTTTATATTTGTGTCTGTCCTTATTTGCCTGATTACCATGACAGTACGTAAGGGCCATGTCTACTGAAGGTTCAGGCAGTCCACCTAATCTAAGCATCCTATCCAGGATGGATTCTCAAGATCAGTTGTCTTTTGCTATACAGGCATTGTGATAAATTCCCCCCATCATGCCATCATTCTGGGGTTTCCCCTTGCTGCAGACTCATAACACTAGAATTGATTGGCAAACCTGTGACATCCTGTCGTGGTCATCTCTATGTACGAGGTCTTGTCTCCAGCAGCCTACGAGAATATTGTGTACCTCTACCTTGTTATCTGCTGAGTATCAGGCCTACAAAGAGGTATTTAATAAGGTAGAGGCCAGTGCATTGCCACCACACAGGCCCTACGATTCTACTGTTGATCTGGTACCAGGGGCCAGACCTCCTAGGAGCCGAGTTTATCCCTTGTCGGTGGAGGAGAACAAGGCCATGGAGCACTATGTGGAGTACACCCTAGCCAGGGGCATTATTCGGAATTCTTCCTCCCCTGCGAGCACAGGCTTCTTTTTTGTTAAGAATAAAAGATGGGGAGCTCAGACCATGTGTTGATTTCAGGGGCCTAAATAAACTAATGGTAAAGAATGTTTATCCTATACCATTGATCACGGAGCTATTTGATTGCATCAAAGGCTCGACAATTTTCATGAAACTTAACTTGAGGGCCGCATACAACTTGGTATGAATAAGAGAGGGCAATGAATGGAAGACAGCGTTTAACACAAAGAGCGAGCCCTATGTCACAGTTACCTCATATCCAGCGACGTCACTTCGGCTGACGCTGGAGAAGTATGGCTCTGAATGAAGCTTCGGCGCAATCCAACGCGGAGTTATGGAAGTTGAGTCTGGGCATTTCTGGCATCCTTAATGGCCACCCGTGTCCTCTTGCTTGTCGGTTCTGCATCTCCCATTGATGGAGGTCTGATGCAGGTGTTTCACGCATCGCGGTGAGATGCGTCACTTTTCAGGAGCGAGGCTGAGTATTGACGCAGGCCTCAACTTTATACCTTGTAGCCTGGTCTGTCTCCTCCAATCTACTCCCTGGCTCATGTATTTAAGGGAACTGAATCTGGATTTAGTTACCCTTCCGTTGTTGTTCTGTGCTGTTCTAGTTTCAGTTGTTCCTGACCTGGCTTTTCTGACTATCCATTCTAGTGATGACCTGTGGCTCTGTCTGACCAGTCTCTTTGTGCGCTCCTTTGGCCTAGGACATCCAATCTGGTACAGACCTGTGGCCCTGGCTGACTGCCTACTCTGTGTTTGACCTTGTTTGTCTGACTATCCAATCTGGTGCTAACCTGGGGCTCTGTCCAACTATCATTCCAGTGTTGCCTACCCCTAGTGGACATCCTATCTGGTGCAGACCTGTGGCTCTGGCTGACTAGACGCTCCGTGTATGACCCTGGCTTGTCTGACTATCCTAGCTGGTGCTGACCTGTGGCTCTGTCTGTTCACCCCTGCATACCCATTCCACAGACATCCATCTTGGTGCAGATCTGGGGCTCTGGCAAAGGCCGGCCTTACTGACTGCAGGCGTGAGTCAGTAGTCTCAATTAATTGCCATCGTTATTGGAGACGAGAGCGTTCCAACTGACGTCTGGCATGAGTCAATGGTCTCTCTTGTGGCGTCCCTACTGTGGGAGAACTATTGAGACTACTAGTTGGCTCCTGCCTATTCTCCAGCAGTAGTGGCGGAACCATTGGCAACTGCTATTGATGATAGAGTCATTAGCCTCTCATTCACCCTCTGCTTGTATTATTATTTTCATTCTCTACATTATTCTAATAAAGGTGAATTTAACTATATCGTCTGATTCCTATGAGTATTTGGTTATTCCTTTCGGATTCTGCAATGTCTTCCAGGAGTTCATTAATTAAGTTTTAAGAGACCTACTCCAGAGCGCTGTTGTACTACATTTGGACAATATACTCATCCATTCTCCTACCTTGGAGACACATTGAGCAGATGTAGCCTGAGTTCTACAACTGCTAAGAGAGAACAAGTTGTTCTGAAAATTAGAGAAGTGTGAATTCCACAAATCCCAGGTGACCTTCTTGGGATACATTATTTCATCCACTGGTCTAGCCATGGATCTGCAAAAACTGTCTGCTGTCTTTTAGTGGCCGCTTTCCGTGGGGCTAATATCCATACAGGGGTTCCTGGGATTTACTAATTATTACAGGAAGTTTATACAAATCTTTTCCACAGTCGTGAAACCACTCACTGACATAATTCAGAAGGGTGCTAATCCTTCAGACTGGGCACCTGAAGCACTTCAGGCTTTTGAAGGCTTGAAATCCACCTTTACAAAGGCCCTGATATTGTCCCATCCAAACCCCTCCCTGCCATTTACACTGGAGGTGTAGGCATGTTGCTATCCCAGTGCAAGGGCCCTGGCAAACCATTGCTGCCATGCAGCTTTTTCTCTAAAAAACTGTAAAAGGCTGAGCGTTTATATGATGTGGGCGATCGGGAATTACTCGCCATCGTCTTGGACTTGAAAGAATGGCGTTATCTGTTGGAGGGCATGACAGTTACAATCCTGATGCTGATGGATTGCAAAAAACCTCACATATTTATCAGAGGCTAAGAGGTTGTCTTCATGTCAGGCCAGATGGGCCCTCTTCCTTTCGAGGTTTAATTTTGTGGTTTCCTAATTTCCTGGTACCAAAAATATTAGAGCAGATGCTCTCTCTCGACAATTTGGGCCCGAGTCCCAGGAGTCTCCTCCGGTGCCTGTTATTCCTCCCGACCACATCTTGGCAATGATACGCACCAGTATTACATCTCAGATGGGCAAGGAGATTTTGGCTGCCCAAGCTTCCACCCAGGGGGAGGGACCTAATGGGAGATGTTTTGTGCCGGAATCCCTCCATACCAGACTTCTGGAGACCATTCCTCAAAGGCTGCAGGACATGTTGGTAGAGACCAACTGATATGGTCGATGTCCAGACTCTTTTGATGGCCCAGCATGAGGGCAGACTGTTCCTACAGCCCATATCGAAAGGGGAGCATCCATGGTCTCACTTGTCAATTGACTTTGTGGTTAAGTTGCTGATCTCTGAGGGTTACACGGTCATTCTTATGATCATGGATAGATTTTCGAAGATGGCCCATTTCGTTCCGCTTAAGGGACTCCCCTGCTCCAAGGAGCTGGCCAAGATCTTTGCAAAGAAGGTAGTTCGTCTCCATTGTATACCCAAGGTGGTGGTCTCGGATTGTGGGAGCCAGTTTGTGTGACGTTTCTGGAGAGCTTTTTGCTGTCAGGTGGGGATCCAGATCTCGTTCTCCTCAGCTTACCAAACAATGCTGCTGAAAGGTCTAATCAGGTGTTAGGACAGTTTCTCCGTTGTTTTATTTCTGACCATCATGACAACTGGGCGAACTTGTTACCATGGGCGGAGCTGGCCAGAAACAGTGCAGTTAATTCCTCCTCTCGGAATGCTCCCTTTCTGATTAACTATGGGTTCCAACCTTCTCTCCTGCCTGAAAACTTTGAGACACAGAACATTCCTGCTCTGGAGGAGCACTTGAGGGTGCTCCACTCCACATGGGTATGTATCACGGTGCTCCGTGATCCTGTTGCGTAGCGGCGACATTATTATTATATGCCGCTGTCTGATTGGCTGGCCTTAATTGCTACTCCTGGCTTGCCTTTATATACCCTGGGATGTCCTCACTTAGGCGCCCTATCGTGGTGTACGTTTCATGTGTTACTTCTGTGATTTCTACTCTGTGTATGACCTGTCTTGCCTGACTACGAGTTGTTCCTGTGTTCCTGTTTTACACTCCGTTGCTAACTAGTATTCTGGCTGAGAACCCGCTCTGTTGCTGACCCATATTCTTGCTGAGAACCTGCTCTGTTGCTGACTCGTATTCTGGCTGAGAACCCGCTCTGTTGCTGACTCATATTCTGTCTGAGAACCCGCTCCATTGCTGATTCGTATTCTGGCTGAGAACCTGCTCCGTTGCTGACTGTATTCTGGCTGAAGATCCTGCTCCGTCGCTGACCGTCCCTGGATGAGTACCCGCTTCATTGCTGACTGTATTCTGGCTGAAGAGCCTGCTCCGTTGTTGATCGTTCCTGGAGGAGACCCCACTCCGTTGCTGATTGTATTCTGGCTGAGAAACACTCCGGTGCTGGCTGTTGTCATGGTTTTTGAAGACTCTCAGACTTAAGGTTTGGTAAAATAATTTAACTTTATTAAAAGTTAAAGGCAGTCCCCGTAGGGTAAGCATACATAACAATACAACGGTAAAAGACATACAATAGGTTCTACCGGCCTTGCCTAAATACCGGGCAAGGCAACCCAAGTGACAGTTTTAATGTCAGGTTCTACCGGCCTTACCAATACCGGGCAAGGCAGCCCAATGGAATGCTGAATGTAGGCTCTACCGGCCCTGCCAATACCGGGTAAGGCAACCTTAAAGATGGTGAATTACAAGGTTCTACCGGCCTTACCAATACCGGGCAGGGCAGCCCAAAGGAGTACTGTAGTACGCTCTACCGGCCCTGCCAATACCGGGTGAGGCAACCTACAGGATGGTATAGTCAAGGTTCTACCGGCCTCACCAATACTGGGCAGGGCAGCCTGAGCAAGTAGACCAACTGTCAGGTGACTAAGACAGCAGAGAGCATAAGTATAGAGGTCTTACTCAGCAGAAGTCTATTGCCAAGGATAATCAGACAACTGCAAGGAAGTGGACAACGACTGACCACAGTACAGGATGTTCAGGAGCAAACCATCGTCCGCACGTTGGGACTAATGGTAAATAGCGCCACCAGGTTTAATGGAGCAAACCAGCGTCCGCACGCTGGAACCCACAATGTACATCGCAACCAGGTTTAGTGGAGCAAACCAGCGTCCGCACGCTGGAGCCAACAAAGTATCTCGCAACCAGTTTAGTGGAGTAAACCAGCGTCCACACGCTGGGACCAACAATGTATATCGCAACCAGGTTTAGTGGAGTAAACCAGCGTCCGCACGCTGAAACCAACAATGTGTATTGCAACCAGGTTTAGTGGAGCAAACCAGTGTTCGCACGCTGGAACCAACAATGTGTATTGCAACCGGGTTTAATGGAGCAAACCAGCGTCCGCACGCTGGAACCAACAATGTATCTCGCAACCAGTTAGTGGAGTAAACCAGCGTCCGCACGCCAGAACCTACAATGTGTATCACAACCAGGTTTAGTGGAGTAAACCAGCGTCCGCATGCTGGAACCAACAATGTGTATTGCAACCAGGTTTAGTGGAGTAAACCAGCGTCCGCACGCCGGAACCTACAATGTGTATCGCAACCAGGTTTAGTGGAGTAAACCAGCGTCCGCACGCTGGAACCATCAATGTATATTGCAACCAGGTTTAGTGGAGTAAACCAGCTTCCGCACACTGGAACCAACAATGTATAGTGCAACCAGGTTTAGTGGAGTAAACCAGCGTCCGCATGCTGGAACCAACAATGTGTATGCAATAGCGAGGAGAACAATGCGACAGCTGGAACGCGAGACTCAGGAACTCATACAGGTTAACCTGCACGGTGCTGGAGCACAGGAACCCCGGAATACAGGCACATAGGAAAGCTGGAACACTGGAACACCGGAACGTTAGCGTACAGGAACACTGGAACGCTGGAGCACCGGAACATTAACGTACAGGAACACTGGAACACTGGAACACCGGAACGTTACAGTACAGGAACACTGGAACACTGGAACACCGGAACGTAGCATACAGGAACACTGGAAACAGGCCCAGAGATCTGACAAGCAGGTCAGGCAGAGTGGAGTCAGAAACACCAAGAAAGGGCAACCTGGAAGTGCTCAACCTGGGTTTAAAAAGGCTGTGTGAGGAGGGCTAATGACAGACAGCCAATCACGAATACTCAGCAAGTGACAGGCACAGAGCAGCACGAATCACGGGCACCGTGATAGTACCCCCCTTTGAAAGACCCCCTCTCCTAGAGTAGGGTCCAGGCTTCTGAGGGTATTTGGCATGAAATAGTCGTAGTAACTTGGGTGCATGAAGGTCCTTACTGTCTACCCAGGAACGATCCTCAGGACTATAACCTTTCCAATGCACCAGATACTGTACCCCTCCTCTACGTCTGCAGGAATCAATAATGTTTTGTACTTCATACTCCTCCTGCCCCTCGACTTCAACAGGACCTGGCATCACAGGTGTGGTAGTATAACGGTTACAGACCAGAGGTTTAAGGAGAGACACATGGAATACATTATGAATGCGTATAGAAGCAGGCAATTCCAAGGCATAAGTAACAGGGTTAATTTTGCGAATGATCTTGTAAGGACCAATGAACCGAGGTGCCAGCTTATTAGATGGGACCTTGAGCTTTAGATTCTTGGAGGACAGCCATACTCTATCCCCGACTTGGAAGGAAACCGCTGGAAGCCTTCTACGATTGGCATAACGCTGATGTCGCTGAAAAGACTGGCCCAATGCCCTCTGAACTTGTGCCCATGTGGAACGGAGTTGCTCTATATGCTCATCCAGAGCTGGAATCTGCTGTGATTGAAAGGAATCCGGGAGCAGACAGGGTTGGAACCCATAATTGATCAAAAATGGAGAGCTCCCAGAGGAAGAATTAACTGCGCAGTTCCTGGCGAACTCTGCCCAAGGCAACAAGTCGGCCCAATTATCATGATGGTCAGTCACAAAACATTGCAGAAACTGTTCCAATCCTTGATTGGCCCTCTCAGCGGCCCCGTTAGTCTGGGGATGATATGCAGAGGAAAATGATAGCTGTATGCCCATCTGTTAGCAAAATGCCCTCCAGAATCTGGACATAAACTGGCTCCCCCTGTCAGACACTAGCACCCTGGGTACTCCGTGTAACCGAAATACTTCTCGAGCGAATACCATTGCCAGTTCTTTGGCCGAAGGAAGGCCACGGAGGGGTACGAAGTGTGCCATTTTAGAGAACCTGTCTACCACCATCAATATGAAGGAGTACCCTCTAGACCTGGGCAATTCTCCCATAAAGTCGATAGAGACGTGAGACCAAGGGCGTTCACCATTAGGCACCGGCTGAAGCAAGCCCACAGGGAGATGTCTAGGGGTTTTGGCACGGGCACAGGTGGCACAGGCATTCGTAAAATTGGCACCAAAATAGCTGAGAGAGAGACCAGAACAATTGATCCCTACCAATATGTCCCGCAGCCTTAGAGGAGTGGTAGGTCTCAAGTAATCGAGTACGGAATGGCTCAGCGACAAAACATTTGCCCACTGGAGTCTCATGAGGAACAGAGGCTTGGGATGCCAAAACCTCCTCCCCTAGTGGTGAAGTAATACTAGTACGTATGGTAGCCAATATTCGATCAGGTTGAATGATAGGTGCTGGTACCTCTTCTCTGTCAACCTCTGCTTCAAATTGTCTAG
This sequence comes from Rhinophrynus dorsalis, assembly GCA_037306005.1. Lineage (NCBI taxonomy): Eukaryota > Metazoa > Chordata > Amphibia > Anura > Rhinophrynidae > Rhinophrynus > Rhinophrynus dorsalis. The sequence goes on from CM074718.1 coordinate 147,262,056, forward strand.
ACAGAGCATCAGCCCTAACATTCTTTGATCCCGGCAGGTATGATACAACGAACTTGAATCGGGATAGAAACAGTGCCCATCTGGCCTGGCGAGAAGACAGTCTCTTGGCCTCAGAAAGATGCGTCAGATTCTTGTGATCAGTTAGAATCAAAACAGGGTTTTTTGTGCCTTCAAGTAAATGACGCCATTCTTTGAGAGTGAGGATAATGGCCAGTAATTCTCGATCACCAATCTCGTAATGACTTTGAGCACTAGTCAATTTTTTTTAGAAGAATCCACAGGGTCTGAGTGTACCGCCTTTAACCTGTCGCTGAGAGAGCACCGCCCCAACCCCAATATCTGAGGCATCAACCTCTAAAGTAAAGGGAAGTATTGGATTAGGGTGGGACAACACAGGCGCTTCAGCAAAGGCTTCCTTCAACTTCTCAAAGGCCTCTTCAGCAGCCACCGGCCAGAGGGATTCGTTAGTGCCCTTATGCGTGAGGTCAGACAGAGGTTTCACGATAGAGGAGAAGTTTTTAATAAACTTCCTATAATAATTGGCGAAGCCCAGGAATCGTTGGATGGCTTTGAGGCTCTTGGGTTTAGGCCAATGTAAGACTGCCGTCAATTTCTCTTTATCCATGGCAATGCCGTCTTTGCTAATTATAAACCCCAGAAATGGTACGCTGGTTGTGGAACTCGCATTTCTCCAGTTTACAGAATAATTTATTTTTTCGTAAGCGCAGCAAGACTGCAGACACATCCTTGATGTGTTGTGACAGGTCATTGGAGTGGATAAGTATGTCGTCAAGATAGACTACAACACAAGATTGTAACATATCTCTAAGAACGTCATTGATCAGTTCTTGAAATACTGCAGGAGCATTACATAGACCAAATGGCATGACTAGGTATTCATGATGCCCAGATCTCGTATTGAAGGCAGTTTTCCACTCATCACCGGCTCTGATACGTATCAAATTATAGGCTGCCCTTAGGTCCAATTTGGTGAAAATCGAGGACCCTTTAAGTCTATCAAACAGCTTGGTGAAGAGTGGGATTGGGTAGGCATTTTTTGCCATCAGCTTATTCAGCCCACGATAGTCTATGCAAGGTCGCAGTTCGCCACTTTTTTTCTTAACAAAAAAGAACCCAGCACCGGCCGGAGAAGTAGATTTCCTTATGATCCCTCTACTGAGGGCATCTGCTATGTATTCCTCCATAGCTTGGTTCTCCTCACAAGACAATGGATACGTGCGTCCCCTCGGTGGTACTGCTCCAGGACTCAGTTCTATGCGACAATCGTATGGTCTGTGCTGAGGTAGGGCGCCAGCCTCTCCCTTACTGAAAATGTCGCTAAACTGCTGGTAGGCATCAGGTAGTGAAGGGGAGGTGCACAAGACCTTAACAGGATGGGTAACGAACTTATCCATACAGAACTGAGACCAAGCAGCAATCTCACATTTCTGCCAATCAAATTGTGGGTTGTGCAACTGTAACCAAGGAAAGCCCAATATCACGGCATGGTGAGGAGAATTAATCAATTGGAATGCTGCTCTTCCTTGTGAAGAGCCCCAATAGTCATGGACAAGGGCATCATTTCAAAAGTAACTTGGGCGGGTTCCAAAGGTCTGCTATCAATTGCCTCAATAGCAAGAGGGGTTTCTCTCTGAATCCGTGGTACCCTATGCAATTCAGCAAAGGTATTGTCCATAAAATACCCAGCAGCACCAGAATCAACCAAGGCCAAAACCACAACCGAGTGTTGTGCCCATGACAATACCACCTGTATGGTGGGTTTAAGTGTGCCCAACAATGGGGACGATTGGACACCACCTAGGGCCTGTCCCCCAAGGTACCCTAGGTGTGTTCATTTCCCGTAAGTACCGGACAAGATCTTAACAGGTGACCATTTTTACCGCAATACAGACATAAACCTTGTGTCCTGTGATACCTTCTCTCCTCCTTAGTTAACCTAGTGAAACCCACCTGCATAGGTTCACTTGGTTCCAGAATAGGTTCACTAGGTTTGGATGTCGAGGGAGGGTTGGGTGGGCAAAATATGCTACTGGACCCATTATTTTTTAACCGTACTCGTTGCTCTCTGGAGGTTAATCTTTCACGTATTCTGGAGTCAATTAGAATCACGTATTCGATATAATCATCTAGGTCAGTAGGTAAATCTTTTGCTGCGATCTCATCATTAATCTGGTCACTCAATCCTTGAGCAAAGGCTGCCAACAGGGCCTCGTTATTCCATCCTACCTCTGCTGCCAAGGTGCGGAATTCAATGGCATAATCGCCAACCGTGCGCCTGCCCTATTGTATCTCCATGAGACGTTTAGCAGCAGAGGTAGTTCTACCAGGAGGCTCAAATACTCTCCGAAAGGATTGCACAAAATCACAGAAATTCTTTGTGCAAGGTTTAGCGTTTTCCCAAAGTGGGTTGGCCCAAGCCAATGCTCTGCCAGTCAGCAAGGATATCATGAACCCAACCTTGCTGCGATCACTAGGAAATGCAATATCTCAAGTTGATTGATAAACCCTCTGCATAGTTGAGGGTTGCCGTCATATCTCAGCAGCAAGGGTGCAGAAGCCATTAACCCTTTGACTGCGGCCCCTGAGGGCCTAGACTCATTCTCCGGTGTCATAATTGGCGAGACCACTGGGTTAGCACTGGACTTATCTGCAAGTACCGTGCGTTCAAGAATAGTTTGGATAGCCACCGCTAGCTGATCCAAACGTTGCTCGAGCGTATCCAACCTCCAATGGATATTCTGTGCGTTACCATCACTCTTAGTGTATGAGGTCATGGCCTTTTCGTACTGTCACGGTTTTTGAAGACTCTCAGACTTAAGGTTTGGTAAAATAACTTAACTTTATTAAAAGTTAAAGGCAGTCCCTGTAGGGTAAGCATACATAACAATACAACAGTAAAAGACATACAAAAGGTTCTACCGGCCTTGCCTAAATACCGGGCAAGGCAACCCAAGTGACAGTTTTAATGTCAGGCTCTACCGGCCTTGCCTATACCGGGTAAGGCAACTGTGAGATTACGTATACCGGTTCTACCGGCCTTACCAATACCGGGTAAGGCAACCTTAAAGATGGTGAATTACAAGGTTCTACCGGCCTTACCAATACCGGGCAGGGCAGCCCAAAGGAGTACTGTAGTAGGCTCTACCGGCCCTGCCAATACCGGGTGAGGCAACCTACAGGATGGTATTGTCAAGGTTCTACCGGCCTCACCAATACCGGGCAGGGCAGCCTGAGCAAGTAGACCAGCTGTCAGGTGACTAAGACAGCAGAGAGCATAAGTATAGAGGTCTTACTCAGCAGAAGTCTATTGCCAAGGATAATCAGACAACTGCAAGGAAGTGGACAGTGACTGACCACAGTACAGGATGTTCAGGAGCAAACCAACGTCCTCACGTTGGGACTAATGGTAAATAGCGCCACCAGGTTTAATGGAGCAAACCAGCGTCCGCACGCTGGAACCCACAATGTATATCGCAACCAGGTTTAGTGGAGCAAACCAGAGTCCGCACGCTGGAGCCAACAAAGTATCTCGCAACCAGTTTAGTGGAGTAAACCAGCGTCCGCACGCTGGGACCAACAATGTATATCGCAACCAGGTTTAGTGGAGTATACCAGCGTCCTCACGCTGAAACCAACAATGTGTATTGCAACCAGGTTTAGTGGAGCAAACCAGCGTTCGCACGCTGGAACCAACAATGTGTATTGCAACCGGGTTTAATGGATCAAACCAGCGTCCGCACGCTGGAACCAACAATGTATCTCGCAACCAGTTAGTGGAGTAAACCAGCGTCCGCACGCCGGAACCTACAATGTGTATCGCAACCAGGTTTAGTGGAGTAAACCAGCGTCCGCATGCTGGAACCAACAATGTATATTGCAACCAGGTTTAGTGGAGTAAACCAGCGTCCGCACGCTGGAACCAACAATGTATATTGCAACCAGGTTTAGTGGAGTAAACCAGCGTCCGCACGCTGGAACCAACAATGTGTATGCAATAGCGAGGAGAACAATGTCGCCGGAGCGACAGCTGGAGCGCGAGACTGAGGAACTCGTACAGGTTAACCTGCACGGTGCTGGAGCACAGGAACCCCGGAATACAGGCACACAGGAATGCTGGAACACTGTAACACCGGAACGTTAGTATACAGGAACACTGGAATGCTGGAGCACTGGAACATTAACGTACAGGAACACTGAAACACCGGAACGTTAAAGTACAGGAACACTGGAACACTGGAACACTGGAACGTAGCATACAGGAACACTGGAAACAGGCCCAGAGATCTGACAAGCAGGTCAGGCAGAGTGGAGTCAGAAACACCACGAAAGAGCAACCTGGAAGTGCTCAACCTGGGTTTAAAAAGGCTGTGTGAGGAGGGCTAATGACAGACAGCCAATCACGAATACTCAGCAAGTGACAGGCACAGAGCAGCACGAATCACGGGCACCGTGATAGCTGTATCCTGGCTGAAGACCCACTCCGTTGCTGACTGTATTCTGGCATAGAACCGCTCCATTGCCGACCAGTAGGGGCGATGTTCCGTTCTTTGCGGTATCCCTATTCCTCTTAACGGGCTCCGGTGCCTACCGGACCCACCTGTCTCAGAGCGACCCCTGATGGCTATTATTTATACTGGGTATTCGTTACATGCAGTGTTGCGCCACATGGCGCTATTCCTTGTCGACCAAAGGCCTAAGCTTGGGCTTAAGCTGCTCCTTAACCGCTGCTAGCGGTGTGCACATTCGAAGTACCAATACCGGAGTTCTACACTGACTGTGTTACTCTGATCTCCCTCTGTGGCCTTCCTACCTGCTACGCTGTGCTCACTCCCTCTGGGAGTTACTCTGTTTGGTTGGGCGTTACCTGTAACCCTTCGTGTACCTGAAGTGTCCAGGTAGGGCTTACCACTGCCTTGGGCAGTTCCCCCGCTAGAGACAGTGTTATACTATCCATACTGCAGGCTAAGGGCCATTAGCTGTTTGACAGCTACCTACTGTTGCCTTGATCCACCCCTAGCGTTCTAGGGTCTGTAATTAGCAGCTACCTTGGTCTCTATTATCCCTCCTGAGGGGAGAAGGTTACTCCACAGTTGCCCGGTATTTGGAGACCGTATTCGGTTCTAGCCTCCACTATGCCAGTTTCTTTCCATACAGTCTGGGTCTGAGTTGCCTCATTCCAGAGTCGTGGTGTCCAGGCGTCTGGACAGTGCCAGTTTCGTTCCATACAGTCTGGGTCTGAGTTGCCTTGTTCCTCAGGGTGTTGGTACCCAGGCATCTGGGTAGTGTCAGTTCTGTTTCCCGTACTCCTCCTGTGTACGTTCACCTGGTCAGCTTCCTTACGGGTTGCCAGTTACTCCTCCTGTGTACGTTCACCTGGTCAGCTTCCCTACGGGTTGCCAGTACCTATACACGAACTATACATTCAGTTGTGCCAGTCTATTATTCTAATATTGCATTCCTGCAAGCTACCGTGTATTACCTGTTTCTGTGTGCTCTGCCTTGTGGTCCCTTGGGCCTTGTTCAGTATATGCTCTTTTTCAATAAAGTCTTTTAACCTTAACAATCTGTCTGAGTGTTCATCTAAAACCGTAACAGTATGGGTTCAGAGATCCCTACAGTTCCACTATGTGCTATAAGAGACAAGCAGACCATAGGCGATTACCAGCTCCAGTGTTCCAGGTGCGGGAGAGAGTATGGCTGTGCTCTCGCAATCTCCATCTCCAGGTGCCTTGTAAAAAAGCTGGCTCCCCGATTTGTGGGTCCCTTTTGGGTTCTTCGCAAGATTAACCCTGTGACATATGCCCTCTAGCTTCCCACTAGCATGTGCATTTCCAATGTGTTTCATGTATCGCTCATCAAGCCACTTGTTTGTAACTGTTATACTACGATTCCAGTCCGTCCCAGACCTGTTCAATTAGGGGACCATAAGGAGTATGAGGTACAGAGTATCCTGGACTCTCATAGGGTCAGAGGACAGCTATAATGTCTAGTTCATTGGAAAGGGTATGGACCTGAGGAGCATTCCTGGGTCACTAAGAAAGATCTACATGCTCCAGCCCTTCTCTGTGAGTTCTACTCCCGCACCAGAGGTCATTAAGGGGGGATACTATCACAGTCTACCTTAGAGGCCTAGTTATTAGGGATGGGCAAAACTTTCAACCTCAAACTGAAATCGGCGAAAAATGGCACTTTCCTCTTGGAGAAAAATTTCCTGCAAAAAGTGCAGATTTTCCACTTTTCCGCTTTTTTCACCCATTGAAATCAATGGGAACATAGAAGTTACACACAACACATTACAAATAATATTTTATTTCCCAAAGACATTGTATAAAAGGGGCATGAGGGTGCCTGTGTTGGTGGGGTGTGAGGAAAGAATCAGTTGAACAGGGAATGTTTTGGGGTGTTGTTTACTGGGATTGGGGGGCACTTAATAAAAAAAGAAATCCTAAAGAAAATAAAAGAAAATAAAAACCATAAGATGGTATAAAGGAGTGCCTGTGTTGGTGAATGAATGAATCATTTGAACAGGGAATTTGTTTTGGGGGGCTTCTTGACTGCTATTGGGGGGACAGTTAATAAAAAAATAAATCAATAAAATAAAATAAGACATTTGTATTTAAAGTGACAGCGGCAGGAACCCCCTGACATAAGCTGCCACTGGAGTGGACTGATACTTGACTTGACAGAGAATTTTGTAGAGGATGATTTGTTTGATTTGTTGTTAGAGGCCTTTGTAGTACTTAGACTTATTAGAGGCCCAAACCCTGAAGAAACATTGATTTGTAGGATTTAAGCTTGTTTGGGACAAGCCCTAAGGAAACATTGATTTGTAGGATTTAAGCCAGTTTGGCACAAGCCCTCAGGAAACATTGATTTGTAGGACTTAGGCTTGTTAGAAACAAACCCCCCCAAAATAGTTTATTTTTTGTAGGACTATTTTTTGTTTTCTTTTATTTATTTATTTTTTCAAAACAAAAGCCCTGAGAAAAAAATAAAAATGCTCTACTGGCCTAATGCCAGCAGGTCATGTTGGCCAGTGCCCACTGTCAAATGTCCTCCTGAATTGCAACTGCTCTTCGTACTGCTGCTGCTGAGTTGTTTAAGCAGCAGGATGATTAGGCAGCTGAAAGGGAATGGGATCAACATTAGCAGTAACATGGAAGATAGATGATGAAGGTTCCACTTGCTACAAATGGCTCTAGTGATGAGCCTGAGACAGTAGCAGAAGAATAAGTAGCCCCCAGTATATGTGGAGAAAAGAACAAGTTGACCATTAAATCTTCTCCACCTGCCCCTCCTCCAAAAACACCATGGGTGTGTTGTTATTAGAATATATATTTTTCCCATGACAGCAGGAACTGTGGCTTCCATCAGCAACTGCAATGTGCACAGTGTGTGTGTGGTAAATAACATCTGGGGGCACAACTGTATACAAACACCATGACACCCCAAACCAAGTACTGCCACTGTCATTGTACCCCTTGTCCAGACATCGCTAAGGACACATGACAACTTGCTGACAGTTTAATAGTAATGATGAACCCTCCCTGCCAGAATCCTAGTATATTCTGCGGCATGGAATCTCCTCAGATGCCACCTGATGACCTGGTATCGATTCTCCTCCACCACACTGACATGTGTGGTCAGTGCACCACACAGTGTGCAATAGGTAGAGATGAACTGCCATATCCTATCATTAACAGAGTGGCTATCATTTGGCAGGGGACATAAAGATGAATGAGGTGGATTCACAGGAGATGTACTTGTTACCCTAGAGGAAGAAGTTGATGTTGATGGCAAGCTAGTTGTTTCGCTCGTCTTGGAACATTCAGTGTCTGTCTGGGTTTCTTTATTCTTCCTCCTCTTTGATCTCCACCTTTCTGGAGGGTCAGGGGGTACAGTAACAGCGGTGCTAGGTTTCTGTAATGGGTGTTTGACTTTAACATGTTTGGAGTAAATGCCATGGTGTCTGTGTTTCATGTGTGTTATCATGACGGTTGTGCCAAGGTGTGTTCCCTCATTTACCCTTCTCACTAACTTGTCACAAATTTTGCACTGTACCACTGGTGATGATGACTACACTGTGTCTGCTGAAAGAGAATAATAGTCCCACACCCATGACTTCTGGGGGGGGATAGGGAACAGGTGGAGAAGAATGTCCTCTTTCTTCTTGTCCTCCACATTCCCCTTTACTTTCTGTGGCAGCGGATAATGTTGCTGCTATTGCTGCTACTGTGTCAAATTTAGCACTGCAACTAGGATCAGGAGGAGTATTGCTACTGCTGGCAAGTGGAACCTGTCCTAGTCCCACATTACTTGTTGACCCCATTCCCACTGTGTCCACAGTGGTCTGTGGCACACTAGCCTGCTCCTCAGCACCCTGCTGCCCTTTCATCTCAGCAGCAGCAGAAGTTAGAGCAGTTGCAATTTCCGCTAATTTCAAAAGCTGACTGCTAGTGGTGGTGGTGATGCCCATCCTCATCCCTGTCTCCGATTCCTTCTCAGTTTCTGATAAAAAGGCCATCAATGTCTCTTCCACCCCAGCTTTTCCAACAACACCACCACCACTAGTCCCTACGTGCTGCTGCTCTATTCTAGACATCTCACGCTGCTTGGAGGAGGTGATGAGCAATGTGACAGAGGATCCCTTGCTGTCACACATGGCATAATTTTCTCCCCCCGAGTACTACTAGAAACACTAGAAGCAGGCAAAGTATTGGTGGTAGCAGGTTCAGCACTAGCAGCATGTTCAGCACTGGCAGCAGGTTTAGCACTGGCAGAAGGTTCATCACTGGCAGCAGTTTCAACACTAGTGGCAGCACATCTGACAGCAAGAACAATACTAGTGGCTGCAGGTACAGCAATGGTGGCACTGGCAGCAGGGGCAGCACGTCTTGCAGCAGGCACAGGCAGCTGACCTGTCCTGCTCTCACTAGTACTACCCTTTTCTCCCTCCCTTCCCATTAAATTCCCCAAGATCCCTTGGGTTGATTTAGGGGGACTGGACAGCATTGGTACAGTAGTGGTCCCTTCCTCCTCAGACTCAGTGGACACATAATGGTCCTTTCAGCTCCTCCATGGATTAGTTTTTACCCTGCTCATAGTGATAGGAGTTACTATGAGCCTCTCCTGCCACACTTTTTGCAAAATATCACGGCACATCTATCTCGCTCTGTAGCTGCTTTTATGTCTGCCTTCAGCGAAAACGTCACATTTTTATAGCAGAACTGCAAAAATAATGGTCAATCAATGGGCGGAAACTTTCTAGCCATTGAAAAAATGGCAAAAAATTTTGGCCAATGGGCGAAAAATGCGAAAATTTTAATAGCTACTTTTAAAGTGGATTTTTCCGCAAAAAAGTGGATAACAACGTGGTTTTTGCGAAATTTCCCTTGGGAACACACTGAAAACTTTTGCCCACCCCTACTAGTTATCCTGTGCTTCCTTCCTCTGTGATGTGTCGGCCGGCATAGCTGCGCCACCTCCACATTGCTGACATCATGAAACAGGCACTGACTAGGACGTCTGTTTATGGGCCTATTCTGTGTGGCCTAATTGGGTCCCATCTTCTCCTGCTCCTTTGGGAGTCATTACCCTTACATTGTGTTTCTAATATTGTCTCTTGCACTCCGTTGTTACCTGTGCTCTCTTGAGAATCCTGTATGAGCTGGCTTGTCTGACTACCCACATCAGTTCTAACCTGTGGCTCTGGCTGACTAACTCGCTCCATGTAAGATCCCAGCTTGTTTGACTACCCACGTTGGTTCTGACCTGTGGCTCTGGCTAACTATATCACTCCGTGTATGATTCCGGCGTGTCTGACTACCCACATCGGTTCTGACCTGTGGCACTGGCTGACTTACTTGCTCTGTATAGTCCCCGGTTTGTCTGACCTCTGGGTCTTACTGCCTATCGCTCCGTCTAGTGCCCTGCTTGTCTGACTTGTGGCTCTGGTTGAATACAGGCTCTATACTCTCCGAACTTGCCTGACCATCAGTCTCAATGTTTCATGGTTCAGGTCTGCTCTCTCTCCCTGTTGCCTCTGGTCGCGTGACCCAGGGTGGAGACTTGTGCCTCAGTTACCATTCCCACTAGTGTTTCACCCGCACCACAGTCCTAATCTCCAGTATCTTGCAGTAGTGCAGTGCGCATCTCCGGGTAGGAGTCTTGGTCTTATCATCCTGTGTTCTGGGGTTGTGTGGGCTATACTATTATTACTGTACATATTTCTAAAGGAGGACTTATATTTTATATTTGTGTCTGTCCTTATTTGCCTGATTACTGTGACACTGTATGACCCATCCTGCTTAAATTCTTTAACAGGCTCAGTTTCCTGTAGCCCTCAGCCTAGACAAAAAATTATCAGGCTTTCTTCTATGGGGGTATCACTAATATCCAGTAACCACCATTCGTTTGGAGCTCATATCAGCTAACCATTAACTATCCGCCATGGGAATAGTTAGATACCTCTCTGGTAATCAAAGGGTTAAGGGTTGCCGTGTATGGCCATGTAGAACTTTGGAGATGTATATGTGGACCATCTCGGTTCTGCTAGTGCTGGTGCGGTCTGAGTGGCTGGACCGTGTTTAGTGGGTGATGGACTGAGCAGAATTGGCAAGTACAGCAGTGATCAGGGTTATTACTGTTCTAGGAGCTGCCTGTAGAAATTGTCCTAGGACTGTGGTCAGTAAGCAGCACCGATATAGATGGAGTTTCAAAAAGAGATTCAGAATTGTGATATGTATTCCTATTGTGGTTACACCTTGATTGCCAGGCTTTACTATTGAAATGTCACACACTATTTGGCTACCCTTAAGTGTGCAACATGAGAATGCCGTCCATATGATGCAGGCAACATCCTCATGTTGCCATTCTGATGCAGGTGACATTATGATCTTGCCCATTTGATGGCTGCCAAATAGAGGGCAATATTTCAGTAGGATACCCTAAGTTTGATAATGAATAATGATGGTGATAGTATCGGATTTGTGTCAAAGGCATATCTCTGTTATGCGCTAATATGTCTTCGCCAACATATTCCCTTTAATCCATCATTGATTCACTGTCATGGCCAGTAATTGTCCATGCTTCGAATAGTTTACGATTTTACATTGAACACCAAAAATAGCTCAGTTACACATGGAAATGTAGGTTATTGAGCAAATGCCATATTCATGTGGGTATGTTTTTATGTTAATGTGGCTTTTCTCCACATGCACAAAACTCCGATAACAGCCTTTGGTGTTGGAGTACACAGTCCCAACATCACTCTGGTGTTACAGGAGGGATACTGTTTGTGGTGCCGAAATCAAAGAGGATCTTCTCCTCTCCCCAATGGGTAAGTGGGGAAATAGAGAGAATGCTTTCAGACTTCAGGGATGTTGAATTGCTTGCAATATGCCAGCAGTTCAAAAACCTTCCATGCTAATGAGAGAATGTTCCTCCATCCTTATAACACTAGTTCTTAGTGAACATGGTGATGTGTGTCTCCATTGCTAAAGAATTATGCTCAGCACAAATCACCAAACACACATCACCACAGCATCGACACTTAATGCATCTCTCTGTTTCCTTTTGTTTTCTCTCTTTTTACTCAGATTAAATGTATATCTTCAAGAAAAAATAAGCTGATTACCAAGACCCAAGGCCCACCATGAGATAATGTTAATAATTTCCATTGCTACCTTATTTAAATGATGATGACCTTAATGTGTACATTATGATTAATTTTACAATGAATCTCTAAATAAAAGGTGATAACAAATTACTTTTTGAAATAGTTTTTTTATAAAATAATGCAAAATAAGTGTGTTTTTCACGATGTTACAGTGAGGATAAAACTGCAGGAAAAAATGAAAATGTTCATATTGCCCCTAAAACTCACTTTATTAGACAACAAAAAAGAATGATGTATTATCGAAAGTATTTGTGTTCTCAGTTTTTGCTACCAGCAATAATGCATAAAATGCCAAAATGTCCATTAGTACATTGTGAGACTGCAAATTATAGTAAATTACCCAACATTTGACAACAATACATTCAGTCATTAAATTCTATTGTATATTTTTATGTGGGCACTTTATTAATTTTGTTATGAATAGTCCCATTCTCTACCAGGAAAGGTCTATGAAAGATAAAAAAGCATGAAGTGGACATTGGGTAAAATCCCTTCTTTCCACAATAGGCAAATCTATAGTGTTTACCAGATCATTTATTCATTTTTCTAAGAACTGAATTTTTCTTGTGTACTGTTTTTCGTAAATTCTGAAAGACATAAAAGTCTTATTAAAAAAATAAACATATATTTTTTTACAGACTGGTTAATTTTAATTTCAATCTAATGATAAATTAGGAAGAGGGAGAGAAAATTATTTTTGCATATAAAACACTATATCCAGCTGTGTGTGGGAATTTTGTGTTCCATGAACATATTGTGTTGTTCCTTTCATTTCTTGCTTAACTTTCAGTATTTGTTGTAGCCAGCATAATCAGCATGTATAATCCTGTCATTAAAACTGATAATATTCCTTGTTAGAATATATAGATTTTAGGTTTAGCTCCTATCACTATTTAGTAGAATTCTCTTATGCTTAAAAACTGAGGGGGCATGCAATAAGAGGTGATAAAAGTCAGTGAGATAAATTTTCCAATTGCATTGTTATTATGTGGAATATAAGCAATAAGCTTTCTCAATTTTAGATGGCTTTTAGTGCACAAATTCCATAATATAATATAGGAATTAGAGAAAGTATCACACTGGAGGGAAAGCTGATCACAAAGTAATCTAAAAACACACATCTAACTACAAAAATGTTTTAGGGCATTTGAATACAGCAAGCAATAAATCACTATTTGAAAGTAAAGCCCAAAAAGTAACAAGTAGAAAACAAGTTATTTATGTTGCCAATATCGTTTAGAGTGTCAGTTGTTTAAATTATAAGTGAGGAAGAAAATCTTTCCAAAACACAAGTGAAGAAATTTGAGGACAGTGTCAGAGGACAATGATAAGACCCACCATAATTTAGTTTGGCCAAGAATATCGGTAAAAGGTTAACTGGATAAAGATTAGTCAGATTGGGTTGCAAGACAGCCCCCAGGGGACCCAGAATAACTCTTTGGTCCATTTAGTAGAAGTAGGCCAAGCATAGCTCTATGTTTCAAGTCCTTAATAAATCAGTATTTAGAGTAAGAGGCACTATAAGCTTATTCCAATGAGGATACAAAAATTGTACTACTGACGGCCTACCAGCCAATGTAATAAAGTGGACATCTTCAGGAAAAACAGCAATCCTACAGGGCTCCCCGATTCAAACTGGTCCGCTATAGATCAGAACACTAGGTAAAGAAAAACTCACAATAACCTCAGCCCTAAGGATGGGAGAAAACTTTTGCCTCAAACTAAAATCTGCAAATAATGGCACATCCTGCTTACGAATAATTTCCCTGAAAAAGTACCATTTTCCCATTATGTTCGCCTAACTCAATGCATTCAAATCAATTATAAAACTGAATTGTTCCACACCCCATGAAAGTTTTCTGTTCTTTTCTTCAAGCATATCAAAGGATGTCAGGTTCTCACAACACGACATTTTGTGTTTGTGAGAAGAGAAACCAGCTCATTTTTGAGCTACAGAAGATAGGCAAATAAAGGGGAATTGGAGCTTAGTTTATGGAGTCTTTTAGGTAGGACATTTGTTCTCTGTATTAGGGGAGTCTGGGGGCACTCTTGGGAAGCAGAAGGGAGGAAGGAGGTTGACCCCAAAATTCGGTGTGACTGTCACAAACCCGTCCGCTCCTCCTCCCTCAAGGTGGTCTCACTCCTGATTACAGAACTCATACACTTGTCCTTAGCCTACTTATGCCCAGGACTTTCTTTCTCTCCCTGCCCTCGGATGGTGTGTGCACAGTGTCCTAGTACCTGTGAATCAAGCTTACCTGTATTCTTGATTCCTGTTGTGACCCTTACCTGAACTCCATATATCCGAATATCTGGCTTCCTGACCTTGGCTTTGTCTGCGACCTCTCTTCTTGTTCCTGCGATCCGACTGTTTGCTCCAGTGTTCTGTTATACCCTTTTTGTACTGACTCCGGCTAGCCTGACCACTGTCTTCATATCTCCAGTTTGTTTCGACTGCTTGAGTACCGATTCCGGCTGAACTCCGACTCTCCGCTTCTCGACTCACCCTATGTACCGACTGTCTGTTTGTTCGTCTACCTGTGTACCGGACCCGGCTATCCTTCAACTCCCCGCCTGTCTACGACCCTGTGTAGTCAACATCAATTCTGTTTGACTCTTAGTTGACTCCAGCTTATCTCTGACTCCCGGCCTTCTGCTGTAGTGCTCCAACTCTGCCTCGTAGCCTGTGGGTTATCATCCTCATTCACCCGTTCCTTGCCTGGCTGAGAGAACTGTGATAGTATCCGAGGGCAATAACATGGAGCCCGCAGAGGTCAGACAAAAACCTCAGTACATGTGAGGCCAGGATTGAAGGCCTAGACCACCACATGGATCAGTTTGCTCAGGTCTTGCAGACTTTGCTAGTTCGTACTGATCCTGCACGCCATTCTGCTCCTGCTACTTCTGCTCCTGTTCAGGTAGAGACCTCTACTTCTGTACCTACCATGAGACTACTACCTCCCCCTTGTTATGGAGGTGACCCTGCTGCATGTACAGGTTTCTTAAATCAATGTTCTATCCATTTTGAGATGAAGCCCCACTTGTTTCCATTCGACAGAGCTAAAGTGTGATATGTGATTTCTTTGTTAACGGACCGTGCCCTTGTCTGGGCTTCCCCTCTATGTGAAAGGGGAACTGCACTGGTTAACAACTATTCAGAATTTGCCCACAATCTTCGCCAAGTCTTTGACCTTCCTGGCAGAGCAGGGACTGCTTTATCATCTCTATTCACCATCAGACAAGGCTCAGGTTAATTATTGGACTATGCAATAGAATTCCGTACCTTTGTGGCAGAGGTTAATTGGAACAATGAAGCCCTAGTCTCTGCATTTAATAATGGACTGTCTGACCCTTTAAAGGATGAACTAGATGCTAGAGAAATACCCCTGGAAGTGGAGAATCTTATTGCCTTTATCTCCTGCATAGATCTGAGACTCAGGGAGAGACAACTCCAGCAGGATCGCATCCAGAGACCTCCTGTTAAATTGGCACCTAAATTCTCTCTTCCTGAAACTCTGGTCATTCCCCCTTCTGAGGAGCCCATGCAAATAGGGTCCATGGGATTGAGCGAGGAGGAAAAGCAGAAGAGAAGGAGATGACATCTATGTCTGTACTGAGGAAGAGAGGGACATTATGCCCACAATTGTCCCAAAACGAAGGGAAACGCCCGCACCTAGAGGGGATCAGGAGACCTGCTCTAGGTGTAATAGTTCATACCCCTGAGTCATGGGTAGATCACTTACTGGTTCCTGTGCAATTGTATTGGCAGGATCTTGATGTTTCTACTACTGCCTTAATAGACTCTGGAGCCGCAGGTTCATTTATTGACAAGACTTTCTGCAAAAACCAAGGGATACCATGTCTTGTCAAAAATCAACCTCTGTTGTTACGGGCCATTGATGGAAGGCCACTTCATCCCTCTAATATAAATCTAGAGACTCAATCCTTGCAGGTTAAAGTAGGACCCCTGCATTCTGAGACACTGAGATTTCATGTCATTACTTCTCCTTCCTGTCCAGTCATTCTGGGATGCTCCTGGTTATCTCTACATAATCCACATATTAACTGGCAAAGTGGCCACAATAAAAAACACCTACCCCTTATATCTGAATGCTTTGACCGACTTAAGGGGTCTAAGGTGTTTATGAAACTGGACTTACGTGGAGCCTACAATCTGATCAGGATAATACAAGGAGACGAGTGGAAGACGGCATTTAATACTCGCTCTGGGCATTATGAGTATAAAGTCATGCCCTTCGGCCTCTGCAATGCTCCTGCCATCTTTCAGGAGTTTGTAAATGAATGTCTCAGGGATTTTCTGAAGAAGTTTGTCAAAGTCTACTTAGATGACAAACTAATTCACTCTCCTGACCTCCACACTCATCGCTTCCACGTCAAGCAAGTCTTACTCCATCTTAGAGAAAACCGTCTATTTGCTAAGTTAGAAAAATGTCTGTTTGAAGTCGAAAGAGTGCCTTTCCTAGGCTATATTATCAGCCTTACTGGTCTTGAAATGGATCCCTCGAAATTGGAAGCCATCTGTAACTGGCCTCAACCAACTGGACGAGAGATTCTTGGGGTTTGCGAACTATTATCGCAAATTCATTCGGAATTATATCAAGATTGCTGCTCCTCTCACAGCTCTTACTAAGAAGTGAGCAGATCTGGTTAATTGGCCTCCTGAAGCTGTCAAGACCTTTATACTCCTGAAACAAAAACTCTTGCCTGCTCCAGTTCTGAGACATCTGGACCCTACTCAGTCCTTTGTACTTGAAGTTGATGCTTCTGAGATTGGTGCAGGAGCTGTCTTATCTCAGAGAAGCACTCATAACGGCCCACTTCATCCCTGTGGATTCATGTCCAAGAGATTCTTTTCAGCAGAACGAAATTACGATGTCGCTAATAAGGAGTTATTGGACATCATTCTCGCTTTAGAGGAGTGGAGACATTTATTAGATGGGGCACGTACGCCTATAACGATACTCACTGATCACAAAAACCTTATTTACATCAGTGATGCTAAAAGAATGAATCCCAGACAGGCAAGATATCACGGTGCCCATTCTCCTGGCTGCAGGCGGCGACATTCTGACTAGTGTATTTCCATAGCTCCTTTCTGATTGGATAGTGTCATTGTCGCCGCCCAGTGAAAGCATTTATAACTTATGTCATGTCTACACTATGGTGCCCTTTCGTGGTGTACTAGTTCCTGACTTCTGCTCCGTTATTGCTGATTGTGTATGACCTGGCTTGCCTGACGACATTCCTGAGTTTGCTGTACTTCGATTGCTCCATTGCTGACTGCATCTGGCTGAGAACCCACTCCATTGACGACCGTATCTGGCTGAGGACCCATTTCCGTTACTGACTGTTTCTGGATGAGAACCCGCTCCGTTGCTGACCGTATCTGGCTGAGGACCCTCTTCTGGTGCTGACTGATTCTGGCTGAGAACCCGCCCCGTTGCTGACCGTATCTGGCTGAGGACCCGCTCTAACGCTGACTGTGCCTGGCTGAGAACCCGCTCCATTTCTGACTATACCTGGCTGCGAGTCGATTCCATGTCAAGCGTATTGACACACTGTTGCCTTGCGTATATAGCCTACCACCTGGTGGCCTCCGTTTCACTCCTGCTATACTTGATCTGGCTTGCCGTTATGCTAGTCGGTTGCACCGTGTGGCGCTATTACTCTGTCGACCGTTAGCTAAGCATTCGTGCTGTAGCTACTCTCCTTACCGCCGTTGACGGAGTGCACATGCAAAGTACCGGTACAGTGTTCATAACACTGACTGTGTTACTCCTCTCTGTGTCCGCCTCCTTTACAGCTCTGGGCTCACTCCCTTGGGGATTTGCAGTATATCACAGGGTGTTACCTATTGACCCTTTGCGTACCTGGACAGTCCAGGAAGGGTTGTGCATATTCCTATCTGCAGTAGTCTTGGGCTCAAGAGCCAGCGTTGAGTGGTACCATCCTCAGTAGAGGTGACATTGGTTGCCGACATATATAAGTGTTTCACTGTGTTGCGATCCACCCCTAGCGTTCTAGGGTTTACTTGGGAGAGTTATCTTGGTCTGACTGGCATCCGGTGCCAGGGTCAGTGTTGCCTCGCTCATTTGGGTTCTCTGCTTCCCAGGCATCTGGGTTGTGCCAGGAGTGTTGCCTCGCTCCTCTGGGTTCTGTGCCTCCCAGGCATCTGGGTTGTGCCAGCGGTGTTGCCTCGCTCCTCTGGGTTGTGCCATTCACTTCGTCCTGGACCATCTGCCATCAAGATCCTGTGGGCAGCTCTCAGACTGTTACCTGCTGCCTGTCAAGTTTAAGCCAGAACCTCAGTTGGCAGAGATTGTCATCTTTCACACATACATCGCTATTACTGGCTTGCTATTACTGTATATATCTGCATGTGTTTCTGCTCTGTTTGTGTGGGCCCATAGGCCTAACTACGTGTGTTATCTTTGTTTCAGTAAAGTCATTTTAACCTTACCAATCTGTTCTGAGTGTTCATCAAAAACAGTCTCACATCTAGGCACCTCATATATGAGATCCCACCTGAAGCACAACCACAGATCTGAGTGGGATACACACTATCAGCAGGTTAGAGGTGCCATAACTATCAGCAGCAGAAGCACTCCAAACAGTTGCCTGGTGTCTGGGGCAGATAAGAGAAGTAGTAATGTTATTTATGTGTAAGAAAGTGTGCTACTGCCAACAGTTAGTTCATTCCAAATAACATCTATTGCTGCAGAGGAGTATGATAACTCTGGGTTTGCTGTAGGAGATGGCAAGGGTCATGGACTGGCCACCCATGCTGCTTCTACCTCCACTATCTCCTCTAGCCATGTTGTTAAAGCAATAACATTCCAGGGTCCTTCTGCCATGTCCTGGCAACCCATACTGACTGAGTTCCTGGGAAGGAGTCAAAAACTTCACAAAAGCATTCCCAAAGCACGCCTGTGTAATGGCAAGGTTGCCAATATGTTTGCATTGGACATGCTGTCATATTCTTTTGTAGTTATTTTTTTCAGGATGGCTGTGCCTAAATTGTACAAGCAGGTGGTTAGTGTGGTGGGAAAAGGGCTGAAAATTGCGTATGGCAAAAAAATCCACCTGAAAAAAGATATGTGGAAGTGTGAAGAGCACAGACTATATGGCTGTGACTTCTCACTAGGTTTCCCTCCCACCACCAACAGTGAGCAACACTAGATTACAGCATCAGGTGACAACTGTTAATTGTGTCTCAGGTTCTGGCAGTGTGATTAAAAGGCAGCAGCAGCAGTATAGACCCTACCATCGGAATGCCACCTTATGCATGCAGAGTTTTGAGAGACAGTCCTACAAAGTTGTAGATGTTTTCAGTAAGCTAGAGCAGGTGATAGAGGAATGGCTTGTACCCCACTCCTTAAAAGCTGATTTTGTGTCTGCTGATAACGGCTCCAACATAATCGCTGCTTGAGAATTGGTGATATGGTGCATGTGAACTGCTTTGCCCATGTGCTAAATTCAGAAGTGACCAGATTCCTGGCAGAATCCAAAACCCTCAGAGTGATGCTTACTAATGCCTGCAAAATCTGTGCTAATTTTAGTCACACCTACAGTTCACAAAAATGCTCTATTTTCCATATAAGAGTTTAACAACCTATCCCATCACCAGCTGAAAATGGAGGTCCCTACCAGGTGGAATTCCACACTGTACATGCTAGAGCATTTGTATGAGCAGAGTAAGTCCATTAGTGAAAACACCATACAAAACTGGAAGGCTTTGGAGGGAGCCTCCTTGTCACCTGGCCAACGGTAACTAATGTGCGGGAGCTGCTGAAACCCTTTGAGGAGGCAACCATGCTGGTGAGTCACATAGGGGCAGGAATTATTAAAATTCTACCATTATTACAGAAAAAAATGAGGAGCATGGCTGAGGAATTTTAACATGACAACAAAGACATGCACCAGCTGGTAAAGGACAGGTTAGCCTTGTTTGAACAAGATCCTTGCATAGCGTCCATTAAAAGCAATAAGGAATACATTCTTGCCACTTTGCTGGACCCCTGCTACAAACACAAAATTTCAGAAGTTATGAAAAAGGGCCATCAGCAGTTTGTCGTAACAAGGAGTCATGACAATCAGCAGCAATTCTCTGAGATATAGGATTCTGTCAAGGATATATGCTTAATGATCGAGTGGAGGGTTACATTGTGGAGGATGAAAGGGAGAATGTGAGGGCACAAAAAACTTCTATGGATGGATTCAAATGCAGGTGATAAATGTTACCTCCTATTTTTTCAAAAATGTTCCTATTGAAGTCTATGGGGAAATCTGGCAATAAAAGCAGAGATAAAATTAGCACCTGCAATTGAATCCAGCCCCTAGACACCATAGTGAAAAAGAAGACAGCAAAGCATATCAATTGGTAGAAGCACCTACATCATCAACCAGAACATCCCATTCTGAACACAGGGCAATTCATAGGTCTCAGCAGGGGTGGCAAAAACCCAACACTGGTGGTGGTGGTAGCGGCACATCTCTTTGTGACTTGCTCCCTGAGTATGTGTTGAAAAGTGACACACAAGAACACCATGTAGCTCCTAGAAATGCATGTGAGATGTTTTCTGCATTCTTGCAGGATAGCTATGTCCCAGGCAGAAACAATGACCCCATGGACTACTGGCAAACAAAGCAGTGTGTGTGGCAGGCATTGACACATGCTGCAGTGGAAACACTTAGTTGTACTCCAGCAAGAGTTGGGTCTGAGAGGGTTTTCAGAGCAGCTGGTTACATTGACAATGACTTCAGGATGCTGCTATCAAACAGCAATGTTGGGAAACTAACACTCTTAAAAATGAACCAACATCTTGTACCATCTGAGTATCAGGTAGCAGAAACTACACATGATGACAGGAAAAGCCAGGTCAAATGTTTTAATAGAAGCGCAGATGAGGAGAAGGGGGGATGTGAAGAAGTATTGCTACCATCTACCACACTTGAGACCACTGCTATGAGCAATAAGTAATGTGTATGGATAATCTGAGAAGTATAGATTATATTTGACACAAACATGACAATGGTAAAAACTGCTTTAGGAATATATATATATATATATATCTAAATATATAAATAGATATAGATATATAATAATTCGCTAAAACGTGTGTAATGCAGCAACATGCACAGTAGACACTGCTGTGCGTGCTGCAGTCATGCGTAGTACAGCTCTGTATCAGCCGTGGCGCGGGCAGCCTCCACTGCGCGTGACTGCCCCGTGACCGGGTGGCAGTGGCACTGTTGCCCGTGTAACGGTCTGTTCAACTAGTATATATATATATATATATATATATATATATATATATATATATATTTATATATACACACTGTATGCACAATTATTAGGCAAGTTGAATTTTGAGGATTAATTTTATTATTGAACAACTACAGTGCTCTCAGTCAATCCAAAATTTTAAGAAACCTTAAAGGGATAGTAATACTTTGTTTTAAATTTATTTTATTTTGTAGGCATTAAAAAAACATGAAGAATGATATAAGTCTTATCTCTCAAACCTTTATGGTTTAAGAGATATTCACAAGCAAAGTTTCCCCCTCCCACCCCTTTTTCCTAGTGTAAGCCATCTCTTCTCAGATGTGAATCTGGTTGTAAGACCAGACAGATAACAGCAGGAGACAATCTTCTTTGTAGGAAAAGAATGAAAGCCCTTCCCCCCTTGACAAGTTTTTCAGCTTTTTCCCTTATCTTAATTGAAGATTGTCCCTCTCTGCAGTCTACCTGGGCACCTCCCTTCTGATGTGGCTGAACGGGGGGGTGATACTTTGCTTGTGAATATCTCTTAAACCATAAAGGTTTGAGAGATAAGACATATCGTTCTTCATGTTTTTTTAATGCCTACAAAATAAAATAAAGATAAAACAAAGTATTACTATCCCTTTAAACCTCAATATTTAAGAAAGTAAAAGTGAGGTTTTGGCTTTCTTAGGAGAATATCTATGTGTCCACAATTATTAGCCAACTATTACTGTGCAGAATTATTATGCAAGTAAATGAAGAATGATAATTTTCCCATCTTACGTGTTTATTTTAATCTAAGTGAGAATACTAAACAAACAACTCAAAATTTACAAATAAACATTTGTGACATTTCCAAAATAAATCAGTGACCAATATAGCCACCCTTCTTTTCAGTAACAGTCATATGCCTTCCATTCATGGAGTCTGTCAGTTTCTTGACCTGTTGACGATCAACTTTTTGTGCAGCAGCAACCATATCATCCCAGACACTGTTCAGAGAGGTGTGCTGTTTTTCTTCAGCGTAAATCTGCCACTCTCTTAAGAAGGGCCCACAAGTTCTCAATAGGGTTTAGGTCAGGTGAGGAAGGGGGCCTTGTCATAGTTTTATCATCTTTAAGGCCTTTACTGGCTAGTCACGCAGTGGAGTACTTCGATGCATGCGATGGAGCATTGTCCTGCATAAAAATCATGGTCTTCTTGAAAGATGCAGACTTTTTCCTGTACCAATGCTTGAAGAAATTGTCTTCTAAAAACTGTCAGTAGGTTTGGGAGTTGAGTTTGAGTCCATCTTCAACCCCAAAAGGTCCAACTAGCTCATATTTGATAATACCAGCCCATACCAGTACCCCTCCTCCACCTTACTGGCGTCTGAGTCAAAGTGGAGCTCTGTGCCTGTTACTGATCCAGCCACAGGCCCATCCATCTGGACCGTCAAGAGTCACTCTCATCTCATCAGTCCATAAAACCTTAGAAAAATATGTCTTAAGATATTTCTTGTCCCAGCCTTGACGTTTCAACTTATGTGTCTTGTTCTGTGGTGGTCGGGTTTCAGCCTCCCATACCGAGGCCATGTCTCTGAGCACTAAACACCTAGTACTTCTGGACACTCCAGGTAGGTTGCAGTTCTGGAATATGACAGCACTGGAGGATAATGGGTTCCTGGTAGCTTCATGTTGGATTCTTCTCAAACCTCTGGCAGTTAATTTGTGTCTTTTTTTCTCAACACATTTCTTCCTACCCTGTT
Source organism: Rhinophrynus dorsalis (assembly GCA_037306005.1). Classification (NCBI taxonomy): domain Eukaryota; kingdom Metazoa; phylum Chordata; class Amphibia; order Anura; family Rhinophrynidae; genus Rhinophrynus; species Rhinophrynus dorsalis. The sequence goes on from CM074718.1 coordinate 147,284,787, forward strand.
GACTATTTGCAACAAAAGATTTGATGGTTCTGTGATCATGCCACAATTTCAGCAATTTCAAGAGGGCTGCATCCCTCTGAAAAAGAAGAACTCAAAGTTCTTATTCATATATAGTGCCTGTGGAATGAGAAACATATCTCAATGAGTGGAAATAACCCACCAAGACCAGGTGTTCACAAAGGGAATCACAGTCTAAGGTCCTCGCAGGTGTGTAATATATACTTATTCCGGGACCAGACAGTTCACATTCAAAGTGTAGGAAGCTGCAGAAGCTCCAGGTAGGTCATGTACCTAAAATGAATAAACAATCCATTACCCAGTTGGAGCCTCCACTGAGTGAAGTCTCCATTGGTGGATCTTTTGCCATCATGGCATCTGGGCAAAGGAGTCTGAAGTTGAGAACGTGGTCTAAGGGATGTATTCAGAATCTGGTTCAGGGTAATATTCAATTTCTTGTGCAATTTGCAACATCTGTAGAATTACTCACTGAATAAGTTTTCTCTTCATGAGTGATATGGATAGCAAATGGGTAATCCCATCTGTATACGTAATGGTGCTCCCAAATGACATATGTTAAAAAGATTACGTTCCCTGCACAATTGAGTTGTGTATACTAACATAATATTATATAGTTGTATTTCCTTTTGTATAAACAAAAGAAAAAAGACAGCAAACCACACATTGTGGTTTCTCTGCAGCCTGTGATATTGAGCTTAGCAACCTATGCACCCTTTCTATGTTGATTGTTGGTCTATCGACTTCCAAGAGCTTGGGGAAAATATCCTGCAAAGTGGGCAGCAGATCACAGAAAGGGATAGAATCTGGGAGTTTATGTACCCTTATATTACACCTTGTCAGTGTCATCCAAATGAAGCTATATAGTAGTAACTTCAACCTTTTTCTTTATTTTGTTGTTGAATTTCATTGTCTGTCCAAGCAATGCATTCAGAGGTCTTCTCAAGGTCCAAGACCCGAGAACCAATCTGCTGCACATTCCTCCTCAAGGAGACAATGTCATCTTTCAGAAATTCCTTCACCTTGAACAGTAATGCCTCCATGTCATCACATATGGGAAGTAGCTTTATGTCCTCTCTTGTAGTACATTTTTCAAATAGTGTTCAGCAGGTAAACACTTGAAGATCCTCTTTAGTAAGGTAGTGGCCATCTCCTTCTGTTTGTGCTATTTACCAGAGCTGGCCATTTTGAACACAGAGATGTCTTTGGAGGGAAAGGTCTTAGGATGTAGAGCAGTCAGAATACCACTCTTATTCTTCAAGTCATTAGTTAACCATAGGGAAATGTCAGATGTATTCACACCACACAAGTTAAAGTGATAGTAATACCTAATATGTAAAAAATATATATTGTAGTGTGTATCTCCCTGAGTAAAAAAAAAAGGGTACTCTCACTGCTGAAAGGTGTTTTATTCAAACGTTTTTACAGCTCAAAGTTGAATTTTTTAGGTGCAATATCACAGTGGCCTGAAATTGTACAATGGTACTGTTGTTACACCATCCTATGGACAGCTCTTGTCCATAGACCATAAATATCCATAGTATGGTGTTGCAACAGCACCACTATACAGTTTCAGGCCACTGTGATATTGCACCTAAAAAAATCAAATTTGAGCTGTAATAACTTTTGAATAAAACACCTTTCAGCAGTGGGAGTACTCTTGTTTTACTCAGGGGGATAAACCATACAACATTTTTTTTTTTTACATTTTAAGTATTACTATCCCTTTAAAGGGATAATAATGTTTCACAAAAACAGAAGCTCCAATTAATCTTCATAGTATCCGAGCCATAGATAGTGTTATTTCAATACTGCCAGAGTTGTAGTTCAAGAGCAATTGAATGATACAGTATCCCCCTCCTGCCCCTTTTACCTAGTGTATGCCACCTCCCCTAAGATGTGGAATCTGGTCTTGAGACCAGTCAGCTCACAGCAAGGGACAATCTTTTTACTATGAACATAAGGAAAACCCAGCTCCTTGACAGGTTGTTCAGGTTTTTTCCTTATGCTGATTGAAGATTGTCCCTTTCTGAGATCCATCTGAACAGTCTTGCTGTTAGAAGGTGAGCAGTGTTACATCAATAAAATGGGCCGGAGGGGGATATTTTATCATTCAATTACTCTTGAACTACAACTCTGACAGTATTGACATAAAACTCTCCGTGGACCAATGAAGATGAAGATTAAGTGGAGCTGCTTTTACTGTGAAACATTATTATCCCTTTAACAACAAATGTAAGCTAAATTATAGCTTAATGAGTTTGATCAGCACATATCCAGCCTTACTCAACCACTACTCCATCCCCCATAAGATGCATATTTTAGGACTGGACTCCAAGGTAATTGATTTGATGAATAATTGGCTGAAGGAGCGTTGTGCGTTAAATGTTATGATCAATAGTATTTATTCTGAGGAAGGACAGATTACTAATGGAGTGCCACATGGTTCAGTGCGAGGGATATTTAAGGTAAGGCATACCTCTTTGCAGATGACACAAAAATCTACAACAGGATTTACTTTCCTAGGACAAGGCTACTGTCAAAGGTGGGGGGTAGACAGGACTGTTATCTGGGACCTAACTGTTTGTGGGGGATCAAGCATGGATGTGATATCATCAGCTTGCATTACTATGATAGCATGAAACCAGTGGAAGAGAAGAGAGTATGCACTCATACTTTTGCACCACAAATAACATCACTCCCTTAACCTTTTCAGTGTCAAACTGAAACGTAATTTGTCAGCACTGATTTATCATTGAGAGAACAGAAGAGAATTCATAACATATCACAGATTATCTGCCAATTTCTGCTTACAAGATCGGCTGTTAAGCAAGCTATCTGCGTATCAGCTGGTTATGTAAGTATAGGATTTGCAAGGCACATAACTATTTTTATAATATAGCAAGCTGCATTGTTATTTTCCCATTTGTCAAATGATAGCAAATGTGGTATTGACAACGCACTATGGGGGAATGTAGTCCACATTAGCTGGGGCGTTTAGTTATATTAAATACATGTTTCCTGGCGTATACTTGGACATCGAGAATAGCCTTATTAGGGCTTGAAATATGTTTTTAACACCTTTCATGTATCACCTTATATTGTCCCTCTGTCAAGTGTGTATTCTGCTTTTTATATATACACTAGTTGTGAATACCCACCACAGTACATTAAATGGAAAATCAATTATTCAGAGATATTCAGTATGCAGCTATGTTCAAGTTTTGGAGGCTAATGCTGGCTGAAGGACTTATTTCATTCAAAGAATTTACTGAATACCAAGGAAAAATAAATTTATGTACATTATGATACTAGTTACTGTTTATAACAGCAAAGTTTCATATGTTTAGAGGCATGTCATTAAGTACAGAAGTTTAATGTTGTAACCCTTTCATTGTCACAGTGGTGTGCAATGCACATCCCTATGGAAAAGGTTAGAGGAGAGCATCTGCTGTCTCTTCTCTCCAGCAGAGACAGAAAACTGTCATCTGGCTCCATAGAAAGCTATAGGGAGATCCCAAATTCACCATCCACAGGCAGCTATCGGAGCTTAGTTTGTGTTCTAAACACACCCACATGAATACCACAATGGCTCATTAAACTCCATTTCACTATGCGAGTGAGCCATTGTCAAAGTTTATCCTACAAAATTCTAAACCTGGCAAAGGCATGGTGGATTCATGGTGATGCCGGAGTCTTTGTGGTGGATTCACAGGGATGTGATGTGAAGCATCTTAATGCAAATTTTGAGATGTCATCAAAGCAAATACGTCACCATATTGCACACTGTGGTCCATTATCGGACCTTAGTGCATCTCCCCCTTGGTGCTACATTGTTTCACTCCATTGCCAGTGACTCTGAGTTGCCTTCCCTTTTTGTTAAAGTAAAATTAAAGTATATTTGTATTTATATGATTAACCACTCTGTTACTGGTTTAGTTGGAAATACCAAGGCAATTTGGCAATGGAGGGATTAAGTAGGGAGTAGTATGGGGGATGGCATTGGAGGCACTAGGAGACACGGGGTTCAGGAAGGTGACTAATTGGGTACCGATTGGTTAAAAAAAAAAAGATATAACTGCTTCAACAGCATAAATGTCTTCAGAAATCCTGATCAGAGTGTGTTCTGTTACACAAGGGGTCAATATAAACGGTATATCATAGGTCTGAGGATTCTAAAATAAATAGCACACTTACAATATATTGTACTGTTTCGTTTGTTACAAAATCATACAAATTTATCACAAGTTTCCAAAGCAAAATAGTACACTTACACACAGTTACAATAGATTATATTGTTACAAAATAATTTAGAAACAATTAATCCATCACATTCCAGGTGAGCTTCACATGATACAGTTATGTCACTGAGTATATTCTTATCTATGTGCAAAGCCAACCCACACCCAGGATTATACAATGATGTGTACCTTAGACTATGGTGTGTACCTTAGACAACGGTGGGTGCGTTGTAAAGCTCATGTAGCTATCTGTAAGGAAATATACCTAGGACAGGAGGGGACAAAAACATATCTCTCCACACAAGTCGAAATAGCAAGTTAGTGACTGGCACTTTCTATGCATGGATTAGCACACATCTGAAGAAATTAAACTTACAATGGAATTTTACACTCAATTTTGCATTAAATATAGGTGTTTATCTGTGACTAGTGTAAAAGCCTGTGTATACGGGCCAAGGTCTGGATGATGTTAAACCTTTGAGTGCCAGAGAGGTACGCAACGCATTGCTTTGCAATGCGTTGCGTACCCCTCTGCCACTCAAAGGGTTAAGAGGCCGGTCCTGCTCTGCATCCTGCTGCCGATGCAGTCATGCACTGTAGAGACTGCCCAAAAGCACAGATTGCTTCCAACACAGAACTCCCAGCATTCTGTGCGTTCAGGCAGTCTCTACTGCACATGATGGCTTCTGATAAATATCCTAGCAAATTTTTATATAGGATAGTGCTTCTTGTAGAAAGTATTTCAGTGGAGGAAGTACAAAGGGAAAGAGATAGTTGTATCTCACACAGACTATGTTGCTCTATATTGTTTGTCCTAGTTGTGCAGGCCATGGGTAAGAGAGCTGAGTGTATGTGCATGCTCTTTTTCACTACTTACTTCAGCAAATACAGGGATTCTAAAAACTTCAGAAGTTATAAATATGTATTAATTTTCTCAAGAGCTGGAATAGTCACAGCAGTGGAACAAAGCAACTGTGCAGAACACTGTGCTGTAAATAAGCTCCTAAATTGTGATGATAATTTTACTTTAAAATTCAAATTAGTCCATTAACTTAATAACCACAGATTTCAAACTAATTCAAATTCAGCCCTTAGAGGGGCTGGCCAACCATTTCACTTCTCCTGTAATTCACTTTATTTCAAAGCAGAGCAGACTACAAACACATCATTTCATTAACATACTGTGTTCAGTTCACTGCAGAGCTAATCCCAAACATGTCACTTGCTGCAAATAATAGGACATATGTATAAAAGCAAACTGGAGAATTTCTGTGGGGAAACCAATAGCATCAAAGGGGACAAATAAAAACTCCCATTGAAGTAAATGGGGCATTTGACCAATTGAATGCTGGAGAGCTATTCACATTGAGAATGAATGCAGTGAAGACCTCTCTAGTATTCAAAGATTTAAAGCTCAGCTTTTTATTGGTCCCCTCAGGTGTTGGTTTGCCCCAGATTTGCTCTGTGGGAGGAGATGCACTAAGGGGCAATGCTATGGCAATGTGTATCTAGCAATGCATGGTAAGCACATCACCTTGATGATGGAAACACACTACAATATGTACTAAGAATTAGATATGCCAAGGGGAGGGGATAATTTACACATCATTAGCATGCAGGCTTGTTGAACTGCTAATGATGTGTAAGGGATGCCCTCCCTATAAACATCACCAGCAGTCTGACTGTATCTTCTCTGCTGCTCTCCTCTCACAAACACAGAATGGCATGCTATGATAGCCTAACACCCTTTTATATGGCTGTAGAAAACTTTTGTGATTTCAATGGGCGAAAAAGGCAGCAAAAAGTGGAAAAACTGCACTTTTAGTGGGAAATTATTCGGCAAGCGGAAAGTGCCATTATTCGCTGATTTCAGTTTGAGGTGAAAATGTTTGCCCATCCATACTCTTCATCTGTATCTTCTGTCTTCTTATCTTCTTTCTTTTCAAAATCCACTGGTACTGGAATAAAAATAAAAAGTTTCAAATCAGACACATATCCCTGAAAAATCTCAAATGTTAGTCCACGATGACCCCAAGAAATCTTAGCGGGTTTCATCATCCCCCCTAGAAGCTGATTGGCTGAGAGTTGCGTAAGCACCCATTCCAGCCAGTCGTCGAGGGAACAGAGACTGGTCATAAAAAAGCTAGTCTTTGTTCAAATTTCCCTCATTATGGCTTGGGCAATGGCCTGAGAAGTAAACAAGGGGGAATCTATTGATCTTTTTTCCAGAAGCAGTAGCAGCGGTGACGGAGGTATCGGCAATTATTTATTGGGGGAACATATTTATTTAATATTACTTGTGCATCATGGCATTGTGTTTGGAGATTTCTTGGAAGCATCCTGGACTGACATTTGGGATTTTTCATGTACACATAACTGATTTGAACCTTTTAATTTTATTCCAGTACTAGTGGATTTTGGGAAGAAAGAAGATAAGAAGACAGAAGATACAGATGAAGAGGACAGAGGAAGAAGAAGATGGAAGATTACAGAAGAAGACTGATGGTGGAGGCAAGGTAAGTGTACACCTATGGGGTAGGGGTGTTAGGATAGTTTTAGGGCTAGTATTTTTTCACTTTCTTGTTTATGTTAGGGATAGTGTAGGGTTAGTGTTTGTGAGGTGGGGGAGGGTGACTGCGTTTTGAGCTCACTCTTGTTGTTTGACACTGTGTCAAACAACAAGAGTTGGCTATTTTCCTTTGATGTTCCCACAACTCTATGCTGAACAGAGTGTATTGGCCACAACGTGGAAATTGGCCATCAAAGCTGGTTAGTTCATGTGCTAGTCCAGCTATAGGATAGCTGGGGTAAACAAGTGGGTTTCTCGTTCAATGTGTATTTTTGCCTTATGCTTTGTTTTACTGGTGCGAATAGTATTGAGCCCTCAGTCAGGAACAGCGTGTAGTTACTGGAATTATATACCATAACCTACCTACCTATTATATTTACTACTTTATTTATTAATTCTTAGCTAGCTAAAAGCCTAATTAATTAATTACTAGTAACCTAATTCTATGCTAACCTAACTCTAGTACTATACCCAGCACTAAAAGAATCAGAAGTAAGAAATTGTATGTTTTGTTTCTTCCAACAATGCTCTGCAGAGAGATGAGATGCTGATCACAAACCACACTGCTTCTTTCCTGGCTGCTACTGCAAATAAGGAAGATGTTGTGCATCCACATTGTAAAGGTTTAAGGGTCCATTTACTTGGAAATCAGTACTGTCCAGAGTAATATCACATCATAGATAACGTAGAGTTTCACAGGCTGTTGCAATCATCAATCACAGCCATGAGAAAGGTAACTTATCCTCCACTTCCTGCCAGATTGTATTGGCTATTCTGATTATCAATCACTTCTCTCTATCCTTCTCGCAGATTAAGGTGCAATGGGGTACAATATATAAGGATGTTTATAATCAGTATTAAAGGGCATTGGAAACAGAAGGTTTAGAGGTCTCCACTTGCTAGGATCTAAAGTACTTAGGTCAAAGTAATATTATCACACATCCCCAAAGTGAATAATAAACTAAATGTGTCCCGTGAATGTTACAAAGAGTTACAAAGAGAGACTAGCCAAACTGGGTTTGTTTACATTAGAGAAGAGATGTCTAAGGGGTGATATGATTACCATTTACAAATACATTCAAGGTCAATATAAAGAACTATCCAATGAATTATTTATGCAAAGAGCTGAGCTAAGAACAAGAGGTCATCCATTAAGACTAGAGGAAAGGTGCTTTCGACTAAAACAAAGGCAGGGATTCTCTACAGTAAGGGCGGTAAAGCTATGGAATTCTTTGCCTCGGGATGTTGTGCTTGCAGATAATGCAGCTGCATTCAAAAATGCAATGGATGCCTATCTAGCACAGAACAATATTGACAATTATGACAGATTACTTCAAAGCAAATAGGATATTGATCCGGGGAACTATGGAACTATTTGACTACCAATTGGAGTCAGGAAGGAATAATCCCCCCCCCCACATTTGTGACTGGATTGGAAATGGCTCCAGAGGGCTTTTTTGCCTTCCTCTGGATCAACAGGGGCATTTTTGGCATGGGCTGGACTTGATGGATGCCTTATCTACTATATTACTATGTTAATGTGATGAAACACATTGAAACAGTGAATAATAAAAATAAACAATTAGTAGTGAAAGAAAAAATGCCAATGCAACGTATACTCCTGAATAAAAAAAGAACATATCACAGAGTAATAATTTTATTAAAATTCAGTAAAACGGAGGTTGGAACTACTCACACAGGTCAAAGAAAATTAATGGATATTGTTTGCATTAAAACATGAGATCAAACAGTCTCCCTGTTTAATGGCTCTGGAACTGCATTGAAACAGCAATACCAGCAAACTGGATAAAAGGACCACATCCATCAATGGGCTTCTAGTCCACTACTCACATGAGCTAGGTTCAAATGAAAACATCTGATTCAGCTCTCCATTGCATTTTCTTCATGTCATTAGGCTGGCAGCTGCTCCTTCCCTGGGACTCCTTGGTAATATTAATTAATGGGCAGTCTAGATGGGCAATTTGGTTCTTATATGCTGTCAGCTTATTTGTTCATCTGCCATGTTTCTTTCTTTCTGAATGTAATCTTTAGAGCTTACAATATTTAGGTAGTGAGGGACTGATACAAAATGTCTAAGTGCTTTGAGATGCCAAGTGATCCAGCCACAGATTGTGATAGGATAGGGGGAGAGAACTGATAAGTCCTTTAAAGGGATAGTAATACTTTATTTTACATATTTGTAAAACAATTTAATAACCCCCAGGTTCATCTCTCAAACCTTTATGGCTTGAGAGATAACCGAAGGCAAAGTTCAGGGGAAGTCTGTCATACGATCTCGTTAGTGAAAAATAATTATTTCACTGAAACTGTCTTCTACATGTGCTTGGTTTGCCATAAAGGTTTGAGAGATGAACCTGGGGGCTAATAAATTATTTTACAAATATGTACAATATGGGGGATATTAATAATAAAGTATTACTATCCCTTTAAGGACCTGTAAAGTGGAACATTCAGCTAATAGTAATATAGAGGAATTCTGAGGCATGAGAGTAGAAGTGTCATTAGGTTGCACTAAAGGCAAGTAAAGTGGCTTGTCCCACAGTTGGAGTAATGTAAAGGTGCAGTGAGGTCCAGCCACAATGCAATATAGTGTGACAGGGGGATAATGATACAGAAAAAAGAATCATAACTCTGTTAGATATTAGTTGTGGAGGAAATTATGAGGATAATGTTACTTTAATGGATAGGCTTCCCTGAAGAGGAGGGTTTTGAGGAGCCTTTTAAAAGTCTGGAAGCTAGGGAGATTCTGATGGAATAAGCCAGAATCCCATAGGGTGGGGGGCAGTTCTAGAAAAGTCATATATATGGTAGTTAGGTGGTAATTAGAAAGGAAAAGAAGTGCAGGTCATGGTGGCCACAGTGGATGGAATGGTTGAGGATGTATCTTTAAACAAGGGTAGAAATATAAGATGTATAGTATTGTTTAGTGTTTTGTAGGTTAGAACCAAGATTTTACATGTCATTCCACATCCTGACTGTATAATTTCTCAGGAAATGAAATAGCTGTAGATTATAAAAATGTAGAAGTGAGGAAGAAACAAGTAATCTGGATGCAAGGCAGAGAGAATGGATAATTAACACCTTAATGACCGGTCACGTGCCAGGACTCTAATGCCTGTCTGGGTGTTAAGTACTGGTGACGGTCCTGGCACATCACAGCAGTTTGTGATTAAAGGGGAACATTCACCTAAAATAAAAATTTGAGCATGGATTTTAATCATTTAAACAAGATTAGTGCTGGGTTAGGTTTTTTGAACTCACCCACTAGTGGAGATATTTAGCCTTCAAATCAGGCACTTCTGCATTCTGCGGGACCCTGTATGTCCCGCATGATGCCTTAGGACTTTCCAGCTGTCCCAGGGAGTGTGTTCACATTCTCCTTAGTAGCTGTATTTCTGTGGGCTAACGTTACAGCAAACTCCGTTTACCATGGTACTGAGGTTGCAAGCTCAGTAGCATGGTAAACGGAGTTTGCTGTAATGTTAGTTGGGGGGGGGTATTTTTATTTATTTTATTTTGTTTTATATTTATTTTTCACTATCGTCCAATACCGGTTACTGGTAACTCTGGGAGGCGATCAGCCCCTTTAAGTAGGCAGGAACATTTCTCCAAATGTATGCAGGGGGTGGAGCCTCCCCTCCCTCCTTAGCTGCTCCCAGTCAGCTTGATGCCAGAATGATTTGTTCCTCGGTGTGTTCACACCAGGTGGAGAACATATCTCTTCAGTTTTAGTATTTTATTATTTTCTGTCAAATATGGAATACCACCATTAGGCAGGTTACCATGGCTGGCAAATGCCCTCTCCAAAGTGGCTAGCTCAGCTTCCAGGGATTTTCTAGTGGACCTTATGCCCTGATGGGGGAACAACTTGATTTCAAGTACTTCCCTGGGGAATTATCTTTGGGATAATCCTTTCTTTGCATGGTGACCTGAAGACAGAAGACATGCAGAAAGGTGAGCCACCCTTTGAGTGCTGAAGGTCCACTTGTCCCACAGTGTCCCTCTTTGGGCTTGTATTTGGGAGTTCTCATTGCGCACTCCGGCACTCATTGGGTGTTTTTATATATACTTATTGATTGTATATGGGTGTTTGTCTGTGAGTTTTGGAGCAGTCTGTGGCTTTTTAACCCTTTGTCTGCTGGTTTGACACGTTTATTAGGGTTTCTTACACTTTCTTTATGGGATAGTGTTTTCTCCTCATGTACATATGTGTTTTTAACCTTTTGATTATTGGGGTTAATTTTATTAAATTTTATGTTCCGCGCTTTTACCACATAGCCACCATTGCTCCTTTACTCTCTATGGGCTTACGCTGTTTGGGATGTATCACTGGAACCGCTCCACTTAGCGATCTCAGAGTGGGCTCATTTTGTTTGTCTTCCCTTGCTCTTTCATCCGGTTCACTAGTCAAGTGTGTTGGGGGACTTGGGGGGGCTTCGGGCACTGTTTTGGGGTACTTTTTGAGAAAAACTACGATTCATGAGCGCTTGCTTCGCGCCTTTTTTCTGATTGGCTCCCGTCGCGCCAGCCATTTTGTGAGTTCTTCTCATCGAGTATACTACGCAGGGACCGGACCTTCTCCTCTCCTCCGCTGATTAACCCTTCGCTTGCCAGATTTTCTGGGGTGAATCTTTAATCTTTCACACTTTGATTGGGTGATTTCTGTCAGTGGGGTATATCTGACACTGTGATTATGTCTACTCCGCCGGAGCTTGGGAATAGACCTAAGACTAAGGAGGCTGGGGCCTCAGTTTCCCCCATTGCGCATTGCTCCTCCTGTCATTCAGGGCTGCCTAGGGAATTCTCTGGTCATTTATGCCCAGCATGCTCAGAAGGTCCTGACAGCAACCCAGGGCCTTCCAGCCATGCTATAGAGCCAGCTTGGGTGAAAGAGTTCAAGGCTGCAACTAGGGACCTCAGGTCCACTCTTCAACTCTTTCCCTCTCAGGTACAGGGAGCACTGCAGGTATGGCAGGCCCCCTCTACCATCAGGACCTCCCTGCCTAAACCACAGGGGGCCCCTGACTTGTCTGATTCTTCCGAGGAAGAATTGTTGCTAGATTCTGATGCTGAGGATGGTACTGTTATTGAGTCTACCAGGTCGGTTGGTGACCCCTTTGAATGTGACCCTGAATTTTCTGCAGAGGGCCTAATTCGTGTTGTTCTGTCCACGCTCAACCTTCCCTTGAGTCAAGAGGTTCCCTCTGACCCAACTGATGTTTTTCAGAAACCGGCAAAAGCTGTTACTTGTTTTCCTCCTAATCCTACTCTGGAACGTTTGGTTTTCGGTGCATGGAAGAATCCCGATAAGTCTTCTTCAGTCTCAAAAAAGTTTGCTAAACTTTATCCCTTTTCTGAGGCTGAACTGGCTAAATGGGTTCATCCTCCCAAGGTGGATGCTCCTGTGTCTAGACTGTCTAAATCAACTGCTTTGCCTGTTTCTGATGCTTCTGCCTTGCAGGACTGGACGGATAAAAAGTGGGTTCGGGGTTTTACTCCAACCTTTTTGTGGTATCCAAGAAGGATGGCGGGGGTCGTCCCATCTTGGATCTCAAGGATCTCAATTCCTTTATGGTGAAGTCTCACTATCGTCAGGAATCTCTGAGCACTGTGGTCGCCGCCATTTCTACAGGGGAGTTCCTGGCTTCTCTGGATCTACAGGATGCGTATCTACATATCCCCATTCATCCAGCGAGCAGGCAGTATCTGAGGTTTGCCTGCGACAGGGGTCACTTTCAGTTCTCAGCTCTTCCTTTTGGGCTGACAACTGCTCCGCAGGTTTTCCAAAGAGTTCTGGGGGCATTGATCTCCGTCCTTCATCGGAATGGAGTGAAAGTGACTCCGTACATGGACGACTTGCTTTTGAAGGCAGAGTCTGAGGATCTTCTTCACCGGCAGGTTCAGACCTGCATTCAGGTACTCACTCGCCACGGGTGGATTGTGAACTTGGACAAGTCGGACTTGTCCCCATCTCAGAGCCTCATCTTCCTGAGTCTGCTGTTCGACACTCAGAAGGGCATGGTGTTTCTGCCGGAGGAAGTAGCGCATCAGATTGCTCAGCGAGTATCAAGGGTCCTGGCTCTCGAGTGGATTCCAGTTCCAATGTTGCTTTCCCTGGTGGGGAAGTTCATCTCCACGATAGAGGTGGTGCCATTTGTGATGGCACACACAAGGGAACTTCAGAGGTTCGTGATCCAGACGTGCAGGAATCGTCCAGACCAATCGAAGTTGTTCGTATCTCTTCCTCCTCATGTGGAGTTGAGCCTGGAATGGTGGTTGGACCTTTCCCATCTCTTGAAGGGGAGACCCTTTCGGGTACCCTACTGGAATACGGTCACAACGGACGCCAGTCTCTCGGGCTGGGGAGCTGTCCTGGGTCGCTTCAGCGCTCAGGGGAAGTGGTCCTTGGAGGAGTCTCTTCTCTCCATCAACATCCAGGAACTTCGGGCAATTTTCCATGCTCTACGCCATTAGGAATTTCAACTGGAGGACTGTCCTGTCAGAGTGGAATCCGACAATGCTACAGCCGTGGCTTACATCAACAGACAGGGCAGGACAAGAAGTCTCGCCGTGTGGCTAGAGGTAAAGGCCATTCTGTCCTGGGCGGAGGTCCATGTTTCCGCTATTTCTGCGGTGCACATTCCAGGCGTAGACAATGTCATGGCAGATTTTCTCAGTCGTCACACAGTTGACAGCAGAGAGTGGGAGCTCCATCCAGAGGTGTTCAAGCTTCTGACTCAGATGTGGGGTGATCCTTTCGTGGATCTGATGGCGACCAGACACAACAGGAAGGTTCCGACGTTCTGCTCCAGGTGGAGGGACTCACTGGCTCTGGCGGTCGACGCCATGTCGATTCCTTGGGTGTTTCCCCTAGCCTACATCTTTCCCCCTCTTCCAATGTTGATCAGAGTGATCCAGAAGCTGAAGAAGGAGCGTTGTCCGGTCATCCTCATCGCTCCAAACTGGCCTCGTCAGCCTTGGTATCCGGACCTTCTGGATCTGTCGGTGGCAGAGCCATTTCTTCTTCCATCTCGTCCAGATCTTCTGCTTCAGGGCTATCTTTAGATGGAGGACGTTCATCGTCTCCATTTGACGGCCTGGAGGTTGAATCCTCTATTTTGAAGAAGAAGGGGTTTTCTTCTGCTGTGGTTTCTACCATGCTCCATGCTCGTAAGCCTGTTTCTTCCAAGACCTATCACCGGGTCTGGTCGATCTTTCTCTTTTGGTGTGATGACAGGGACCTGTGTCACGATTTTCACCTTCCTACTGTCCTGGCCTTTTTGCAGGACGGGGTGGATAAAGGACTCAGTCTGAGTTCTCTTAAAGTTCAGACGTCAGCTCTTTCTGTCTTTTTCCAGGAACGCATTGCTATGCTTCCTGATGTCAAGATCTTCTTCCAGGGCATTGCTTATGTGCGTCCCGCATTTCGGAGTCCGGCTCCTCAGTGGGATCTTAATCTGGTCTTGGGAGTTCTTCAGCGTCCTCCCTTCGAGTCCTTGGCTACGATTCCTTTACGCCTTTTGACTTGGAAGATGGCCTTCCTTTTGGCCATTGTGTCTGTCCGCCGGGTGGCGGAGTTACAAGCCCTCTCCTGTAAACCTCCCTATTTGGTGTTTCACAAGAACAAAGTGGTCCTTCGGACCTCCAAGGAGTTTTTGCAGAAGGTGGTTTCTGAGTTCCTCATTAATCAGGAGATTGTGGTGCCTTCTTTCTGCCCTAACCCCTCCTCTGATAAGGAGAAGGATCTCCATTTGTTGGATGTTGTGCGTTGTCTCAAGTTTTATGTGCATCGCACAGAGTCCATCAGGAAGTCTGACGCTCTGTTCGTTATTACGGAGGGTCCTAGGGTTGGGAGACCGGCATCCAAAGTGACTATTGCATCTTGGATTAAGTCTACTATTCGTAAGGCGTACGAATTGAGGAACAAGCATGTTCCCTTCAGGGTTACGGCCCATTCTACCAGGTCCATTGGGGCCTCTTGGGCCTACAAAAATCAAGCGTCTGCTGATCAGCTGTGCCGGGCGGCCACTTGGTCCTCTGTGCACACCTTCTCGAAGCACTACCGTGTGGATGTGCTGGCCTCGGTTGATGCCAGCTTTGGGAGGAAGATCCTGGAGGCAGTTCTACCTGTCTAGGATCTTCTTCTTCTGTGGTCCTTCGTGCTTCCGTACTGTTGAGCCCTGTTGGCTCTAGTTCGTGTGCTGTGTAACAGTTCCTGGGGTTTGTTTTTACCCCTAGTTGGTGTCCGTTGACACTTATGTTTTGTTGGGATCTCTGACCGGTAGGTTCATGGAGGTCCTGGTGACTTTGGGGGCCTTGCGCCTGGTCCTTGCCTTCTTCCCACCTCAGAGTAACTCAATGGTTGGACATCCCAGAGTTACCAGTAACCTGTATTGGACGACAGTGAAAAGAGGATTTTAGTCTTACCTGTTAAATCCTTTTCACTTAGTGCATACAGGTTACTGGTCTCCCACCCTGTCAAGAGACCATGCTTGGCTCTCCTGTGGCAAGTTGTGGGAGTCCTTTGGGGCATGCTCACAGGAGTCTTCTACCTCTCTCCTTTCTCTGGTCAGTTAGTAGGGTAACAAATCATTCTGGCATCAAGCTGACTGGGAGCAGCTAAGGAGGGAGGGGAGGCTCCACCCCCTGCATACATTTGGAGAAATGTTCCTGCCTACTTAAAGGGGCGGATCGCCTCCCAGAGTTACCAGTAACCTGTATGGACTAAGTGAAAAGGATTTAACAGCTAAGACTAAAATCCTCTTTTTTAAGTAGTCCACCATATCTTATCACAGTTAGCCACCAAAAAATATGTATAACTAAAAAACAAAATAAACAATTTCTTTCCCAAGACTTCCCCAGCACAGAGACAATGAAAGCAAAATCAGAAAGCAATTTGGACATGAGCTGCCTGTGTCTTGCCAGTCAGTAACACCAAATTTTGTGGTATTTGGGGTCACCTCCTTCCTCCCTTCCTCTCTCTGTGTGGCCCCAGAGAGAACAAATGTCCTACCTGAAAGACTCCCTGAACTGAGCTTCAATTCCCCTTTATTTGCCTATCTTCTCTAGCTCAAAAACATGCTGCTTTCTCCTCTCACAAACACAGAATGGCATGCTGAGAGAGCCTTACAACCTTGTATATGGCTGTAGAAAAGTACAGAAAACTTTCATGTGGTGGAGAAAAATTTTTCTTCCCATTGATTTCAATTCAATGAGCTAGGTGAAAAAAGCGGGAAAATGGCACTTTTCAAAGGAAATTTTTCACCAGGCTGAAAGTGCCATTTTTTTGCCAATTTTGGTTTGAGGTGAAAGTTTTCAGCCATCCCTATTTGCCACAAAGAAGAAGATAAGTAGAATGAAGATGCAGAGAAAGAAGAAGACGGAAGATAGAAGATGACAGAACAAGAATGACAGGGTGCTAAACACCCTGCTGGATATCAGGATTACAGGTAAGTGTTTATACTCATGTGATGGTGTTAGCTTTAGTTGGATTAACCCTATGAGTGCCAGTGGGGTATGCAACTTTGTGTAATGCGTTGCATACCCCACTGGCACTCATAGGGTTAATTATGTTGACAATTCACAGTACTTTGGATTTATTGATATGGGGCTTAAGGCCCCACATCAATATATCCACTGATCTCTTTTTTTTAGGCTTTTTCCTCTTCAGTTCCTGCATTGGCAGGTTAAAACATGTTTTAGGGGACTTCCCCGGGAAAAAGTAGCTCTACCTTTTCTGGCTTTAAAATGGGTCCCAGTGGGCACTAAATTTAGTGTCCTATATGCGTTTTTTTCAAATAGTATTTTTTCTTAGCACAAGTAATTGAATGGCTTACCGTGCTTGAAAAAATACCATTGGTTGTTTTTTTTTGGCCAACAGGGACAATTGAATCGAGGCCATTATCGCTTGAAACAAGAAACAAAGGTAATATTCACAGTCACCATTAGGATTTTCTGACCATAGAAAGGAAAGGAGGTGATTGTTACTATTCGGAGAAATGGTGAAAACCCATGTGAATGAATTACTATTATATATGGTGTCTGATTGTGACCAAATCTTATTTTTGGTCTTTCAAATATTATTTACACTTAATATCATGCTTTTCTCATTCACATTGGACTTAAGTACCCCTCTTGTCAATACCTATTTGTGAGTTGAAATGCTTTTACAAATATTGACATTTAATGACATTGCATTCACTTTGTGAATCCATCACACACATTTTATGCTTCAATACACATTTCAGATGGCTATGTGAATGGTTATGCATACTGAAACACCATATCCTGGGACTTTATCAGAAATCAAAATCTTATAGGTTTTTTCATCTAGTAGAAATCAGCTTGTTTTTCAGAAATTGTTGTTATGGAAAGCTTTGAAAGGGTTAAATGGCATAGCACAGACTATAAAGATTCAGTCTGAATAGATATAATAAGTGACTAGTCTCTTTCGTGATACTTTACATTTGCTGATTGTTTGAAAACGTCTCCTGTTAAATTATTGCACCAGCTTTTAAATTATGTTTCGGGTCTCACTTGCTAGTCATAAATATTTTTTTCTTGACTTGAGATTATAGTTCTAGGATCCTTTGGTATTTGAAATATGTCCAATTTCATATTTCCTTCACATAGAAGCAGACATTTTCTGATTATTTTTCCAGATTTATTTGTGTTAGAAAGTAAGTATGTCAATAAATATTTGAATGTTGCAAGATTTCACCACCTTTTCAAAGATAATCTGCATTCCTTAGGTCTTATGGATACCAGTGTAACAACAAAACAGAATATAGGCAGATTTAGCCCATACTGTTTAAAGGGATAATAAACTCTAGTAAGAATAAAAACGAATATTGTAGCAATTAAAATAATAAACTAAATGATGTTAGTCCTATCTCTCAAACCTTTATGGTTTGAGAGATATATGAAGATAAAGTTCCTCCCTCCCTCCCCTTTCTGTGACATGAGCTGTAAAGCTGTCAGCTTGAGATTCTGGTCACGCGACCAGGAGAGGCTCTTCAGCAGAGCCGAAATAGCACGATCGTGACACAAATACTTCAGTGGAAGATCTACAAAGTGTGCCTGGTTTGATATTATATAATACATTCTCCCACTCCTGCCCCTTTACAGTACAGGAAGTACGGACGCTTGACCAGACAGATCGCAATATTAGACAATCATCCTTCAATCAATATAAGGAAAACTCTGCCTTCCTTGACGAAGGAGGGAAGGTGTTTCTTTATACTGAATGAATATTATCCCTCCTCATGATCCTCCTTCAATTCTCCCTCACAAAGAATGATGTCAGCATAAGAGGTAGGAGGGGGAGAATTTATGATATAATATCAGAAGTAATACAGCATTTTCGGCATTACCAACATAACACAGTGATCATACACATTATAAGTAATGATCCTAGCTGAAGCCTAAATGAAACATTACTAACCCTATAAAGGCATCCTATATGTAGGGATAGACAAATACAGCTTGACATACTGTGTGCATTTACACACACACTCACTCCTACATCAGACAAGAGGGATAATCAAATACTGACATGTGGGGGTGCTGCATGCCCATAGCAGCTGTGTTCTTTATCCTTTATTGCAAGCTTCTAATTCTGAAGCTAACACAGATCTATCCTCATCTGTACTGTAAAAATTAACCCTGCAGTGTATTTTGGAATGAGAATGTTGCTGCTGAAATTTTGACATTAGTTGTATTTAGATTCAGGAAAACAGGGGGATATAGGGTTGCTTGTAGGGTATGTGCATTTTTTTTGTAGACAGATAAGAGCAGTTTAAAATTGTTTAGCAGAGACAGAGATAGGCAGTAAATCCTTTACCTGAGACTGACAGTGACAGACACTGGTGACTGAGACCTATATCTTAAATTGACTTTAGTCCTTGGTTGTCTTGAAATGATTAGAGTTAGTCTCCACCAACTTGAGAACCAAAGGTTACATATTCCTTTTTATAGAGGTAGATAGAAAAGCCACAGAACAGCAACAAACTATTAACATTTCATCCCTCTCTGCAGACCTTTCTAACTATATAATAACAATATAATAGTGCAGACATTGACAGACACTGTCAAGGTGCATCAATAGAAGGAAATGTTGACTATGCAGACTTTGTTAGGGGGAATCATTTAGTATGTGTCCCTCATCTATATTTTGTTTAGCCATGCCTGCCTTAAGGTGAAAAGGAAACTGGTTCAGAGATCCAAAAACCTTGAAGAATATGATGCTAGAGGGGTGGAAGAAGATGCTGCTCATATAAAATATATATATATATATATCTATACTAGTTGAAGAGCCCCTTAAACGGGCCACAGTGCAACTGCCAGCCGGTCGCAGGGCAGTCATGTGCAGTAGAGACTGCTCGCACCACGGCTGATACAGAGATGGAGGCTCTGAAGGAGCGTCCAGCTCTATATCAGCCGCGCCGCGGGCAGTCTTTACTACGCATGACTGCAGCACGTTACACACGTTGTAGCAAATTATTATATAGGATTATATTTTCTATTCTGCAATACAGTCCACATACAGTCCACATTTAAAAAGCGGCTAATTAAAAGTCCCTAAATATATATGTGATTGTTTAAAAATAATAATTAAAAGATCAAAAACACATGGGAAAAGGAAAAATGTGATTCTGCTTTAGCTAGTTGGACCATACAAACTGAACTGCTTGGATCAAGCAGGGGAATTTAATTACCCCCTGCTGAGCGCCGAGAGACAGTCTAAGTTTTGATTTTCTTTTATTTAGCTAATCACAGATTATAAATGCCCATCCATTCAGTGGCTAGGAGTAAAGGTCATCTGATGTTAACAAAATCTACATCATTGGCCTCATTGAAAAAGAATATGGGAATAACAAACCATATTGTTTATTCGTTCCTACTCACACTGGAATGGGTAAAGAGTTGAAATGGTGATCCTTAGATCACCTTAAGGATCACTACATGGGCAATGAGAAGTTAATACAGGTCAATTATATCATCCCCTGGTTGCACATTTCAGGAATAAATGTTTGCTACAGGCACATAGCTGACTCTGCTTCAGGATTGACAGGATTAAACAACATAAATCTAATGTGCTCAAATGCAATATGAAATGGGTTATTTTTAAAATTAAACAAACAAAATACATTTTAACAATTCATTATTTTCAGCACAATGACCTCTGTGCAGTGCCGGCAGGGAACTATTCAGTTATAATGAAATGAAGAAGTAGCAGATAGTGTGCTTATTAAGCAGTGGCAGAGCAGCCACGTTATTTATGCCTCATTAGTTACTGACTTCATTAAGAAATGTATATTCAAAAGGATTTAAACCATGAAATGCGCCTTTTAAGTCTGGATATTTTTTTACCATCCTGACTTTGCCTTTGAATAAAGTTTGAATAAAAAACAGGGAAAGCATGTAACCCCCGACGTCCAAAAAAACAGCCAATGGCGTTTCTTCAAGCATGGTAATCAATGCAATTACCTGTGCTATGAAGAAATACTGGCTAAAATAAAACCGCCTCGGGCTCTAATCTTGTGGCCATTTGCACCCATTGACACACATGAAAATGTCAAAATATGCCACTCAATTCCATGAGGTAGCACTATAAACAGTTAAGGACCTACTTTAAAGGGATAGTAATACTTCGTTTTATCTTTATTTTATTTTGTAGGCATTAAAAAAACATGAAGAACGATATAAGTCTTATCTCTCAAACCATTATGGTTTGAGAGATATTCACAAGCAAAGTTTCCCCCTCCCGCCCCTTTTACCTAGTGTAAGCCGTCTCTTCTCAGATGTGGAATCTGGTTGTAAGACCAGACAGATAACAGCAGGGGACAATCTTCTTTATATGAAAAACAATGAAAACCCTGCCCCCCTTGACAAGTTTTTCAGGTTTTTCCCTTATCTTAATTGAAGATTGTCCCTCTCTGAGGTCTACTTGGGCACCTCCCTTCTGATCTGGCTGAACAGTGTGACATCAGTAAAATGGGCGGGAGGGGGACACTTTGTCATTGAATTACTCTTGAACTACAACTCTGACAGAATTGAAATAACACTCTTCAAAGTCCAAATACTATGATAATTAATTAGAGCTGCTTTTATTATGAAACATTACTATCCCTTTAAAGGGTGAAAATCAGTTTTTTTGGGTGTAGACTTCCATAATGCATCTCAAAAGTGCCAACACAGGAAGTGAACCTGAAAAAAGCATAAAAACCTAAGTCCAAAGCAATCCCAGAATGTGTGAAATGTTAGTAGAGTTAACAAACAAAAATGGAGGAGTTCTGAAGAAAGTCATTTGCACTACAGGGTAGAACGAACATTTCCATTGATTTAAATGGGGATTTTAACCCCTTGAGTGCTACAGAGGTCTCCAAGGCATTACTTCTCAATGCCTTGGAGACCTCTCTAGCATTTAAGGGGTTAAACTCACCATTTAAATCAATGGGAATTTTTTGAATTTCTTCTCTGCTTTTCTTTAGAACATAAGAGCCAGTGTTTTATATGAGCAGATTTATAATGCACTACACTGTTCCCAGTCTTTTTTCTCTTGTTTTAAAAACACAACCCGTTTGGCACATATTCTGTGCTCCTGGGACATTTTGGGAAACATCTGTTTTTGTCAAACGTATGAAAAAAGTAATTAGACTAAATGACTCTAAACACAATATTTGTAGATGTTTCATTCTCAAAAAATATTACATGAAACATACCAACTTTTAGAGATCGCCCAGTTTTAAAAGGATAATAACCTTTTGTTTTGACTTTCATATTCTGAAACTGTGTAATATGAAAAGTTCAATTGCCTTTACTTTTTATTATTTATTTTAATCTTTACTATCATTTTTGTTCCTGACTTTGAGCTCAGTGAATTTCTGAATCCAGGGATTTTTCTGTCCTTGACAGCGAAAGCAAATATACTGTATTTATACAATGTAGCAAGTCTACCTGCAGCACTGACTGACTGTGTGCTATAGTGGCAGGCTGTTCTGCAGTCCTTCACTGTCTCTTCTACATGATTGCACTCTTTGCTTTTATGGTCCCACACAGAATGCTTTCTGAAAAAAATGATGGTGCTTCCAGTGTCAAGGACATAAAGCATGAAAAATATGTGAAGAAATAAAGCAGTAAAAAGTAAACATCCTATATAATAATTTGCTAAAACATGTGTAACGACTCAGTCATGCTCAGTAGAGACTGCTGCGCGTGCCGCAGTCATGCGCAGTAGAGATTGCCCGCGCCGCAGGCCAAAGGAGCGTCCAGCTCTGTATCGGCCGCATCGCAGGCAGTCTCTACTGTTCATGACTGCCCCGCGACTAGCTGGCAGTGGCACTGTGGCCCGTGTAATGGGCTCTTCAACTAGTACACTTATATTTACATATTATACACTTGTAAAATAAGTGAAGGCAAAATAAAGGGTTACTATTCCTTTAAAACGAAATTATTATTATTATTGTTTTTATTGAATATATTTTTTAATCATTTTTTTTTTTTTTGATACTGTGGAGCTGTCCGGACTGTTTTTTCATTGGAGCAGCTGTTTGACCTCAAGCTACCTGAGCGGAGACGGGTCAATCTCTCCACTTGCTGTGCTTCTTACCTTGCAGAATAACACACACAAACAACATCTTCACCCAGAGCTCTCCTAATGGCAGCAGCTGCTCCTGTTCTCAGTCACTGCTGGAGCCTCCTCTTGCATTCCTTTACCCTGCTCTGCCCTCCATGCACTTACAGACTGGCTGTGCAGAATAACACACTGACATTGCCATCACCCGGATCTCTCCTACAGGCAGCAGCTGCTCCTGTTCTCTGTGACTGTAGGAGCCTCCTCTTGCATTCTTTTACCTTGCTCTGCCCTGAATGCACTTACAGTCTGGCCAGTGGTTCGAAGTGAGTTGACATGGTGTTTTTTCTGCATAGGGGAATTGAGGGCGAGTGAAGTACATGTAGACATTTTTACAGGAGTGGCCAGTGGCCTGAAAGTTCCCTGGCCACTCCTGACACAATCACAACCCTTTCTATGTTTCAAACAGGCAGGTAGGGTGAGATCAGTGTATCTCCTCTTTAGTGCCACCTTGGTGTGTGGCAGGCAAGGCCCGAGAATTCTCCATCATGTGACTGCGGTCTCCTTTATAGTATAGATAACGATAAATAACTCAAAAAATACTTGTTGCTTTTTTTTTAATAAAAAGTGGCTAATACCACGAACCGGTGATTTTGAAAGCTCTTTCAAAATCAAAAAAGTTGTTTTTAAGTGATAGGTTCCTTTTATCCAGGGCTAGCGACCACTGCCATAACACTTACTACTTTTTCTGTTTGTAATAAATCTGATCACTTTGGCCATCTAGTGATATGCAGAAATCAAAGATGGTTGCCTTGTCCAAAATCCATAAGAAAAATAGGATGTGGAAATGATTACATTTCTCCTCTGCCAGAGGAAACACAAAGGAAGAACCCCTGTAACAGTAAATGGATTCACTTCAAGGTTCTAGTTTATGTTTGTGTTACAGCCTGCAGTAAAGTTTTTGCAACTACTGTTTTCTTATTGTGTGCACATAAAGTAGAAGCCTACTTAACAGCAAAGGAAAACTAGGCAGAATGTAAAATACCTCCCAAGTGTCCCTATTTAGGAGGGACAGTCCCTCTTTGAGATCCGAATCCCTCTGTCCCTCTTTCCAACCCTGGTGTCCCTATTTTTAGGAGATCAGACTGTGTGTTGTGTATATAAATGTATCACATTGCTCCACAGCAATAACACTCACATTAATCTTTGTTTAAACTTCATTATATGTGTTTAGAAATTAGTCTATGTAAATAAAATACTTTGGTCTTGTTCTAACTGTATTCACTTACACAAAAACTGTCAATAGGTCATAAAGTAAGATAAAGATTCTCAGTAATGTCCAGCCCACCTGCCACATCACCAGCAACTCCACCTTAAGCAAATGTGTCCATCTTTGGCAGTTTGAAATGTATGACATAGTAGGATCTATGTAATTTCTACTTATGCCACAAGTGGCTAAAATGCAATTTGTTGCCACACCCATATAAACCAGAACACAAACAACATTTTGAATGACATGGAGGCCTCTGTGTTGCATTTCATGTAGGAGAAGTAGAGTAAGCTGGTTATATTAGGGATGTCCCCTCCATGTAAAGTGCCCAAATACCTCATGATACAGGCGATATTTATTGAGCAATCACAGAAGCTGTAGTTCTCAGCTAAAGGGGTTGCAAATTCCTTTGAAACATCAACATCTTTAACCCTTTCAGTGCCAAAGGGTATGCAACTCATTGCTTCACAATGCCTTGCGTACTCCGTTGGCACTCAAAGGATTAAAACAGCATGTGTGATAATAAATAGGTTCCAGTTGGATACAGCAATATACTGCATAGAAATAAATGTTTTAGATAATATACGTGTTGTGCCCCATGCCATCCACAAGCGCATAGTTTCTCAGACTTTTTCACTCAAGTCACACTTTATATGCAGTGGGACATTTTTGGTGTACACCAAACAGTTTATATAACTTTCTCAAGGACTAATGATTATACATATATACATATATTTACATAAATAATTATACCGTACGTCTCATGATCAGAATAAAAGAATTATATTGTGCAGAACTATTTCCATAAATATATAGCTGAAACCAAGCATTCATAATTTTGCAAAAGGCTTTATAGAGAACAAGGACACCCTCTTTGGATTTACATGGCACAATAAGGTGACACAGCACTCTGGCTGAGAACCACTGCACTGCACCGCAATACCCCTCTCACACTCAAACAGTTAATACTAAGTTGCATATAAATGTTTTATTAAGGTGCCAATGCCTGTGATGCATGTCTTCCTAGACACCGTATTTCATATTTATACAATTCATTTTTGTTATTGAAAACCTTGTACTGATTCTACCAAATTGTCATAAGTTGCCAGCTGAGAATCAATAATCAAGGGCATCATAATTCTGGTGCAAACCAAGTGCACTACAGGGAAAAATAAACATTCCAAAAATTAGCATTGATGTAAACTGGGCTTAACCTTTTCACTGCTAGAGAGGTCTCTAACATATTGCAGAAAGCATGGAAAATCTCCCTAGCATTCACAAGCTTTTAAGCCCTATTTAAATCAATGGGAACTTTTATTTGATCCCTATGGCACAGCTGGTTTGCCCCAGAATTGCTCTTCTTTTCCCAGTGCACCAGCCTCACTGTGAAGCTGGTGTAATAAGACAAACTGGAGAAATTCTGATGTAAATAGCTCCTAAATAAAAATTCCTCCAGATTCCATTGATTTAAATGGGGATTTTAACCCCCATGAATGCTACGAGGTCTTCAACTCCTTAGGGTTAAGAGAAAACTGGATTCATTTCAGATCAAACCAACTGTAAAACAGGTGAGAATAACAAAAATTGCCTTTAATGTAAATGGTGATCAACTGCATTGCAAAGTAACATGTTGAAAACCTCTACTCAGCATTATAAGTCTGAATTAAACTTAAAACATTGAGAAGTTTTAAGATTTGTATTTGCTAAATATGGTGAGGTTGGTTTGCACCAGAATAACACAGCTTTTCCTTACTACCCCAGCATTGGGGACTTATAAAACATTGATTAGTTCCTACGATATTAAAGATGCTTCTCTAGCTCTTTTAAGGTAATAAAGACACCTTTGTATACAGGTGTTAGTGTCCCTTTAAGTAAATGCTTCACCAACTTATTTCCATTATCTATTCACTGGGAGATAAAGAATATTTCAGAGATGTGTTCAGTGCTTAAGCCATACAATTTGTGAAAGCAATATATATATATATATATATATATATATATATATATATAATAGGATTTTAGTCTTACCTGTTAAATCCTTTTCACTTAGTCCATACAGGTCACTGGTACTTCTGGGAGGCGATTCGCCCCTTTAATAGGCAGGAACAATTATGCAAATGATTGCAGGGGGCGGAGCCTCCCCTCCTACTTAAGCCACCTTCAGGCCAGAGCCACTAGATTGATTTGAGACCCTAAAACTGACCCCAGGTAAGCAAGAAGAAAGACTCCTGTGAGCATGCCCCAAAGGTCCCCCACTGAATGCCACAGGAGAGCCAGGTCTGGTCCCTTGACAGGGTGGGAGACCAGTGACCTGTATGGACTAAGTGAAAAGGATTTAACAGGTAAGACTAAAATCCTATTTTCACTGTCGTCCAATACAGGTCACTGGTACTTCTGGGATGTACAAACATTGAGCTGATCCAGAGGTGGGAAGAAGGCAAGGACCAGAACAAGGCCCAAGTCATTAAAACTGCTATGAACCAGTTAATTACATAGCCCAACTGTAAGTGTCAACGGACACCAATCAAGGGAACAATCCCTGAACTAACACAGCACACGGAACTAGAGCCAGCTGGGCTCAACAGTAAGGAAGCACTAAGGATCACAGAGTGGAAGACCTACACAGGCAAAACTGCCTCCAGGACTTTCCTTCCAAAACTGGCATCAGCCGAGGCCAGCACATCAACACGGTAGTGCTTTGAAAAAGTGTGCACAGAGGACCAAGTAGCCGCTCTGCACAGTTGATCAGCGGAAGCCTGATTCTTGTAGGCCCAAGAGGCCCCAATAGATCTGGTGGAATGGGCAGTCACCCTGAAGGGAACATGCTTATTCTGCAACTTGTAGGCTTCACGGATAGTAGCCTTAATCCAAGAGGCAATGGTAACTTTGGAGGCCGGTCTCCCTGCCCTAGGCCCCTCAGGAATGACGAATAGAGCGTCAGACTTCCTGATAGACTCGGTGCGATGAACATAAAACTTGAGGCAACGCACCACATCCAACAAATGGAGATCTCGTTCCTTGTCAGATGAAGGATTAGGGCAGAAAGAGGGAACCACAATCTCCTGATTGATGTGAAACTCGGACACAACCTTGGGTAAGAATTCCTTGGTAGTGCGAAGCACAGCCTTATCCTTGTGGAACACCAGGTAAGGAGGTTTACAAGACAGAGCCTGTAACTCTGCTACCCGGCGAACTGAAACAATAGCCAAAAGGAAGGCCATCTTCCAAGTCAAGAGATTCAAACGGTGTTCGCTGGAGAACTCCCAGCACCAAATTGAGGTCCCACTGGGGAGTAGGACTCTTGAAGGCAGGTCGAACATGAGTCACACCTTGGAAGAAAACTTTCACATCAGGAAGGATAGCAATCCTTTCCTGGAAAAACACAGACAAGGCAGAAGTCTGAACTTTGAGGGAACTCAGACTGAGCCCCTTATCAACACCGTCCTGCAAGAAGGCCAGGACAGTGGGAAGATGAAAATCAAGGGATAATTTCTTATCAGAGCACCATGCCACGAAAGTTGACCATATGCGATGATAGATCTTGGAAGACACAGGCTTACGAGCACTGAGCATAGTCGACACCACAGAAGGAGAAAATCCTTTCTTTGCTAGAATCGAGGATTCAACCGCCATGCCATCAAATGGAGAGAGTGAACATCCTCCTTCCACAGATATCCCTGAAGAAGTCGGTCCGGACGGGCAGGAAGTGGGAACGGATCCGCCACTGACATGGCCATCAACTCCGGATACCAGGACTGGCGAGGCCAGTTTGGAGCGATCAGGATAACAGGACAACGCTCCCGCTTCAGTTTCTGGATGACTCTGATCAATAGAGGAAGAGGAGGAAAGATGTAAGCCAGAGAAAAATCCCAAGGGATCGACAAGGCATCCACTGCTAGAGCAAGGGAGTCCCTCCGCCGGGAGCAAAACACCGGAACCTTCCTGTTGTGTCTGGAGGCCATCAGGTCCACCTCCGGCATCCCCCACCTCTGGGTGAGCAAATGAAACACCTCTGGATGAAGAGCCCATTCTCCGCTGTCGACGGTATGACGACTGAGGAAGTCTGCCATGACGTTGTCCATGCTTGGAATATGGACTGCAGAGATGACAGGCACGTGATCTTCTGCCCAAGACAAAATATCCTTGACCTCCAACCAGGCGGTGCCGCTTCTTGTGCCGCCTTGCCTGTTGATGTAAGCCACCGCAGTGGCGTTGTCGGATTCCACTCTGATCGGAAGACCGGTCAGTTGAGATTCCCAGTGTCTCAGGGCAAGCCGGATGGCACGCAGTTCCAGAACATTGATGGAGAGAAGAGATTCCTCCAGACCCCATTTCCCCTGAGCACTGAAGCGACCCAACACAGCACCCCAGCCCTGAAGGCTGGCATCCGTTGTGATCGTGGTCCAACAAGGAACTTGAAAGGATCTCCCTTTCAGGAGATGGGAGAGGTCCAACCACCAGAGCAGACTCGATTCCACATGAGGAGGTAGAGGGACTGACAGATGCTGATGATCTGGATGATTCTTGCACGTCTGGATCACAAATCTCTGAAGTTCCCTGGAGTGGGCCATGGCAAAAGGAACCGCTTCGATCGTGGAAATGAACTTCCCCACCAGGGACGACAATTTCGTTACCGGCACTAAGTCCAGTTCCAGAATCCACGCCACTCTGATAGCTATCTGATGAGCCACATCCTCCGGCAGGAACACCATGCATTGGCGAGTGTCGAACAGGAGACCCAGGAACAGAAGCCTCTGAGATGGGACCAAGTCCGACTTGTCCAGATTCAGGATCCAGCCATGGCGGGTCAGAGTGTGGATACACTTCTGCAATTGCTGGTGAAGAAGCTCCGCCGAGGAAGCTTTGATGAGGAGATCGTCCATGTAGGGAGTCACCCTGACCCCGTCCTGATGAAGCACCGCTATCAGGGAGCCCAGCACTCTCTGGAAGACCTGAGGAGCTGAAGTCAGCCCAAAGGGAAGAGCAGAAAACTGAAAGTGTCCCCTGTGGCAGGCAATCCTGAGGTACCGCCTGCTCTCTGGATGAATAGGGATGTGAAGGTAAGCATCCTGAAGGTCCAGGGAGGCAAGGAACTCCCCTGGAGACATTGCTGCAATCACAGAGAGCAGGGACTCCTGGCGGAAGTGGGAGGTCACCACATAGGCATTGAGATCTTTGAGATCCAAAATAGGACGAGCCCCTCCGTCCTTTTTGGCCACCACAAACAGGTTGGAATAAAATCCTGAACCTGTGTCCTCCTGAGGAACCACTTCCAGAACCTCTTTGTCCAAGAGATCCTGAATAGCGTCGTCGAACAGACGTCTTTTTGTGGGTTCCTGAGAAGGACGAGTAAAATGGAACCGAAAAGGAGGAAGGGAGGAGAAAGGGATCCTGTATCCCTCTGACACCACCTGAAGAACCCATAGGTCTGCTACTGACTCCTCCCAAGTCCGGCGAAAGATGCAGAGACGTCCACCTACAGCCAGATGCGGACCCGGGTTCGGCGAGTCATGCCGAAGCAGTCTTGGAGGTCTTGGCCTTGGGGGCCACTTTGGGCTTCCAGGACTGTTTGGGCTTGGAGGAGGAGCGCGTAGCGGGAGGACCCGTCTGGGCCGAGGAGCGTGTCTCAGTCTGAAAGGAACGAAAGGACCGATTGCATTTGGCTGGAAACTTTTTCTTAAGGACTGAGGGTAGAAGAGTACTTTTACCACCAGTAGCCTCACTGATCATTTCTTTGAGCTCAGACCCAAATAGCAAATTCCCCTGAAAGGGCAAGGAAAGCAAGGCTTTCTTAGAGCCTGTATCAGCAGACCAAATTTTCAGCCAAAGGGCACGTCTAGCCACCACAGAAGCAGTGGAGGCCCTCGCCATCATGCGCACAGCATCAAAAGCGGCATCAGCAACATAGTTCTGAGCTTCAGTGATATTAGCAAGAAGCTGCAACTGTTCAGATACTGGTGCATCCTGGCGAACTGCTTCAGTCAGTCGTTCAGTCCAGGCCGCAATGGCTCTATTAACCCATGCCACTGCAAAGGTTGGATGCATGGCAGTGCCAATGGAGGCAAAAATAGACTTAAGAGAAAGCTCTAGCTTTTTATCCGTCCAATCCTGCAGGGCAGAGGCATCAGAGACAGCCAAAGCGGTAGACTTGGATAGTCTGGAAACAGGAGCATCCACCTTGGGGGGATGAACCCATTTTGCCAGCTCAGTCTCAGGAAAAGGGTACAGTTTAGCAAACTTTTTAGAGACAGAGGAGGATCTATCAGGATTCTTCCATGCCTCAGAGACTAGACGGGCAAGAGTAGGGTTAGTTGGAAAACAAACAACAGGCTTAGATGGTTTCTTTTGAAAAACATCAGTAGGATCATAAGTGGATTCCTGAGTCAGAGGAAGGTTGAGCGTATTCAGTACAGCTCTAATCAGACCCTCAGCCGAAACTTCAGGGTCACATTCATAAGGGTCCCCAATGGACCTGTTAGACTCAATAACAGTGCGTTCCTCAGCATCAGAATCCTGCAAGAGTTCTTCCTCAGAAGAATCAGACACATCAGGAGCACCCTGTGGCTTAGGCAGGGAGGTCCTGATTGTAGCGGGGGTCTGCCAGACCTGGAGAGCCCCCTGTACCTGAGAGGGAAAGAGTTGAAGAGTGGATCTGAGATCCCTAGTGGCAGCTTTAAACTCCCTCACCCAAGATGGCTCAATAGCATGGCTGGGAAGCCCAGGGTTGCTATCTTGACCAGTGCAGTTAGGGCATAGATTATCACTAGATAGCCCAGTGTGACAAGAGGAGCAAAACGCCATGGGGGGAGCAGACCCCCCATCCTCCTTAGACTTGGGTCTAGCCCCTAGCTCCAGTGAAGTAGACATGCTCACAGCGTCAATATACCCCACTTTAAACTCTATCACCCAGTAAGAGTGTGGAAGATTAAAGTTTCACCCCAGAAATGCCTAATATTGGACTTATCTGGCCAGCGAAGGGTTAATCTGTTGAGGGGAGAGAAGGCTCGGTCCCTGCGTAGTGTACTCGCTGAGGAAGAGCTCCACAAAATGGAGGCTGTCAGGATAGCCAATCAGAAACGAGCGCGAACCGGGCGCTCATGGGAAATGTAGTTTTCCCCATACAAGTACCCCAAACAGTGCCCGAAGCCCCCCTGAACACCCCACACTAATAAAACACACACCGGATGATAGAGCAGGAGCTTAGCATTAAAATGAGCCCTCTCTGGAGTTGCTGTGACAAGCGGTTCCAGAGATATGTCCCAGACTGTGAAATCTCATAGAGAGTAAAGGAGCCATAGCGTCTAAGCGGGAAAAGCCGCGCTTAAAGGCGCGGAACACCATTTTTAATAAAGTTTAGTAAAACATTAAAAAGTGCCCATACATACATAAAACACATAAAGAAATACTGTTCAAGGCTCCAAACCCAGAGAATACCACAGAAACTGCATTAAATACATTAAATGCAAATAAAAACACCCTATGAGTGCTGGAGTGCAAAGCAAACTCCCAAATACAAGCCCAGTAAAGGGACACTGTGGGGACAAGTGGACCTTCAGCACTCAATGGGTGGCTCACCTTTCCTGCAAGGACTTCTGTCTTCAGGTGACCATGATGAAGTGGGAATAGACCAGAGGTAAATTCCCCAGTAGGGAAGCTGCTAAACTCAAGCTGTTCCCTCTTCAGGGCATAAGGTCCACAGAAAATCCCTGGAAGCTGCACCAGCCACTTTAAAGAGGGCAATTCACAGCCATGGTCACCCTCCTAATGGTGGTATTCCATATTTGAATCAAAAATAACAAAATACTAAGTTGAATGCATAGATGTTCTCTACCTGGTGTGCACAGCACCCAGGAACAAATCAATCTAGTGGCTCTGGCCTGAAGGTGGCATAAGTAGGAGGGGAGGCTCCGCCCCCTGCAATCATTTGCATAATTGTTCCTGCCTATTAAAGGGGCGAATCGCCTCCCAGAAGTACCAGTGACCTGTATTGGACGACAGTGAAATATATATATATATATATACATGTCTTCTCCAGTAGCTAAAGGGTGCTTTCACTACATATGTTTGTGATATCTTTTTTCTCCGCAATTTGCTGTTTGCTCAGTTTTCATTATGTAAATGTAAATGTAACCAGTCCTTGGTAGGTAGAAGCAGAAAAGAATATATTTTTTTTAAATTTGGATTCATATTTTTCGTGTATATATTTCATATATCACTCACTGATCCTTAGATATAGCAGTTCTGGAGCAACCCAACTGTATTGTATGGAGTAAAAAAAAAAAAAAAAAAGAGGCCTTTAACCCTTTGAGTGCCAGAGTGGTAGTCAATGCATTGCAAAGCAATCTCTGCGTACCCCTCTGGCACTCAAAGGGTTAATCCCTTGAATGTTAAAAAATTATTTAACACATTGCAGAGCTCACACACTTGTGGCATTTGCACAATGAGCCATAAGCTTGGCCTAGAACATAACTAATTAGCATAATGTGCAGGTAATTAACATAATAGGTTCATTTCTCAAAAACTATTTATTGTAAGAAAATGGCTAGTATACCATATAGACAGATTTTTATTGTCTGTAAATAAACAAAACTTGTCTTAGGTTGACAGGTCCACTTTAAAAGTTATTTATTCGTCCTGTTCTAGGGGATCAATCTTGAGCAGTATTACATTTTCAAAGGATTATAGAATCTGTGTGTGTGTGTGTGTGTGTATATGTGTGTGTCCTGCTTTATATTCCTGTGTGCCAGCTGAGCAACCGATAATGTACACAATTACGATCCTTTGTTGATACAGTTGATTCACAGACACTGTTTATAATGTGCAGGTAGAGGCCATTCAAATCACCAAACAGAAGGAAGAGAAAACCTGATATAGTGATGCAAGCAGAATTTAAGAAAAATAAAACCATAAGGTGAAATAGTTTATTTATACTAGTAATATAATAATTAACATTATAATATTATTATTTCTTTATAAACAGGAACAATATTTGTGTCCTGTTTAATTTTGTTTCCCTTTCAAATACAGTGTGTATTAGTTTCTAATGTGCATTAGTTGTATCTAAAATCTAAATTGGAACTGTACATACGTGGCCAAAAGTTTTGGGACGCCTCAATTTTTGCTACTTTTAGTTATTGCATATAACTTGACAAAAACATTAGAAAAACATGTCAACTTTGGGTATTTCTAAAATCAAGACAAATATTATAATCTATTTAGCAGGGTTTTTTTTAGCGTTTGTAGATGTGTAAAAGATTTTTAGTGCCAAAGTAAAAAAAAGTGCATTTGTTACATTTGTTTCATCATATTTCATAAATTGTTTTACAGGAAATTTGATGAAAATAATGGTATCTTTAGAAAGCCCATCTTATGTCAAGAGAAACAGTATATCATATATGTGGGTACATTAAGAGGAAAATTACAGCTAAACACAAACACAGTACAAGTGTTTTAACACTTCTACTGTGTTTGTGTTTAGCTGTAATTTTCCTCTTAATGTACCCACATATATTATATACTGTTTTTCTTGACATAAGATGGGCTTTCTAAAGATACCATTATTTTCATCAAATTTCCTGTAAAACAATTTATGAAATATGATGAAACAAATGTAACAAATGCACTTTCTTTTAACTTTGGCACTAAAAATCTTTTATATGTCTACAAACGCTAAACCCCCCCCCGCTAAATAGATTATAATATTTGTCTTGAGTTTAGAAATACCCAATATTGACATGTTTTTCTAATGTTTTTGTCAAGTTATATGGCAATAACTAAAAGTAGCAAAAATTGAGGTGTCCCAAAACTTTTGGCCACGTATGTATTTACTCAAGTACTTAACCCTTTGAGTGCCAGAGGGGTACGCAACGCATTGCTTTGCAATGCGTTGCTTACCCCTCTGGCACTCAAAGGGTTAATACTATTTATACTTTTTTAATTGATTTTTTATTGGGAATATCAATGATCCTATATGCCATTCTCCCAACCTTTAATACATTTAGTGTATTAGTATACGTGGCACATATAATTCTAGTTGATTTCAGCATGTAGTATGACAAAGACAATCAGTACATATGATCTATTTACGACCCTCTAGACTGTAAGCTCTCACAAGCAGGGCCCTCTGATCCTTCTGTTCTCCACATCTGATTGTACTATATAGACTAGACTTTAAAGGGATAGCAATGTCAGAAAAAAAGTATTAACTATATGGTAGATACAATTAAAAGAGAGTAATTGCACTCATTAGTATCTCTCAAACCGTTATGGTTTGAGAGATATAGGAAAATAAAGTTCTCTGGTCCCTCTCCTTTCTGAATGACAAGCTGTAAAGCTGTAAGAAGCAGATTCTGGTTGCATGACCAGATGTGGCTCTTCAGCAGCACCGATATAACAATATCTAAAGACAAATACTTCATTTACAACGGTCTACAAAGTGTGTCTCGTTTGCAAGCACACTTTGTAGACTGTTCCAATGAAGTATTTATTTCTAAATAGTGTGATTTCAGCTCTGCTGAAGAGCCTCTGTATGGTGAAATAACTGGAATCTTCAGTTGTCAGCTAGATTGCAGACTTGAGTGAAACAGCCAGGAAAAGTTAACTTTAGCAAGTTATAGCTCTCAAACCATAAAGATTTGAGAGATAAAACTTACATAGATGTTAACCTTTTACAATATTAAATCAACTTAAAATTAACCATTACTATCAATTTAACAGAGATACAGGCAGGCAACTGCAGATACAGTTCAAAATGATATATATACCAGATTTCTATAAAACACACCTATTCTGTTCAGTGCTTGTATTCACTAAAATACATTACATGCTGTTTATTCCATGGGTATAGTTTTCCCGTTAAGGTTATCCATACTGCATGAAGACACAATGGCACACTGGACTATAAATGCAAAGTATTCTTCACTGAATAGTTTATGTTGTTGTATACTTCCAGACATCTCATCAAAACTAGTGTTATATTTATAATGATAACAACACCAAAACATTTGCCTTTGATTAGAGTATTTATCAATTTTTAAAATACCCATATGCTTTCATTTCTGCATGCAATAGCTACTAAGATATAGATAAATATGTAAGATTTATAAATGTACAGCCTTATCAGGAGTGCCCCACATTGTCCATAAGGGACAAATTCAGGGCAAAATCTAAGAATATTCCTGATTAATCACATATGACTTTATCAATGGCTCATTTATTTTAGATGATACACCTAATACACCTATATCCCTGAGGAAGTATCTACGGATACGAAAAGCTTCGGACCTTGCTGACCCCATTGTGCTTCTATATAGTTTTTAGCTTATTACAACATTTATACAGTCTCATGAATATTTGGAATTTTATACTCCTATAGCCGGGAGGTGCTGTGGATTGTGGTTTACAGACCAGCCTCATTGTGCTCACCTGGCAGTATCAGCTGCTGTCCACTGTCTCTGAGACAGACTCCTGCTGGGATTGAGACATTTGGACTCACAGCCAGGGAGCACTGACATATGTGCTTGAAAAACTTACACCTCTGCCCGCTGCTGAATAAGTAAGATCGTTATTTTTGGGAAA
Organism: Rhinophrynus dorsalis; assembly: GCA_037306005.1. Taxonomy (NCBI): domain Eukaryota; kingdom Metazoa; phylum Chordata; class Amphibia; order Anura; family Rhinophrynidae; genus Rhinophrynus; species Rhinophrynus dorsalis. Next base: position 147,320,054 of record CM074718.1, read on the forward strand.
TGGATCTCTAATGATACAGCCGTGAAGACGGGAGAGATTCAGTATATCAAGTGCGAATATCATCTATAAGGCACCTGCCCGCTGGATATTAGTTTATTTACGGTACCATTTTTTTTATACATGAGACTATTTTTTGAACATTGCACATCAAGGGGTTAATGCTTTTTCTTTTTTCGTTTCCCTTTTGTTTATCTTATCATTTTTTATTGTTATTAGTGAATTCACTAATTTAAGCAATCTTTTTTAGGATTGTTTATTTTATTAAAGTGAATGTTATTTAGATATTTTGTATCCTAGGCTTTGTGCATTAAATTGTCTTTGATTATTTCACTAGTGCTCTCCTCTCATTATCTTTTTTGTAGTTATTTATTCTGTGCACCTCCAGAACGAGGATTGCAGCGACAGTGTTTCATTCTTTTTCTATTCTTTTCACAAGGGTTTTAGCGTATCTGGATAGGCGCCATTACCTATACTTATTGTTTGTTTGGATATATATATATATATATATATATATATATATATATATATATATATATATACCAGATTTCTATAAAACACACCTATTCTGTTAAGTGCTTGTATTCACTAAAATACATTACATGCTGTTTATTCCTTGGGTATAGTTTCCCCTTTAAGGTTATCCATACTGCAGGAAGACACAATGGCACACTGGACTATCAATGCAAAGTATTCTTCACTGAATAGTTTATGTTGTTGTATACTTCCAGACATCTCATCAAAATTATAATGATAACAACACTAAAACATTTGCCTTTGGTTAGAGTATTTATCAATTTTTAAAATACCCATATGCTTTCATTTCTGCATGCAATAGCTACTAAGACATCGATAAATATGTAAGATTTATAAATATACAGCCTCATCAGGAGTGCCCCACATCGTCCATAAGGGACAAATTCAGGGCAAAATCTAAGAATATTCCAGATTAATCACACATGACTTTATCAATGGCTCATTTAATTTAGATGATACACCTGTGATCAAGTGGTGATAGCCTTAAAGAGATATTAAACTTTCATTTTTACTTTACATAATCTATAAGTGAATAATATGTGAAGTTAAACTGCCTATACTTTTATGTTGTTGACATTGAGCTTCCTGAATCTTGTTCAAGAGCGCTTTCGGTCAGGGCTTGTGAAAGCATAGATAGAAGGCTAGTGAAACCACATAAAATATACAATGTAAAATGATAATGATACAATGCCTCCATTCTATTAAATACAGCATACAAAGCACTCAGTGCTGCAGCTATAATATTATATTGTAGTACTATCTCTACTTGAACAGTCACTGTCCATAAACCTCTGTGAAAACATCTAGTGAGCTCACTGTCAGGAACAGAAAAGTGTTTTAAGAAAGAAACAATGAAACAAAATAAAATAAAAAAGCAAAGGTGTTTGGCACTTGTAGCACATTTCAAGACAAAATAAAAGGGTACTATCCCTTTAAATCCTGCCTATGTACAGCCTTCAAGGAAAAATGTTGATTTCCTGGATAAGACTACACATTTATATAATCTAAAATGAAGTTTTTGCTATTAAGGAAAGTGAAATAATGAAAGCTAAAGCCACATTTATATATGTCCGACAGAGGAAAAAGTATCATGAACTCAAAAATATTTACTCTGGTGCTAGGAAAGCAATACAGATATAACAGAAGAAAAATTAACATTACATATATAAAATAAAGCGTCACACCCAAAACTGTCTATGGGCAAACTACTGAGGTCAGAAGTCAAATCCATACTATTCTATCTGATAGAGTAGAATTCATAATGCAAAGGTTATAGTAAAATGTTACTTGCAGGTAACAAACTGTAATCCAGTATTTTCTTGTTTTTTTCTCCTCTCTCCTCCACAGTGGGAGGAGGGAGAGAGGGGGTTGAAAGACTATGATAGAGAGGAGAAAAACAGGGAGAGCTTATATGGAGGCTAGGGGTGGCCGAAAGGTCCTGTCGTGTTCCCACTAAAAAAGGCATGAAAACCACGTTGCTGTCTACATTATCTCTGAAAAATCCTCTTTAAATACAGTGATTAAAATCTTTGCCATTTTCGTCCATTGGCAAAAACTCTTCGCCATTTTTTTTCAATAACTAGAAAGTTTTTGCCCCTTGATTAATGTGTTTTTCACCTTTTCACTATTAAAACGTGCCATTTTTCAGGAAGTGGAAAACAACAGAGGCATCTACAGAGCAAGAGAGAGGTGCTGTGCTGTTCTGCTACAAGTTAGTAGCAAAGTTGATGTAGGAGAGGTTCATAGTGACTGCTATCACTATCAGCAAGTTTAAGAGTAATAAAAGGAGGAGCTGGAAGGACCCTAAAATGTCCAGTGAGTCTGAGAGGAAGTGACCTCTACAGACCCAATGCAGGCCAGTCCCCCTAAATTACCCCTAGTATTCCTGGGGAAATGAATCTCACAGGAAGAAGAAGAGGCTAGTAGTGAGAGCAGGACAGGTCAGCTGCACATGCCTGCTGCCAGACATGCTTCTCCTGCTGCCAGTGCTGCCCCTGCTGTCACCAGTGCTATGTCTACTGCCAGTGTGTCTTGTAATTTCATGGAGGGGGGGTGGAGAAGATGATGCCAAGTGTGACAGCAGGGGACCCTAAGTCACACTTGCCATCCCCAAGCAGTCCCACCACTAGTACTACTACTAAGAAGATCCCACAGCTTGTTAGTGTTAGGAGTGAAAGAGGGGGTAATCATCATATTACTAGTGACTGTGACGAGGAGGATGACTCAGGGACTGAAATTGATGTGGTCGGTATTAGTGGTAGTAACAGTGATGGTGAAGCAGCTGGGGGTCTAGAGTTAGGGGAGTGGTAGGGGAAGCAATTCAGAGCATCCAGACTAGTGGTCAAGGGAGACTACACCATTCCCCTGACCCTGGGAAACCCCTTCCCCTCTCAACATTGTCCAGGTGGGTCCTGAAAAAGGCAGAATTGTTGCTTAGCAGCAATAATACCACCAACAGGTGCACAGATCAGGTGCCTGTGCCTGTTGCTAGTACTGCCTGTCTTCTTTCTTCAGGTCACCTAGAAATGGCAAGTGTGACATTAGGGGACCCTCTGACACATTTCTCATCACCTTCTCCAACCAATGAGATGTCTCTAACAGAGCAGCAGCAGAACAGAGGTGGTGATGATGATGGTGGAGAAGCTGGGGTGGAAGAGACATTGATGGCTTTTTTAGCCCAAACTGAGAAGGAATGAGAGACAAGGATGGGGGTGGGCATCACCACCACCACCAGCACTGAGCTTTTGGAATCTGAGGATTTTGCAACTGATCTAATTCCTGCTGTCGCTGAGTTGCAAGGGCAGCAGAAGCAGTACAGAGTGCATTACAACCTTGGCACCTCCATAAAACCAGCCTTACTAACGTTACCACTGGGGTAGTAGAGATAATTTGCCCAGACTTAATCAACAAATACAGCATTGTTCCCTTAACCTGTTCAGTGTCATAGGGATGTTCATGGCACACTACTGTGTTTATCATTGAGACAATGGCAGAGAAGCTATAACACATCACTTCTTCTCTAGCATTCTCTAAATGATAAGTTCCTGCTGAAAATGTCTGTTAATGTTGTAACTCATCCAATGTCATAGGGGAGAGCCATGAACATCACTATGGCACTGAAAGGGTTAATAGAAGGCAGCTGCTGTCTCTGCTCTCCAGTAGAGACAGCAAGCTGCCACCTAGTTCCCTAGTGAGCTACACAGAGATTACATCGCCAAACTCAGGTTAGCAATATTGGGGCTGTCAACTCAGATAGCAGAAGCTACTATCAGAGCTTAGTACATTTGGCACTCAAAGGTATGCTGGGGGAGGACTAAGACTGCCATGTATACCCGATATGGAAGAATATCCTTGAGGAGCTTTCCACTCAACACCCTCATGCCCCACCTCCCTGTCGCCACATGTCTCTATGCCCACCCTCCCCTTTGGATGTGTCTCCTTCCGTAGATGGTTCTGGGTCTCTTCTCAGAACCACTGCTAGCAGCTCTCCTCCTGACCTTGAGTATGTTGATAGCAGTAGAGAGAGGAGAAGTTCAACTACTTTAATAAACTTTAACATAATGACTACCCTGCCAGGGCTCAATGGACTCAATAGTTGCAGTGGTGGGTGATTATATAACAAAGCCTTGAGCTACAGGCAGTGCTGATGAGCAGGGTAACTGTGGAGTTAATTAGCTATACGAGCGTTATTATGTGGCTTAACCCTTTGAGTGCCAGTGGATTGTGCAATGGATTGCACTCCTGAGGTTATGGTATACCTTGCTGGCATTCAAGGAGTTAATGGGATGTACTGTTTTTGTCCATTTTGTATATTGCACATGTTCATTGCAAGCTCTGCCCATGGCTCCTATGAGTGGGATCGGTGGGCCGATAACATGGCTTTGTTGTTATTATTATGGTCTTCCTACCAGTTGTGTGAATGTTCAGATCCCTCAGTCCCTGCTGGCTGCCTGAGCAACAACTTTAACCCCTTCAAGAACACTGATGTGCCAGGACCATCACGGCAGTCCGGCACTTAAGGACCAGTGACAGTCCTGGCATGTCATGGAGTTCAGGGCTCCCGACGCGGCTGCACGCCACTCCAGGAGCCCTGAACCGGAAATAATAATTAAAAAAACCCTGTGGTCACCAAGTGCCGGCCCATGCCTGCGTGCGCCGGTCCTTAAGGGGTTAAGCACTTTGGCCCATGTACATGGGCTTTTACACTAGTATATATAAAAGTGAACTTGAGTTATTCTGGGGTAAACCAGCTGCACCATAGGGGGCGAATGAAATGTTATATTCCATGAAATTCGACTTTTATCCCTTGAGTGCTGGAAAGGTCTCTAATGCATTGCAGTAGTGCATTGGAGATATATTTAGCACTGAAGTGATTAAAAGCTCTATTCAACTGCATGAGAGAGAAGGAATTATTATTGTTCTCTATGGTGTCGTTGCTTTACTCCAGAATAACGCCAGTTATAAATATGGGCCTATTGTATCTGAATTAGGAACTAATGAAATGTCCAGTATACATCATTTATTTGAGAAATCTATATACAATTAACTTGTCACATTGTGTTGCTTTATGCCATCCCATGCATAAAGGACACTCTGAGATTTATAAAAAGAGTTCTTGTTCATTTTTGTGAATGGATCCTTAAAATGTCCTTATTCCTTATTATGAGTGTTTATTAAGTACTTCTAGTTACATGTATAAATTTGTTGACTTAAAGAATAAGAAGAGGTCAGACATGGCCTTAAATATTTGGTGAAAATTCTGCTGCTAAATTGTCACAGATAGTGGCATTTCTTTATAAATACACTGAGACACTTTTTACAAACATCCTTACTCCATTTTATAAAAAAACATACTACATGGCGTTATGTCCTCCTAAACTGTCCTTAATAATTTTATAACTACCAGAAATAATTTTACATACATTTTAATTCTTCTTTTTCATTAACTCCGCTTTTATAAATATCCCCCATAAGGACATCCAAGAGATTAAGCAAAAATTTGAAGTTGGGCTTTTCAATATGCTTAGCAGACGCATATCACATCTAAACTTTACATGTCCTGACACAAATAATGAAAATGCATTTGTGACTCAAGTGCTCTCTTTCTTGATGAAAAATGTTAGATATATACGTCATATTACTGTGCATCATCAAAAACAACTATTATGTTTAATTGCTATTTGAACCCACATTAACTTGTAGAACCCAGGGAAATGTAGAAGGATAAATCAAGGTCATTATGTTAAGTGTTTTATTATTCACTCTCTTTCTTTTGCTTTATTCCCATTTCATTTTATTATTGCCATCCTACTTTTTCATTTGAATTGGAACAACACAATTTTGAATAAATTAAAGTTAAAATGGCATTTATTAAGATTCATATAGTCACTTTATTTTAGTAATGAAACAGATGGATATGGTATTGCCAACTATTACTTTGATGAAAATAATTTCGTGAAACAGTTGAGAATTAATAATGATAAAAAATGCAGTTTTAAAATAGAAATTCTGATTATAAAGGCATCACGTATAAGATCAAATGGGTATCTGATTTTTAAATCTTACAATGGAACTTTCCATCAGAAGTAAAGTTACAGTTAAAGTAAGAAAAAAATATAGAGCTTAGGAAAGCCTGTTTCCCAATTTTCTTCTTACAAAAAACTGCAAAACGTAATGCAAAAATATCAGATTTATCTTAAACAGCTTTCAATTATTTGTACATATTTATACATTTCTTGAATACTTTTAAGCCCTTAATGGGCTTAATGCACATTGCTCTGCAATGTGTTAAGAACATTTCTGGCACATAAGGGCTTAAAATGATACGCCTGAATACCAAAACACCTAAATTGTGTTTGAGGGCTTATTATGAGGAGCAATTGCCATTGGGAATGGGTGACTGAATCCACACCATGCTATAAGAAGTGACTTTCTATAAAGATATGATATAACACAGTAAGCCTTGAATACTGGACCATAGCCTGCATTTAGAGTATCTGTCACTACCAAGCATAATCAGTATTATTGTATATAAATTATTGGGTATTTATAAATTATAATACGTTCAGTAACTCTATACAAATTGAGAGGTAAGGCATTCCAAGACTGGTAACAATTAGAATTAACTACTCTTGAGGCATGGCTGGAGAGATGGCTCAGTTGGTTAATGCACCAGCTGTAAAATCTCTTCATACCACAAGGTCTCAGGTTCAAGGTCTGGCATCGTTAGCTCAGTCTTTCACCCTTGTGAGGTAGGAAAAATAGTCCAGGACATACTTGAAAACAAGAGATAATCACAATGTATTTTTCCTGGTCAAATACTTTCATGAAAAGGAAAAATTGTGAGGTGCTCTTTTGGTGTTATTCTTCAAAATAAACCTATATGTCGGATACCCCTCTGGCACTCCAACACCTAAAAGACAAAAAGACTTAAAGGGATAGTAATACTTTAAAATTACTAATCCCAATATTTTAGTAGTAAAAAAAAGAAATTATTTGCCCCCAGTGACATCTCTCAAACACTCGCAAAGTTCTCCCCTCCCTCCCCTTTCCCTGAAGTCAGCTTTGTAGCTGACTGCAGGGGAAGCCTGTCCTACGATCTTTCTGCGCGATTGCGTTAATAAAAAAGAAACCATTCACTTAAAAGGTCTTCTATGTGTTCTTGGTTTGGACACATAGAAGACCTTTTTACTATAAAAACATAGCATATTTGTGAAAGTGAAACACAATGCTGCTTCCAGAGTGAGGCAGTCATAAATTCAACATCTACTTCAGGGCATTTGACAATGGCCAGTGGCCGCTGGCCAACACAACATGACCTGCTGGCAAAAGGCCAGTAGGATATTTTATTTTCTCAGGGCCTGTGCTTTAAAAAAAAAAAAAACAACCATAGGCCTCCAAAAAATAAAAAAAATGTTGTGGGTTTGTTTCTAACAAGCCTAAGTCCTACAAATCAATGTTTCCTCAGGGCTTGGTCCTCTAACAACAAATCTTACAAATCATCCTCTGCAAAATACTCTGTCATGTCAAGTATCAGTCTGTCCCAGTGGCAGCTTATGTCAGGGGGTGCCTGTCTCTATCACGTTACATACAAATTTCTTATTTTATTTTATTTTTTTAATTAACTGTCCCCCTCCAATACTAGTCAAGATCCCCCCCAAATAAAATTCCCTGTTCAACTGATTCTTTCCCTAGACACCATCCATCAACACAGGCAACCTCCTCAGACCCCTTTTATACCATGTCTTATGGGGAGTTTTTAATTGCATTTATCGTTTATTTTTTATTAACTGTCTCCCCAATCCCAGTAAACAACCCCCCCCAAAAAAAATTCCCTGTTCAACTGATTCTTTCCCCACACTCCACCAACACAGGCACCCTAATGCCCCTTTTGTACTATGCCTTTGGGAAGTAAAATATTTGCAATGTGTTGTGTATAAATTCAATGTTCCCATTGGTTTTAATGGAATGAGCCAGGTGAAAAAAGCTGAAAAACTGCACTTTTAGTAAATTGTTAGCCAAGTGGGAAGTGCCATTATTCACCAATTTCAGTTTGAGGTGAATATTTCCGCCCATCCCTAAGTGTGGAATGGTGGTACCTAGTAGAAGAACTGTGTAACTTTATTGATTTAATTACATGATTTGTGTGGTGGTGGGGGTGATGGCGGCATGTGTAAGCACTCTTCATCTCCAAAAACAAACTTAGAGTCATACTCTTCTGCAGCAGCAGATAATCTTGGCACACTCAATAACACATCAACAGCACTTCTATTATGTACCCCAGAGCACCGGGAACATTTAGAATTACTTTTGCTGCTGCTAGTTGTGTCACGTCTGATCTGTTGATGTTGTGTCTCACAGTCCAACCTGTTGTTGTGCTTCAGGTGGGAACTTATTTATGAGGTGTCTAGGTGAGAGCCTGCTTCACCTCTGCTCACATGCTTCGTATACAGACAACAGGTAGTAACATGCTTAGCTTTTGGATAGTTAACTTCATAGACTGCAGGGTTCCTAAGATGATGCCAGTACTACTACTGGAGCTAGATGTTGCTGAATTTGTACTGCTACTACTAAGTGTCAAAGGTGCTGCACTTCCAAGAGCAGCAGAATCACTAAATGCTAAGGCTATTGATGCTGATAACTTGTGTTGTTGCTGGTGTGGCTGAGCTGGACTTAGAAGTGGTGCTGATGTTTGTGATAACTGACAGGTTGACTGTGTACTTTTTGCCATATTTTGTTGTCCACTATAAGACTTTCCAATTGTTTTCTTTACCAGTTAATAGATAGGCAGTGTGCTCCTTTTCAGTGGTGGAAGATTGAGCCTTTGCCTTTAAGCTAACTTTCTAGCCATGGCGTCATCTTTCTCACTCTCAACTTCATCTGTATCTGAAGAAGAGAAGAATGCTGGAGGGATATATTCTAGATCTACATCATCGTCAGTCATTAGGTCATCCTCAGCATTGCCTGCCTCTACTTTCCCACTACTTTTATATTCCTCTAGGCTTTTAGAGGTTTCAAACAATTTCTTAATAATTTTCCCCTTTGAGGGATTTTCACAAGGTTCGCATGCTTGGAACAGCAGTTCCAGGGTCCATACCACTGTTGCAAATGTGAGCAAGTGGCCCTTCTAGAAGGTCAGATTGTAGCTCTAGATAGTCATATTGCAACACTGAGAGACACTGACAACCTTGAGAGGAGTCTCTTGCTAACTTAGCAGAGTCTAGCTGGGTCACCTAGCAAAGAGGGAGGAGATCAGCTAGAAGGGAACCAGGCACATAGCTGGGTGACAGTTAGAAGTGGTTGCAGTGGGGGAGGGAAGAGGAAGAGGGCAGGCAGTCCTGAGTTTTTTCATCCCAACAAATTTGCTCATTTAAGTGAAGATGTTGGGGAGGCAAACCCAGAATTGGAACAGCCGGGAGAACAGCTCCTCTAGCACAGAGGGGGTCCAGAGGAAAGTGAAGCCTAGGCAGGTTGTGGTGGTAGGGGACTCCTTTATTAGGAGAACAGATAGGGTAATCTGTGGCTCTGATCGCAGCAACCAAATGGTTTGCTGTCTCCCGGGTGCCCGGGTTCAGCATGTTGCAGACAGGGTGGACAGATTATTGGGAGGGGCTGGAGAGGCTCCAGCTGTCTTGGTGCATATTGGTACCAATAACAAAGTAAGAGGAAGGTGGAGAGTCCTAAAAGGTAATTTTAGGGATTTAGGCAGTAAGATTAGGAACTGGACCTCCAAGATAGTATTCTCAGAGATACTACCTGTGCCATGCGCTACGCCAGAGAGACAGCAGGAGATTAGGGAGTTCAATGCATGGCTAAAGTCTTGGTGTAAGAAGGAGGGCTTTGGGTTTTTAGAGCACTGGGCTGATTTTGCTTTGGGGTACAATCTCTATAGCAGGGATGGATTGCACCTGAATGCAAGAGGGTCTCAAGTGCTTGGGGAGAGGATGACTAGACGGTTGGAGGAGATTTTAAACTAGGAAGGGGGGGAGGGGCCAATAAATACTGGGACAGATAGTATAGAAAGGGAAGGTGATGTAGTTAATAACCAGGTGGGAGGATCTGGGGGCAGGGTTAGTACAGATGATACAAAAAACTGCAAAACTTAATGCAAAAATATCAGATTTATCTTAAACAGCTTTCAATTATTTGTACATATTTATACATTTCTTGAATACTTTTAAGCCCTTAATGGGCTTAATGCACATTGCTCTGCAATGTGTTAAGAACATTTCTGGCACATAAGGGCTTAAAATGATACGCCTGAATACCAAAACACCTAAATTGTGTTTGAGGGCTTATTATGAGGAGCAATTGCCATTGGGAATGGGTGACTGAATCCACACCATGCTATAAGAAGTGACTTTCTATAAAGATATGATATAACACAGTAAGCCTTGAATACTGGACCATAGCCTGCATTTAGAGTATCTGTCACTACCAAGCATAATCAGTATTATTGTATATAAATTATTGGGTATTTATAAATTATAATACGTTCAGTAACTCTATACAAATTGAGAGGTAAGGCATTCCAAGACTGGTAACAATTAGAATTAACTATTCTTGAGACATGGCTGGAGAGATGGCTCAGTTGGTTAATGCACCAGCTGTAAAATCTCTTCATACCACAAGGTCTCAGGTTCAAGGTCTGGCATCGTTAGCTCAGTCTTTCACCCTTGTGAGGTAGGAAAAATAGTCCAGGACATACTTGAAAACAAGAGATAATCACAATGTATTTTTCCTGGTCAAATACTTTCATGAAAAGGAAAAATTGTGAGGTGCTCTTTTGGTGTTATTCTTCAAAATAAACCTATATGTCGGATACCCCTCTGGCACTCCAACACCTAAAAGACAAAAAGACTTAAAGGGATAGTAATACTTTAAAATTACTAATCCCAATATTTTAGTAGTAAAAAAAAGAAATTATTTGCCCCCAGTGACATCTCTCAAACACTCGCAAAGTTCTCCCCTCCCTCCCCTTTCCCTGAAGTCAGCTTTGTAGCTGACTGCAGGGGAAGCCTGTCCTACGATCTTCCTGCGCGATTGCGTTAATAAAAAAGAAACCATTCACTTAAAAGGTCTTCTATGTGTTCTTGGTTTGGACACATAGAAGACCTTTTTACTATAAAAACATAGCATATTTGTGAAAGTGAAACACAATGCTGCTTCCAGAGTGAGGCAGTCATAAATTCAACATCTACTTCAGGGCATTTGACAATGGCCAGTGGCCACTGGCCAACACAACATGACCTGCTGGCAAAAGGCCAGTAGGATATTTTATTTTCTCAGGGCCTGTGCTTTAAAAAAAAAAACAACAACCATAGGCCTCCAAAAAATAAAAAAAATGTTGTGGGTTTGTTTCTAACAAGCCTAAGTCCTACAAATCAATGTTTCCTCAGGGCTTGGTCCTCTAACAACAAATCTTACAAATCATCCTCTGCAAAATACTCTGTCATGTCAAGTATCAGTCTGTCCCAGTGGCAGCTTATGTCAGGGGGTGCCTGTCTCTATCACGTTACATACAAATTTCTTATTTTATTTTATTTTTTTAATTAACTGTCCCCCTCCAATACTAGTCAAGATCCCCCCCAAATAAAATTCCCTGTTCAACTGATTCTTTCCCTAGACACCACCCATCAACACAGGCAACCTCCTCAGACCCCTTTTATACCATGTCTTATGGGGAGTTTTTAATTGCATTTATCGTTTATTTTTTATTAACTGTCTCCCCAATCCCAGTAAACAACCCCCCCCAAAAAAAATTCCCTGTTCAACTGATTCTTTCCCCACACTCCACCAACACAGGCACCCTAATGCCCCTTTTGTACTATGCCTTTGGGAAGTAAAATATTTGCAATGTGTTGTGTATAAATTCAATGTTCCCATTGGTTTTAATGGAATGAGCCAGGTGAAAAAAGCTGAAAAACTGCACTTTTAGTAAATTGTTAGCCAAGTGGGAAGTGCCATTATTCACCAATTTCAGTTTGAGGTGAATATTTCCGCCCATCCCTAAGTGTGGAATGGTGGTACCTAGTAGAAGAACTGTGTAACTTTATTGATTTAATTACATGATTTGTGTGGTGGTGGGGGTGATGGCGGCATGTGTAAGCACTCTTCATCTCCAAAAACAAACTTAGAGTCATACTCTTCTGCAGCAGCAGATAATCTTGGCACACTCAATAACACATCAACAGCACTTCTATTATGTACCCCAGAGCACCGGGAACATTTAGAATTACTTTTGCTGCTGCTAGTTGTGTCACGTCTGATCTGTTGATGTTGTGTCTCACAGTCCAACCTGTTGTTGTGCTTCAGGTGGGAACTTATTTATGAGGTGTCTAGGTGAGAGCCTGCTTCACCTCTGCTCACACGCTTCGTATACAGACAACAGGTAGTAACATGCTTAGCTTTTGGATAGTTAACTTCATAGACTGCAGGGTTCCTAAGATGATGCCAGTACTACTACTGGAGCTAGATGTTGCTGAATTTGTACTGCTACTACTAAGTGTCAAAGGTGCTGCACTTCCAAGAGCAGCAGAATCACTAAATGCTAAGGCTATTGATGCTGATAACTTGTGTTGTTGCTGGTGTGGCTGAGCTGGACTTAGAAGTGGTGCTGATGTTTGTGATAACTGACAGGTTGACTGTGTACTTTTTGCCATATTTTGTTGTCCACTATAAGACTTTCCAATTGTTTTCTTTACCAGTTAATAGATAGGCAGTGTGCTCCTTTTCAGTGGTGGAAGATTGAGCCTTTGCCTTTAAGCTAACTTTCTAGCCATGGCGTCATCTTTCTCACTCTCAACTTCATCTGTATCTGAAGAAGAGAAGAATGCTGGAGGGATATATTCTAGATCTACATCATCGTCAGTCATTAGGTCATCCTCAGCATTGCCTGCTTCTACTTTCCCACTACTTTTATATTCCTCTAGGCTTTTAGAGGTTTCAAACAATTTCTTAATAATTTTCCCCTTTGAGGGATTTTCACAAGGTTCGCATGCTTGGAACAGCAGTTCCAGGGTCCATACCGCTGTTGCAAATGTGAGCAAGTGGCCCTTCTAGAAGCTCAGATTGTAGCTCTAGATAGTCATATTGCAACACTGAGAGACACTGACAACCTTGAGAGGAGTCTCTTGCTAACTTAGCAGAGTCTAGCTGGGTCACCTAGCAAAGAGGGAGGAGATCAGCTAGAAGGGAACCAGGCACATAGCTGGGTGACAGTTAGAAGTGGTTGCAGTGGGGGAGGGAAGAGGAAGAGGGCAGGCAGTCCTGAGTTTTTTCATCCCAACAAATTTGCTCATTTAAGTGAAGATGTTGGGGAGGCAAACCCAGAATTGGAACAGCCGGGAGAACAGCTCCTCTAGCACAGAGGGGGTCCAGAGGAAAGTGAAGCCTAGGCAGGTTGTGGTGGTAGGGGACTCCTTTATTAGGAGAACAGATAGGGTAATCTGTGGCTCTGATCGCAGCAACCAAATGGTTTGCTGTCTCCCGGGTGCCCGGGTTCAGCATGTTGCAGACAGGGTGGACAGATTATTGGGAGGGGCTGGAGAGGATCCAGCTGTCTTGGTGCATATTGGTACCAATAACAAAGTAAGAGGAAGGTGGAGAGTCCTAAAAGGTAATTTTAGGGATTTAGGCAGTAAGATTAGGAACTGGACCTCCAAGATAGTATTCTCAGAGATACTACCTGTGCCATGCGCTACGCCAGAGAGACAGCAGGAGATTAGGGAGCTCAATGCATGGCTGAAGTCTTGGTGTAAGAAGGAGGGCTTTGGGTTTTTAGAGCACTGGGCTGATTTTGCTTTGGGGTACAATCTCTATAGCAGGGATGGATTGCACCTGAATGCAAGAGGATCTCAAGTGCTTGGGGAGAGGATGACTAGACGGTTGGAGGAGATTTTAAACTAGGAAGGGGGGGAGGGGCCAATAAATACTGGGATAGATAGTATAGAAAGGGAAGGCGATGTAGTTAATAACCAGGTGGGAGGATCTGGGGGCGGGGTTAGTACAGATGATAGGGAGAAGCCTATAAACCACGTCAAAACTAAATCACAAATGGAACACAGCAGTGGCATAAATTGTATGCTTGCAAATGCCAGAAGTTTAACTGGTAAAATAGGGGAACTGGAGCTGGTAGCTGAAATTGAAAACTATGACTTGATAGGCATAACAGAAACATGGTGGGATGACACACATGATTGGTCAATCAATTTGGAGGGCTACATGTTATTTAGAAAAGATAGGTCAAGCAAGTTGCGGGAAGATATATGTGATGACAGTAGTGAACATGTGGAATCCCTGTGGGTTGAAATAGTCACTGGGGGTAAAACTGCCCAGAAAATATTAGTGGGTATTTGTTATAAACCACCAAACATTGGTGACCTTGAAGAATCAAAGCTATTAATGCAAATAGAAAAGGCTTCTCAAATAGGGAGAACTATAATTATGGGGGATTTTAATTATCCAGAAATAGACTGGAAAAGGGGAACAGCTAATTCTGCTAAAATCAGCAAGTTTCTGAACTTGTTGAATGACAATTTTTTGTAACAACTAGTGCAGACCTCAACCAGAGGGAATGCATGTCTGGATTTGGTAATAACTGACAATGAAGAACTTATCTCTAACATCCAAGTTAGGGAGCACTTGGGGAATAGTGACCATAACATGGTATATTTTGAGATTAATTCAAAAAAGCAATTTGGTATGGGTTCCACCAAAACACTGAATTTTAAAAAGGCCAACTTTAGCAGGTTTAATTCATCCCTTGGTCTCATTGACTGGGATAAAATATTTTCAGGAAAAAACACAGAAGGTAAGTGGAATGCCTTCAAAATAACATTGCAAAAATACACACATAAATTTATCCCTGTTGGAAACAAATACAAAAGAAACAAATTAAAACCAATGTGGCTAACCAGTAAAGTAATTCATGAAATAAATAACAAGAAAGCGGCATTTAAACATTACAAAGCTGAGGGATCAGCAGAGGCATTTGCAGAATACAAAAATGTCAACAAAACCTGTTAAAAGGCTATTAAATTAGCTAGACTGGAGAATGAAAAAAA
Source organism: Rhinophrynus dorsalis (assembly GCA_037306005.1). Lineage (NCBI taxonomy): Eukaryota > Metazoa > Chordata > Amphibia > Anura > Rhinophrynidae > Rhinophrynus > Rhinophrynus dorsalis. Next base: position 147,335,152 of record CM074718.1, read on the forward strand.
TATTGCTAAGGAGAGCAAAAGAAACCCAAAAAAATTCTTTAAATACATTAATGGCAAAAAATTAAAGTCTGATAATGTTGGGTCCTTGTTATCTGAAACGGGTAGGATGGTCAGAGGGGACAGAGAGAAGGCAGATATTTTAAATAATTTCTTTTCTTCTGTTTTACCAAGGAAGATCCAATGGACAAGAATCTGCAAGCTACTTTTACAGAACAGTCACAGCAAGCATGGGACTGGCTAACACAAGATAAAGTGTTAAAACAATTGAATGGTGTTACGGTAGACAAAGCTCCGAGGCCAGATGGTATACACCCACGGGTACTTAAAGAGCTAAGCCAGACCCTGGCCAGACCGTTATATTTGATTTTCAGGGATTCTTTTATTTCAGGTATGGTACCCATGGATTGGCGTAAAGCAGATGTGGTGCCCATATTTAAAAAGGGATCAAAGTCACAGCCAGGAAATTACAGACCTGTAAGCTTGACATCTGTGGTAGGGAAGCTGTTTGAAAGGTTGCTAAGGGAATATATTCAAGAATTCTGCTGGAACAGGAATATCATTAGCAATAGCCAACATGGCTTTGTGAAAGACAGGTCTTGTCAAACGAACTTGATCGCATTTTATGAAAAAGTGAGTAATAATATAGATGAGGGAGCGGTGGTTGATGTGATCTATTTAGACTTTGCCAAGGCATTTGATACAGTTCCGCACAAGAGGTTACTGTACAAATTGAATGAAATAGGCCTAGGGGAAAATGTTTGTGTGTGGATCGGAAATTGGCTGAAAGATAGAATGCAAAGAGTGGTAAGTTGGATGGCAAGTTCTCCAGTTGGATAAAAGTGATAAGTGGAGTACCTCAGGTATCTGTCCTGGGTCCTCTTCTTTTTAATTTGTTTATTAATGACCTCCCTGAGGGCATAGGGAGCCATGTATCAGTGTTTGCCGATGACACAAAAGTAAGTAAGGTAATAAAGTCTGAACTGGATGTGTCTTCATTACAAGAGGATTTGGACAAATTGAGTAACTGGGCAGGCAAATGGCAAATGAGATTCAATATAGACAAGTGTAAAGTTATGCATTTTGGGTATAGTAATAAAAATGCAGCATATAGTTTAGATGGTGTTCCTCTGGGGAAATCTACTAATGAAAAGGATTTGGGAGTAATGGTAGACAATAGACTTAGCAGTAGCATGCAGTGCCAGCTGCAAAGGCCAATAAGATATTGGCATGTATTAAAAGGGGTATTGACTCAAGGGAGGAAGATATCATTATGCCTCTTTACAGGTCCATGGTAAGACTCCACCTAGAATATGCTGTTCAATTCTGGGCGCCGTTTCTGAAAAAGGACATTATGGAACTAGAGAAAGTGCAGAGGAGGGCTACAAAACTAGTAAGGGGAATGGAAAGAAAGGGAATGGGAAGAAAGGCTAGAAAAGTTAAACTTGTACACACTAGAGAAACGGCGTCTTAGAGGGGATATGATAACACTATATAAATATGTTCAAGGCCCATATAAAGGGCTCTCCAAAGACCTGTTCATTAACAGAACAGTACACAGGACAAGGGGCCACCCGCTTAGACTTGAGGAAAGGAGATTTAATCTACAACAGCGGAAGGGTTTCTTTACAGTAAGGACAATAAAGGTATGGAATTCACTTCCTGAGGAGGTGGTGCTATCAAATACATTAGATGCCTTTAAAAGGGGCCTGGATACTTATTTAAAAGAGCATACCATAGAGGGCTATGTATGTTAGTATTGGGATTAATATTTAGTTAGGGCTTGTTGATCCAGGGAGAAATCTGATTGCCATTTGGAATCAAGAAGGAACCCCCCCCCCCATTCAAGGCAGAATTTTAAATTGCTATATTGAGGGGGGGGGTTGCCTTCTTTTGGATCAACAATGGTAAACAAGAATAGGAAAAGGGTTGAACTAGATGGACGCAAGTCTTTTTTCAACCTAAATTACTATGTTACTACTATGTTACTATGTTACTACTTTCAGGAGAGGTATTTTTATGCTTCTTTGACTTGTTATCTTCAGGGTTTTTAAATGGTTTATTAATAGTACTTGTTGGTGGTGGTGGAACGTTCAGTGGGACTTTGACAAACTGCATCCTCCTCAGGAGAAAAGGGATCGTCATAATTTATTGCACAAGCTGCAGCAACCATTACTGTAGTCAGTTTTTTGACTACCACATTAATCACATGTCCCTAAAATGCTCCTAATCCTTTTACCCTACCCCTTGTGCATTTTACTGGATTACTCAGCTGTGTGTGTGTTTACTGTAAAGTACACAATAGAACTGATTGTGTGTGATGTCTTGCCTTGGATCTCTAAGTTAACTAAGCTTTAACTGTCTCCACCGCTTGGAGCGGCCACGAAGGCGGCGGCAGTGGAGACACAAATGTCCCATGTCGCTCCTCTTCAGCTGTGTATGGGCCAATGCCCGTAACACACTGAGGGCATTTGAAGTGAGCCTGCCTTTATATAGGGGCAGGCTCACTTCAATTGTCCTCACTGCCATTGGCTGGGATGTTCTTCACATCCCAGCCAATCAGATTCAAGCAGCTGTTCTTGAAAATGATTGGCTGGGATGTGAAGAACATCCCAGCCAATGGCAGTGAGGGCAATATATAAAGGCAGGCTCACTTCAAATGCCCTCAGTGTGTTATGGCATCGGCCCTTACACAGCTGAAGAGGAGTATCAAAGGACATTTGTGTCTCTGCCACTGCCACACTCGAGGCCGCTCTAAGCGGGGGAGACCGTTAAAGCTAAGTTAAATTTTGGGCATTAATGAATCACATTGATTTATGTATATGTGGAGCTTTTTAATTCATTAGCATTTATCCTTTGGGCCATTACATGGAGGCATATATGGGTATATTTATGGAGCACTAATATTTAACCCTTTGAGTGACAGTGAGATACACAACGCATTACTTTGCAATGCGTTGCGTACCCCTCTGCCACTCCAAGGGTTCTGGGATGCATTCTTTCATGCTTCATTTTTATACTTTTATTTAATTTAAGGGGAGAAGGTGGAAGAGAGAAGACAGAACAGAAGGACCAGCAAGCTGAGGATTAATGGTAAGTGTTAATGCAATGTTGCTTTACTTAGTCGGGTTAACCCTATAAATGAGGGTGGGGTAATTATACCTCACTGGCACTCATAGGGTTAATCCTACTAGGATTTGATAGGGCCCCATATCAATACATCCACTGTGGACATTGTTTTTTTTTGCCAGTTAACAGCTGCGTTAGCTGGCAAAAGATCCATTAAGGGACTTTATGGCTAACAAAACTGGGTCTTAAGTTTTGTGCGGTATGTGAGTCCCTTATCGGGTTTTTTCAGCTAACACAGTCCTTTAAATGGCAAAATGGAGTTTTTTTTGTTTTTTTTTAAGGGCCAAAACACACGTTAGTGTTGCGGCTGGCATACTGGATGAACTGCCGTTAGCAGTTCATTCTATGGTCCTTTGTATGGCTTCCTACACATTAAAAAACCCGTTGGTGTTTTTTTTACTTAACGGCTGGCTTCTACCCCTATATCTCTAGATCATTTTAAATGTTAGTGTTCCTTTAATTTTGAAGAGATGTAGCTAGCAGCCAAGAGTTTAAATTGTATTTTGACATATCAAAGTGTCCGCTTGTTTAGTTCACTAAGAATTATATTTGTGACTGTTGTTTTCTATGAACCCTATCTATTGAGCAATTCTGTTTCCTGAAGTTGCAAGAGCTAATAGACATAATTAAAACTGTAATCATGTGTTTTACTCCTTTCAAACATGTGAAGGATTTTGATCAGTCCACTGAGTCTGGTGCCACAGGGGATGGGGGAATATATAGGAAAAGTGAGAGAGGTAAACAGTGTGACTGGACAGCTTTCGTCCTGTAGTGCTCACTTCCTCCTCCTCCTCAGACTCAGTGGACACATAAGGGTCCTTCCAGCGTTCCATTTATTATTTTTAAACCTGCTCATAGTGATAGCAGTCACTATGAGCCTCTCCTGCCTCAATTTTTGCTATAAATACACAGCAGAACAGCCCAGCATTTCAACCTCGCTCTGTAGCTGCTTCTATTGTGTTTCACGTCCTGGAATATGTCACATTTTTATAGCTAAAAGGCAAAAAACACATAAATGAATGGGTGGAAACTTTCTAGCCATTGAAAAAATGGTGAAGAATTTTGGCCAATGGGTGAAAATTTTAAGATTTTAATCACTTATTTTAAAGCAGATATTCCCATGAAAAAGCAGACAACAATGTGTTTTTTCGGAATTTCTCTCGGGAACACGGCGAGAGCTTTCTCCCACCCTTAGTGGTCAAACCAAATATTGATTTGATTTGGATTTTTCTTCTGTTCACTCACTATGCTATTTGTTATTTGATAAGATAAAGATAAACTAATAAAGTACCTATCTATTTTTGTAAGCATTCTTACTTTACAGCATGTTTTCACACTGCCTAACACTTTTGCACATTACTGTATATATCATTTTTTACATAGTATTATTATTAAAAACACAGTATTACACATACTATAAATGAATGGAATGAAACATGTGCGTATGAACAAAATCCAACACTCAGCTGACAAAGATCTAACTACAATTGGGTGTTAGATTTGTTAGCTCACTGAAACTTACCTCTGAGCGGATGGAGCTACTTAGAGGATGGGAGGGAGATGTATTATTCTGGAATAAACAGGTAGGAACCCTAGGATGCAGGGAATCATGACTGAGGGCCAGAGAGGATAAAGGAGAAGATCCTTTACAGAGAAGACTAACAGAATGCAAAGTCCAGAAGTCAGACCAGAGGTCAGGACAGGCTGGGAGTAAGCAGAGTCCAGTAAAGGGGTCAGAGGTCAGGGAAGGCTGAGAGTAAACAGTGTCCAGTAGACAGGCCAGAGGTCAGGGCAGGCTGAGAATAAGCAGTGTCCAGTTAAACAGGCCAGAGGTCAGGGCAGGCTGAGAGAGAGAAGAGTGTCCAATAAACAGACCAGGGGTCAGGGTACCATATGCAGACCAGGGAGATGACCTCCAAGGATGCAGAGAAAATCCAAACGACTGCAAGAGATCCGAAGAAATGTAGACTGGTACAGGCCAAGGTCAAATAATCCTGAAACAGCAAATTCTAATAACTACAACCACTGAGACTCAAGCTAACAACTGAGTACCGAGTCTTAAGAAGCCGGCGGTCGCACAGAGATGACAATGCCGTGACGTCGTGCATGCACATTACTGCCAGGAGTACCCAAGAAGTTCATTATAAGTGCTGGCAAGGACCAGAGAATCAATGGTCACAAATGGAAGGATTGTGACACTGGGTAAACCTAGTCAAGTTCAGATGTTCTGAGTAAGCCTAGTGTCAGTAGAAACACACATTCATTAAAATTGCTGTTAAAAAATGAAATGCTTGCCGCATTTTATTTGCACACCACTGCATTCATACTATAACATTGAATGCATGGGATTTATATTTTGAAAAGTCAGAGAAATTTGCAGCAGAACATTTTGTGAAAAAAAATATTTCTTACGAAAGTTTTTGCCCATAGATAATGCATAAAATATTATTTTTGCCACTGCCAGAAAATTTCCCGCCATTTTCTCCTATGATTTCTTTGACTGCAACATGTCCTACCACAATATTACTTCTTCTGAGTACTTAAGTGGAGAAATAAATAGCTGAAAATAAAATTGTGAGTCCTACATTAACAATATGCCTTGAGAAAATTGTTAGCAGGCTGGGTGCCTTTGTCCTTTGCCAACAACACTAACTTTCTATTTAAGACATTGACACAACCATGCTCTAATAATAACTGCTGCTTGGGATATTCCAGCTGTGTGAATTACAAGACATCAGTTCTTTAACGCCTTAAGGACCATTGCTGTGCCAGGACCATCACGGTGTTCCGGCACTTAAGGACCAGTGACGGTCCTGGTATGGCATGGAGTTCCGGAACCGGAAGCGATAAAAAAAATGCCCCATGGTCCTCAAGTGCCGGCCAGACGTACGCGCGACGATCCTTAAGGGGTTAAAGCCTCTGTTTTCAACAAAAGGGCAGCATGTAAACCACCAACATTTTAGGAAGTTTACTATTCCATAGGCACACTTTTGAATTATTTTTGTGCAGGTTTTGACTTCTTTCTAAGTTTTTCTAAGAACTTAGTAAGTGTGGAATGGTGATATATAGTAGAAAAACTATGTAACTTTATTGATTTAATTACATGATTTGTGTGGTGTTGGGGGTGGTGGTGGTATGTGTAAGCACTCTTGTCATCTCCAAAAACAAACTTAGAGTCATACTGCTATGCAGCAGGAGAAAAAATCCTGGCACAGTCATTAACATGATTGTGTGTCTCACAGTCAGACCTGTGATTGTGCTTCAGGTGGGAACTTCTTTAGGAGGTGCCTAGAGAAGACCCTGCTTCCCCCCACTCACATGCTGCTTACACAGGCAACAGATAGCAACATGCTTAGCTTTTGGATAGTGATGTCTTGCCTTGGATTTCTAAAAAATACTCTATCTCATCTAGTATTAGTCTGCGTCTGTCACAAATCACACCAGTGTAAGAAATTCAATCTGTAGCCCCTCTTACCAAGAGTACATTTATTCTTTGGGGGTTGGTTGTAACTAAGAAAATACACAGATAAGGGATTATAATAAAGATGATTGTATTATATACAGAATCAAAATACTGTTACAGTTTGGATGATATATACATGAATAAAATAATATCAGGAGTAACAGAAATGAGAAAAATGGAATGATAGTGATACCAGTAAATTATATGATGACAGTCTCCTTACACCCTCCAGCACAGCTCTTGGTTTCTGGTGTTCTCTGCTGGGCTCACATCTGGATTCTCAAGGACAGGTCTTCCTCTCACATGCTGTTCTTCTCTTGTTCTCTCTTACTGCTCTCCCATGATATTCTCCTTTACTGCTCTTCTGGTTCCACCAAAAATACTCCTCCTTTATACCATTTTTCATATCAGTTAGGTCACTCACCACACCCACTTGCAAATTCATGGTGGCCTTAAATAGATATTATTGAGGGGGGAAGACTCAAGGAACAGGTTTATCAGAAGCATTTGGTTTCTTATCTGAACTCTTTGTTTAGTTGACAAACAAAAAGAAACAAAAAGACTGTTTGGACATCTGTCCTCACTCCTTTCTTATTTAAGTAGGACAGACCTTCCTTTGAGTTCTCAAACACCTAACTAAGGAAGTACATCCTGTCGAATCCTTTGAAGCAACCTTTATTGATCTCATGCTTTCTTCCCCTGGAGTTTGGGAAAGCTGAAATTGCCTTGAATTCTTAATTAAGAAAATAGAATTCCCACTGTTCCAAGCCATAATACAGATCTATTTTGTAGCTGTATATATATATATATATATATATATATATATCCACAGACAAACCACTGTTATAAGTCATATTTGATCAATTTGACTTTCTTACACCAGGGTCTATCCCTATCACTGTCAAAAACTAAAACAAAATTAATACTCCCTTTTTGACTGCTTTTTTCCCCAGACTCCCCTAGGACATAGATTACAGCCAGATCAGGAAAAAACTTGCCTGTGTCTTCTCATTCAGTCACTCAGAATTTGGGGGGTATCTGGAGTAATTCTCCTTTGCTCCCTTCTCACACACAGACTCCCATAGGAAAATGATAACAGCCAGATGAGGATTTGCCTATGTTTACTTGGTGCCACAGCCAGGGCAGGAAGAAACTTGGATCTCCTCTGCCTGTGAGTTCCCAACCAGTCACACAGAAATTTGGGGTAATTCTCCTTTGCTCCCTTCTCACACCCCAGACTACCCTGTCAGAGATAACAGCCAAATCAAAAAGGAACTTTGATCACAGCTGCCTGTGTCTACACAATCATCCCCCTAGACTCCCGTAGGAGTAGCCAGATCGAATAAACTTGTAACATATGGCTGTATGTGTCTTCCCAATCAGTCACACTGAATTTTGGGGACTGATAACATATTCCCTGCCTACAAGACTCCAAAACTAAGCTTCAATTCCACTTTATTAGTGTGCGTTCTCTAGCTCAAAAATGTGCTGCATTCTCTTCCTCCCACAAACACAGAATGGCATGCTTTGAGAGCCTGACACCCTTTTTTATGCCTATAAGAAAAAAAAGAGAAAATTGCCATGTGGTAGGGAAAAAATCTACCTTTTAAATGCAAATAGCTAGGTCAAAAAAGCGGGAAAACTGCACTTTTCACAAAATATTTTCCACTTGGCAAAAACAGTGGAATGTTGTTTTTTTTAGTTTGTTTTTCAGTTTAAACAATTTATTTTATTTTTTTTTTTTTGCAAATAAATTACTCAGTATCTTAAAGGAACAAACATCAAAAGTGAAATTGGGTCATGTAATTTTATATATCATATACTTCCAGTTGTAAAATGTAGTTTTATGTTAGATCTAAAATCCTAAATGTGAATTTGCAATGCATGTGTAGACTATCCTATCCTATATAATAATTTGCTAAGGATGTTTGTCAGAAGCCGTCATGCACAGTAAAGATGGCAGTGCGAGCTGCAGTCATGCACAGTACAGACTGCGTGCGCAGTGGCTGATACTGAGAGGGGTGCTCCGAATTTAGATCAGAGTCCTCTCTGCTCCCCTTCCTTCAACCGCTTGGTCCCAGGAAGGTGCGCAGAGAGGACTACGCTCTGAATACGGAGCGCCCTGTTCCGTATCAGCAGCAGAGCGTTCAGCCAGTCAGTACTGCGCATGACTGCAGTGCGGCCACTGACAAGACAGGATCCGGCCTGTTCCTGGGTGGCACTGTGGCCCATGTAAACAGGCTTTTCAACTAGTATAGACATAATTTGGTTGAATGTTTGAACACAGCTAAAGCTGTTAATGTGTTGAGATTAGAATTGCTCTTCTATGATCTTCTATTTAGAAATGCTGATCTCTTATCTCATAGACATTAACAGACAATAAAACAATATCACTTCTGAAGCACATGTCAAGATTGCTATTATAAAATGAGCCCTGGAAAAGGCAGAAATGGGTGCCCCCACAGAACAAGAAGAATAGATTTTAGGCCTCAGATTTTAGGCCTCAGAAAGAAACAGATAATTTTACAGAAGCTAGCACAGAATACAAGGTATTTAAAGGGATAAAAATACTTAAATATTACTAATCCCCATATTGTAGCCATGGTAAAAAGAATGTAATTGTCCCCAGTGTCATCTCTCAAACCTTTATGGTTTGAGAGATAACCGAAGGCAAAGTCCCCCCCCCTTCCCTGAAGTCAGCGTTGTACTGACTGCAGGGGAAGCCTGTCGTACGACAGGCTTGCGGCTCTGCAGCAGACTTGAGATTGCGTTAGTAAAAAAGAATTATTTCACTGAAACAGTCTTCTACATGTGTTTGGTTTGCAAGCACACATAGAAAACAGTTTCAGTGAAATAATTCTTTATTACTAACGCAACCTGGTGTAAATAAGACCAGATATCCCTGCAGTCAGCTACATTGCTGACTTCAGGGAAGGGGGAGGGAGGGGAGAACTTTGCGTTTGGTAATCTGTCAAACCATAAAGATTTGAGAGATGGCACTGGGGACAATTCAATTCTTTTTACCATGGCTACAATATGGGGATTAGTAATATTTAAGTATTACTATCCCTTTAAGAGTGTATATCTCTAGATCATTTTAGATGTTAGCATTCCTTTAAAGGGATAGTAATGTTTCAAAAAAACAGCAGCTCCAATTATATAGTATTTGGGCCATGGAGAGTGTTATTTCAATACTGTCAGAGTTGTCGTTCAAGAGTAATTGAATGATAAAGTATCCCCCTCCCCGTTTACTGATGTAACACTGCTTACCTCAGAGCAGCAGGGTGGTGTCCAGGTGGATCACAGAGAGGGACAATCTTCAATTAGCATAATGGAAAAACTTGTCAAGTGGGTCAGGGTTTTCATTGTTCTCATAATAAAAAGATTGTCCCTTGTTGTGAGCTGTCTGGTCTCAAGACCAGATCCCATATCTGAGGGGAGGCGGCTTACACTAGGTAAAAGAGGCAGGAGGGGGATACTTTATTATTCAATTGCTCTTGAACTACAACTCTGGCAGTATTGCGATAACACTGTCCATGCCCAAATACTATGGAGATTAATTGGAGCTGCTGTTTTTGTGAAACATTACTATCCCTTTAATTTTGAAGCAATGTGCTGGAAATGCCTCTAGCAGCCAAGGGCTTACATTATATTTTGACATATCAAAGTGTCAGCTTGTTTAGTTCACTGATAATTATATTTGTGACTGTTGTTCTGTTTCTTATGAACCCTATCTATTGAGCAGTTCTGTTTCCTGAAGTTGCAAGAGCTAACAGACATAATTAAAATTGTAATCATGTGTTTTACTCCTTTCAAACATGTGAAGGATTTTGATCAGTCCACTGAGTCTGGTGGTGGTGTCTCAGGGGATGGGGGAGTATATAGGAAAACTGAGAGAGGTAAACAGTGTGACTGGTGAGCAATTCTGGAGCAAACAAACTGCACCATAGGGGAGAAATAACAATTAACACAATTCACAATTAACATAAACAAAAAAATGTTACTAGACACAAGTTAATGAATCTATATTAAAAACATTTGAAAAATAAAAGTCACCACTCAAAGAAATACTCCGTTTTCTTAGAAGTGATAGAATCTACAAAACTGGTGCAGCAGGACTTCGTACGGGTAGGATATTCCCACTAAATCTCCAGTAAAAATATTTCACTGGCTTATACTAGCCAGCACGAAACAGGTTGAGCTAATAAGTAACCATTATTAGATGTTATTGTGCTTTTGATATGTTATTCAATATAAAAATGTTTTTAAAATAAATATAATAAGCCATACAGAGCACCTTGTATGGGAAGTACACATACGAGAAATCCATCAGTTAATAGAACAATCATCTGATTGATCTCATTGCATTTGAACCTGGTGGAAACCATTGTAACACCAGCACTAGGGTGAGGTCCAGTGTTTGCTCTCGAGCTGTGGAGGCAAGTCTGTGATGTTTGCTGTAGGCACTAAAGAACATAAGATATACTACACTTAGAGACTGTGTGTTACTTTTTTTTTCTTTTATAATTCACAATGCGATAAATAGGATTTTAACCCCTTGAAATATAGAGGTGTCTTGAATGCATTACAATAATTCAAAGCGATAAAACGTGCCATTTGAATATATGGGAATTGTTATTTCTCCCCTGTGGTGCCTCTGGTTTGCACTAGAATTGCTCTAGTTTTCTTGTAGTTCATCAATCTCCATTTATAATCTTGTAAAGGCAAGGTATACTATTCTGTGAAGCTGAGTATCCATTCACATAAATAATTAGTAATGTTACTTTTTAACATAGTATTAATGTTGATGAGGCTGAAAAAAAGATATATCCATCAATTTCAGCCTTTGCCACAATACCCTTGTTGATTCAGAAGAAGGCAAAAAAATCCTATAGAAGCAGTTTCCAGTTAAGACCCAAGTGGGTAGAAAAAAATCCTTTGTGACTCCAAAAGGCAGACATGTACCTGGGAGAGGGGCAAAGCCAGAATATGATCCCAAGGCCACCCCACCCACAGCATCTATGTTTAAATGGAGGGGGCAAGTGCCCCCTTGCCCCCCCCCCTCAGGATATCCATGGTGCCTTTGTGTTTTGTCTACAACACTAACTTCCTGCTTGTGTAACATTGGTACAGCCGACCTTGAAAAATAATTGCAGCTTGGTATATTCCAGCAGGGTTCAACATATAACATCAGTTTTTTTAAAACCTCTATTTTCAACAGAAGAAAAGGGTAGCATGGCAACTGCCAACATACTGGCACTTTTACTATTCCACAGGAGTACTTTTGGATTATTTTTGTGAAGGTTTTGAATCAGTAAGTGTGGGTTAGCAGTACATAGTGGAAGAACTGTGCAACTTTATTGCTTTAATGACATGACTTGTGGAGGTGGTGTGGTGGTAGTGGTATGTTTGGGCACTCTATGAATCTTGTCATTTCCATCAACAAACTTACAATCATACTCCTCTGCAGTAGGAGCACAAAACCTTGGCACATGCTCTGAGACATCAAAAGCACTTCTATTATGTGTCCCAGAGCCCCATGAAATTTTAGTGCTTCTGCTACTGCTAGTTGTGGCATCTCTGCCATGCTGATGGTGTGTCTCCCAATCAGACCTATGGCTGTACTTCAGGTGGGATCTCTAAGAGGATATTCTTAGGTGTGACCCTGCTTTCCCTTGCTCATATGCTTGTTACACAAATTACAGAGAACATCATGTTTAGCTTTTGGATAGTGAGTGATATATCTCCATACAGACAGAGGGGTTTCTGAGGGGCTACTACTTCTGGCACTAGATATTGCAATTGTATTAGTTGGTATCAAAGGTGCTGCACTTCCAACAGCAGCAGATGCACTCATCATAGCTAGGGTTGTGGATGTTGATGAATTGTGTTGTGTTTCTGATTACTCTGGGTGGGGGTTAGACTTGTAAGAGGTGACAGTGGTGATTATGACTGACAGGATGGTTGTGTATTTTTATTCATTTTTACTTGTTCAGAGTCAGACTTGCCAATTGATTTCTCAAACAGTTAATAAACAGGCACAGTGCTCATTTTCAGTGGTGGAAGATTGAGCCTTTTCCGTTGAGCTTATTTTCTGGCCATGTTAAATTCTCTCAGCTTCATCTGTATCTGAAAAAGAGGAGGCTGCTGGAGGGATATATTCTCAATCAACATCATCATCGATAATTAGGTCATCCTCAGCACTGCCTGCCACTTCTTCCCTACTACTTTTATATAGCTCTAGGCTTTTTGAAGTCTCAGACACATTCTTTTTACTTTTCCCCATAGAGAGATTTTCAGCACATTCTCCACTAGTTTGATGGCTGTGTCTTTCACTGTCAGGTACAACAGTTGGTTTAACTGCTACACCTTCTGCCGTTACACTATCAACACTAGAATGTCACTCATTGTCATCTTAAATGTTCTTACATTTTTTATGTAGCCCCTCACAATTTTCCTGTTTGCATGACTGAGACTGTTGAACTTTGACTTCCTGAAACATATCTCGGCAGTTTTTATCCCAGTCTATGGAGAACTTGACTGCAAAGGATGTTGGTCATGTGAGTAATCCAGCCAACAGGAAGAGCCCTGGGCTGGAACTTTCCAGAACAGTGTGAGAGACAGAGGGAGAAGGATTTGCTGCAGCAGTGAAAGTGTGTGTGAGGCCTAAATCTACTGATCCAGTGTGCGCTACTGTGCTGATCCAGTGAAACCTGTGGAGCAGGATGCAGACACAGCAAATGGCTGACAACCCCTGGAGCTTTTTTTCTGTTCTGTGAATCTGGGTGGTAAGAAGTATTTGCTCCTCATGCCCCACTGACAGGGCGTTCTATTCATTACTGACACTAATAAAACCTCACAAAACTTTTCTACAGCCATATAAAAGGCTGTCAGGCTATCACAGCAGCCATTTTGTGTTTGTGAGAGGAGAGAGCAGCATGTTTTTGAGTTACAGAAGAAAGGCAAATAAAGGGGAATTGAAGCTTAGTTTAGGGAGTCATTTTGGTAGGACATTTGTTCTCTGTAGTAGGGGAGTCTGGGGGCACAATAGGGAGAAGAAGGGAAGAAGGAGGTTGACCCAAAATACCCCAAAATTTGGTGTGACTGACTAGCAAGATACAGACAGCTGGGGTCCAAATTGGTTGCTGATTTTACTTTTATCGTCTCTGTGCTGTTTATTTTGTTTTTTAGTTATATATATTTTTTTTCAACTAACTGTGATAAGATATGGTGGACAACTTAAAAAAATAAAATAAATAAAAATAAAAAAATAAAAAAAACTTAAACAAATAAATATATTAGACAGCTGACTGGAAGCTCTTGATAGAGAGCAGATGACATTGAGAATTTTGTTGAAGGCCAAGGCAAGACATTGCACTCCATCAGTTGTGTACTGTAGAGAGTAAAAACACACACAGTAGTTGAGTAATGTCTAGCAAATGCACAAGAGGGAGGGGGGGAAAAGGTGGAGGAAGTGTACGGGCATGGGAGTAAAGTGTAAGTGCAAAAATTGACTGCAGCAATCGTTGCTGCAGCATGTGCAATAAATTATGATGATCCCTCTCCTCCCAGTGTGGATACAATTTGTCAAGATCCCACCACCCCTACCATACACATCCTCCACATTATAGGTTGTACATTATTTTTTTATCACTTGACATCATCATGAATATGTGTCAGTGTCACTTAAGCAGGAAGTAAGTGTTGTGGGCAAAGAACAAATGCACTCTGCATGCTAGCACAGTTTTCAAGGTATATGTTGCTGTCGGACTCACAACTTTGACTTCCAGCCTCTTATTTCTCCACTACAGCCCTCATAAGAAGTAATATTGTGCTGGGAAATGTTGCACATAGGAAAAAAATGTGTTGAAATAGGAGAAAAATGTGTTCAATAGGCAAAAATGTGGTAGAATGTGCAAAAAATGTGATAGAATAGGAGAATAATGTGTTGGAATAGGCAAAAAATTTGCTGGACTAGGTGCAAAGGAGGAACATTTTGCATTAGAGAAATAGAGAAAACTTTAGCGAAAAAAGTGTAAAACCGTCCGTTTTTTGCAAAAAGTCATGCAGGAAATTTTTGTCACTTTTCGCCCACTCCTAGTGTTTGGCTTTAACATGTTTGATTTAAATGTCCTGGTGTCTGTGTTTCATGTGTTTTATCAGGGTGGTTGTGCCAAGGTGTGTTCCCTCCTTTCCCCTTCTCACTGACATGTCACAAATTGTGTACAGTGCCGTTGGTGATGACTGCACTGTGCCTGCTTCAAGAGAAAAATAGTCCCAAAACCATGACTTCAGGGGGGAGGGAAAAGGTGGAACAGATTGAGAAGAATGGACTCTCTTTTCCTCCACATTCCCCTTCACTGTTTTTGGCAGTGGATAATGTTGCTGCAGTTACTGCTCTGCCTCAGATTCAGCACTGCAACTAGGACCTGGAGTATTGTTGCTGCTGGCAGATTTACCATTACTGCTACTACTACTACTAACACCAACACATCAAGTTCAGCAGAGTCTTCCTCCTCACAGTCACAAGTAATATGAGGATACTGATTACCCCTTCCTTCACTCCTAATGCTAAAAAGCTATTGGACCTTCTTAGTAGTAGTACTGGCACTGGCAGGAATGCTTGGAGTGCCCTGCTGTCACACTTGACATCATCTTCTCCTTTCCCCCCTACTGAGTATTACAAGACACACTAGCAGTAGGTTCAGCACTGGTGGCAGCAGGTTTGGCACTGGCAGCAGGCACAGCACTGGTGGCAACAGGGGCAGCACGTCTGACAGCAGGCACAGCACTGGTGGCAGCAGGTTCAGCACTGGCAGCAGGCACAGCACTGGTGACAGCAGGGGCAGCGCTGGCAGCAGGTACAGCAAGTGACAGCAGAGACAGCACAGTAATGGTGTTAGCAGTAACAGCGGCAGCATGTCTGACAGCAGGCACAGCACTAGTGGCAGCAGGGGCAGCATATCTGGCAGCAGGTACAGCAATGGTGGCAGCAGGGGCAGCACGTCTTGCAGCAGGCACAGGGAGCTGACCTGTCCTGCTCTCAATAGTACTACCCTTCTCTTCCTCTCTTGCCATTGATTTCCTCAAGATCCCTAGGGGTCATTTAGGGGGACTGGACAGCATTGGTTCAGTAGTGCTCACTTCCTCCTTCTCCGCAAAAAAGTGACAATAACATGGTTTTCGCTGAATTTGTCGAGTGAAAACGGCAACAATTTTCACTCACCCCTAATCATGTGTTGCAACCCTCTGGTGTATGCCAAACCACAAATATTTTTAAAAAACTGATGTGCATAGAAGGTGGTTAGTGTCATGAACAAAGAACAGGAAACAACAAGAATGTTCTCCTGAACACATATGTGAACAAGTTGCAAGAATGCACACTATATGACTATCACTGCTCACTGGTTATCTTTTCCATCAGTGGACAGCAGTATGCAGCAGGTTACCACCAATTTTGCATCTGACACTAATAGTAAAGGCCATCAGCAGGGTAGTCCATACCATCAGCATGACACAATGCATAGTCCAGAGATACACTCAACAAACTTCACTCATTACGATACTGAAGAATGCATGCATGGCTTTAAAAGACAATTGTTACGGTTTTCTGACACTCAGACGAGGTTTTAAGTAAAAACACAGTTTTATTGAAATGAAAACAAGGTATAGCACCCCTGGGGGCCAGGAATGGCATAGACAGAAATGGTAATAGACAGAAATAAGCACAAAATATCAGCCTATAATGTACTGGATATAGGATGAACAAGGGTTAATGCGTAAACCACTGATCAGTCACAATGATAGTAATCAGCCAACGCCCAGATGAACCTATAAGTCTCTGAGGGTGCTATAGGCAATGTAGTAGGCTTGTACAAATCACTCTCATATAGCTGTATAGTAGGACGCCCAAGTAGACAGCACAGATATAACCAGAGCTGAGCGATTCCTCCTAGAGGAGTATGATGGAGTACAGCCACTGCTGGAGCAAGAGAATGGAACCTGAATTGCCCTGAGTATTCGCAACTGGAAATATCCCTGCATGCCAACGGAGACTAGAGCCAGGCCACCCTCTGGGTGCCAATCGGAATCGACACTGCACAAGCAACAACGAGCCATGCACAGATAGTGCGGTCGGTAGTAAAACACACTGAGCAATAGACCAGAGCCGAGACACCCTTCCGGTGCCGTTACGGGACAACACGCTGCAAGAGCATACAGGAGGCCACTAGCACCGGGAGGTGCACCTACGGTACAGCCACGTACCGGAACGGATATTGCTTTGCTTGTGTTAATGGATAGGCTAGGTCACAAGGCACGGCTCAGTAAGTGTTAATGGCTCAGATAGGTAGTATCGGCTTGGCAAGTGTACTGAGGGCTCAATAACGGAGGCAACACACACAGCAAGGTATTGGGCAGGTTCAGACATGAGACAGCAGCTTAGCAAGGCTACAACAGCTCGGTTAACGGAGGCCACAGCACCGCACAGCAAAGAAGTGATAAAACAGAGCACTACTAAGCACAGTTCAGAATGTCGCTGGTAGGCGATCAGGATCCACAGGAACTCAGGAAACCAATGAGGAGCAGGAAGCACAGCTGGAACCGGGTCAATCACGGATCAGGAACGTCAGGCAAGCCAGGTCAAATCACGGAGCAGGAACGTCAGCCAGAACCGGGTCGAGTCACCGAGCAGGAACATCAGGCAAGCCGGGTCGATACACGGAGCAGGAACGTCAGCCAAAGCAGGGTCCAATCATGGAACAGGAACGGAGAATGGTCAAATGAGCCGAGTCGGTACACAGGAACGCAGTAACACAGCAAGAAGGCTCAAACTCAGGAACACCACGAAAGGGCACCAGGCAGATGTCATAGGCCCAGTATCCTGGGCGGGCCAATCAGCCTGCTCCAATGCACAGGTACCATCAGTGTGACTGACAGGGGATCACGGGTACCGTGATAACAATCCTTCAAAGCTGTAGATGTAGCAAGGCATAGATGAATAGCTTCTACCTCGCTCATTTTAAGTGGGCTTTGTGTTGCTGAAAATGGCTCCAATATATGCCATGAATAGCAAATATAGTGAATATTCCCTGCTCAGCACATACCCTAAATCTAATTATTACTTGATTCCTCAGAATCCTAAACCTTAAAAGAAATGCTAAATATCATGCACAAAATCTATACACATTTTATAGGGTCCTATAGTGCTTTCAAATCACAATGCAAAAGCATAACCACTTGCCCCAACACCAGCTTAAAATAGTGGTCTGTACCAGGTAGAATTCCACATTGTACATTCTGAACCAACTGTATGAGCAGAACAAAGTCATTTCAGGTACAGAGGTCTACTTTATGTGTCATCTGGTTAATGGAAGATAACGTGTGTCATGGGCTGCTGGTCAGGAAGGGGTGCTGAACATAGCAGCAAAAGTAAATAAATAAAGTGGAATCCAGTGAGCAAGATAACCAGCACACACAAACAATTAAAGGGAACACAATCATATATATATATATATATACATACAAGGAACATGCAGTAGAAATGCACAACAAAACATTCAATTAAACAGAAAAGGGCAGGGCCTCTGGGCACTGGGAACTAGGCCTCTGGGCAATGGGAAATAGGCCTCTGGGCACTGGGAACTGGGCCCTGCATACAGGGAGCAGCAAGCTCAGGAACACAGGAGGGAGGCACAGGAAAGCAACCAGTTCAGGCACACAGGACGGCAACTGCCAGCTCAGGAGCACAGGAGGGCAACTGCCAATCCATGAACACAGAGAGCAACTGCCAATTCAGGAACACAGGAGGGCAACTGCCAATTCAGGAACATAGGAAGGCAACTGTCAATTCAGGAACACAGGAAGGCAGCTGCCAATTCAGGAACACAGGAGAGCAACTGCAAATTCAGGAACACATGAGGGAAACTGCCAGCTCAGGAACTCAGGGGTACAACTGGCTCAAGGAACTAAGGGAGCAGCTAGCTCAAGGAACTGATCTGAACTAACCAGTATAATCTAGCCCTGAGCAAGGGGAGAGACTGAACTAAATAGGGAGGATGTGATTGCAAGGTAGGGACAGCTGGGAACAGAATTAGGCCAGCTGGGAACAGAATCAGATCTATTTAGTTTGTGTGCAGCAGCCTACAACAGCACCAAGGGATTGCAGTGGCACTGTGAGGAACTGCACCAGACTGAGGAGAGGACAGAATCCTGACAATCTATGAGCTCCTGAAGCCCTTTGAGGAGGCTAACTTGCTGGTTAGCCATGCCGGTGTGACTGATATATTTACTACAGAAAAAAAGAAGAGCGTGACAGATGATTTGTACAATAATGACAACACAAATATTAACCATCTGGTGTATAACATGCTATTATGTTTTAAGCAGGATCTTCACATAGTCGACATTTTAAATTAATGAGCAATACATACTTGCTACATTGTTAGACACCTGCTTTAAACATAAAACTTCAGAATTTGTGCCAAGATGTGTGCAGTAGCACTCTGAGGATTCTTTGAAAGCAGGTAAAGAAATCCTGAATGAATTAGTGAAATATTGCTTTGCAGAGGATGAGTGAGAGAAATGTAGGGATGCAACTACAAGAAATCATAGTGAAATTATGGTCCAGGCATGGGAAGACGTAGGAAAGTCTTCTAGTGAACCACCTCTGTAATCATTAATTCCCCCACCAGCTGATAGTGATTCCGTTGATGAAAGGATGTGGCAGTTTATGTCCACCCTTTGCACACTGTGTAGTGTGCTGATTGCTGACCACACATGGCAATGTGGTGGAGTATAATTGCAAGCATGAAATAAAGCAGCATCTGAGGAGATTTAATCCCACAGAATACACTAAGCTTGTGGCAGGGAGGATTCATCATCATTATTATAAAGTCTGCTAGTGGTAACGAGGACAAGGGGCATAGTGACAGCAGTACTTGTTTTTTTGGGGTATAATCCGACATTGCGGACCTAGTAAGCATCAAGGTGTTTGCTTGTAGTTGTGCCATTTGATTGATGTGAGTGCAAATGTGTCCATTGTTGCCATTCCTTCCCCTATTTCACAACCTTCCTACATACACATGTTGCACATTGCATTTTCTGATATAATCACAGTTCCTTTCTGCTCTCAAGGGGAAAAAATATATTCCAACAACACACTAATGATTTTGGATGAAGTGCATGAGGAGAAGCATTATTTATTGACCAGCTTCTTTTCTCCAGACATACCGGAAGTGTTGGCCAGGGATAATTGCAGTGCTTCTACTGCCTCAGGTGCATCACTGGAGCTAGTGGCAAATCTCATATCACTGCTCTTGATCCCATTCCCCAGGAGCTGCCTAATCATCCTGCTAGCTACTTAGACAACTCATCAGCAGCAGCATGAACAGCATTCACAAATCCCGCAATGTCAACAATGTCAACATTGCATTTGCCAGTGGCCACCAAAAAATACCTGCTGGCACTAGGCCAATACAGCATATATGTTTTTTTTGTCTCTAGGCTTGTTCGTAGTAAACCAGAGGCCTATGAAAAACTATTTTTGTTTCTAACAAGCCTAAGTCTACAAATCAATGATTCTTCAGAGCTGGTTCCTTGGGTCTTGTGACTCTAACGAACCTGAGTCCAACAAATCACTGGTTACTCAGGGCTTGTCCCTCTAACAAACCTTAGCCCAACAATCACCGTTTCCTCAGGATTTGTTCCTCTAATAAATCTGAATCCAGCAAATCACTGGCTCCTCAGGGCTCGTGCCTCTAATAAGCCTGTGCCCAACAAATCACTTTTTCCTCAGGACTTCTGCCTCTAAGAAGCCTGAGTCCAACAAATCACTGGTTCATCAGTGCTTCTGTCTCTAACAAGCCAAATTCAAACAGATGTTTCCTCAGGACTTGGGCTTAACAAGTCTAAGCCCTACAAATCAATGTGTCCTCAGGATTTAAGTCTAACAAGTCTAAGTCCTACAAATCAATTGTTCCTCAGGACTTGGGCCTTGTAACGGTTTGTTCGACACACAGACACAGTAGGTTTGGATAAAACACAATTTTATTAAACAATAAAGAACACAATAACCCTCACAGGTCCTGTAATAAATACATAATATAGTACAGCCACAGAGGTAGGCCCACACAGGTCAAGTATATGTAGATAGTTCATAGAACAATATACTGACACAGGTCAGGCAGATCTTGTGTGAGTCCCAGTTTGTCAGTACTGAATGGGTTAATATTAGGCAGAGAATGTTGACAGGCCCTAATAGTGCAAGGCCCTTTAAGAAGCTCAAACAGAGGTGAGAGCTTCAACTCGAGTAACGCCCAAGATAATGGATACCAGATAATTGTGGGCTGCCGTAGCAGTAACGGAGACTGAGCAACTTGAGCACTGCCGTAGCAGTAACGGAGACTAAGCAACTTGAACACTGCCGTAGCAGTAACGGTATCACGGTGCCCGTGACTTGCTGCCTTTTCCTGTCAGTTACCTGAATAGGCTCTCCATTGGCTGTCTGCTTTCAACCCGCCCAGTATTGCCTATTTAGACTTTCATGGTGTCTCTATGTCGCCTGCACCTGCATTGTGTTCCTGAGCTTCCTGGGCCATTACCTATCTATGCTCTCCAGCGTTCGCCTGAGTTCCTGTCTGACAGCTTCCTAGGTTCCAGCTTCCGTTCCTGATCCGGTTGGGGTTGCTGTTCCTGCTGCCGTTCCTGCTCCGGTTGACTGCCATCGATGATCCTGTTTCCTGTCCTGTACCGGCTGTGTTCCTGCTCCTGGATGCCTGCAGAGTGTCTCCTTCCTCCAGTCGCCATTGGCGACATTTTCATTCACTTTCTTTGTGTAACTCCAGTATGCGGGTACTGGTTCTCTCCATTCTAACCGGCTGCTTGCTGCGTTCCTTACAGCACTGGTAGAGATTGTGTACTCCAGTACGCGGGTACTGGTTCGCTCCATGTTCACCGGCTGCTTGCTGCGTTCCTTACAGCACCGGTAGAGATTGTGTACTCCAGTACGCGGGTACTGGTTCGCCCCATGTTCACCGGCTGCTTGCTGCATTCCTTACAGCACCGGTAGAGATTGTGTAACTCCAGTACGCGGGTACTGGTTCGCTCCATGTTCGCCGGCTGCTTGCTGCTTTCCTTACAGCACCGGTAGAGATTGTGTAACCCCAGTACGTGGGTACTGGTTTGCTCCATGTTAACCGGCTGCTTGCTGCGTTCCTTACAGCACCGGTAGAGATTGTGTAACTCCAGTACGCGGGTACTGGTTCGCTTCATGTTAACCGGCTGCTTGCTGCTTTCCTTACAGCATCGGTAGAGATTGTGTAACTCCAGTACGCGGGTACTGGTTCGCTCCATGCTAACCGGCTGCTTGCTGCATTCCTTACAGCACCAGTACAGACTGGTTACCCAGTACGCGGGTACTGGTTCGCTCCATTATTCGTTTAGTGTTCTCTACATCTTAATACTCAGTTGGCCTCTGTCTGCCCATCATAGGCGACTGACTAGCTACACCTTTATGCCAGTCTCTGAGGCCATCCCTGTCTGTGTTCCAGTACTTGCAGTCTCCAGGCTGCCTTGCCCGGTATATTGGTAAGGCAGGTAAAACCTATTCCATCTTGTGCCAGTCTAAAGTTGCCTTACCCGGTATTGGCAAGGCCGGTAGAGCCTCATTCCTCATTGTACGATCCTCAAGGCTGCCTTGCCCGGTATATTGGCAAGGCCGGTAGAACCTCATTACTCGTTGTACCGGTCTCAAGGCTGCCTTGCTCGGTATATTGGCAAGGCCGGTAGAGCCTCCATCTCCTCGGTTGCTAGCCTTCCAGGCTGCCTTGCCAGGTATATTGGTAAGGCCGGTAGAACCTATTCCATCTTGTGCCAGTCTAAGGTTGCCTTACCCGGTACTGGCAAGGCCGGTAGAGCCTGTCTTACATTCTGTATGCCACTACTCACTATGACTATGTACTGAAGATATATGTTACATGTGTATGCTAACCCACGAGGGTTTCCTTTAAACTTTTCAATAAAGTTGTGTTTTTATCTTAACTCTGTGTCTGAGAGTCATAACAAACCGTGACAAATGGAGACTGAGCAACTTAAACACTGCCGTAGCAGTAATGGAGACCGAGCAACTTGAGCACTGCCGTACCATTAACGGAGACTGAGCAACTTGAGCACCGCCGTGGCAGTAACAGAGACTAAGCAACTGGACTCTGCCGTAGTATTAACGGAGTCTGAGAAACTGGAGCACTGCCGTAGCAGTAACGGAGACTGAGCAGCTTGAGCACTGCCGTGGCAGTAACGGAGACTAAGCAACTGGATACTGCCGTAGCAGTAACAGAGACTGAGCAGCTTGAGCACTGCCGTAGCAGTAACGGAATCTGGTTAACGTGAGCACTGCAGTAGCAATAACGGAAACTGAGCAACTCGCCCTGAGAGGCACCCAACCTGGAACTGCACGTAAGGCAGACAAATAGGAATGTCACCTGGGCGACACGGAGGCAACCGAGACCAATCTGCAGAGCTGTCCGGAGACAGCGAGGGACTAGCGCTGTCCTAACCGGAGACCGGTCAGAGAGTGTAGAGGGGGCACGGCCCCACAGCAGCCCAACTGGGCAGGATCCACACAGAGCAGGAACGTAGGACAGTCTGAGTCAGTACACCGTGCAGGAACATCAGCCAATCCAAGTCGATACACAGAGCAGGAACGTCAGCCAATCCAAGTCAGTACATGGAGCAAGAACGTCAACTGGACTGGGTCGGTACACGGAGCAGGAACGTCAGCCAAGCCAGGTCGATACACAGGAGACAAGAAGCAGAATGGTCAGGCAGTCCGGGTTGGTGCACAGGCAGGAAACAAGATGCAGAGTAGTCAGGCAGGCCGTGTCGATACACTGAGAGCCCACAAGGATCAGGAACAAGCGCTGGTACTGGAACACCACGAAAGGGCACCAGAGAGGTGCCAGAACCCAGCATTTAAGGACAAATGCTGGGCGGGACAACAACAGAGCAGCCAATTGCGGAAGCAGGAGTGGAATATTGACAGAATGTCACCAAATAGCACGGGTATCGTGATAGGCCTCTAACAAGTCTAAGTCCTACAAAGCATTGTTTCCTCAGGGCTTGGGCCTCTGACAAGTCTAAGTCCTACAAAACAATGTTTCCTCAGGGCTTTGAATAGCAAGTATAAGGCCTACAAATCATTTTCCTTTCAGATCATTCGTTTGGCTAATGTGAGTCCTGCACAGTGCAGAGCACACACATATATTGTTCATATTTTTTAAGCCTGCTGCTATGCTGCTTACTACCCATTGTTTATAATGAGAAATAAAGAAATCATTTAAAAAAAAGGGTTAGGAGGAGGAGAGGGATCACCGTAATTTATTGCACATGATGTCTGATCCCTCCGCATGTCCACTGGTAACTGGTAGACAGAGATCCCCATATATAATGTCCTTGTTTCACATGAAGCCAACGAATCACACTGCACTGTATCCACCCCAGTCTTGTTCAGCTGGCAGCAGCAGAACTATACTACACTGTCTGCCAGCCCAGCCTTGTTCTGTTTATCACCATAGAACCACACTGCACTATCTGTCATTCCAGTCTTGTTCCACTGTCAGACACATAAACACAAGACACTGTCTGCCAGGCAAGCCTTATCCTACTGGTAGCCACAAAAACACACACTACACTGTCTGTCAGCCCAGCCTTGTTCTACTGGTAGCCACAGACCCATGCTATATTGTAGGTCAGCCCAGCCTTGTTCCACTGGTAGCCACAAGTCCCCACATACAATGTCTGATAACCCAGTCTTTGTCTACTGATAACCACATAATGACACTATACTCTCTGACAGCCCAGACTTATTCTATGAATAGTTAAAGATATCTACACACAATATCTGACCCCCCAGCCTGGTTTCACTGCCCGATGGTCATTAAAAATCTCAAAATTACTGTCTGACCCCCAAACCTTTTTCCACTGCCCTGTTGGTAGTTGTAAAACCACACACTGTCTGCTTCCTCATCCGTGTCCCAGTAGTAGCCACAGAATCAAACATACACTGTCTGGCAGTTCCTGCAGTTCTGGCAGTTCCTGCTATGTTTGTCTATCACTCTTCCCAATACTACTGTGTGTGAGCCGGGCAGAGAGTGTGTGCAGCTGTCTGTGTACCACTAAATGCTCTTAATTCCAGCATCTCCATTGAGAAGTAACAGCAATTAGTGGAGCACACTGTCTCACACACACAGTAGCATTTGGTGGAGAGTGGATGGCACTGGAATGATAACTCTCAGTGGGTGGTGACAGTAGAGTTGAAAGAGGACAGCCTCATAATGGTTGAAGGACAGGTCTCCATGTGAGTGAACAGGGAGTGGGTGTAGGAGACTGGGAATGGGGAAACTGGCTTGTTTTTTGAGTGCCGGAGTGGTGTAAAGTCGATTGCGTCATGCATATACTGCAGGTTTGCATTGATTCCTGTGCAGTCTTGAAAAATGAAATTTTCACGTGTCTCTGATTTAAAGGGATATGTGGTCACCTTATAGGGGGACACAATTCGGTAGTGAGGAGAGGAGATGGTAGGTGAAAATATGGAGTTGGTCAGAATGTGGTATGTTGAGTGGAGATGGTAAGTCACAATGTGGGGGAACAATCTCATAGAGTAGAGGAGAGATGATGGGTCACAATGCAGGGGGGTCATAACATGGTGTGTGGATGGAAGACAGCAGGTCACAATGGGTCGAGGGGTAAAAATTAGGGATGGGCGAAACTTTTCACCTCAAACTGAAATGGTACTGTCAGCTTGGCGAAAAATTTCCTGTGAAAAAAAGTGCTGTTTTCACTTTTTTTGCCTCGCTCGTTACATTGAAATCAATGGAAAGAACATTTTTTCTCCACCACACAAAAGTTTTCTCTTCTTTTCTACAGCCATATACAATGGTGTCATGCTCTCATAGCATGCTTTTCTGTGTTTGTGAGAGGAGAGAGCATCCTGTTTATAAGATAAAGAAGTTAGGCAAATAAAGGGGAATTGAAGCTTAGTTTAGGGAGTTATTTAGGTAGGACATTTGTTAGGGGGGTCTGGGGGCACACTGAGGGAGCAGAAGAAAGGAAGGAGGTTGACCCAAAATACCCCAAAATGTGGTGTGACTGACTGGCAAGAGACATGCAGCTGGGGTCCAAATTGCTTGCTGATTTTGCTTTTATTGTGTCTGTACTGGGGAAGTCTAGGGAAAGAAGTTGTTGGTTTTGTTTTACAGGGTTGGCAACTTAAAAAAAAATAAAAAAATAAATAAAATAAAACATACAAAAAATAATTAAACAAATAAATATACTAGAAAGCTGACTGGGAGCCTGATGTGAGCTCTGTGACTGAGGAAGACTTGATAGACAGCAGATGACATAGAGAATTTTGTTGAGGGCCAAGGCAAGACATCAAAGTGTGTACTGTACAGAGTAAAAACACACACAGTAGTTGAGTAATGTCCAGTAAATGTACAAGCAGGAGGGGAAAGGTGGAGCATTGCAGGGACGTGGGAGTAAAGTGGTAGTACAAAAAGTGACTGCAGCAATGGTTGCCACAGGACGTGCAATAAATGATGATCCCTCTCATCTCTGGGTGGATGCAGTTTGTCAAGGTCCCACCAATCACACCATGCCAGTCCCCCCACTACCACTACCATACACATCTGCCATTTTGTAGGTTGTACTTTAAATTTTTTTTATCACTTGACATCATCATGAATATGTGCCAGTGTCACTTAAGCTGCAAGTTATTGTTGCGGGCAAAGGACAAATGCACTCTGCATGCTAACACATTTTTCAAGGTATATGTTGCAGTAGGACTCACAACTTTGACTTCCAGCCACTTATTTCTCCACTACAGCCCTCAGAAGTAATATTGTGCTGGGAAATGTTGGACCATAGGGAACATAGGCAAAAATGTGTTGGAATGGGAGAAAAATGTGTTGGAATAGGAGAAAAATGCATTGGAATAAGCAAAAAAAAATGCTGGAATAGGAGAAAAGGAGGAACATTTTGCATTGGAGTAAATAAGAAAACTTTCATGAAAAAAAGAAAAAAAATCATCCCTTTTTTGCGAAAAGTCATGCAGGAAATTTTTCTCACTTTTCGCCCACCTGGGCTTTCCTTAAATCA
This sequence comes from Rhinophrynus dorsalis, assembly GCA_037306005.1. Classification (NCBI taxonomy): domain Eukaryota; kingdom Metazoa; phylum Chordata; class Amphibia; order Anura; family Rhinophrynidae; genus Rhinophrynus; species Rhinophrynus dorsalis. Next base: position 147,361,892 of record CM074718.1, read on the forward strand.
CATCCTGTTTGCAGCCCCTGAGTACCAAAAGTCAACATCTCTGATAAACAGGGTATTTTTCCTGTATTCTTAGTATATTTTCTAATAGTGTCCTTAAAAAGGTTTTAAAAGTCAGATTTATGTAAAGAAAACAAGGTTTAAACACTTTTAATGCACTATAGATTTCTACTAGTGGTATTGGCAATGGAAAATTCATATATGAAAGATGCTGATTTTTCATTTTTAAAAGTGGTAGTCAGAGATGCTCAACTAGGATGGAATAGGGTGCAATCTCTTTTAGTTCATAAATGCAGTGCACAGCAAATAAATATCCTGAAGGATATCATACTGGACCTGCCCAGCCATGAAAAGCCCTGCAAATCCTCTCTAAATGAGAGAAGCAGCCAATCCCAGAAGTATACTTCCCCCTTTTTGGGCATTATCAGTGAGGTGCAGCTGAACTCTCTAGGTACCCATGACAATGTATCCACATCTTGAATCCCCTATTAACCTTAGACAGATGCTCAGCTAGGCATTACTGGTGTTATATGCAAGGTCCAATCTCTTTTAGCTCACAAGTCCTATATACAGAAAAGAAATATCATGAAACATATCAGTCTGGTCCTGCTGAGATGACAGTCCTGCCACAATCTGCCAGACAATTCCTCTCTGAATAAGAGAAGCATCCAACCGCCATAAACACATTATATTGAAATTTTCGTTAAAAAACAACAACTTTTCTTTCCCAGCGGCATAACTTGAAGATAAGCAACTTGTGCAGTCTTTGCTAAATGATCTTCTAGCCTCACTCTTTCTCCTATATAATATATTCTAAATGCAGATGCTTGAGTCATTTTGATTTCACCTATATTAAATCATTTATCTTCCCTCTTCTGCTGAAATCACTCTCCTGGCTCCTGAATATATAAAGAATAAACTATAAAATCCTCCTCCTCTCCTTCATATATCGACTCATTGCGGATTCCATTTCATTACATTAATTTGTCATTTATAATGTACAGCTTTCAATGAAACTTTCATAAAAGCCTTCGACTTTCCAGTGGGATAATAGACAGATATGCATTTTCTCCACACCTCTGCTACTGCAACCTTATGCTCACTAAATGCAGTGACCTCATATATTTTCCTTCCTTTCATGCTGAAAACCTTTTCCTGTTTTCCAATTAAGTCATACAATCTTCCACTATCTTTCATAATTGTTTTTTAATAATTGCGCTGAGACCTTTACACACCTGAAAGGTTTTCTCTAATTATCTGATGCTTCTAGAATAAACTGCCACTCAGTATACACTAACCCTCCACTCTTACTAGTTTCAAGACCTATCTCAGTAATTGTCAGACATCTGCCCTAAGTATTACATCTAATTATAAATGACCTAATGGCTCTGTGAGTTTCCATACTACTACCTATATAATCTAAGCTCTTGTCTCCCAATGTTTAAGTAATTTCCTGTAGCAGATACAAAAGTTTATACTAAAATGTGTTTGAAGCATTGTGTTTACCAGTTTCTCTAAAAAAAAAAAAAAAATACAAAATAAAAAACATGGGTGAAACCTCTGAAATCATTGTGAAACCATAATGATCAAACTCCTTAATCCAATGGATGCTAGGGTGGTCTCAGACTCACTGCTTTAAAATGTCATGGTGACCTCTTACTTACATGCAATTGAAAATGGAGCATATTTTCTCAGTTTACTTTTTCATGTTTCTCAGGTAATTTCTGGGTTTTACTGTCTTTTCCAGGATTTATTTTTCTCTCTTCTGGTCTCTCTTGTCTCCGTCTTGGTGTTACACCCTTTTCTTGGGCTTATATCAAGAACCGACACTCTTGTGTCAGTTCGCGATCAAAGCGTTCTTGTCTGGGCTAGAGACTGGGTACCCAAACTATCCTACAAACTATGGACATTTTGCCCTATTGGGACCCTATTCGGAGACTGATTTGATGACTCTTCAAACCAGAGTCGTACACTAAAATAGACACAGGGTGAATGGGCAGCTTGATACATAGAGCTGCCATGGGTTACAGTCATGTACGAGTGTATTAAGTTTGGTTTTATGTATTGTCAAATATTGTATGTGTTTAATTGTACTTGTCCAATTCAAAGGTTTGTGCACTCAACAACTACCAGGTATGCAAATATCTTCCATAGCCTAACATGGGGAATGGTAGGCAGATCAGTGATTGGTCAGGGTTGGAGCAGGACATTCAAAATAGTCAAACAAAGGCTCCAACCTTGGGCCCTTGTCCCTAGGGTGTGTATTGTAGCCACTTCAGCCATTGTCTGTGTTGTACTGTATTGAGACCCCCTGTGGTGTGTTAATTTAATCACGTCTGGGTCATTGTATTTATTAAGACCATCTGATGTGTTGTGATTGAATTATGTTCCCCATTGTAACTGGTTTCCCCATGAGTTTCAATGTGCTTGCTGTGTACAAATATGTGTGGTTTGGTGCAATAAAGATGAGAGTTACTTTTGCAGTCAGTAAGCGTTCTGGAGTCTTATGTTCTCATGGTATTAAAGAGGCCACACTGACGCCCATCTGAGCTGAGTATCCTGCATCTTTCGACTGTCTGTTGCCAGCATCCTGGGACCCAACTTTGGATGCTGTCAGGCGGCAACATGGACGTGTCCCTGCTAATTCAAGTTCCTGCGATCCTTTGATTCGAGCTACGGAGTGCTCAAATCTGCTTGGCGACCGCTACCTTTGTTCCTGCTACACTTTCCCTGTTTCTCGTAGCCCAGGAGTAGAGGCCTCACTCTCTTCTCCCCGGTTTTCCAGTTCTGTGAGGCTCAACTGCTCGTGAGCTCTGTCGACCCCTCCTCGATCCGCTTCTTTCTATGTAGAGTCTACTACACCGGGGTTCGACGCAACTTTGAGTCGACCACCCGACCATTTATCTGCTCAACCGATGCATCTGACAGGCGCCAGTCTGGCGTTGAGATGGAAATATGGAATATTCATTTGCCCACACCGCTTCAATGATCCTTGAGGGAAACATTCCCTTTCCAATGGCCCTCTGAAAAGATTCAATACCTTGGGATCTTGTTATCCCCTGACCTGACTCATGTGGTGACTCTCAATTTTGAATCTTTCCTTCAAACCATTTTAGATGACCTTCAGAGATGGAATAAACTATATGTGTCCTGGTTTGGCAGAGTGACGTTGATAAAAACGATAACACTACCTAAAATGTTATATATCTTTAAGACCATTCCATTGAATTTCTCCCCCGCTCAAATTGCTAAGCTCAAGTCCTCTATTAATGCTTTTGTATGGCCATACACAATACCTCAACTGCCTGCCACTCTCCTTTATCTCCCAGAGTTGCAAGGTGGCCCTACCTCACATTCATCACTATTACACAGCTACCGCAGTATTATTTCTCTTAGTTTATGTGACATCCCACGAAAACGACTGGGTACAGGCTACATGTTTATACATTGCGCCCAGTACATTTGAGAATATTTTTAGGACCTGCCCAAAATATAGACCAACCTCCTTGAGGTCTCAACCAGTGCTCTCCCACTTGGTGGGACTTTGGGATCTTTTTAATTCTACAACAGATCCTGCTCCCTTTCACTCTCCTTTGCTCTCCGTCTGTGGTAACCTGGGTTTTCTTCCCGGTTTGCAGGGTAAGCCTTTTGCACTTTTGAAAAAGAAGAGTATTTGAAAACTACAGTCTCTCCTGTCTTCCACTGGTGTTTCTGCTTTTGAGACTCTTCTGGAAAATACTCCCTTCCACCCTCTCTTGTGTGGCATTACTTCCAGGTCTAGCATTACCTCAATACGCTGGTAACTTGGGGATATGTCCACAGAGATCTGACAACTTTTGAGATAGTATTCCATGCAGGAACCCTCAGATTCATATCTCTCACTAAATTATACAGATTTACCCATCTTTAATCACAGATGGGAAATAGACTTGCAAGTATTCTTTCCTGTTAAGCGCTGGTTCCTAATATTATGTGACCTACTTAAATGCACTGAAAATACCCTAATGAAGGAATCCAGTTACAAACTTTTCACCAAATGATACTACACTCTGGTTTTGCTTCACAAGTTCTCTTCCTCTGTTTCTTCCCTCTGCTGGAGATGTTCTGAGGAAGAGGGTACAATATTTCATATCTGGTGGACTTGTCCGTGTATTGCTGAATACTGGGAGGATCTCTTACCCTGTATCAACCTCATCTTATCACAACTTGAGAATGGACCACATATTTTTGGGGGAGATTCACTAAGCAGTGATAAAGAGGTGATAAAGTGGAGATAACATCTCCAGTTTATCAATTCTCCAATTCCTATGTTATTCTATGGAGACTATGCTTTAAGATTTATTTAGCTTTGGAGATCTTAGTGAATAGGCTCCATGGAATAACATAGGAACTGGAGAAGTGATATCACTGAAGAAGTCATCTCCATTTTATCACCTCTTTATCATCGTTTAGTGAATCTCCACCCATGTCTCTTCCTCTCCATGTCTGCACCACCCTTGGTTCCTAAACACTGTAGGACCCTTTTCACGTTTATGCTGCACACTGCAAGATATAATATTCCACAGTTTTGAAAGTCTACTTCTCCCCCCCAGTTGCATGGTTGGCCAGGGTGAGTGGTATTTAGGAACTGGAAAAGACACATGCCTCCTCCACAGATTCTATGGGATCCTTCAAGGGCATTTGGTCTCCCTGGCAGAAGTATTGTGAGTTGCTGTCCCTCCAGGAGTCTGACTGAGTAGCTGGGCCTCAAGATTGTTCCCCACTTAGGACTTCCCCCACTACTCCCCTGGTGTTGCATTGAAATTGTACCAATATTGTTGTTGAATAATTGTTAAGTGTGCTGCAGGATTGGGTACCCTTTGCCAGTGATGGCCGGAATAGTACGTGGCTGGATGGGGTTGAGTTGGGCTGTGGTCGGGCCTGGGTCTCTGTCCCTCTTCCCCTTCTGGTTTCTGGGAGTGCATTGTTTGTTTCTTTACTTCTCTCTGATTTCTTCTCTTTCATTTTAATTTCTTTCTTTCTTACTATGTTTTCTCTTACCTTTAACATTTTCTTCTAAATTGGATATTCAAATTTTAGTGGGTAGACTTTAGGATGTTGGACTAACATGTCACTGACATCATTCTACTACATTACATCTGGTTTGCCCCTATGATGATTGTAGCCACATCAAAATTAAATCACAAATTGAACACAGCAGTGGCATAAATTGTATGCTTGCAAATGCCAGAAGTTTAACTGGTAAAATAGGGGAACTGGAGCTGGTAGCTGAAATTGAAAACTATGACTTGATAGGCATAACAGAAACATGGTGGGATGACACACATGATTGGTCAATCAATTTGGAGGGCTACATGTTATTTAGAAAAGATAGGTCAAGCAAAAGAGGTGGTGGGGTCTGTCTGTATATCAAACCAGCATTATTGCCTCAATTGCAGGAAGATATATGTGATGACAGTAGTGAACATGTGGAATCCCTGTGGGTTGAAATAGTCACTGGGGGTAAAACTGCCCAGAAAATATTAGTGGGTATTTGTTATAAAGCACCAAACATTGCTGACCTTGAAGAATCACAGCTATTAATGCAAATAGAAAAGGCTTCCCAAACAGGGAGAACTATAATTATGGGGGATTTTAATTATCCAGAAATAGACTGGAAAAATGGAACAGCAAACTCTGCTAAAAGCAGCAAGTTTCTGAACCTGTTGAATGACAATTTTTTGTCACAACTAGTGCAGAGATCAACCAGAGGGAATACATGTCTGGATTTGGTAGTAACTGACAATGAAGAACTTATCTCTAACATCCAAGTAACGGAGCACTTGGGGAATAGTGACCATAACATGGTATCGTTTGAGATTAATTCAAAAAAACAATTTGATATGGGTTCCACCAAAACACTGAATTTTAAAAAGGCCAACTTTAGCAGGTTTAATTCATCCCTTGGTCTCGTTGACTGGGATAAAACATTTTCAGGAAAAAACACAGAAGGTAAGTGGAATGCCTTCAAAATAACATTGCAAAAATACACATATAAATTTATCCCTGTTGGAAACAAATACAAAAGAAGCAAATTAAAACCAATGTGGCTAACCAGTAAAGTAATCCATGAAATAAATAACAAGAAAGAGGCATTTAAACATTACAAAGCTGAGGGATCAGCAGAGGCATTTGCAGAATACAAAAATGTCAACAAAACCTGTAAAAAGGCTATTAAATTAGCTAGACTGGAGAATGAAAAAATATTGCTAAGGAGAGCAAAAGCAACCCAAAAAAATTCTTTAAATACATTAATGGCAAAAAATTAAAGTCTGATAATGTTGGGTCCTTGTTATCTGAAACGGGTGAGATGGTCAAAGGGGACAGAGAGAAGGCAGATATTTTAAATAATTTCTTTTCTTCTGTTTTTACCAAGGAAGACCCATTGGACAAGAATCTGCAAACTACTTTTACAGAACAGTCACAGCAAGCATGGGACTGGCTAACACAAGAAAAAGTGTTAAAACAATTGAATGGTGTCAAGGTAGACAAAGCTCCGGGGCCAGATGGTATACACCCACGGGTACTTAAAGAGCTAAGCCAGACCCTGGCCAGACCAATATATCTGATTTTCAGGGATTCTTTTATTTCTGGTATGGTGCCCATGGATTGGCGTAAAGCAGATGTGGTGCCCATATTTAAAAAGGGATCAAAGTCCCAGCCAGGAAATTACAGACCTGTAAGTTTGACATCTGTGGTAGGGAAGCTGTTTGAAAGGTTGCTAAGGGAATATATTCAAGAATTCTGCTGGAACAGGAATATCATTAGCAATAGCCAACATGGCTTTGTGAAAGATAGATCTTGTCAAACGAACTTGATCGCATTTTATGAAAAAGTAAGTAATAATATAGATGAGGGAGTGGCGGTTGACGTGATCTATTTAGACTTTGCCAAGGCATTTGATACAGTTCCGCACAAGAGGTTACTGTACAAATTGAATGAAATAGGACTAGGGGAAAATGTTTGTGTGTGGATTGGAAATTGGCTGAAAGATAGCATGCAAAGAGTGGTAGTAAATGGCAAGTTCTCCAGTTGGATAAACGTGATAAGTGGAGTGCCTCAGGGATCTGTCCTGGGTCCTCTTCTTTTTAATTTGTTTATTAATGACCTCCCAGAGGGCATAGGAAGCCATGTATCAGTGTTTGCCGATGACACAAAATTAAGTAAGGTAATAAAGTCTGAACTGGATGTGTCTTCATTACAAGAGGATTTGGACAAATTGAGTAACTGGGCAGGCAAATGAGATTCAATATAGACAAGTGTAAAGTTATGCATTTTGGGTATAATAATAAAAATGCAACATATAGTTTAAATGGTGTTTCTCTGGGGAAATCTACTAATGAAAAGGATTTGGGAGTAATGGTAGACAATAGACTTAACAGTAGCATGCAGTGCCAGCTGGCAGCTGCAAAGGCCAATAAGATATTGGCATGTATTAAAAGGGGTATTGACTCAAGGGAGGAAGATATAATTATGCCTCTTTACAGGTCCATGGTAAGACCCCACCTAGAATATGCTGTTCAATTCTGGGCGCCCTTTCTGAAGAAGGACATTATGGAACTAGAGAAAGTGCAGAGGAGGGCTACAAAACTAGTAAGGGGAATGGAAAGTTTTAGTTATGAAGAGAGGCTAGAAAAGTTAAACTTGTACACACTAGAGAAACGGCGTCTTAGAGGGGATATGATAACACTATATAAATATGTTCAAGGCCCATATAAAGGGCTTTCAAAAGACCTGTTCATTAACAGAACAGTACACAGGACAAGGGGCCACCCGCTTAGACTTGAGGAAAGGAGATTTAATCTACAGCAGCGGAAGGGTTTCTTTACAGTAAGGACAATAAAGGTATGGAATGCACTTCCGGAGGAGGTGGTGCTATCAAATACATTAGATGCCTTTAAAAGGGGCCTGGATACTTATTTAAAAGAGCATAATATAGAGGGCTATGTACGTTAGTATTGGGATTAATATTTAGTTAGGGCTTGTTGATCCAGGGAGAAGTCTGATTGCCATTTGGAGTCAGATGCCTTCTTTTGGGTCAGCGATGGTAAACAGGAATAGGAAAAGGGTTGAACTGGATGGACGCAAGTCTTTTTTCAACCTAAATTACTATGTAACTATGTAATGTGTTCTGAATTTTGGATAAAGTGTATGATATTGCTTGCCATGATTTTTGGAATGTAACTTACATGCCAATTTTTATTGATGACTGTAACTGACAGCATTCTTCATTATTATTATTTTTACTAGCATCCACAAACCCTTGTCATCATACTCTTATGAACCCTGTTTGCTGAAAAAACATCCTATTTTATGGATTTACCAAGATCCACATGTGAAAAAACGAGGAACAAGCTTTCAAATACAGCTGTCCCTTGTGCAACATTGTGTGCCGTGTCTAGTATGAACCACAATGTGCTACATCTGCATTTAGAACAAGCTTTCTGACTTACACAATAATCATTGGCAAATGATTAAAATGTTCTTGTTTTTTTCAAGTATTGATTAATATGTCCTAATTCTCTCAGCTCTAAACATTACTTATTGCTCTTAGTTGTGTTCCAGTTATAAAAATATATATATTTCTTTAACTAATAGTCCTATTTAAACATGGAACATTACATGAAAACTCCCACCTTTATCATGTCAGATCTTTATATAAAATTCATATAGCTTCACAATACTCAGGATTTGTTAACTGATCTTTAAAGGCACTGGAGATTCAATCTGTGACAGCAGCCACATCATACTGCTCTGTTATTGACTTTAGTAAGATTACAGGCTTCTGGGCTGAAACATGTCTTTCTAACTGAAATTTGCTTTAAAAGAAAATCATGTCAGATTTAAAGGGATAGTAATACCTAAAATGTAAAAAAAAATATGTTGTAGGGTTTATCCCCCTGAGTAAAACAAGAGTACTCCCACTGCTGAAAGATGTTTCATTCAAAAGTTATTAATTTTCAAAGTTGAATTTTTTAGGTGCAATATCACAGTGGCCTGAAATTGTAGAGTGGCGCTGTTGCTACACGATCCTATGGACAGCTCTGGTCTCAGGACCATAAATCTCCATAGGATGGTGTAGCAACAGCACCACTCTACAATTTCAGGCCACTGTGATATTGCACCTAAAAAATTCAACTTTGAAAATTAATAACTTTTGAATGAAACATCTTTCAGCAGTGGGAGTACTCTTGTTTTACTCAGGGGGATAAACCCTACAACATATTTTTTTTTACATTTTAGGTATTACTATCCCTTTAAAGTGGTCTTGACACAATGAATGGTCCTTAACGGAAAACAAACCATGACAGTCCTGGACCTTCATGGGTCGTTAAGGGGTTAACTAAGAAGAACTGGAGCAATGATTGAGTAAACTAACTGCAACCAACTGCCACAAATTTTCATTCATTTAAATAGGGCTTTTAACCCTTTATATCAGGGATGTCCAAAGTTTTTTCCTAGACAGCTACTACTAAATAATGCAACTAAATTACAAAAAAAATCCACAAAATGCTAATTTAAACTGACTATTGTATGTAATCATCTATTGTAGCTATTTGAAAAGAAACTTGGCACTCTAGGATACTGACATAGGCAATAAATGCAAGCAGTTCCAACAGAATTACACTGCATCTTATTTATTCATGTAAATACTGAGTATTAACCCTTTGCGGGCCAGAGAAGTATCCAATGAAAAATCCATAATGTTGTGAAATGGATAGGATACACCCACCCACTGGATCACACCCTGAGAGGTATCCTTTTAAAAGGTTGTGTTTAAAAGATTGTGCGATTACACACCGCATTAAGCATGTCACCAAGATGAAAAGGGCGACATGAGAATCTCGTCCTGCATAAAAGCGTGAGATTCTCATTTCGCCTCCTTTAACAGCACAGCATTGCCCGTATGTTAGGCTGCACTGAGTCGCAACATCGGGTTAAACAGCCAGTTTAGAATCGAATACCGATAGTAATAAAGACAGTATAGTAAGCATGCTGAGCCCCATCCATCAGATAGCAGGTAATACACTTACCTTCTGATACTCACCCAGTGCTATAATCTTTGAGTTTTTCCTTGTCACTGTCAGTGTGCTCCTTGAACAGATGCAGCAGGCAGTGGTTGCCCTATTGTTTGTAATGTCCTGGAGGTTTGTATCAGAGTTTCCCAGTTCCCTGGCCTGAGCCAAGCCAATCTCTTTTTTGGTCAAAGGATTTGGATACAAAAGCTGTATGTTCTTCCATGGCTGCTGCCCTGTGATCTTACAGTATCTATCCATAGAGATCCAATTGCTTATCACTGGGAGATTTAAACATCCCCAGCCAGGCTCTTTTACATCTAATATGCGGGCAATGCTGCACCATTTAAGGAAGCAACGTGAGAATCTCAAGTTTTTATGCAGGGCAAGATTCATCCCGGTGACATGCTTAATGCGGCATGTAGCTGCACAATCTCTTACACAAGACCTTGAACCATGTGAATTACTGTAAGAAGCAGGGCAAGCCTGACATACTAATGACTTATTCAGCACCAACACAGAGAGACCTTTTGCCCCATTGTTTGTGAGTGTAAATCTGTCTTTCTTTTACCACCATTGTGTATGTTATATTATATATATTATCTGTTGGGCTGTTTTTTTTTTTTTTGTTTCTGTTAGCACATTATTAAGACATACACTGCACTAGTGAGAGTTGTGCATATCATGTGGATATATACATTCCCTAACAATGCACTGACTTTTCATGGACACTATCTACACTGATTACACTCATTTATATGTCTAATTAGTTGACTCTGTAAAGCATTCATTGTCTTCTTTTAAGTATTATTATGTTTTACTCCTGAAGATTGTTATTATTTAATGGAATTTGGATATTCCTGCTTTATATGCTAGAGAGATCTCCAGTGCACTGGAGACCATTCCTGTACTTGAGAGATTAAAAGCCTCATTTAAATCAACAGGCCGTTTTGTCTACTATGGTGCAGCTTAGTTCCCCAGCATTGCTCCTATTCTTCTTAGTACATCAGCTTCAATGAGAATTACTGCTATTAATCAATTCACATATTGTTTTTAAACTACTGATATCTGCTTATCTACATAAGACATTTGTGGAGAGTTTTGCTTTATTTCTGCATCTCCCTTTTCTCTACTTTCTGCATAATTTACAATGTATTCTGGGACAACTTCTTTCTAGGTTCTCATTACCAAAAAATTGCTGTTGGGTTCCCTAGGAAGACTCCAATGCAGAATTGTTCTATATTTCTGAAATCACAGAGCAATAAATGTTTTTATGAACAGGATGGATAGATATATTTTAGAAAGACAGACGAACTGTGTCAGCAGCTTGAGACCTAGGGGGAGATGCACTGAGGTGTAATAAAGAGGTGATAAACGGGGTGATAAAGTGGCGATGACTCCTCCAGTGCTCTAAACTATCTAAAACTTATGTTATTCTATAGAATCAATGCAGATTTCTCCAGCTTTAGAGATCTTAGTGCATTGGCTCTATAGAATACCACTGGAATAGCATACCTGAGAACTCTTTGACTCCCTGTAGAGGTATCATGTGCTGCTGACTGGGGGATGTCAATGACGTGATTTATGTATAATGGGTGTGGGGCTTAACTGGGTGGGCTGGGCTTAGGGGGCTATGCATGTGTCAAAAAGGGGGTGGGAAAGAGGAGAAGTGTGAGGGAAGTGGGAGGAACAGGGTGGGAACGAGAAGAAACTCATCATCTCCAGAAAATCAGCCTCTTCCATGGAGACCCTGTAATTCAGTGTGAGAACCGGAGTCTCAGGGGCAGATCCGAAGAGTTCCTAGGTATGGGAATTAGATAAGTGATATCACTGGAGAACTCATCTCCACATTATCACCTTTTTATGACACCTTTGTGTATTACCCTCTGCTGTATTATTGACTGTAAAATAATGCAAAACCTATAACACTTTGCCTTAAATATTAAAATGAATGATACTGATAAAGAATTGAACAAATAGTCCTTATATGCACACCAGACTTTACCAATTAATCCTTTGAGTGCTGGGGGTTACAAAGCAAGGCATTATACCAACCCCCCTTTGGCACTCAAAGAGTTAAATACTTATCTTCTTTTAGAAAACCATTTCTTACAGCAGCACTGTATGTGTATATAATTTCCTACTTCTTTTGTGCATGACTTTTCGAGACACATCATTCTTAAGTGAATTTTTACCTCTTTTGAGACTACAAATCTAGAACAGATGAATAATGCAAGTATGGTATCTTGACAGTTCATGTAAAAACATCCCCCTCTTCTACAATAAGTATAATATCTGTGCTGGCCGAACGAAAATGCATTCAGCATCATCTGTTGTAGCTGTGTGGAAAAGGGAAAGAAATTTGGCACTGTAGGATATTGACATTAGCAATAAATGCAAGCAGTTCCAAAAGAATAAATAATATAACAGAAAACTCTGGTTTTAAGAAATTGTATCACAATAAAATAGTTAATCTTATATTATAAAAATAACAGGCAAATATATTTGCTTTACATTTCACTATCCCACTACATGCAAGTCCTGGAGGAAAAACATTTGTAAACATGCACTATATATATAAATGCTTACTAACATTAATAATGCACATTATATACAAGGATACCAACAATAATAATGCACAATATATACAAATATGCCCATAATATTCATAACAAGGGATGACTGTCTGGAGAGAATATACATATGTACTTTAACCATTTGCTTTCCTGGGAGTTTCTCTACTCAGTGAAACTGAAGTTTATGAAAGAGGAGTAATTCTGGAATACCCAAAGACGCCATAGGGGAGAAATAAAATATTCTCATTTATATAAATGGGCCTTTTAACCATATGAATTTTAGAGAGGCCTCCTATGCATTGCATAGCAATGCATTAGACACCTCTCTAACAACCAAATGGTTGAAAGCCCCCTTTAAATATATGGGAATTTTTGGAATTTGTATTTGTTCCCTATAGTGCAGTTGGTTTAATCCAGAATAACCTGAATACTAGCCACAGTGCGTCCCATTGTGATGCACCCCTTGAACACAAAATGTTAAAACATTTTATAATATACTGAAATGCTCCTATAAAGTGTTTCTTTATAAATATATAAAAGTTTTGAATTTGCGGTATTTAGCCTCTTTTTCCATGGGTACCTTATTTAGTTAATGTCCTACTAACCTGGACGGGGCAGCCCGATGCCCTCTAACTACTGAGATCTACAATTCCCACCCCCACCCCAACCATTGGATGGCGTGACATGATGGGGATGAAGTCCACAATGGCTGCAGAGCCCCATGTTGCCCAGCCCTGCACTACAATCACAAAAGGAGGACAATCTTAAGCAAAAAATCTATTTAAATGCACACATCTCTTTGGATTACTTCTGTATCATTTCAACAATTTACACAGTCCATGTAATTTATTTTTCAGCCACACAGAAGATGCAGAATTTGAGTGATGACTTCTATTAACATGAAAAATATGTCAAGAGACTCAATGAAGTACATTTTTTTCTCTTTCTTTGAGATTAAATTCTGTTCTTCATTGAATTACACATTTGTAGGCTGTATGCAAGTTTCTTGACAGCTGTCACTTGTCCCATTGATCTCTTTTACTTCTAGTTGTTTCTTCTTCAGCTGGATGGCTACAGAAACTTCCGGGTGTATTGAGTCCATCCTCTGCTCACATTTAAAAGCTGTAAGGAATGCAGTTCTATAATTTTTGTTCATCCACCCATAAAGTATAGGGTTGGCAAAGGTGGAGCACATTGCAACAACATGAAATATTGTATAAATAAGTTTGTATTCATTCAGATCCAAAACTTTACCGTCAATGTCACTTGCAAGCTGAAAGGCATGGAAAGGCAACCAGCTCACTGCAAACACCACCACTACAGCCACTAACATCTTGGTTGTTTTACGTCGCCGTTGATGATAATGATCATTTCCTCCCCCTGGGCTAACATGATTTTTTAATTTTGTCCAAATTCTGATGTAGGCATAAGAAATAATGGCTAGAGGCAATATGTATTGAATCAAAAGCATTGATATGCTATAAATTGTACTGTAATTAAGATGACCTAATGGCCACCTTTCAGAGCACACCTGAATTTGAAAATCAGGTGAGATAACAATAAGAGAATACTCCTTGAAGATAGCTAATGGGCTGGCCAGCACTGCACTAAAAGCCCAAGTAATGCCTATGATCATAAAACAAATTTTGGTAGAGATTTTACTCTCTAAGTGGTACACAATGCATCGATGTCTGTCCAGTGCAATAACCATAAGTGTGACTGTGGATACATGAACTGCAAGACCTTGAGCATAAGTAACTAAATGGCACAATACCGTACCAAACTTCCACTCATCCAGAAGAGTATAAACCAATGTGAAAGGCAAGCACAGTGTATTCACCATTAAGTCTGACACAGCCAGATTGACTATGAAATAATTTGTGACAGTACGCATAGTTTTGAACTTGATGACAACATAAATGACAAGAGTGTTGCCAATCACTCCCAGAAGGATAATAGAACTGTAAGCCAAGATAAGAATCACTTGCACTCCTAACAGCTTGGTAATGTCAATCAGCTCTGGTTTAGGAAGTTCATTATATGGTGTGGTAAGTCCGGGCCTATAAAGCCATGTGTTCAAATCAGTTTTAATATCCTCTGTACCGTTTTCTTCTTTCTCTGATGAGATTATCCCCATTTTGACTGTGCAGTTTTGTGAAATACATGAATACAGCATCCTGGAAAGGGCAAAATAAAAAGCAAAACAGTTAAAATAAATGTTATTGTTTCAATTTTTTATTCTTATTTCAGTAGCAGAGGTCAAATTTTAATCAAGTTAAAATAATCTAGTGCAGTGGTTTTCAATTTTTCCTGCTCTATATGTAATATGGAATTTTCATCCCTACTATTTTATGGCACTTTTCTGAAGGACATAATGAAGGGTACAATAAAAAATGTATAACTATTCTTAGGTTTCACAGTCAGACTGACATAGAAGAGCATATTTTGAAAAATAATTTCCATAAATGTACATTAGAAATTGAACTTTAACTTCATAGAAATTGTGGGGCACCCTAAGCTGGAGTCCATGGTACACCAAAGTATCACTGCACCCTAATTATGAAGTACTGATCCAGGCAATTAGAAAGTACACAGTAACAATATATAGCATTTTCTTGTGCAATTCTGCATGCCAAAAAGCCATTATTGATGAGTATGTATTCTGCAGCTCTCCTTTAATGGTTCTCAGACTACAGTTCTATCACCCTTAGCCAGGCAATGATGGATGATGGAATTTGTAGTAGAAAACACTCAGGAGAGGCACAAGTCAAGGAAAGGATGATTTCTCCTTATTAATGTGCAAACGTTTTGTCTCCCTCTGAACTAGAAAGGGCAAAAAAGTGCAAGAGGGTTACTGGGGTATAATTAAATCTGGTTATCAGATGTTCCAGAATATTCTAATATAATGAAGGTAAACTCACTGTGATGGTAATATAAAAACTTATTTTATCTTATCACCCTCATGTTCTAAATTGTCTATCTGTATGTGTGTGTGCAAAGGAAACAAAGCTTATTTACAAAAATAAAGGGACTTATGCATGAAAACAAAATATGAACAGTAAAGGAGTAAACCAATTGTATCAAAGGGGTCAGCTAAAAATTCCTCTTTGATGTAAATGAGGCTTTTAACCCTTTGAATGCTAAAGAAGTCCCCAGTTCCTTCCAGAGTATTCAGTCGATTAAAAGTCCCATTTACATACAAGGGAATCTTCACCTATCACCCTCTCCTATGGTGCAGTTGGATGGCTCCATAATGTTTAAAACCCAAAATACACATTAAACAGCTCTGACCAATGAAAAGGGTCATGATTTCCATTACAAGACACACAAGAGTAATTATGGAATCCAAGGTAAACTGCATATTTTATATTATTTTATTCATATACAATGTAGTAATAGAGACATGACAAGTGGCTCAGGTAGATTCCTGAAAACACATGTAGAGTCATTAAGAAGTTTTCCCATGTAATAAAATATGGGTCTGTGTTGGTTTTACCAGTATATGCGTACAGCACTGAAACAAATACTACAGATGACTATAGAGTGTGCTGCAGGATTCGGTATTCTTCATCTGTATAATCTGGAACTACATAATGATTAATATTTGCTCCATTCCTCTCCACTCACTATTTCTAGAAGGTGGGAAAAAGATGAAACCGGCACTTTTATACATGCATATGAAACATGAGTTAGATGCCTGTCAGCTTCCCGTCTGTGTCCTAGAGTATGTTATGACATATATTTGTTTGCTATATGTGGGATTTCAGTTATGACATGCATTGGACAACAGACTACTGAGATAGTGAACTGTCAGTTTTGCAATCTATAAGCAGCCAATACCAAGATATAATTTCCCCTCTCTCCTCTCCACCTTTACTCCTTTTTCTTTCCCTCTGTTATCTTTCATTCTTCCAGTTTTTTCTTGTTATTCCTACTTGCTCCTCTGCTTATCCATTACACATCTTACTTTTTCTTTTCATAAATGCCTTCTCCTCTTTTCATTGCTTTCTTTTTAGATACCACCATATTTTCCCCAATGTCCTTCAGTCTTTCATTTAAAAATAATTTTTTCCAGATTAC
Source organism: Rhinophrynus dorsalis (assembly GCA_037306005.1). Classification (NCBI taxonomy): domain Eukaryota; kingdom Metazoa; phylum Chordata; class Amphibia; order Anura; family Rhinophrynidae; genus Rhinophrynus; species Rhinophrynus dorsalis. The sequence goes on from CM074718.1 coordinate 147,378,600, forward strand.
TTATTCATTCTCCAATGCTTCTCTTTGTTCTCTTTTATCCAGGTGAATATAGTCTCAGACCTTTACCCCCTTCCCCCTTTTAACCCTCTTCTCCGTACCCATACCTGGGAACTTTTTGTTGTGAACTCCCCAGAGAGGGTAGTCCTGTGGCGCCTGTGGGAGAAAAATGACGAGATTTGCTTAAAAAAGGGTGGGGCTTAATCACGAGTTGGGGAAGACCTTATAAAATGAAGAAAAAGTGGTAGGAATAGGCTGGGGAAGGATGAGAAGTGGGAGTGGGAGGAACAGGCTAGGATGGAGCCGAAGAATCAGCCTCTGCCACAGAGACCCAGTAATTGGTAGCAAAAACCTGAGTCTCTGGGGCAAATCCAGAGAGTTCCCAGCTATATCAATAACCCCCACACTCCTTCACTATTGCTCTATTTTCAATAACTTTTATAAGATGATTTATGAAAATAAACCCCAGAAATGGTCTTCTCAAAAGATGGGTAGATTACTATTACAATAATGTAGAATGCTTTCCAAAAGTCAAATAATGGTAACATGTTGAAAAATGTACACATACAGTAAATCCTTATGTTACTGTAAAATTGTAAAAACAACAGTATGTAAAAATATCCTTAAAACAACTTACACTGAGTCCCTAGAAGATTTAGACATCCTTTGCACCATTGATATCCTCCTGTGTAGTTTCTTGCCACATTCTCCTGCAAATATTGGAATATTGGGCAATTAAAGCATTTGTTCAGACTTACTAATAAAGTCAATAAAATAAAAAAGATGGAAAATAGCATATGGAAGAATATAAAGATGGATAGTCGGAAGTAATAAGGAAAAAATGTGTTCACAAAATTACATAAGTGAGGCATTTCAAAAAGGAAACTGTAGGGGTAAGAAGGTTTTCATTTGAGGAGTATAGTAATAATAATGATGATGATGATAATAATAGTAATATAATTTATATAGGGTAACTGCTGTCACTAAATCTATTATCTTCTTATCAGCTGTAATATACATAAAACGACTGGCTGTTTGGTAGCACCATATGTGACTCCTATTTACTATAGTGCAAATATAAAAAGTGTCCTTTTCACAGCTATCTGTGTGTATTAGGAATGAACAAATTCTTAGATTTACTACATTTTTTAGGAGAATTGTTAACATGTTTAAAATGGTGCAAATAAAAGTTAGGTACCAATCCAAATGAAAGCCAATGAACTTCTGGATATTTTGCGTTTCCCTTTCTCCAGTACTCACATATTGAGAAACAGATCTTTTATCACAAGGCTATAAGAATGACTCCTCCCACTGCAATGGATTATGATGGAAATCGCAGCATGCAATATAGGCAAGAGGAAAGACAAATAAAAGGTATGGATAGTGGTGATAGATCTGTGAACACTAACTAAGCATACATACTAAATAATCTACTCATGATTCTTTACCTAAAATATTTATTTATTTTATGAGAAATTATATCAGAAGCTATAGTCATCGATAGCACCATGGTCTCAGCTGTAGCTCAATCCTCCTGCCCACTACATATTTTCTCTTATGGGCTTTACCTTCCACTCAAACCTATATTTCATTCAGAACACACAGGATTGTCCCAAGTAGTTATAAAATGTTATTAACAGCATAATAGTAGCATATAAATTCCCCTGAAATACAACTGGAAAACAACACTGGCAAAAAAGTTAACATTAAAAAAAAAATTGCAAAATGTCAAACTATTCTATAATATAACATTTAACATTAAGACTGAACTTGACACATGATCTAGTCAGACATTAAATTGTGGCATTCGCTATGAATAAAAGAAATGCTAACAAATTATATGGAGGAAAAAAAGAATGATTCAATTATATTTTCAGTAAACCCATATAATTAACAAACCTATTATTAAATGAGTCACTGCAATTTGCAAAAATTTGAATTAATTGAATCAACGTCATAAAACAGGGGAGCGGACTAAATGCTCTTATCATTTTGTCCTTCTTGAGATATACAGAGGCGAATGTAGAAACACAGCAGAAGCTAAATCCACACAAACATAAATTTATAGAAGCTCAGAAGCAGTTTAAGCAGAATTATATAGATTCCCTTATTGTATTCATTAAAAAAAATCCAATTCTCTTCTGATAGATTGGTCAACTATATAATTATTATTATTATTAATTTATTTATTTATAAAGCACCAACAGATCAGAATTCCTTAGACAAAGTCCTTATGTGCCCCAAACAGTGTAGGTTTTTTATTTCCTTTATTGAGTAATTTTTTTTTCAGTCTGATAAGTTCAGCTTTGCTCAACCTAGGAAATCATGTAAACAGGCCCTTTTAGGGATGGTTAAGGTACAATTACACAATATACTGTGAAATATTTAACTATTAAATATATTTGAGTTTAGACTGGACTACCAGGAATTTCCCTGTGGGGCCAGGGACTTGGTGGTTCCCACTTTTTGGGTATGCTATCCTAGGCTCTACGGATCATAAAAATAGTATCTCTGTGACCAGAACAGAGAGACAAGCCATCAGTACAGTTCATGCTGGTCCTGCTGGATCCTTTATGACTTCACCGTGATAGCAGAGTCTATCTTTATATAGACTACACATTGATATAAATTAATCTTTGTTCCTAAGGCTCTGTATAGTTCAACTTGACCTATTCCCTCACTTTTCAGTTTTATGTATGTTTTTTCTTCTTTACTATTATTGTACTTGGTTTTTATTTATGTAGTGTGCTTTTATTTAAAATCTCTCGATATTTTTTCTCCAATTATTTTTATACATGTATCTAGATTGTTGCGCATATAATTTTTTTCTACCATTTTGGTGCTCTGTTTTTCCCTTTTTTACTGACTGAACTGGGTTGTTATATCCATAGATTTACCATTTACTTAAATACTATACTTGGTTTATTTGTGCTGTCCCTGTCCATTGCAGAGTGCCTTGTGAGTCCTTTGTTTACCTGAATCAGTTAATTTTGGCAGATATCCCTCTCAGCTGGTTAAGTCTGCACAGCTGAATATGTACAGGTTGACTGTCCTCTCATTGTATGAATCAATTGTGGCAATGGGTTTTACTGTTGTAACCCTTTCAGTGCACATCCCTTTGGCACAGAAAGGGTTAGGGAACAATGCTGTTTGGGGTGTGGAAGTCTGTGCCGATTCTCTCTGCTCCCATACTGTCTACTGCACTAACTGCATGCAAATAATCTGAGACAGCATAATTAAAAAAAAAGTTTATTTTATTGTTGGCATTTTTCTGTATATTTCTATTTATAACTAGGGAATATATATCCTATATAATAATTCCCTAGGATGTTTGTCAGAAGCCATCACGCGCAGTAGAGACTGCGCATGTTTGGGCAGTCTCTACTGCGCATGATCGCATCGCGTGAGTGAAGCGACGCAAGACTGCATCTCGTGGAGCAGTGAGGTAGCGGCTGCGTAACCCTTTGAGTGCCAGAGTGGTACGGAACGCATAGCAAAGCAATGTGTTGCGTACCCCGCTGGCACTCAAAGGGTTACCATTACCCAGACCTTGGCCCGTGTACACAGGCTTTTACACTAGTTTACATATAATCCAAAAAGAAAGCTTCTTGGGGAGGCAGAATGACTGTGGACCAAGATGGCTGCATAAGTTGAGAGCTCTATATACCAGGGGCAAATCTAAACTCTTTATTCTGCTTTGCATCTTTGCATCTGTCCTTCTGCTACATCTACCTTAGCATACCACTCCTTTAACATTTACCATGCTTATTATTTTAGAGATGTCCTTCTTTTCGTGAATACAACTGATCTCCCCTGCATACATTTCTCTCTGAACGTGATGGAGAACAGTCTCCTTTGCCTTTGTGAGTTCGTTTGTAGCATGTAACCTTTTGCAGATGTGCCAACCATGGCAGCCAATTGTTTTATCATCAGGCATATGGTGAAAAGATATGGCTATGTGACTAAGGTGTGCCATTGCTCGCAGGAGCAATGAGTGTGGGGAGAGGCATCCTTACTTTGCCATACACTGAGCATATGGTGTTATCATGATGCCAGTGCTCTTTCCTGTCAGTCTCTGTGTGTTGCGCTCCCATTGGCTGAGCTTGGTTTGGCCCGCCCCAGTGTGGCCTTTTTATACTGAGCCTCTGGCACCTGTCGGGTGCCCTTTCGTGGTGTTTCTGTACCAGTGCTACTGAGTTACTGTGTCCTGCGTTCCTGTGTACTGACTTGGCCCGTCGCTTCTGGTTCCTGCTCCGTGATTGACCCGGCCTGGCTGACGTTCCTGCTCCGTGTCCTGACCCAGCTTGTCTGACGTTCCTTCTCCGTGATTCGACCCGGCCTGGCTGATGTTCCTGCTCCGTGACCTGACCCGGCTTGTCTGATGTTCCTGCGCTGAGTTCCAGCCCAGCTATCCTGTTCCTGTTCTCCGTGTCGCCTGGGCGCCCTGCCAGACTGAGAATCACTGTGGCTTCCATTACTGCTGAGCCTCCTGTTACTCTTGCAGTACTGTTGTTGCCTCCGTTGCCACTGAGCCTTCCGTTAACTCTTGCAGTGCTGTTGTTGCCTCCATTACCACTGAGCCTTCCGTTAACTCTTGCCGAGCATTGTTGCCTCCGTTACCTTTGAGCCTTCCGTTAACTCTTGCAGAGCACTGTTGCCTCCGTTACCACTGAGCCTTCCGTTATTTCCTGCAGAGCTATTGTTGCCTCCGATTACTGCTCCGGTAGTGAGCCCGTGGTTGCGTTCCATTCAGCTCTCGCAGAATACGGTTGCCTAAGTTACAGCACCGGCAGGTTGCCATTGGCTCATTTCCTATTGCTCTTGCAGAATACGGTTGTTTCCGTAACTGCACCGGTCAGGTGCCATTGGCTCAATATTACCAGCTCTTGCAGAGTGCCGTGCCTCCGTTACTGCACCGGTCGGGTGCCATTGGCTCAAGTCTACCAGCTCTTGCAGAGTACTGTGCCTCTGTTACTGCACCGGTCAGGTGCCCGTGGCTCAAGTCCGTTCAGCTCTAGCAGAGTATTGTGGCCTCCGTTACTGCTACGGCAGAGGGTATAAGTCTCAGTCCTGCTTTGCAGATCCAGGTGCTTGTCTACATCTCGCACCACAGTCTCTTGATAGCCATTTACCATCATACTGGGCGTTGCCAAACACGCCACATCAGAGACTGATTATTATCATTGGACTTTAACCCATGCTGTGCTGAAGTTGCCTTGTTATGCCTGACCTGTGATAATATCTTACCATCCTACTTATTGTATACTGGTCCTGTGTGGGCATATGTCTATGACCTATATTTTCATGTCTATTTCACTGTGATACGCTATCACCCGCTGTGGGCATTTTCATTGTGTCTTTTAATAAAACTGTGTTTTATTCTAACCTACTGTGTCTGAGTGTCGTACAAACCGTTACAGGTGTAGCCGTTTACTCTTCTGCATGTTGTTTCTATCCTCCCTGCGCACATCTGGAGTGTGTAAGGGGAGGCACTATCTTGTATGTTGAATAGGTTAAAGAATTCTGACCTGACCAATGAACGATTGCTTTGGTCGTCGATGATGGCATACATTCTTATGTCTCTTTTGGGTTGTCCATCTGGGTACACTGCTACAAGACATATCTTAGAACAAGATCTGAGATTGTTGGCCTCCCCGCAGATCTCGATACATTTAGATGCTACAGATAGGGGGGGTGTCCTCCCCTCTTCTTCCTCCCCTCCCTGCTTTGTCACAAGATTCAGAGCCTGGATTGTATTAGGCTTAAATGTCTCTGGATGTAAAGCTGCTACATGTCTGTCACTGTTGCACTCTGTGCATTTTATAACTTCTTTACACTCCTTGAATAAGTGTAAACTCCCAATTCTCTGAGTACGGTCTTGCGCTCCTCTATGGGCTTCATTCTGAACCCAATACGCTTGCTAAGAGGATGTGGCATTTTATGTATGGGGCATTCTTTATTAAGGTCCCTTGGTTTCTTGTTTCCAGCGACCGACTGGTCAGGATTCGTGTGAGTTGTAGAGGACACGTCCGTTCTGTGGACCAAAATGGGTGTTCTAGCGTATTGCTGCACCAAAGTGTATTAACTACTCAGTGTCCTGATATGTTTCTACCATTCATCCAGCTTCAAACCTTGTGTTATACCCAATCTGTGTATTAAGTACTCAGTGGTATGTTTTTCTTTGTTTACTTTTTCCCTCTGCATCCTGCCCTTACATTGTCTCCAGTGGTAATTTCTTATTGCATATAGGTGTGAATTATCTAGTTAAGCAACTCTGAGCAAACAAATGGTCAGAGTTTGATTTGCTAATTAGCTAATTTAAAACTGGCTTATGTGAATAAGACTTACTATATAAAGGCTTCAGTGTAAGGGTGACATCCCTTGACGGGTTCCCCATTTTAAGTGAGACTTTCCAAGTGAAATGGACTTAATTCAGTACTTGAAGCAGGACTTGAACTAGATTTGGAGCAGGAGTTGGTTAAAAGAACAGCCAGGATCTACTGGAGAAGATCACTTCACATCTGAGTACTCTGCAGTGCTCTTTAAGAGCCAGGTTCCAAACTCACCAACAACCTCTGGAGTTTAATACAAAACAAAGCACTCTTAGCACTTGAACCGTCTGGGGCATTATATGACTTGTGGTGCTAAAATGAACAATCATCTCATGCGATTCTGTTAAGGACTCAATGGAGTTACAGGGATGTTGGAGCAGAGGTGAGAAGTGACACTGAAGATACACAACCCTCCCTGCAGAAACACTTGCTTCCAAGGACTCATTTGTTTTTGCTTTCTCAACTCTACCTGCTATGTTACCCCACAATGCAGCCTGCCCATTTATTGCTATATTTAACACTGCTCTTATACTGCAAAACCCAGCACTATATTTATTTGCCTACTTCTCCCCAAATTCATAATTCCCCCTCCCTACTCTCATTAAATCCTTTTTGCAAACACACCCTAAATCTATTGCTCAGACAGACCCATCCTACCACCCAAACCCACAGCAGACACAAATCACATTCCCACCTGCTGGCTGTATGTGTTATTCTCCTCCTTGTCACTGGTGACATCTTCCGAAACCCAGGCCCCAATCATATCCCTATATGCCACCGCCCACAGCCACTTTCCTCCCCATCTCACAGAGGATCTAATTTTTTTAACCTCATCCCCATCCCAACTATCCCACTTCCTGCCCAGCCCTTCTCCTGTGACCTACTGAATGTCTGTTCCCTCACTAACAAATCTACTCTCATACATGAACTTTTCTGCTCACAAGCACTCCAGCTTCTTGCTATTACTGAGACCTGGCTCTCCCAACATGATTCAGCCGTGGAGGCTGCAGTCTCACATGGAGGCCTGTATTTCTCACACACAGTACGCACAGTGGGCCAAGGTGGTGGCACAGGTGTACTGCTTACCTCCTCATGTCGCTTTCAGCTGATACCTGTTCCCCCATCCTTTTCCACTTACTCCTTTGAGGTACATGCAATCCAATTATTCTACCCTGTAGCAATGGGTGTTTCAGTAGTATACAGACCTCTCACAACCACAACCTCTGCCTTCCTCTCAAAGTACACCAGCAACCTTCACTCACTAGATATTTCTGCCTTATCTTCTGCATTGCACTCAAACCTCTCCACCCTCAACACTCTCTGAACCTGACAGACTTCTAGAATACTACAATAACCTCCTCTCCTCATCACTCAATCTGTATGCCCCCCTCCAGGCCTGTCACAAATGCCCCTCAAACCCACGCCCTTGGCTCAACTCGCAAACACACGTTCTCCTCTCCTGTACCAGCACCTCTGAAAGCGTGTGGAGGAAGTCCCGCTCTCACGCTGACTTTATCCACTACAAATTCCTCCTGTCCTGTTTCAACACTGCTCTATCCTCTGCCAAACAATACTACTACTCCTCACTAATCAATACTCACAAATCTAACCCACGGCGCCTCTTCTGTATCTTCAATTCTCTCCTTCTCCCCTCCCCTCCTTCATTCACCCTCCCCTTCCTAACCCCTCTAGCCTTTGCAGAGTTCTTCACACAAAAGATTAAAATAATACAGCAAACAATCCCACCCCTTCAGTCTCCACAATTGTATCTTCCCGATCCTCCATCCTACTTATTTGATTCCTTTACTTCAGTCCCAGAATCAGAGGTCTCCCTTTTGCTGTCCACATCAACACTCACCACCTGCTCCCTTGATCCTATACCATCCCACCTCCTCAATCCCTTGTCATGTACGATAGTTCCCATGCTAATGCACGTGTAATACTCCTCCCTATCCTCTGGCATCTTCCCCTCCTCATTCAAACATTCAATAGAATCTCCAATGCTCAAGAAAAGTTCATTAGACCCCACCTCCCCATCCAGCTACTACCCTGTATGCCTCTTGCCTTTTGCCTCTAAGCTCCTTGAGCGCCTAGCCTACTCTTGTCTACTTACCTTCCTCAACTCCCATAACACTCTGGACCTGCTGCAGTCTGGCTTTCGGCCCACTTTCTCTACAGAAACTGCCCTCATCAAAGTAACAAATGATCTCCACATTGCAAAAACCAATAGCTATTTCTCTATTCTTATCCTCCTAGACCTATCAGCAGCATTTGACACAGTCGACCATATCCTTCTCTCCCAGGTTCTCCAATCACTTGGCATTTATGACCTGGCACATTCCTGGCTTATATCCTATCTCTCTCACCGGTCTTTCTCTGTAACATACGCTAACACCTCCTCACCTCCGATTCCCCCTCTCAGTAGCTGTACCCCAAGGCTCTGTTCTGCGACCTCTTCTCCTTTCTCTGTATACACTCTCCCTGGGGCAACTGATAAAATCCTTTGGCTTTAACTACCATCTTTATACAGATGATACGCAAATATATCTCTCTGCACCCTCAATACCACCTGAAATTTAGCAGCGGGCTCAGATTGCCTTACTGATGTCTCTTCCTGGATGGCTCACCGTTGCTTAAGACTTAACATGTCCACTATTTCATCTGTCTCCAAACTCTCTCTACCCAAATCCCCTTCATCATACTTTGATAGTTTTACACCTGTAACAAAAGAAGAAGTTTCTCAGCTTCTCCTATCTACCCACCTCATTACCTGCTCCTTGGACCTTTTGCCCTCCCTCTTACTCAAACCACTTGCACCAGACCTATATTAACACACATTTTCAACACCTCTTTCTAAACAGGCACCTTCCCTTCTTCATTCAAAAAGGCACAAATTAAACCCCTACTAAAGAAGACTAACCTGGACCCCTCCTGTCTCTCTAACTATCTACCTGTCTCCCTTCTACCACTTACCTCAAAACTCTTTGAATGTCTTGTCTTCTCCCAAATAACCAAATTCCTCAGCTCTAACAATATTTTGGACCCTTTGCAGTCTGGCTTCCTGACACCACCCTAACCGGAGACCGGATAAGGTGTGCAGGAGGGGTACGCAACCACAGTAGCCCAGCTGGGCTGGAACCACACAGAGCAGGAAGGTCAGCCAATCTGAGTCGGTACACCAAGCAGGAAGGTCAGCTGGACCGGGTCGGTACACAGAGCAGGAACTTCAGCCAATCCGAGTCGTTACACAAAGCAGGAACATCAGCCAATCCAGGTCGGTACATAGGCAGGAACGAGATGCAGAATAGTCAGACAATCCAGGTCGGTACACAGGCAGGAACAAGATGCAGAGTCATCAGGCAGGTCGGGTCGGTACACTGAGATCACACGAATAACAGGAACAAGCGCTGGTATGGAAACACCACGAAAGGGCACTGGAGAAGTGCCAGAACCCAGTATTTAAGGACAAATACTGGGCGGGACAATGACAGTGCAGCCAATAGGCATAGACAGGAGTGGAAACTGACAGAATGTCGCTAAATAGCACTGGCACCGTGATATATATATCCTCTGGAAATAACACCTCCTCCACAGTCCCTCTGTCTGTGGGGATGCCTCAAGGCTCTGTTCTGGGTCCGTTGCTTTTTTTCACTGTACACCCATTCATTGGGTGAACTTATTAATTAATTTGGCTTTAAGTACCATCTATATTCTGTTGATACCCAAATTTACTTCTCCACTCCTGATATTTCACCTCAAATCCAGCTACAAATTTCAGACTGCCTCTTGGCCATCTCCTCCTGGATGGCACCCCGTCAGCTGAAGAAAAACATGTACAAAACTGAACTGCTCATTTTCCATACAAAACCTTGCCCAACACCTAGCTTCACCAGTACAGTTGATGGAATTGACATTGATCCGGTCAGCTCAGCACGCTGTCTTGGGGCCATATTTGATTCCTCTCTTTCCTTCTCCCCCCACATTAACTCTGTTGCTAGAACATCTTGCTTCTTTCTCCACAACATTGCTAAAATCAACCCGTTCCTCTCCCAACAAACTACTAAAACTCTTGTACATGCCCTCATTCTGTCCCGCTTAGACTATTGCAATATTCTACTAACTGGCCCCCCAATTACTCATCTTTCACCCTTGCAATCTGTTTTAAACTCTGCTGCACGAATAACCACACTCTCCCAAAAAACTGGACCGCTCACATAATTCTTAGATATCTGTCATGGCTCCCTATTCAGCAATGCATCAATTATAAAGTCCTTCTTCTCACCTTTAATGCTCTCCACACTGCTACTCCTCTTTACATCTCTTCCCTCATCTTCTCTTATGTTCCTGGCTGCCTTCTTCGCTCAGCACACAACACCCTTCTTGTTACACCATCCACATCCTCTGCCCTATCCCGTCTCAAACCTTTCTCGCTTTCTGCTCCCTACCCCTGGAACACCATACCCGTTTCCCTACATCTAGAACAATCCCCCTCTATCTTTAAGTCTACCCTAAAATGTTATCTTCTGGAGCACTAGGATCATGCACTACCTTTTGCCAAAGCCAGCACTTGTAACCTCAGCACTTGACACCTTCTTACCCTGTTGCCTGTCTCCTATTACCCATTAAGACTGTAAGCTCCTTGGGGCAGGGATCTCTCTCTGTGTGGCGCCATATAAATAAAGATATACATCCATACATACAAGACTGAGCTCCTTATCTTCCCTGCTAAACCCTGCACAACACCTCCATTTTCTATAACTGTCGAAGGCTCCACAATTTTCCCTATAGACAAGGCCCGCTGCCTCTGGGTAACTTTGGACTCTTCTTTTACCTTCTCCACCCACATTAATGATGTAACCAAAACCTGTTGCTTCTTTCCTCAGAATATAGCAAAAATCCGGCCATTCCTCTCTCACTCTACAACAGAAACCCTCATGCATGCTCTTATCCTCTCTCACCTGGACTACTGCAACTCTTTACTTATTGGTCTACCTACTAACCATATCGCTTCTTTTCAATCAGTTCTTAATTCAGCCACCAGAATACTCTTCCTCTCCTCCAGAACAGTTCTCACCCCACCACTTTTAAAATCATTTTCATGGCTTCCCATAAAGCAGCGTATCACATTCACAATCCTCTTCATTACCTTCAAGGTTCTCCATTACTTGTCCCCGCCTTATATTTTATCTTTGATATCCCTCCATATTCCTGCACGTCCACTACGCAACACACATGGTGGACGACTCTTTGCCCCTTTAACCAATATCGCTGTTTCACGATTGAAAGCTTTCTCACTTGCTGCTCCCTACCTCTGGAATGCCCTACTACCCAGTATTCGCCAAGCATCAACCCTCAACAACTTTAAATCTAAACTAAAAGTGCACCTTTTAAATATAGCAACAATGTAATATGAAAACAGCATCTCATAAGCCAAAAACTGCACTTCCTCCTCTACCAGATCGTATCTGTATGTCACCCATCATATACTTAGATTGTAAGCTCTACGGGACAGGGACCTTTCATCCTCATGTATACTCACCTGTTGTTCCCCTTATGATTGTCTTTATAAGCACTTAATCACTGCACTTATTGTACCCCTTCTATATCAAAAATAAACTGTAAAGTGCCAAGTACACTGGCTAACACTATATAAATAAAATATACAAAATATACAATACAAAGTGTTCAGGCATGGGATGCAATTAGTGTCTCAGTCAGTAAGCCTTGAGAAACCCCCTGAAGATACAATAATCACTTTGCATTCATCTAGTCTCACCAAGGCAGATATGATGCAATTATGAACAATTCAACACCTTAAGACCTATCTCACCAAAATAAAGCACATTGTTAGGGAAGAAAAGTCAGGTTTACATAAAGACCTCTCACAGTTGGGCCAACATATAGACAGCCTAGAAAAGGACAGGCAGCAGCTTTCCAACAGAAACATGATTTGGAACAACTTTTTGCACAGCAAGACAATACTATTCAATGACATCATTAGGTGATTTGGATAACAAAGGAATATGTTACATTATCAGGATACTTGGCTTAACCTCTTTGTGTCTGTCACGGCTGTCCGGCACTTAAGGACCAGTGACAATCCTGGCACGTCATGTACTTTTTACTCACAGCGCTCCTAATAGCAGGGACTGAAATCAATCGCTCCAAGATTGGAGCGATCTGTTTCAGTCCCCTGTTCGGTTGCCGGCACATGTGATCAGTTATATGGGACGGCACATGAAACTTTCCTATCTGGTCCTTAAAGGGATAGTAATGGTTAATTTTAAGTTGATTTAATATTGTAGACATTAAAGATTAACATCAATTTAAGTCTTATCTCTCAAACCTTTATGGTTTGAGAGATATAACTTGCTAAAACTATCCTTTTCCTAGCTGTTTTACTCAAGTCTGCCATCTAGCTGACAGCTGCAGATTCCAGCCATTTGATCAGACAGAGGCTCTTCAGCAGAACTGAAATCATGCTATTTAGAAATAAATAGTTAATTGGAACGGTCTACAAAGTGTCCTTGCAAACCAGGCACACTTTGTAGACTGTTCCAAATTAAGTATTTATCTTTAGATATCGTTATATCAGCACTGATAAAGAGCCACATCTGGTCAAGCAACCAGACTCTGCTTCTGACAGCTTTACAGCTCGCCAAGCAGAAAGGGGAGGGACCAGAGAACTTTATTTTCCTATATCTCTCAAACTATAACAGTTTGAGAGATACAAATAAGTGCAAGTACTCTCTTTTAATTGTATATACCATTTAGTTAATACTTTTTTTTCTCACATTACTATCCCTTTAAAGGACCACACCCCCCCGGACCACTGGTCCTTAAGGGGTTAACTGAATTGGTTCCAGGGAAAGACCTACATGCATCTCTGCACACCATTTTTACAGTGGTACTAGGCTCTCTGCAAATCCTCTAAGCGAAATATAAAAGGACCACTGAGCTCTAAGACCTAGAGATGTAATAGTTTTTTTTACTTAGCTACAAAGCTAAAGAGCAGGTCATAAAAAGAAGTAGAGAAATGAAGGAAATTGCATTTGCTGTAGCGTCTCCTGGTTTTCCAAGACCTATTTCCTCAGACATTACAATTAAGAAAAAAGTTTAAAACTATTGACAGACTACTTACTGAATCTAAAAATCAAGTACAGGTGGGGCTTCCCCTTTAATATTTCTTTTCAACATCAAGGGGTATCCTCAGTGCAGAAATCCCTGGAAGACATGCAGTCTTTTTGCAATACACTTGGCATTAACAACCCAATGCTACATACACCATATTATCTGATGAAGGAAGTCAACACAGAGTGTCCATATCCTCCCAACAAGAAAAGGAGGAAGTGTTGGAATAGTACACCTTGGACTATTGATATGCTTATAGCCCAATTGCATTTTTACAACTGCACATGTTCGATATGGTTTTTAGAATCAATAGTATACCTTGGTCTATTCATGGTTTATAACACTACTGTATTTTTACAACTGCATACAAACATAAAACTTGTTATGAGCTTGAGTCACAAAAGGTCAAAAAATGTGTATTAAAATATTTTACAACTTAACAAACAATGCTTGATTCATTATGTATCTTATATACTTAAAAGAAAAAGCAATGTGTAGTGGTAAACTGTCAATAAAACCTACTAATATCTCTTTGTGTGATAAGTCTGTTAATATAACATTAGGATGAAGTCAGAACCGGGAAGAAATCAGATTGCCATTACGAGTAAGAAAGGATTATTGTGGATTTAAGAAACAAAAAGTAATTACTTTTTTTTTTTCATTTGCGTGATCACCACAGAGAACATTAAGACTAACCATCTAAAGACCAGAGGGGTAAGAATGACAAGGCACTGTACACTCCTCTGATGATTAAACGTCATGTTATTATGCATTTTTTAGCATAAGCAGCAATTTGTTCCTAGCACTGATTGTTGATGCTGTAGCATTTTACCTGCCTATGAGAGATCCTCCAGATTTTGTGCTGTTTTACTGAACCAAAATGTTTGCCTAGTGATCCCTAGAATGAGGTGGTTTTACATATTGGCTTGGGTCCTAATTAACAAGCTTATTATGCTCAGGATGGTAACAAAGAAATCTGCCCATTGCTTGTTTACCCCTTCTTAATTAGCAGTGTCTTCCTTTTCTGGAAGTTACACACAGCCCCCCACTTACTTACAGTGCCTGACTTTTCCATTGGAATTTCCATTTAGATATTAGTCACAATATCGAGAGACTGAGCTCTATACATATTCACAAGTGTGTTGGTTATTATTAGAGAGATTCTGTGATTTAAAACACTCTGATTTAACTCCTTGAGGACCAGAGGGGTCCACAGTGCATTGAACAGTATTGCATTACATGATTCTCTGATCCTCAAGAGGTTAAAGTACATTGGTTAAAGGCTACAATCAGATTTATTCCATATTTCTGAGAAAATATGAGCATGTTTTTTCAATCTACTTAAATTACTATGCCATAAAATAAAACATTTACTGACAACTTAAACTTGTTGTTACCATTATATTAGTGATGCACTAATACATACATGCATACATATTGATGTACTTATACATACATACATACATACATACAGTACATAGTGATGCACTGATAAATACATACAGAGCTGGATGATTTTTCTCTGCAGAAGGATTTAGATATAACGTAGAACACAAATATATTGCGTTTAAAGGGAAAATGTCAGACACAACTGTAGAATAAAATCAGTGTACTCAGATATATATCTATGAGTAATCATCCAAAATATATATAAAAAGGGACAAGGGCTAGAGCCCTCTAGTACATTGATACATGATATGTGAGTATTCACAACTGTAAGTAAATATACTGTATATATATATATATATATATATATATATATATATATATATATATATATATATATATATATATATTAGACAAAACACACATATACAGACCAATATGCTGTGTTGATGAAACCAGAGAGTATCTCTGATAAATGTGTGTACTAGTGGGGATGTACTGCAATGGCAGGAATGACAATCCAATATAGTAGCCGCTTACAGGAAGATACGTGGTATCTGGGTACAACGAGACACAGTTAAAAACAGGAACAGCAAATATGACATCAAAGTCAATTAGGATGTCTGCTTACTGGAAGTTTTCTTTAGGTAATGCCTGTAAAAGGTCTCTGTGCAGGTCACGTTATCCCCACGTCCTCTCTCCGTCCTCCTGAATCTCACTCCGATGTGTCCCTTGCTGTGCAATACGAGATGCTCCCCCTAGTAGTCACTATCACCAGTCGACAAATGGCATTCTCCTCCTTGCACGTGGACCTGCTCTGTATGTGGAACTGCTCAACGCGTTTCTGCGCGACACTGCGCCTTCCTCTGGAGCAAGTAGAAAGCTACACCTGCTACTCTGACCCTAATTTATCTCCCAGCAAACCAATCAGATATGAGGAGATGTGTGTAATTGAAGGGGTGCGATGGAAAGAGTATCAATCATTCAAATATTAAGAGATGTACAAAATACAATGTATCAGAGTGAATTAAAAATGTAA
Organism: Rhinophrynus dorsalis; assembly: GCA_037306005.1. Classification (NCBI taxonomy): domain Eukaryota; kingdom Metazoa; phylum Chordata; class Amphibia; order Anura; family Rhinophrynidae; genus Rhinophrynus; species Rhinophrynus dorsalis. Next base: position 147,394,485 of record CM074718.1, read on the forward strand.
ATAGACAGCAATAGTATCTGTCTTCTCTATCCCACTTGTAAAATTGAAATATTAGGCAATATTAATACTGCATGGAGTAACGCCTCATTAGCCCATTAAAAATAAATGGTCCCAAGCCTAATCATAAATAAGCGATGTAAATTACACATAGTGGCATTGTAGCTTATGCAACGTTATCGATACAGCATAGTCATGCTTAAACAGCACAGGTGGTCACAGGCTACACAAAACAAGTAATGTGAGTAGACATGGATGAGGATTTATAACATCGCGACATCCAAACATTTCAGTGTTCATCGGAATTTGAAGTAAATTCATATTTGATGTTGCAATGTTATCAATAGTCATCCAATTCTATTCACATTACTTGTTTTGTGTAGTCTGTGACCACCTGTGCTATTTAAGCATGACTATGCTGTATTGATACGTCGCATAAGCTACAATGCCACTATGTGTACTATGTGTAATTTAGATCGCTTATTTATGAATAGGCTTGGGACCATTTATTTTTAATGGGCTAATGAGGCGTGACTCCATTCAGTATTAATATTGCCTAATATTTCAGTTTTACAAGTGGGATAGAGCAGACAGATACTATTGTTGTCTATTTACATTTTTAATTCAATCTGCTACATTGTATTATGTACATCTCTTAATATTTGAATGATTGATGCTCATCGCACCCCTTCAATTACACATAACTCCTCATATCTGATTGGTTTGCTGGGAGATAAATTAGGGGTAGAGTAGCGGGCGCAGCTATCTACTTGCTCCAGAGGAAGGCGCAGTGTCGTGCAAAAACACATTGAGCAGTTCCACGTGCAAGGAGGAGAATGCCATTTGTCGGCTGGTGATAGTGACTACTAGGGGGAGAGTCTCACATCGCACAGCAAGGGACACATTGGAGTGAGATTCAGGAGGACGGAGAGAGGACATGGGGATAACGGTGACCTGCACAGAGACCTTTTACCGGCATTACCTAAAGAAAACTTCCAGTAAGCAGACATCCTAATTGACTTTGATGCTATATTTGCTGTTCCTGTTTTTACCTGTGTCTCGTAGTGCCCAGATACCACGTATCTTCCTGTAAGCAGCTACTATATTGGAATGTCATTCCTGCCATTGCAGTACATCCCCACTAGTACACACATTTATCAGAGATTTCATCAACACAACATATTGGTATGTACTGTATATGTGTGTGTTGTCTACTATATATACAGTATATTTACTTACAATTGTGAATACTCACATATCATGTATCAATGTACTAGAGGACTCTAGCCCTTGTCCTTTTTTATATATATTTTGGATGATTGCTCATAGATATATATCTGACTACTACAGTTGTGTCTGACATTTTCCTATTAAACACAATATTAGATTTTCATCCTGTTGTATCTATTTGTATTCTACATTATAACTTACTACACTTAGAGGACATTTCTTGCACTGTCTACCCCTTCCCTTCTTTTGACTCTATCTTACATGTTCAACGGTGGACCTTGAGAGGACTTCTGGTTTACATGAAATGATTATAGCAAGCAGCAGAAGTGAGAGAACTAACTGTCCATTATTGACAATAGATATTGGGATAGTATATATATTCTTGATCTTCCATGTTTCCACTTATCCACGTATAGTTTATATGGTTATCAAGTGATTGTTCTAATTGTCCAGCAGATCAGGATATATTATTGTCTAATCCCTATATATTTGCTAGAACCTCTCTCTATCCCACATAGTGTGGACCTGGTTGTGTGTGCTGTGTCTATCTTGTTTGAAGGATTTAGATAAACTGAGTGAATGGGCAGACACATGGCAGATGACATTTAATATAGATAAATGTAAGGTTATGCATTTGGGCTGTAGAAACAAACATGCTACATATACACTAAATGGGAACAACTTGGGGAATCCTCACTAGAGAAAGATTTAGGAGTACTGATAGACAATAGATTTCACAGCAGTATGTGGACTCTCAGCTGCTGCACGAGCAAATAGGGTAGTATCCTGCATAAAAAGAGGGGGTATAGATGCACAGGATGTAACTTTAATTCTACCTCTATATAAATCTTGGTAAAGCCCATCTAGAATATGGAGTACAGGTTTGGGCACCAGTTCTTAAAAAAGACATTACTGAACTGGAAAAAATGCAAAGATGTGCAACAAAACTAATAAAGGGATTGGAGGATCTGAGTTATAAAGAGAGACTAGCCAAACTGGGTTTGTTTACATTAGAGAAGCGATGTCTAAGGGTTGATAGGTTACCATTTACAAATATATTTGAAGTTAATACAAAAAACTTTCCAATTAATTATTTATTCAAAAGAGAGTTAAGAATGAGAGATTATCCATCAAGACTAGAGGAAATACACTTTTGACTAAATCAAAGGCAGGGATTTTTTACAGTAAAGTGGTAAAGTTATTTATTCTTTGCCTTAGGATGCTGTGCTTGCAGATACTGCCTTTAAACTGACACTTTGTTGTAACATCTTGCTTCTGCTCTTGAAGATGATGGTAATGTCCAAAAATCGGATTCAAAAGTGAATGTGAGTCAAACACACAAATCAAATTTTCTTCATTTGACTATTACCAAGTTTCTTCATTTGACTACATGTCCTGAACAGCATAATCCAAGCCCTCCTATAACATTTGACTACATGTGTTTTGAAGAGCAAAATCCAAGCCCCATCATATAACATCTTAGGTAGGCACAACTAATATACATTAATTTTCCAAAACCTCTAAGGCACTTATTCCTAAATACCATGCTCCTTTATTGATCAGTATACCTAAGAATCTAGCTATGCTGTTAGTTTTTCAGGAGGGTTTTTTTTTATTATACTTGAATGATCACTAACAGTGTCTGTGTTTGATGTGGAATTTTATGCTAGTACATCATTTTATTTTATTTTTAATGTTGCAATAAGGACAGTAGTGCCATTGTAAGTGTTAATAAGATGTATAGAATAGAAGACCACTGTAAAGCCAAATGGACACTGAATATTACCTACTAGTAGGTTAAAATCACCCCAATGTGAAAAATAATAAAATAAAAAAAATCTGAAAAAATAAAAAATAAAGGAAGAACATAAGAAAATATATAGCTTAAATCCATAACAATTCATATGAATTGTGGAGTGTATGTACAATTGCAGAACTATATCCAAACTGGTCTTGAGAAAGCTCCTGGAATGGAGCAAAATTTTGACCAAAAAATGTCTGCATTAAATAGACCTGGTGGTGCTTTATTTGCTTCTCTGTACTTGTATGTTATATGAGACTGTGCACCTGGACATTATATATTTTAATAGTATTTTTTTTAACTAAAGATGTCAAGAGAGGATTCATTGAACAGTTGCACATTAAAATACTGTATTTGTTTGCTCATATCATGTAACAACAAACTAACCAATCATAGTTAATTAATAATAACTTTATAAATAAAGTAAACTTGCAGCTTGTGATGATTTACTGAATCTCAACAACTGCCCCCCCAAAATATTATTGCCCACTCCAGATACACTATATTGTTGTTACATACCAGCAGGCATATGATAAACCCCTTATCTAAAAGCCTTTTGAATCCTATTTTTGGACATTACCATCATCTTCAAGAGCAGAAGCAAGACATAACAACAAAGTGTCAGTTCAAAGGTTGCCTCTTTATTAACATAACAGCCCCAAACAAAAAACATGTAAATTAAGATTAATTATTTTTTTAAACTCTCCTGGCATGTGTGTGTTCCGAGCTTCGCAGATTTATTTATGGGTTTTTGGGAAGCGACTATCCATTATTTGGAGCAAGACTGGCCCTATATGCAAGATATACAGACAACGTTTTGTTTATGTGGAAAGATGACTGGCCTACTAGAATTTTGCAGAAAATAAATACTAGTGATCTAGGGCTACACGTCACACATGCATACATTTGGGAGTCTATAATCGTCTTGGATTTGGAAATAGACACAAAATGAGATAGGATTGTCACAAGAACACAAAAGATGGAAGTGAATGGTAACAGCTACACCAGTGGTGTAAATGGTGTATGTGATAACTTCTTACTAAAACTACTAAAATAATTTGATAAATATAAGAATGGTGGTTTTAACCAATTAAAGTTTTGATTACAAATAGTGCTATGTTATCAGTGACCTGAATGACTCAGATAAAAACATATTTGGATCATCAGCCTCTGCAGTGTTCCATGGAATAATACAGCTATTGCACAAATACACAGGAGTAGTTTAGAAATTAATTCCACTAATACTTGCATAAAACAAATGTCAGAATTTCACTTTTTTTATTTGATTTCCCTCAGTGTCAACAAACTCCAGTGTCACTAAAATGATTAGGTCATATTCCAGTTTATAAGGAAAATATGATCAAAAATTAAATTAGGTTTAGTTGACAGTAAAAGGATATGGAGGATACTTTTTTCATCTTCACAAATTTTTTTTATATGTCCCTGACAATAAGCTCCCCGGACCTCTGTTTCCTGGGAGATTCTGGTCAATTGATCATCAAAGTAGAGTACAGTGAAATAATGTAACACAATCTGAGTGTTCTGCTTGCTATAAGCAGTGTTTTATAGTTTGTATATTTTCTAAATTGTTCCAGTATACCTTACTTCACAGTCTAAGTCAAGAAGTTCCCTTGAAACAAATTTGGGGGACTTCAATATCAGGGACATAAAAGTGTTAAAATACAGGTGAAGATGACAAAAAACCCAAATTACAGGCCATTTGACTTTTTATATTATGCACTTACAGAATAGTCAAAATGAAGGTGTATTATCCTTTTAAAAATGTGTGGTATGAGACATGGAAGGTGGACCAAGTATTGGACAGGGAGACTGGGTCTGAGCATCAGAGAGAGGGCTGGAGCATGGGACAGGAAGATTGGGTATTAACTTTAAATGAGAGGGAAAACTAAAAATAGAGCACAGAGTGCAGGATGGAGAAAGATAGGAGGTGGAAAGTGGTGCAATATCATGGAGACCTGCTGAAGAAACTCCCTAACCCATTCATACCAGTGTACCAAATAGGAGCATGCTGTGATTGACATCTATATAATTCTAACTTTAATTTTCTCTACAGGGAGCCTTATGTCACTCACCCCTTTTTTGTGCAAATGAAGGGAAACGACATGAAACTCAGCATACAATGCCCAGTGATTCAGGAGTAATCAATAACATTTTTAGCCCTCTTGTACCATTACAGATAGAATGGTTGATTCTATAAATAAGCATGATTTAGCTACCAAGTGGCAGGTAAATTTCTGTCTCTGTGGGTATCCTCAATAAAGTGCAGTTGGTATACCAAGGCACAGAGAAAAATTAATTTAGGCATAAAGTACTCTTTACTCCAGGAGGTATCTCCAAAGGTTTTGTCAAAAAAAGTCAAAAGTATGGAAGACTTTCAACAAGACATTTGGCAAAAATATCAATGGTGCATTTCAATGATCAATTCATAGTACTTCATAGCACCTGAACTGGTCTATAATAAATAGCAGAGGGACAGGAGAAATTGGGGAGTAGGTGAGTGAGGTACATGGAAAAGTAGAAAATAAGATCAAGAAAGCAAGAGGGAACAGGACTGTGAGGGGGCCTAAAAGGCACAAGAAAAAAGTGAGAGGAGGCCAAGGGGAGGGAATAATAATGTGCTAGGAAGGGTAGAGAACAAACGTGAGCCGCACTCACATATGGTGGATAAAACCAATATTAATCTTTATTACAAAAGTCAACACAGACGTTACATATGCCGCATTAGTCACTAGGAAGGGGAGAGGGCATGGCAATGTGAGAGAGGTGCACTGAAGAATATGAACAGGGAAGAGGAGGGTGAAAGGGAAGCAGAACAGGCTGATGTGCAGGAGAGTGAGTGCATGGATACATTGGGATTGGGGTCCAGGGGTGCTGGAGAGAGAAAGAAGGTAGGAGAGGATGGCTAAAGTGCAAGAAAATGTGAAGAGAAGGATGGGGAGAGACATCCAGCAAGCCAGCTTATTCTACCTTTATAAAAGTAAAGTTACCAGGTCATATCTTGCTGTAATGGTGCATTGCTCTGCTGGTTTCATATTATACCAGATTAGAAAAGGCACTGGCTCATCAACCTGGCTGAAATTAATCTCTGATTATATATTGCTTATTAGTTTTTTACAGCCCAAGCTTATAACATTACATTGTAGACCAGTTATGTTTTAATTATGTGTATACCTAAATGCTGCCTATCACCTCACTGGCAATCTCACCTCATCCAAACATAAAGTAATTCCATTTATGAATAAAATACATTTTACCCCAGGAGGTACCTACAAAGGTTTTGACATACAAAGCCAAAAGTATGGAAGACTTTCACCAAGAGATATGGGAAACATATCAAAAGTGCATTTCATGGATCAATTCAGAGCACAGTAATGGCACCAGACTCAATCGGAGAGCCTGAGGTGTTGAGTTGAGGCAATGGGGAAGCAGATAGTCAAGAAAGCAGGACTCACAATGGGGAAGAATCGAAGCGAGAATGTCAGAGGAAGCAGACACCTAATCGGGAAGCAGCTGTAGGGACACCTGTTGCGTAGGAGTGCGGGATGAAGCGTGGTCAAGTAAGCCAGAGTCAAAGCCGAGCCAGAGGCGAGGTAACAGAGAAGAAAACAGAGTCGTAATTAAAAGGAAGCCAGGTACAGATTCAAGGAGTCAGAAGCTAATACTGGAGACTGGAAACGTGGTCGAGAAGCAAGGCAAGGTCTGTACACAGATATCACAAACTCAGGAATGCTGAAACAAGAATCTCTAAGGATCTTGGCACGAAAATTGAGAAAGCCTAGGAGGCTGGGCCAGGTAGATAAAGGCCAAGCAGCCAATCAAGATGGTAGTAGGAGGAGTAGTCTAGAAGCAGCATGACACTGACTGACCTCTGAAGGTAAGTGACCTTGTTTTTTTTCTCTATTGTACATCATGTAGTTCAATTCTCACCTTTCTGTAAAAACAAAACTATAAATCAAATGTAAAATGAAAAACCCACTTTGAAAGACTTGGTTCAGTTCTTGCAAAATAACCAGTTTCATACAAAATCCAAACTTACAGAATAATTGCTACTCACCAAGAACAAGCAATTTGTAGGAGCCAGACATACTTTTTAAGAGGCACCTAGGCGTTTACAAGCCAGTGAATATGTATTTACAATTCCCTGAAATTTTAAGAGACCAGGCTTCCAGGCTTATGGAATCTTCTTAAATCCTGACATATTAGTGTGTTCTTTTGCTATTGTACTCACTCAGGATTCATTTAATCACATTTGTAGACTTAGCAGAGGAAAGATGTCTATGTTTATATTTATATCTATGTTCTTGTCCTCTCTGTCTTCAATAGATTGGCTGGATGTTTTGTGCTTCTGTGCACACCCTTCTTTGAATTTTGTGATGATGTACATTATAAGAGGGGCAGAAAAAGAACCTGTTCACTGTTGGTTATCCTAGAATAGTAAAAAATAATGTATTTGATCAGCTTTGAAAATGCCAAACTACAATCCCTCTCTGAAAATGTTTCTTATCAAAATGTGGACATGTCAAAAAATTGCCCACCCCATTCTAGCTGAATAAAGGGACACATAATTGAATTAACACAAACCTGCTGAATCTTCTGATACATAAACCCAAACAAGAGTACAGAAAAGTGTAGTTTTCTGAACAAATCCATAGCAGGTCTACTGCTATTTACTTGAAATCTAATAAAGTGTGTGTGTGTGGGGGGGGGGGGTAGTGAAAAGGAAAGAATTGTGATCATATACTTGTATACAGGAGTGATTTTCTACAAGCAAATTTACCAGATTATCTCATTCTGTAATGGTGCATTGCATTGCTGGTTTCATGTAATACCAGACTAGAAAAGGTACTGACTCATCAACCTGACTGAAATTCATCTCTAATGACTGTTGGCGCTGTATGTTCATATACAGCTTTCCTGAAGAAGTACCCCAGAGGTACGAAATGCATTGGAAATATTACATCACAAAAAGGACAGAGTCCGGAGCAGTATCTTGTGGTGTTAGACAGCTACTTACCCATATGCTGTCTCATAAGAAATAGTCTACAGTTGGAGAATATTCACAGTTCCAATGAAGAAACAGTGAGAAGACTTTCTGCCCGCAATCCTCCAGTATCTGGCTACAGCAGTACAAAAAAGTAGAAACTACCAAGAGTACAGGTACATTTTAGATCTTTTAGTGTCAGTTATGATGGTTAGCTACACTACTCAAGGACTATAGATGGGAGATCTCACAAGCAGAACACTTATTGCCTATTCCTCTAGTGGGGAGAGATACCATCATCCATCATCCATCTAGTAGACTTTACCTTTACACATTCAGAATACATGAAGACCAACTATACTGCACTATTATTTGTTGATTTGGATTCATTGTTGGACTGACCACAAGTGCACTATATCATTTTTTTATTTTCTAGGATTAAACATGTGCTTAGTTATTGTTTTATCATATGTAATGTTTGTGTTATTAAATTACTATTGTCTTTATAACATCTTTTTGATTCATCTATTTATGTATATATATATAGATATATAAATATATACAGTGGGTGCGCTCTCCTATTTTCCCCTTTGAAATTCATCTCTGCTTATATATTGTTTATTAGTTTCTTTACAGCCCAAGCATCTAACATTACATTGTAGTCCAGTTATGTTTGGATGAAAATTGTGTGTACCTAAAAGCTGCCTATTACCTCAATGGCACTAGAGAACAAACATTATAAGTGAATCACTTATAAAGCCAAACATAAAGTAATTCCACTTATGAATGTATTTTATTTATTTAGAAAACATTTTACCAGGAAGAATACATTAAGATTTCTCTTGTTTTCAAGTATGCCCTGGAGTGTTTACAGCAAAGAGTTGCATATTAGCGCAAGTACAGAGATTATATACACACACACACACATTAAACATGTTATATACAGTTACATATTGTTTTTGTATATATATATAGAAGCAGTTATTTTTAAGGATTTTAGACTGGGAGAAGATCTGATATTTCCAGGCAGGCTCTGAAGGAAACGACAGATCAACCGTCCTCTTTCTTGTAATGTGGTATATTCAGTGAGTTGGTAGCAGTGGAGAGGAGGGTATAGTTAGTAGAGAGCTGAAGTGAGCAATAATAAGAGGTTCACTGCACTCAATTCTTCATAAAACCACCGTCTTTATTATAAAAATGTAACACAAAACACAGAGGAATACAGTCTCACGCGTTTCGCACTATGTGCTTACTCATGAGTAAGCACATAGTACTATGAGTAAGCACATGGTGCGAAACACGTGAGACTGTATTCCTCAGTGTTTTATGTTACATTTTTCCAATAAAGATGGTGGTTTTATGAAGAATTGAGTGTAGTGAACCTCTTATTATTGTCTTGGATTCAAGGATGGGTCGACACATCTTTTTCATTTTGCACTGCTTCATTGTTTATGATCGGTGAATGAGTTGCAACATTGTTACCAGGATATTGTACCAAGTTTAGTGCCACTTATGAAATACTGAGCTGGAGTGAGCATACTGCTCATGTAGTTTGGTAGCTTTAAAGATAAGTTGTTATAAATCAGGCAAGAGTGGTGAAGGGCATGCCTAGATTTGAGTGTTAGTCAATTTAGTTCTTCATACATATCACAAAGATGGGTTGTGTAATTACACTGGAGGATAAAGTGGTATAATGAGTTATAATGAGAGTGGTATAATGAGTTATAATGAGTTTTACAAGGAGAGTGAAGAAATATAAAAACACACCTTCTATATACAGTTGAAACCAGAAGTTTACATACACTATATAAAAAGACACATATGCATGTTTTTCTCACTATCTGACATGAAATCAGAATAAACCTTACCCGTTTTAGGTCAATTAGGATTACCAAAATTATTTATATTTGCCAAATTCCAGAATAATGAGAAATTTTTTAAGGCATTTTTATTACTTTCTGCAAAGTCAAAAGTTTACATACATTTCATTAGTATTTGGTAGTATTGCCCTTAAACTGTATGACTTGGGTAAAACATTTTGGATATCCTTCCACAAGCTTCTCACAATAGTTGGTAGGAATTTTGGCCCATTCCTCCTGACAGAACTGGTGTAACTGAGCCATGTTTGTAGGTCGCCTTGCTCGCACCTGCCTTTTCAGCTTTGCCCATAAATTTTCAATAGGATTGAGATCAGGGCTTTGTGATGGCCACTCCAAAACACTGACTTTGTTATCCTTAAGCCACTTTGTAACCAGTTTGGCAGCATGCTTCGGATCACTGTCCATTTGGAAGACCCATTTCCGCCCAAGCTTTAACTTCCTGGCTGATGTCTTGAGATGTTTCTTCAGTATTGCCACATAATCTTCTTGTCTCATGATGCCATCTATTTTGTGAAGTACACCAGTCCCTCCTGCAGCAAAACAACCCCACAACATGATGCTGCCACCCCCGTGTTTCACAGTTGGGATGGTGTTCTTAGGCTTCCAAGCTTCTCCCTTTTTCCTCCAAATGTAACGATGGTCATTATGGCCAAACAGTTCAATTTTAGTTTTGTAAGACCACAGGACATGTCTCCAAAAACGTAGGTCTTTGTTCCTGTGTGCATTTGCAAACATTAATCTGGCTTTTATATGTTTCTTTTGGAGTAATGGTTTCTTCCTGGCAGAGTGGCCTTTCAGCCCATGTTGATACAGTACTCGTTTCACTGTGGATAATGACACAATCTTACCAGCTTCCGCCAGCATCTTCACAAGGTCTTTTGCTTTTGTTCTTGGGTTGATATGCCCATGTCAGACCAAAGCACGTTCATCTCTGATACACAGAACCCGTCTCCTTCCTGAGCGATATGATGGCTGGACATTCCCATCTTGTTTGTACTTGCGTATAATTGTTTGTACAGATGAACGAGGAACCTGCAGGTATCTGGAAATTGCACCCAAGGATGATCCAGATTTGTGCAAGTCCACAATTCTCTTCCTGATATCTTGGCTGATTTCTTTAGACTTTCCCATGATGTTACACACAGAAGCAGTGTGTTTCTGGTGTGCATTAAAATACATCCACAGGTGTGTCTCTAATTAACTCAGATGTTGCCAATAAACCTATCAGAAGCTTCCAAAGACATGACATCATCATATGGGCTGTCCCAAATTGTTTAAAGGCATAGTAATCCTAGTGTATGTAAACTTTTGAAAGTAATAAAAATGCCTTAAAAAATTCTCTCTCTCATTATTCTGGCATTTGGCAAATATAAATAATTTTGGTAATCATAATTGACCCAAAATGGGTAAGGTTTATTTTGATTTCATGTCAGTGAGAAAAACATGCATATGTGTCTTTTAATATAGTGTATGTAAACTTCTGGTTTCAACTGTGCATGGGCTATGAACAAACCCAGTTTAAATAAATTCAGATTTATTTATTCTTATCTAAACAAAATAGTGTCAGTACTTAACGAAACTACTAAACAAGGTCATATTTTTTATTTAGCATTTACAGTGATATTGCAGGTTTTTACTTCAGCTTATAGCCGCACTAAGTTCTGTCTTCTTGAAAGTAATGTTTATTTGAATCCCTAGGTTAGCATCACTTTCAAGGAAGATGAAGGCTTTAATTTCCCAAAGAAAATGAAGTGTTTAATTCCACAAGAATACCATGTTCTTTTTAAAGTTTATGTTGCATTCCATAAGATGCATGCTAGTCTATTAAACTGAAACATAAGATGTTTGAGGAAAAAGTTTAAACTAAACAATAGAGTTTATATGTATATATATGCTACAGCCATTGTTGATTCACTGAAGGATGAAGGCCTCCACAGCCTACATTCTAAAATATTTACTTTGTTAAAAGGAATTTAGCTTTATATCCCTAGAGAGCATTGTTTTAATAGGATTTATTTGTCTGAATCCAACATTTTACATTAATGGCATTTTTGTAAAACATTAATGGCTACAGGATTATCAGGCTTCATAGCAGTCTCCATCAATTTATGTGTATTATTGATTGCTCAACCATGTTCTGGCATTGATTCTCTAAAATAGATTCTGCATAAATGAACAGAGGCATATAATTGCTTATGTAACATAGTTGCTAGCACATTTAAGAAAATATATTTTCTTAGCAATTTGAATATATATTCTCTGTATATCTACATTGGGCAAAGTCAATACATCTGAAACTATATTTTTGTTCTGTATCAGAATGATATAACACTGACCAATTGTTTATTTATTTACAGCACACACATGAAACCCTGAAGAAGGGATGGGTGAAAGTTTTCAGCTCAAACGTGAAACAGGAGAAAAATTGCACTTTTTTTTCTCAAAGTACCATCAAAATTTCTACAACCACTACTAGCGCTAGTCTAGTCTTGGGATAATGGAAGAAGGTGTAGCAGCTCCACCAGCTGCTGCATCTGACAATGAGACAAACAAGTACAAAAACACCTGTCCTGAAAGTAGTAGCAAGTGTTTTGAAAATAAAAGAAAAATATATTGTTTGAGACCTCTAAAAGCCAACAGGAATATAAAGGAAGTAGACAAGAAATAGCGGGTGATGCTAAGGATAACCTTATGATGACTGATGATGATGTAGATCTAGAATATATCCCTTAAGCATCCACCTTTTCTTCAGATACAGATGTTGAGAGTGAGAGATTATGATATGGCCATAAAGTGAGCTAAAAGGCAAATGCTCAATTCTCCACCACTGAAAAGGAGCACTGTGCCAGTCTATAAACTGCTAGAGAAAACAATTGGAAAGTCTGGACAAATAAGATGCCCAAAAATACACAGTCATCCTGTCCACCATCATCTGCACAGTCACCACTTCCAAGTGCAAGCCCTACTCAGCCACACATACTAGTGTTGAGTGACGAGCAGCAACAACAACACAGGTTATTAACATCCACAACCATAGCTATGATGAGTGCCTGTGTTACTGATGGAAATGCTGCACCATTGAGTACAATTGCATCAACATCTAGTAACAGTAGTAGTAGCAGCCCTTCAGGAAACCCACAGCCTATGAGATATGAGAATTGAGATGCTTCACCCCTGATACAAAAGCTAAGCATATTGCTATCTATTGCAGTGGGTGATGCTGAGGATGGCCTAATGAATGATGATGATGTAGATCTAGAATATTTCCCTCCAGCATCTTCCTCTTCTTCAGATATATATGAAGATGAGAGTGAAAAAGATGATGCCTGGCCAGCAAGTTAGCTGAAAGGCAAAGACTCAATCTTTCACCACTGAAAAGGAGCACTGTGCTTGTTTGTAATGTGAGAAAACAATTGGGAAGTCTGACCCTGAACAAGCAAAGATGGCAAAAAAAATACACAGTCATCCTGTCAGTAATCATCAGCATTATCATCGCTTCCAAGTCCAACTCAGCCACAAACACTAATATTGTTGAGCAACCTGCATCCACAGCCTTAGCTATTATGAGAGTCTCTGCTGCTACTGGAAGTGCAGCACCTGTGATACCTAGTAGTAGTAACATTTCTGCAACATCTAACCCCAGTAGTAGTAGCAGCCTCTCATGAACCCTGCAGTCTATGAAATCCACAGTATGGAGATTCTTCACTCACGATCCAAAAGCTAAGCATGTTGCTATCTGTGGTGTGTATAAGAAGCATGTGATCAGGAGGAAGCATGCTCATAACTAGACACCTCCATAATGAGATCCCACCTTAAGCACCACCACAGGTCTGACTGGGAGACACACAATCAACAGGTCAGAGGTGCCACAACTAGCAACAGCAGAAACCCTAAAAGTTTCCCGGACACTGGGGTACATAATAGAAGTGCTGTTGATGTGTCAGAGAGTGTGCCAAGAGGAGTATGATTCTGAGTTTATTTTTGCAGATGACAAGAGTCATAGAGTGCCCACACATACCTCCACCACCCCACCACCCCACAAGTGATGGCATTAAAGCAACAAAGTTACACAGTTCTTCCACTATGTACTGCCATCTCACACTTACTAATTTCTTAGAAATAAGTCAAAACAAAAATAATACAAAGGTACTCCTGAGGAATAGGAAAACTGCCAAAATGTTGAAAACAGAGTCTTTAAAGAACTGATATCATGTGTTTTACTCTCCTGGAATATCCCTAGCCGCAGTTATTTTTTAAGGATGGTTGTGCCAATGTTATTTAAGTAGGAAGTAAGTGTTGTGGGCAAAGAAAAAAGGCACTCAGCCTGCTAACAATTTTTTCAAGGCATATATTGATGTAGAATTCACAACATTTACTTTCAGCTATTTATTTCTCCACTTTATCCCTGAGAAGAATATTGTGTGTAGGGAAATCTTGCAGTCATAGAAAACATATGCGAAAAATGGCAAAGTTCTTATAGGGCAGTGGCATAAAGGCAAAAATGTTATGTATTTTCTATGGAAGCGAATTTTCAAGAAAAAAATAGGAAATTCTCTCTGAATTACACACAAACACACAAGTATACAAATATGTATCTCTTACAAAATTCTTCTGCTCTTCTTTAAGTTGTTTTCTTCTTCAGCACCCTCTTACTTTTCTGCTCTTATCTCCAGCTACATCCCTTCCTGTCACCTGTGTTCTTCCCTGGGGGTCTTTCTGTCCTCTTCCTACAAACTGAAGCCATCGCTCGGCTGCAATTTTTTTTACTGGCTGCCCCTCAACTATCAAATGCGCTCCCTATCACCATTTGCCAATCATCCACACTCCATCAATCACTTTCAAGAATCTCCTGAAAATCCACTTGCTCAAGGAAGCATCTCCGTAACAATATCCTCCTGTATGTTGTCATGATTTCTAATTATATTGTAAGCTCCTTGGGGTGGGGTCCCGGTCCCTTTCCCAGTGTAGGATTCCTTTTACTGCACCCCTGCTTGCCAACAATGTAATAATCACACTTTAACCTATTGCTTCTAACCCAGTTCTATATTTTGGTATTGTAATATTACCATTTCTGTAAAGCACTGTATATATGTATGGCAGGGCTCAAAATTTCCACTTGCCACCTCGCATTTGGTGAGGAGAAATTGAGTGAGGGTGAGTGGAAATTGAAGCACCTGTTGAAAGCAGCCGTCGGCAGCAGCACTGTGCTATGTAAGGCACCAAGGTGTCGCAGTGTATACTGGCCAACCATACCCATGATCCTTTCCCATCCATTATGCGGCAAGAATGTCCTCATCCACATGTTTGCTGCCAGAGTCCAGAGCCAGACTCAGTTGTTACTGGCAGCAAGTGCTTCTCTCCCTGTGCCTCCTCCCCTTCTATGCGCATGCCTAGGGTGCACTGGAGGTGCAGAGCAGAGCCACCATGGGCTATTGTGATTCACTCACAGGAGCTTACATCTAACTACAACTGCTACTAACTACTTGGCAAACCTGCACCGCACCATAAAACTACATCTCCCAGGAGCCCACTGTGAACAATTGATAGTTCAAATTGAAGAGAGCTCCCTAGAACTACAAGCCCGGCGTGCTATGTAACACAACCTCCAATGAGATCGCAGCAGGGTAGCACTTTGGCTGTTCTGATTGGCTAGGTAAGAACATCCAGACTCTCCAAAGGAAGTAGTGAAAAGTTGCAAAATCGGACATAACATAAATTGCACTCTCCCTTATAGTAAAACAACATAATACCTCATGCTGCAACAGATTTACATTATCTTTCCATGGCTTCCTGCTCCCTCCCTCATTCCAAGCAGATAGAGTAAATGCTGAGGTATGAGGGGGCTGAATTGTCTGTGTTAAGTATTTTTGGAGTTCCTCAGTGTTACTAATGCATCTGCATACTAGTCTGCCTCCCCAACAGCAAGCTAATCTGAATTAGCATAGCAGCAACAGCAATCGATCTCTATAGGAAAGTCTTTGAAATGGGATACCAATGTCAGATGTGTCCTTGTTCTCTCGTGCTCCGCTCCCATGTTAGAGATGTATGGGTATCAGCAATGCTACCACCACGTTTATCTGATTCACATGGACTAGAATGACTGTGTTGGCTTCAGATAGATACTTAACTAGTTCCTTTCCAATACAGTCTGCTAAGTAGTGGCTCCATCTAAACCTGTAACACTAATCAAGTATGAAATATGCATAATGCATGTAAATTGTAGTCCAACAGACTGCCTGTCCCTACTCTAATACTACATTGGTTAATATGTAGCCCTACAGTATGCATCTATCTCAACTGATTGGGAGTAAAGGAACAGTAAACTTAAAAATACTAATCTAATGAAAAGACTGGCCAGGTGCCTATAACAAATGTTAAATTACTGCAGTAGCTCAGGGGTTAATACGTACCAGTCACATGGCCAATTTACAGGATTTTGGCTCTGAGCAAGCACAATTTTTTATGGGGTTTAAGACGGCAGTCCCAGCTCCCCATAGCTACAGTGGACGATCAGAGGTAAAAGTTGAAGGCTTCTTCACCTGCGCTATGTAACTGGGTGAATATTAATCCCTGCTCTACCAGAGAAATTTAGCCTGAGGCAATGTTCCTGCTAAAATGTGCAGCGGTGAACAATCCAAACAAGTGCATTATGTAGCCCTATCCAGGTTTGATTGCTTTTTTTAACTGAATCAGTGCTGGGTTGCTCAATCCTGCTCTTCTTAAAGGGAGAAGTGGTTATGAGCACATGGCCAGTGGCTGGTCTTTTTGTTAGATTAGGATTTTAAAGTTTACTGTGCCTGTAAAGAGACTCAGAGGTGAAACTAACACAACAACAGGGAACACCTCTGGAGTTGGAGGAGGAAAACGGCTGAGCAGGGAGGTGGGTTGTTTGGGTAGAGAGGTCTGTACAGGCATCCTAACTATATCATGGGTAGGAACCCTTTGGTAGCCCTTCCACTGTTAGAGACCGCGGGGGGGGGGGGGGGGGATTCACTAAGCGATGATAATGCAGAGATGACTTATACAGTTTTTCACTTCTCCAATTCTTCAACTTTTGAGATCTTAGTGCATAGGCTCCATAGAATAACATAGGGACTGCAGAAGTGATAAACTGGAGAAGTCATCTCCACTTTATCACCTCTTTATCACTGCTACGTGAATCGCCCCCTACAACTCCTATTATCCCCATGTAATGGGAACTGTAGTCCCAAAAGCTGGAAAGTCAGTGATATGTGAGTTGAGGAAATAAGTCTATTTCATTGTTTCTGTAATATATTGTTCATGTAAAAATGTATGTATTTTTAAGGTGTCTTGTTCACCAAGACACAAAGGCATGTTGGGGAGATTTATATACATTTAAGTACATGCATATCTCCGAAGTGTCCTTTTTTAGAAAATATTAGGGGTCGGTACCTCCCAAGTGTCCCTCTTTAGGAGCTATTAGGGGTCCATACTTGAGATGGGTGGGGTTAAAGGAAGGGATATGGGTGGGGTTAGGCATGGGAATTGGTGGCGAGTAACTTTTCAGGCCTCACTAGTAGCTCAGGACTTTAAATTTTGAGCCCCGTTTATGGCACTAAATAAATAAAGATGCATGCATACATACATATACAAACAAACACAATATGCCTCAGTATCTGAATACCTGCTTTATATAATCTAGTACACACACACACCAACAAAAATTTACACAAATACTGTCTTATAGTGCAACATGTTCTCTGTGTCCATTACCACCATATAAATACTCTACACAGGCTGTTCATTATCGCTGTACAGAATCTGAGGGGTTTACTAAGGAGAGATAAAAGTGCAGTGGTTTTCAGCCAGGTGCCATGGCACTTTGGTTTGCTATGGTCACCAGCTTAAGGCAGGACCTACCCCACCCCACCCCAGGGAGTTTCCTCCTGCACCCCAGAACAGTGCAAAACATGCCTCCCCTGTACTGCACTCCAGGCCTTGTGCCCATTAGAGATGTAATTTGGCCATATTGAAAACATCTGTTTGTACACGGATGGACATTCCACTCCTAGCAATACATAAGTGTAGTGTACTTAATATTAAACTCAGGATTTAAATATTTATAGACTCTTGCACAGGAAGAATGGGGATAAAGAGGACATAGTCTTGAAGATACCAGGGCAAGTACCCTAAAATGACATATACCCAAGAACTGAAAATGTGAGTGAGCATTTGCTAAATATGAAGTTTTTAAATTCTGAATATTAAATACTACACTTAGATCTGAGATGTCTTCTGTTTATTCAGTGTGTGCTCTCCATTATCCTACCAAGTGGTAAAAATACCCACATGTGTATGAGCTGCAGATTTTGACAGTTTGAATGCTACATGGATTATTTCTAACCATGTGGTATCCATCTTCTTTTCTATTAATACCTATACTGACTTAATTTCCATTTTATCTCATCATGTTATCATCCATGTGAGTATTACACCATTTGCAAAAGAGACTAGTTTTAAAAGGTGTCAGGGAGTACCAGTGTCCGAACCTGGAGTAGCTGGAGAGTGACGATAAGAGCGGGGTTCAGGGACAATTCAGGTCAAACCTATCCCTTGCTATTGCCAAAGCCAGATAAAGTGGCTAGCCGCAAAACCAGATTTCTGATGCTGGTTAAGCTGAGACCCTGACCTGGATTGGAGTAAGTGTGCACTGGCAAAGGTTCTGGATAGAAGACACAGTAGGACCCCAGATGCAGATCTTATATACAGGTACTGGGAGCAAGGAAGACTACTGCAGGTATTGAGAACAGTAGGACTATACAACGGATGCAGCGACCTGCAAGCAATCCCAGCACAGACTGGAACTGCTTGAACTTGACAGAAGGCTGAGACTGCTCAGTACTGGACAAAAGAGCAATAGGGTATTGCCCTTCACAGACAGCAGATTGAGACTGCTCAGAATACTACATAAGCAGTATTGGATTGCCCTTCACCAACAGCAGGCTGAGACTGCTCAGAGTCGGAAGGTCGGAGTTATGCCTCTGAAAGAAATACAACCACAAGACAAATTCACCACTACAGATATAGAGAGTGTTATGAATCTTCAACCAAGACTGAAAATATGAACAACGAATATAGTAAGGGCTATAGATCTTCGATCAAGATTTGAAAACAAATCCGACTAATATAGCAAGTTCCGACCAGGGCTCAAAACTAATAGGACTAAGACAGCTGTTGCTCTAACCACTCCAGAGAAAGAGAAACACAGGAATGAGCAGGTTACGACTGCTAGTAAGTGAGCAACCTTCACTTGTCTGACCCCACACCACTCGTACAGAGTACAGGAGGATTCCACTAAGAACTATGGTAGAGTAAGGACAGGAGAGAGAAACGTGCTCATACCAGGGCCAGATTTACACCTCAGGAGCCTGTAGGCACAGAAATCTAAAGCCCGCCCCCCATTGGCCATCTCCACTGGACACCTCCACAATGCCTCCATCATCTCTTTATTACCCTCACATTGCCCCATCAGCTCCAACTTGCCCCCCATCAGCTCCATGCTACCCTCACATTACCCTCCATCAGCTCCACATTGCCCCCACCATCTCCAAATTGCCCCCTATTAGCTCCATGCTACCCTCACATTGCCCTCCATCAGCTCCACATTGCCACCACCATCTCCAAATTGCCCCCCATCAGCTCCAACTTGCCCCCACCATCTCCATGTTGCCTCCCCATCAGCTCCAACTTGCCCCCCCATCAGCTCCATGCTACCCTCACATTGCTCTCCATCAGCTCCACATTGCCCCCACCATCTCCAAATTGCCCCCCCATCAGCTCCAAATTGCCCCCACCATCTCCATGTTGCCTCCCCATCAGCTCCAACTTGCCCCCCATCAGCTTCAAATTGCCCTCACAATGCCCCCCTTCGGGACCAACTTCCCCCCACCATCTCCATGTTGCCCTCACATTGCCTGCCTCCCTTCCATTGTCCGATTCCTACCTCCCTGGCAGGAGATCTGTTGTCTGTGCCTTTGGTACAGTCAGTCCTGTAGTTGCTGTAGCTCCCGCGCGGTCTCCTATTCAGGAATGCAGAGCGCTGGGAGATGATGTCATCTCACAGTGCTCTGCATTCCTACAGAGCCGACGAGGGAGCTTCAGCAACTACAGGACTGACTGTACCAAAGGAGGCACAGACAACAGATCTCCTGCCAGAGAAGTGCAATGTGAGGGCTACATGGAGTGGGCGCCAGTGCAAACAGCGCGGTGGACATTTTTTTTTTTTTTATCGTTTCAAAGAATAAAAAAAAAAAAAAAAAGTATCCCATTGGCAGGCACCCCTCAGTGGCGTGAGCCTGTAGGCAGGTGCCTATTTTGCCTTATGGAAAATCTGGCCCTGGCTCATACTAACCTACCCAGAACACATGGCCAAAGAAAAGGAAGCTAGTCTGATGCCCCAGTACAGAGTGAGATGAAACCGCAGGCAATCATTGCCAGCCAACTTTCAACTTGCAAGGCAGTGTGGAACTAACTATTTGGCTGAGTATGCTCAGGCGGCACAATGAGAAACAGAGGGCCAGGTCAAAGCCAGACAGTGGGGTAGAGACTGACTTAAGTTCCCACAAGAACAGTGTCTACCAAAAGGGTCAAAGTCACAGACAGAGAACCAACATTTATGCACAATTTATGATTGCTCACATTTTGATATAAGAAACATACTAATGCCCTGATGCTGAATAGCACATGCTCCTCAACTAATGTCAAAGTTAGCGAATGCCTCTAAATTAATGGCAAAGTTAGTGACTGCACCTAATTTAACAGCAAACTTAGCCAGATGTATGAAAATGTGTGCTTTGCTGAATTAGGCACGATCACTCATCCTCTGATAAAATGGCAGACATTTTTGCCATGCCCACGTTTTGAAATGCATTAAAAAGAACATAAACGTTCACTAATTGTAAAGAACCATTTGCAATTCAGTAACATTTGGGTTCTAATCAATTTGCCATCAAAAGTACACTGTAAATAGTTTTTGTGAATGTTCAAAAGAAAAAGTTATCCTGGACAAACCAACTTCAACATTGGGAACACATGCAAAAATTCCCATATATTTAAAAGTATCTTTAAACCCCATGAATGCTAGAGATGACTCCAACTCATTGTTAAGAACTAGCATTCAAGGTGTTAAAAGTCCTATTTAAATCAATGGGAATTCTTATTTGTCCCCTATATTGCAGATGTTTTGCACCAGCATTACTGACCTTTTCTTTTGAATCCTCTAAGGGACAAATTCAGAAAGGGAAAAATGAAAACCGAGTACATGCAGGACTTCTCCCTCTGCCTTCTTTGTAGAAATGACACCAATTTAGTGACAAAAGAAACTGGTGCTGATTGTAGAAAAGAAAGAAACTGGTGGTGATTGTATAGTAGGTAACACTGGACACTCTCACCCTAAAATTTTGGTCCTCAGGATCAAACACTGAGACTTCCCAGGTATGGCAATTCCAGAGAAAATGAACTTCATAATAGGAAGCAAATTATTTAAATTGGGTTTTAACCCCTTGAATGCTAGATAAACACACTGCATTCTGGCTTTCAGGGGGTGCATTTGGTTTGTTCCAGATTTGATATTCTTTTACTTCTTGAAATGTTGCCACTTTTTTCACTCTAACATCAAGTGATTGATTATCCATTATCCATTGATTAACCAATTTAGGACCAGAGTGATGTTCACTGCATTGTCATGTTATAGTTAACAAACATGAAGCAACTCTCTAATTTGTCAATACCTAAACCATACCAAAACAGATAACTGTCATTTCAATAATGTCATGCCATTCAATTTCCAGTCAAACCCATGCAATATACAAAACCTGGTCCCACCAGACAGAGTGGGTCAATAGCTTTAAATTACATATTGTATTGCATCCCATTTTCTAAACAACTAAATGATCCTGAACATGTTTGTCAGCCTCAGTGAGTTTATGTTATACAATCTTCATTGAAAACCTTGACCAAGATGTACCCAGATTGCAAATCTGTTCAACAAATAATGATTAGTATCATCATAGAAACCACTGCATTTGTCCCTATTACTGCACTGCAGTACATGACTAGCTTCTGAGAACTGTGTCCAATTCAAATACACATGATTAAATGTTAAACCAGGCACCACTTGATGGCAAACCTGAACCCATGTCAGAAGATGCAAGCTAAATGGCTATAATTACATATTTATATGATTCCTTTGACTTGCATGTGGATGTTTGCTTACTTAACACAAAAATCTACAGATAAGAGAGGGAAATCTTAGATAATAAGTACGGCTACACATCCTATATAATAATTTGCTAGGATGTTTGTCAGAAGCCGTCATGCACAGTAGAGACTGCCCATGTTCGGGCAGTCTCTACTGCGCATGATTGTATCCTGTGAGTGAGGCGATGCAAAACTGCATCACGTGGAGCAGTGAGGGAGTGGCTGCTTAACTCTGAGTTCCAGAGAGGTACATGTACCCCTCTGACACTCAAAAAAAAAAAAAAAGTCAGGTCTACTAGTAGGGCATTAGGGCCTCTCCTAATCCCTCCCCAGGCTACTTATCTCCAAGCTCATTTGGCTGGTAGATCAACAGAGGTGACGCAGGGGAGCAACAGAGCTCCCCTGCTTTCATCCCACTCAAAGTACCAGGGTAGGAGTGGGAGGGATTGAGAAACTCTCTCACGTCAATGAGGGAAATCCTTCTCATTGACGTGAAAGGGTTTCCCAGTTCTGCCCACTCGTACCTGGTAGTGGAGGTAGGATGGAACCAGGGAAGCCATCTTGCTTCCCTGTATTGCCTCTACTGATCTCCCACCAATGCAATTGATACCTCTCTGGCACTCAAAGCAGCATAATGAATAGAACTTTCCATTATGAACAGCATTAATTGACTACAAAATTGTTTTGAGTGAAAAAGCAAACAATAATTAATGCCCTGATCAATCAAGGAATAAATAGCCTTATATCAATATCTTCCAAACAATATATTAAAATGCAATTGCATTAATACAGGTCAACAATAGCAGCATAGAAAAAGGGGTCAGACAAGGAGATGCAGTCTTCCCAAAACTATTTTCTCCTTGTTTAGAAGAAATTTTCCCCAAACTAAATTAGGACAAAAAGGACTGAAGATCAACACTAAAGTAAAATAAGAAATTGGTATGTAACATGACAAAGACAGGGACCCCCTGACTTAAGCTGCAACTGAGGCAGACTGATACTTGATGGGATAGTACCAGCAGGTCATGTTGTATTGGCCAGTGGCCGTTGGTCATTGTCAATTGCCCCAGTGTAGTTTTGGAATTTGCTACCACTGTTCTTGCTGCTGCTCAGTTGTTTAAACAGCAAGATGATTAGGCAGCTCAAAGCAGGATGATTAGGCAGTTCAAAGTAACACGGGTGATGGATGATGAAGGTTCCATATGCCACTACTAGCTCCAATGATGCACCTGAGGCAGTAGCAGCACCATAACTAGCCCCCACCACTTCAGGTATATGTGGAGAAAAGAAGACGTTGGTCAGCAATGCTTCTCCGCCTGCCACTCCTCCGAAATCATGGGTGTGTTGTTAGAATGAAAATTTTTCTCTTGAGAGCAAGAACTATACATCTCATCAGCAAATGCAATGTGCACAGTGTGTGTGACAAATAAGGGAAGGACTGGGAGCAATGGGCACATGTGGACTCACATCAAGCATATGGCATAAATGTAACCAAACACCATAATGCTTACGGTCCCCAATATGAAATCATTCCACCAGAAACCAAGTACTGCTGTTCTCACTATATCCCTTGTCCACTCCCTGTTAGGACTCGTGACAACTTGCAGACATTTAATAATAATGATGAACCCTCTCTGCCACCAGTTTAGCATATTCGGCAGGATTGGAATCTCCTCAGATACCACTTGATGCCCGGCTTGCGATTCTCCTTCACCACCTTGCCATGTGTGCTCAGTGCACCACACAGTGGGCAATAGGTGGACACAAACTGCCACATCCTAACATCTACAGAATGGATATAACTTGGCAGGGGAGGTAACCATGAACGATGAACGAGGAAGATGTAGTTACCCTAGAACAAGAAGGTGATTGTGAGCTAGTTGTTTCACTCGTCATCAAACTTTTAGCCTCGGCTGGGTTTCTCTATTCTTCCTCCTCTTTGATCTCCACCTCATCTCTTGTTGCCTTTCGGGAGAGTCAGAGGTTACAGCGTTGCCCAATTTCTGCGGTGGGTGTTTGGCTTTAACATGTTCCACATAAATGTCATGGTGTATGTGTTTCATGTGTGTTATCAGGGCGGTTGTGCCAAGGTTTGTTTCCTCCTTTTCCTTTCTCACTGACTTGTCACAACTTGTGCACAGTGCTGGTGTTGAAGACTGCACTGTGCCTGCCCCAAGAGAAAAATAGCCCCACATCCATGATTTTGGGAGGGGTGGGAAGTGGAGAAGAATGGCTTCTTTCTTCTTCTCCTCCACTTTCCCCTTCTCTAGCTAGGAAAGAGGATGATGTTGCTGCTATTGATGCTATTGCCTCAGTATCAGCACTGCAGCTAGGACCAGGAGTATTACTGCTGCTTGCAAGTGGAACCTGCCCTAGTCCCACATCACTTGATGACCCCATTCCCACTGAGTCCACTGTGGTCTTGGAAAATTATCCTGCTCCTTAGAATCCTCCTGCCCTTGCAACTCAGCAGCAGCATGAATTAGAGAGGTTGCAAACTCTGCAAGCTTACTGCTGGTGGTGGTGGTGATGCCCATCCTCATTCCTTCTCAGTTTGGGCTAAAAAGGCCATCAATGTCTCTTCCACCCCAGCTTCTCCACCATCATCTTCACCACCACAATTCCTTCTGTGCTGCTGCTGCTTTATTATAGACATATCACTGGTTGGAGGAGTTGATGAGAAATGTGCCACAGGGTCCCCTAATGTCACACTTGCCATTTCTTAGTGGCCTGAAGAAGGGAGACTGGCAGCACTAGAAACAGGCACAAGCAGCTGATCTGTGCTCCTGGTGGTGTTGGTATTATTGCTGCTAAGCAACAGTTCATCCTTCTTTGGGATCATGTTCCACCTGGACAATGCCAAGAAGGGAAGGGGACTCCCAGGGTCAGGGGAATGGTGTGAGCTCCCTTGCCCACTAGTGTGGACAATCTGCATTGCTTCCCCTACCACTACCCTAACACTAGTCTCACCAGCTGCTTCACCATCACTGTTACTACCATTAACATCAACCACATCAGTTTCAGTCCTTGAGACTTCCTCCTCATCACAGTCACTAGTAATATGATGATCACCCCCCTTCTCTCCTAAAACTAACAAGCTGCTGGACCTTCTTATTAGTAGTACTAGTGGCGGGACTGTTTGGGGATGGCGTGTGACAGGGTCTCCTGCTGTCGTCATCTTCTCCTTCCCCCTCCTGAGAATTACAAGACACACTGGCAGCAGGTTCAGGACTAGCAGCAGGTTCAACGCTGGCAGCAGGCACAGCACTGGGGGCAGCAGGGGCAGTACTGGCAGCAGGCACAGCATGTCTGGCAACAGGCACAGGGAGTTGACCTGTCCTGCTCTCACTACTAACGTCTTCTTCCTCCCGCAAGATTAATTTCCCCAAGATCCCTAGTGGTGAATGTGGGGGACTGGCCAGCATTGGATCTGTAGTTGTCACTACCTCTTCCTCCTCAGACTCACTGGACACATACGGTTCCTTCTAGCTCCTCCTTTTTTTTGTTAGTAAATCTGCCCATAGTGATAGCAGTAACTATGAGCCTCTCCTGCCTCAGTTTTGCTATAAATATTACAGCAGAACAGCATAGAATCTCTCTCACTCTGTAGCTGCTTCTATAGTGTTTCACTTCCTGGAAAATGGCGAAATGTTTTTATAGTGAAAAGGCAAAAAAACACGTTAATAAAGGGGTGAAAACTCTCTAGTCATTAAAAAAATGGCAAAGAATTTTTGCCAATGGGTGAAAACAGTGAACATTTTAATTGATGTATTTAAAGCGAAAAATTAGACAAGAATGTGTTTTTTTGTTGATTTTTTTTCGTGCGAACACAACAGGACCTTTTTCCCATCACTAAAAGGTGTTATGGGATGTATATTAAGTCCAGAAAGAAAACAGTGTATTATTTTTATAAGTACACTAAACAATAAAGATGAAGTCAGGTAGAAAAAAACTCATAGCAGAATGCGAAAATATCTTTGGTCATTAACATGTAAAATATCCCTGTTTCTTAAAAGGTTAATTGATAGGTCACTGAGGCTTTCTTTAACAGTGACATGTAATATCACACTGAGAGAAGTGTCAATCATAGTAAATGCCTTCTGAGGCATGCAGCAGTAATAGTGCTGAGCGCAGTGTGTAGAGAATGAAATGCAAAAATATCTGGTTTGCTTATCTAAGCATTAACACATCTATAGCAATGTAAAAATCTGATTTTACACTAAAATAAAAGTTGGTGCAGAATTTTTTCTACTGAAATAAAAGTGCAGAAAATTAGTTTGGGTGGTGGATTTGCACACTCCCCACGGAACCTAGCTGCACCACCCTCCCAGAGATTTGTTTTGCACAGGGATGGATTTACATCTCAGTCACCCCCTAGGCATGGCACCCTTTGCTCACTCTGCCCCCCTCCATGGTCACATACCTCCATTCCTCATATGACTGCAGTCTCATCTACTGTTCCCTGGCACAGAACATACCCATAACCTATAAAATGCAAGCACAAATAATATAACCCTATGATCAAGCCTCCATTGCATTATAAAACAATCAATGGAAGACCACTATTGCATCCAAGCAAAATAATAGCCAGTAATATAATATATAAACTGGAAAATGAAGTTGCCTACAACAGCTAGAATGTGGGAATGGCTAGTAATTCTGAAGCACCCCCCAGAATCTGGTGCTCTGGATGGTTATGTCATGGCAAAGTCTATTAAACCATTATTATAGTGTTTTATTCTCCTCATTTAAACCTAACCACTATTGGAATTATTAATGATTTCATTTAGTTCTGAAATCTCTTATGAAATAAACCACCCCATAAAGTGAATGAGATTGAACAGATAATGCACTTTGTTTTAGAACAAAAGGGATAATGTTACCTATAGATGTAAAATAATAATAAATGTTGACATAAAATTAACACTACTCTGGAACTGAATAAGACTAAAAAAACTGACTCCTACTTGGACCTCATTGTTGCATGAACACATCTTTCAATTTTCTTTAGTGGGGTTAGACCCCTTGTTAGTCAGCCATTGTGATCAAGAATTGGGAACTGTTGGTACACAAAGCATTCATAGACCCTAATTGTCACACTTCAAAGACCATCAGAAGGGTTTGTGCGGTCTACTAAATCAGCCCCCTAGAAATGAAGTCCAAAACTTCAGAGTCCCTCATGTGGGACCAACATGGGTGCATCATGGGTCTCTTTTCAGTTCAGCAATAAATAGTCAGGCATACTTCTTCATCAATTAAAACATAACTTTCAATGTCCACACATAATATCCAACATTTCAGTCCAATGTTTAGACTTTCATCAGGGACATATTATTCACATTGCGGATATCACCATCCCGTTCTTAAATAGTCTCCCCCGCACCTGGCTCAAGTCACTCTCTCACCTGGCTACCATAGTACCCTGCAGTGTCAAGACCACCCCCGGGAGTGATGCAGACCATTCTCAGAACTATCCCAACCCTTTGAATGCCTGGAGTGGCATGCAACACCTCTTGCATTGAAGCCCCGCCTACCCATCCGTGCTCACAAGGGTTAACTCGCCCAATAAAACAATATACATTATTAATCTATAAAAACGTCATATTTAAAACCACCATTATATGTAACAAACTACCACCATTACTGTCTCATGTCTGAATCTCAAAAGAGAAAATACATCTCTCTCCTAGTCAGTCTTTTTAGCCTATCTCCTCCACATGGATCAATCTTGATCCATTCATTTGGAGAACATTGTAATTCTTTCAGTTTATGCCTGCATTGTATAAAGTGTTGTGCTACTAGAGTAATTTTTAATTCCTTCTCACTAAGTGTCCCATTTAGACCCCTGATTATAGATGACCTGTATTCCCTGATCCTCTCTTTAACCCCTTAACAACATGTGACGTACTATGACCGTCACGGTCCTTGAAATACTCAAGGACCGATGACGGTCATAGTACGTCACGTACTTTTTACTTACAGCGCTCTACCGGGAGCGCTGTAAGTAAAAACAGGGCCTGAAATTGATCGCTCCAACATCGGAGCGATCTCTATCAGGCCCCATAGTGACGCGCCGATACACGCGACAGGTCACGTGTACCGGCGCGTCCACGTAGTTCTATGCGGTCCTTATGGGATGGAAACGTCCCAGGAACGCTGGTCGTTAAGGAGTTAAAGGGCCTGCTGGTCTTGTTTTAATTGATGAAGAAGTGTGTCTGACTATTTCTTGCTGATCATCTACACTTACATTAAGTCGGATCACCTGACATTATAGCCGAATATTGGAAGAAGTGTGTGCGGCAGCGTTTTTGTGAATCTCTTTTCAGTTCCCCGTTCCCTTCCTTGTTGGTCTGCCAAAGATCACCATGCCATTCTGGCTCATCAGGAGGACATGTCTGCCAGTAGGACTCAATTCTAGTCATAAGTGCCCTTTAACCCTTTGAGAGCCAGAAGGTTGTCCAACGTGTTGCATTGCAATGTGTTGGACACCCCTCTGGGACTCAAAGGGTTAAGGATATGTATAAAAATATTTAAGGATATTTAAATGGATATGAACACTTTTTGTTTTAAAGGGATAGTAATACTTTAATATTACTAATCCCCATAGTGTAGCTATTTGCAAACCAAGCACATGTAGAAGACCGTTTCAGTGAAATAATTATTTTTTACTAACACGATCTCGGCTCAGCTGTAGAGCCGCAAGCCTGTCGTACGACAGAGTTCCCCTGCAGTCAGTACAACACCGACATCAGGGAAGGGGGAGGGAACTTTGCATTCGGTTATCTCTCAAACCATAAAGGTTTGAGAGATGAACCTGGGGACAATTCAATTCTTTTTTAAATAGCTACAATATGGGGAATAGTAATAGTAAAGTATTACTCTCCCTTTAAGGTTATAATGGGGTTGGTGTCCAAGGAAGAAGTGGAGTCATTCTTGGGAAAACCAACTGAACCATAGAAGAAAATACACATTTCTATTGATTTAACCTGGATTTTTAACTGGGATTGTTAACCCCTTGAGTGCTAGACAGATTACAAATGCTTGACAGAGGTAAATGACATTTAAATGGATAGGAAATCTTTTTATTTTTAGGTGTTACTGAGGTTAAGAAATATAAAGAAATTCTGGGGAAAATCAGATAGCAATGCATTGGAAATCTATCTAGCACTGAGTGCATTAAAAATGCTTTTAATTCTAAGATAATTTGGGGATTATTTTATTTGTCACCTATGGTGCAGTTGATTTGGAACAGACTCGCTCCACTTCTTCTTAATAAATTAGCCTCAGTATCAACTAAAAATGAAAAGCGTTCATATTCATTTAAATAGTGTGCCTCCTATCCAGGATATGTAAAAATTATTTAATTGATCCCAGAGTTCTAAGATCTGTCCTAAATTAATATAAGGAGAGGCTAGTGGCTACTGTACATTTTGATTATAATTTTTATTAAACTTATTGAAAACCAAAACAAATTACACACCCATTAAAACAAGTGGCATTAGTCTTGTGTTGAACATAGAGCCTTTGACAAGTCTGCTTGCACTGTACATTTTCACCACATACGATGCAAACTAATGCGACAAGCTGCAACTTCCCTGCATTCATCTCAAACACAATTTTCTTGGCGGTCAAGGTGTGACACTAATTACATTGAAAGTTGTGCTGCTCTGAGGCAGATAAATATGTTCTAAATGTATCTGAGTGATAAGATTATTGTCCTGCAGTGTAATCTATTTTTAAGCTTATTCGATAGTCATCATCAGTTCATTAACTATATTATTGCCAAACTAATATTTATCAGATGTGAAAAAAAGATACCTCTCTATGCATTACTTCAAAAATCACAGAAAAAAAGTTTCGAAAAATGTGATTTTTGTGGTTCTTTTTTCTTACACACTATATTAATGTGTCAAGGTGGGACACCAATGACATTGAAAGTTGTGCTTCTTATCACAGTCTCCAATGAAAGGATAATTATTATTATTCTTTATTTATATAAAGCCAACTTATTATGCAGCGCTGTACAATAGGGAATAGACATACAGAGATATTAAATAGTATAAATCAGATGTGGGGAACAGAAGGATCAGAGGGCCCTGCTTGAGAGAGCTTACAGTCTAGTGGAAGGTAGGTTGGAAAGAGAAGGAGTAAGTGCTATTGCGTTTAAGTGCCTCCTGCCACATGAACTGCCGGTCAGTGGGTGGGAGAGAGAAGTGCTATTGAGTGCAGTGGTCCAGGGGAGGGTTGGATCTTGGTGATAATGTTTATGGGGGCAGTTGATAGTCTTCCCTGAAGAGGTGAGTTTTCAGGGAGCATCTGAAGATTTGAAAGCTGGAGGAGAGTCTGATGGGACGGGGAAAGGAATTCCAGAGCTCAGGTGTAGCACGGGCTGTAGGCTGGAGTGGGAGGATGTGTTAAGAGATGTGGAGAGGAGCAGGTCATGTTGCAGATCGAAGATGGCAAGTGGAAGTGTATTTGGGAATGAGAGATGAAATATAGGGGGGTGTGGTGTTCGTAAGGGCTCTATAACTTAGCACCAGAATTTTAAATTTAATTCTATATGCTAATGGGAGCCAGTGTAGGGATTGGCAGAGTGGATTGGTGTTAAAGAAGAGATGAGTGAGGTAGATTAGTCATGCAGCGGAATTCATTATGGACTGTAGTGGGATTAGTCGGGTGAGAGTAATCACTCACATATCAGCCAATCATGTACGGC
The DNA here is from genome assembly GCA_037306005.1 of Rhinophrynus dorsalis. Lineage (NCBI taxonomy): Eukaryota > Metazoa > Chordata > Amphibia > Anura > Rhinophrynidae > Rhinophrynus > Rhinophrynus dorsalis. The sequence continues at coordinate 147,425,330 of CM074718.1, forward strand.
TGACACCGAAATGGGATGGACATCAGTCAAGGTCCCCGCCAACGAGATTGATGGAAAAACGCATTTGAAAGTAATTAAAGAAAATGCAGTCTTTTCGAGATACTTCATGACTCCATGCAGATCATACGAGTAATTCACTACGCACCCCTGTGATCGTTAAAGGGATAGTAACGTTTAATATTTTAAAAATATATATTGCAGAATTTATCCTGCTAAGTAAAACAAGGCTACTTCCAGTGCTGCGAGCAATTTTTCCTCAAAAGTTATTGAAACTCAAACTTACATATTTTGGGTGCAGTATTTCCATTTTTATGTGTCACTGTTGCAACACCAGTCTATGGACAGCTATTTGTCAGTCGACCATAAAGCTCCATGGGATGCTGCAACAACAGCACCACTGTACAATTTCAGGTTATGGAAGTACTGCACCCAAAAACTGCAAGTCTGACCTGCAATAACTTTTGACTAAAACATTGTTCAGCCCTGGGAGTACCCTTGTTTAACCCTTTGAGTGCCACAGAGTTGTCCAATGCATTGGATAACTCTCTGGCATTCAAAGGGTTAATTCAACAGGATAAACCCAGCAATATTCATTTATCCCTTTAAGTAGGTAAAGAGGATGAACCCCTATTCATTTTAGGAGATAATTTCCCTTTAAGAAAACAATTCACATATCCCTGTTCTGCAACAGACAGTCATTTTGAAATAGAGATAGTGTCATTAAAATAAATAAATACAAATAACTGAGAAAATACCTTTTGATATTTCCCAGACCTGCATTTGCAATACAGATGAGTTTATTCAGTGCTTGCACATTTTAATCTAGCACATTTTGCAAACCAACATATTGAATCTGTAACTGGGACAGCCTCATTTATATGTTATAATACATGCTGTATAGACAGAGATTCAACATTCAGAAACTATTCCTGTTTTTCTTTTTGCCAAGTTGCTATGTGAAAACAAAAATAGCCTGTATCCAACTGTGTGACTGCATATATTGTGTGTGTGTATATATATATATATATAAGAAAAAATAATACTTTACTGCTTGGTGTTCTATTGTGGAACCAAAGACATTTTAAATACATTGAAACCATCGGAGACTTCTCTACAAGCAATCCAAGGGGCTACGTCTGAAACTTTACACAGATTGATATAACAACTCCACAAACTGTGGGGAAAGCCAGTTTGCTCTATAGGGGGCATACAACAATCCCCACTGATTTTAAATAAATGGGCATTTGGAGAAAGATCCCTATTGCAGTTGGTTTGCTCCAGAATTATTTTTATTTTTAGTGCTTCAGCTTTAGTCCATAGAACATAGAATATGTGTTAAAGTGTCATATTGTGTATTTTAGTAAACAGAGTGGAGAATCTGTGACTCTACAGCAGTTGTAGGACTACAGCTTCAATCATACTTAGGCGGGAATGGCAATTTAATATCAGCTGGAGAGCCATATGTTCCCAGCCTCCATATATTGAAAATATTTAAATGACTACTAACATTTTGATTGTCAGGATGCTGCAGAACATATCTCTGACGCAGGTAAAGATGTTCTAAATGTATCTGGGTTATATATTATTGTCCAGCAGTGCAATGAAGCTTATTCGATAGTCATCAATAGTTAATTATATTATTGCCAAACTATTATCAGATGTGAAAAAAGGATACCTCTCTATGCATTACTTCAAAAATCACAGTAAAAAAGTTTCCAAAAATGTGATTTTTGGGGATTCTTTTTTCATACAGCAGTCATTATATTAATGATTTAACACCTTAACCCTTTGAGTGCCAGAGGGGTACGCATGGCATTGATTTGCAATGCGTTGCGTACCTCTCTGGCACTCAAATAGTTAAATGTTAGAGAGATTTGTTTGAGACCTTTCTGGCATTCAAAGTGTTGAAAAGACTGCAAGCAAACTCATGTAACCATTGAGAACCAGAACTGGAAAGCAAAGCATTACTCGTCTCTCTAGTCCTCACGGGGTTAACAAAAGAGGCAAGGAACAAGGGACCATATGTATAAATGAAAACTGGAGTTATTCTGCAGTATACCAACTGTACCAAAGGGAACAAATAATAATTTCCAAATCCCCATCACTGCAATAGAGATTTTAACCCCTTAAATGGTAGAGAACATTTAAAGGGACAAAAACCCAATTTAACATGAATTTAATTTGCCCCTTATAGTGCAGTTGGATTACTGCAGAATAATCCCAGTTTGCTTTGTATAAACATTGCCCAAGTAGTTATAATAATAATAAGTACAAATAAAGTACTGAATCCAAACATAAAACATCACTCAATCAAACTTACAAGTCCGTTTTTCTTTCCTTTTTTTCAGACTGGAAATGCAACTTTCTTTTCAATATCTCCTTTATTTTTTCCCAAATGATAGAAACTGTGGCTGTGTGTCTATGCAGGAGAAAGTCTTCATTCTTCTCCTTTATGTGCCCAATCAGGAGATACTGGATTCCCAAGAAAATACAGACACTGATGCAGACTGTAGAGCTTGTATTAGGGGATACAGGAGGCTTTGTCTACAGCAGCAGCACAGAACAGGCTGCCTTCTCCCTTCCTTAGTCAATGCTCATCTGTTACCCTGCAGTAAGGGCTGCTAATTAAAGTCTTTGGGAGCTAGGGAACGCAGTCTTAAAAGAGCCAGTCATTGCACCGGCTTCTTCTCTCAGCCACACCTCCTTAACCAGCCCAGCAAAGGTTAGGATTCCCCCCATCAGATGCCTGCGCGAGGCTCTCTGTACTGAAAGGTAATGGGGTGAGTAGTTTTAAACAGGGCAGCACTGCAGGGGGCTTGTTTTACCCCATGGTGCCATTTGCAGCTTTTCCATTTTATGATTCAGATACTACAGGAAGCCTTCATTAAATTCTCTCCATAACGTTTAACTTGATTGCTGACTGAGAAGCAGCAATCCCTGGAGGGATGGTGATAGATGACCTCCTTTTTGCCTTTACATAATATGTAACCTCAAATTATCTATATTTTTTATTATTGTTTTTTACTTAATTTTCTAACTTTTATGTCCCGGACAGTGAACTAGCTGAGTTTGTTACCAGAGAGATTTCTTCAGGCACTATGAAAACAGTGATAGTGAAGTAATATAGGGCTGGATTCAAATACAGTAGATACATTTTACCTCCGGTTCTATCAAATATTTTCCTGTTGAAGCCTATGGGGAACCTGGAGATAAAAGCAGAGATAAAATTAGCACCTGCATTTGAATCTAGCCATAATTCTTTATCTGCAGCAGAAAACGCTGTCTCCAGTGCAGGGATTGCTGAATGGGTAGTGTTACATTGTATCTCTATTCCTGCTTTCATAGTCCATGGAAGAAAGTTACCCCTTTTAGTGCTAGAAGGGTATCAAATGCATTGCGTTGGATACCCTTATGGCATTCAAAGGGTTAAAAAACAAGATGAAAAAATTAAGAAACTGTAGGTATTTTGACATTGCATATAATATGCAGAACATGTGAAGACTGTTGGCTGCCCCTTTAATCCAGGGGTAAGCAACCTTTGGCTCTCCCGAAGTTGGAGACTACAACTCCCATCATCCCCAACCAGCTATTTTTTGGTTGGGGATGATGCCAGTTGTAGTCTCCAACATCTAGAGAACCATAGGTTGCCAACCCCCTGGTTTAACCCTTTAAATGACAAAAGGGTGTGCCACCAACTGCCACTGAAATATTGAAAGCCAGTTAATGGTTGATGAGTCATGATTAAACAAGTACAAAACTAGTGCAGAATATATTACTTCAAACAATTGTCACTTTTTCATTTGGATGTCAGAGCTATTCTGGGGCAAAATAACTGCAGTACGGTGAGCAAATAAAAATTCCTCAAATTCACCCCTTGGATGTTGGTTTAGATCACAAAGCTTTGGAGACATCTCTGTCATTCAGTTGATGTTTAACAATGTAATTTGTGTGCTTGTCCGCCATGATTCCGTTGGTTCCCCCCCAAATGGCGCCAGGTTTGCATTTTGAACATAGCCCTTGTCTCTTTGAGTAGAAGAGGGGTATGCAACGCATTGCAAAGCAATGTGTAGCATACCCCACAAGCACTCAAGGGGTTAAATCCCCTGTACATTACTAGCATCTGTAAGAATTCTCTGAGACCTAAAATCCAGTCCTACATGTGTTCTGAGAGAGTAGGCATTCCTGTCTTTTATAGTGCTCCAATTGAATGTCCAGGATTATTTATAAATGGGCTGAGATAAGATAACAATAGAAGAATAGTGAGCACTAACTGCAATCAGCATAAACATTAAATAAATGGTCTCTGATCAACAGGAAATGTATATAACTGGTAAGCAAGATTAAGATTATATTTCAACTACAAAAAGACTATATTTCATGGAGGCAAGCTATGAATAATTATGTTATCTGTTAGTATGTGTTATGTTAAGTTATATCTACCTATTTAATTGTTTACCATTAGTGTTTATTTAATGTAGAAATAAATCAGGCAGTAAATGTTTGTTATGAAAAAATATATATAGTAGTTTTTTTCCTAATGAGTAAAACAATTGTACTCAAACTGTGGGGAGACACATATTTCCAGAGTTATTACAGTTTAAACTCTTTTTTATATTTTTATTATCGGTGCCCTCTAGTGATCAGATACCAATTACTTATTCTGTTACATTCGATTTGAGAGAAAAGTCACTGACTAATGTTGTCAGTTAGAACTATCAGGAATTAAACTTGCTGTAATTTATTTCTTGATAATTCTAATGCTTATAACATTTGAATTAAACAACTAACAGCAGGTCTACTCAGCAGGGAAAACTTCATAACATAAAGGTTTTCTTAAATGAAGTTCACTGCTCCTTTAAAGAGGCAAAACCTCAAAATGGTGAGTGATACCTCTATGTTGTAGCATGTTATAGGTTTATTGAGGACTGATTTGCACACCTCTGGGTTAGAGAAAGAAGGGACATATCACCTATAATCTACATTTTAGGGAATGTTAAAGGGTATCTATCACCCCTATAAAAGTTAGCCTCAATAGTTAGATTATATAGTGAATATGTGTAAAATGTATTACCTTTGTTTGTTAAAGCTCTGTTTGGCCAAAATTGAAGGCCATGCACCTACTTCCGGATAGATTGCGGTTACCAGCTCTGTAACCGCAGTCTGTCACACTTCCTCTGCTCCCCTCCCTCTATCAAGCCTCCTCCAATGACATAGGCTTTCTGCCTGTAAGCTGGAGCGGTCTCATAGGCCAGAGATCGATATCTAGCCAATGAGACAGCTCCAGCTAACAGGCTGAAAGCCTACGTCATCGGAGGAGGCTGGATAGAGGGAGGGGAGCAGAGGCAGAGTGACGGATTGTGGTTACAGAGCTGGTAACCGCAGTCTATGCAGAAGTAGGTGCTGGGAGGCGTTTATTCCCTCAATTTTGGACAAATAGAACTTTAATATATGAAATTAATACACTTTTACACATATTCGCTATATAATCTAACTATTAAGGCTAACATGAATATGGGGTGATAGATCCCCTTTAAAGGAACACAAATGCCTAATATGAACTCCTTTAATTCAAGGTAGGATCTTCAAGGCTTCCCTCTTTGTCTTACTTTTGCTTTAAGAAGCAGATGTTAGTGCCTTTTCCAGGGCTCCAAGTACCCCAGTATCTGAATAGATTTACCATGATTGTCTGTAAAAGGACTGAATACAAGAACAGCTGCTGTTAATCACAGTAAATGAATTGACTTTAGCTGTTGTCTGCTATCTCATTACAAACAGAACAAAAATTAAATATACTCTATAGTAATGTTTACAAACAGAACAAAAACAATTATCTCGGAAATGTAATATTTACATATGGGTTAAAAAGCAAGTTTAGAATTATATTTTAGGCATGTGACATGAATAATCAACTCTCTGAATGCCAGAGGGGTACTCAACGCATTGTTTTGCAATGTGTTGTGTACCCCACTAGCTCTCAAAAGGTTAACGTTTTCCATTTGCTAGCTGTAAATACATTATATTTGAAGTTGTCTCAGCTATTTAAATTGCATATGATATTGTTTCTAGAGTTACCTGGAATATCCCTACCGGGGATTCACATATAGACTATTCCCTAAGTAGACCCATAAACAAAAGGAAATAACATATCGGAGAAACACATGAAACATATCATGGACAGTTTTATCCAATATCTTCATACATATAAACATCACTAAAAATGTTTTATTATGGTAAAACATTATCATTACTAAGTTGGACGAATCTTGCTTGAACACATTAATTTATGATAAGCGATTACTATTGGGACTCTGACCAGTCACTCATTCAGAGTTACAAGAGGGAAGTCTTAAATAGGGACCACAACATCAGAACACCCTTTCATACATTCGTACCACATCCCTGAGGAAGAGGTTGTTACCTTGAAATGCGTTGGATATGGAGGCCCTCCAAGTTCTTTCCTGCAACACCTGGAACACAAGGGCAACGGTGAAATGGTGTTATTGGAAGGGGAGACCAAGGCATCACAAGGCTGAGCTAGAAAAAAGATTCTCAAGGCTATCATACAAGAGGATTGCAAAGTAAGCACAATACTACAGGTGTCTATGACCAGGAGATGCAGTAAAAATGTCAGTGTTGTATATTGATATGTGTGATATATATCATATATCTGGTAATTAGAACTTATACAATTACCAGATAGATTTGCTGAAAGAAAGTACCTCACATCCCATCATGCCCCATATAACTGTGCTTATACATTGCTACATCTTCTATATGGAGACACCTTGATTGCTTTTTATCAAATACAATGTTTTAATTGTGATCATTTATTCTGCAGATGCATTTTTAACATACCAACTGCAGTATATTCTGATCAATTTTATGCATGAAGTATTATTAATTATTATACTTGCTTTTATCTCTTTCAATCAAATAAATACACATATATATTTTTTACACTTATGGTACTGTTTTTTTATACATGTATCCGCCAAAGCCAATATTTCCAGTTTTTCCAATAACTGATATTTTGTATCACGATGTTTCAGATATCATACTACACTTATATATTCCTTTACTGTCTTTAATATTTTTTACATATTATCCTCCATTCCATCTCAGAACGTTTAATCCATTCTACTACAGTGACTCTATGTCTTAAAGGGATAGTAACACTTCGTTTTAACTTTATTTTATTTTGTAGGCATTAAAAAAACATGAAGAATGATATAAGTCTTATCTCTCAAACCTTTATGGTTTATGAGATATTCACAAGCAAAGTTCCCCTCCCCGCCCCTTTTTCCTAGTGTAAGCCATCTCTTCTCAGATGTGGATCAGGTTGTATGACAGTACAGATAACAGAAGGGGACAATTTTCTTTGTATGAAAACAATGAAAGCCCTTCCCCCCTTGAAAAGTTTTTCAGCTTTTTCCATTATCTTAATTGAAGATTGTCCCTCTCTGCAGTCTACCTGGGCATCTCCCTTCTTATCTGGTTGAACAGGGGGGGGATACTTTGTTTGTGAATATCTCTTAAACCATAAAGGTTTCAGAGATAAGACTTATATCATTCTTCATGTTTTTTTAATGCCTACAAAATAAAATAAAGTTAAAATGAAGTATTACTATCCCTTTAAGTGCCTGGGGATCCTGGCATTTTGGGAAAAAGCTGCTAGAGAAGAAAGGGGGAGAAAATATAATCTTTTATATCTTTCATCTTCATATTCCATCTTCACCATCCATCTCATCATTACAAAAGCGGACTTTCCATTCTTTCATCTCTCATTGTCATCCTTCAAAGACTATCTTAAAATATATGCAAATGCAATGAACTACATTTTTTTTAGCCATTTGACACTGTATTAAGAACAAACTTGGTTTTCTTCTAGTATTCGTTTTTTTACCAGTAAGGCTGTAAGGTGACATTGTAATGTTATCAGTATTGAACCTGTACCTTTGAGAAGACTGATTTTTTATATATATATATATATATATATATATATATATATATATATATATATATATACAGTCATGTGAAAAAGAAAGTATACCCTCCAAATTCTATGGTTTTACATATCAGGACATATTAACAATCATCTGTTCCTTAGCAGGTCTAAAAATTAGGTAAATACAACCTCAGATGAACAACAATCTTGATAAAGATCCCAATGGGGATTGAAACGTTGATCCTTTAATAAAGTCTCTGTGTCAGCAACAAGAGGACCTGAGAGTGCTGTTTGAACTATGATCTCGTAATTATGTTACGTGCACCCAGGCTGTAACACTTATTATTGAGAGTGCGTCCTGAACCACATTATATATATATATATATATATATATATATATATATATATATATATATATATACAGTCGTGTTTAAAAGAAAGTATACCCTCTGAATTCTATGGTTTTACATATCAGGACATAATAACAATCATCTGTTCCTTAGCAGGTCTAAAAATTAGGTAAATTCAACCTCAGATGAACAACAACACATGACATATTACATATTTAACAAAATAAAAGTCAAAATGGAGAAGCCATGTGTAAAACTAAGTACACCATATGATTCAATAGATTGTAAAATCACCTTTAGCAGCAATAACTTGAAGTAATTGTTTTCTGTATCATTTCTTGTATCATTGTGGAGGAATTCTGGCCCACTCTTCTTTACAACATTGCTTCAGTTCATTGAGTTTGTGGACATTTGTTTATGCACAGCTCTATTAAGGTCTCACCATAGCATTTCAATCGAATTGAAGTCTGGACTTTGACTGGGCCATTGCAACAGCTTGTTTTTTTCTTTTTCAGCCATTGTGTTGTAGATTTGGTGGTGTGCTTGGGATCATTGTCCTGTTGCATGACCCAATTTCGGCCAAGCTTTAACTGTCGGACAGATGGCCTCACATTTGACTCTAGAATACTTGGTGTACAGAGGAGTTCATGGTCGACTCAACAACTGCAAGGTTCCCAGGTCCTGGGGCTGAAAACAAGCCCAAATCATCACCCCTCCACCACTGTGCATGACAGTTGGTATGAGGTGTTTGTGCTGATATGCTGTGTTTGGTTTTCGCCAAACGTGGCGCTGTGCATTTTGGCCAAACATCTCCACTTTGATCTCGTCTGTCCAAAGGACATGTTCCAGAAGTCTTGTGGTTTGTTCAGATGCAACTTTGCAAACCTAAGCCATGCTGCTATGTTCTTTTTAGAGAGAAGAGGCTTTATCCTGACAACCCTTCCAAACAAACCATACTTGTTCAGTCTTTTTCTAATTGTACTGTCATGAACTTTAACATTTAACATGCTAACTGAGGCCTGCAGAGTCTGAGATGTAACTCTTGGTTTTAATTTCTCTGAGCATTGCACGATGTGACTTTGGGGTGAATTTGCTGGGACGTCCACTCCTGAGAAGACTGGCAACTGTCTTGAATGCTTTCCACTTTTGAATAATCTTTCTCACTGTAGAATGATATAATTGTTTGGAAATGGCCTTATAACCCTTCCCAGATTGATGTGCAGCAACAATTGCTTCTCTAAGATCATTGCTGATATCTTTCCTCCTTGACATTGTGTTAACACACACCTGAATGCTCCAGGCCAGCAAACTGCTAAAATTTTGGCTTTTATACACGTGGTCACACTTGCTGATGATCATTTAATGAAGGACATATGATTAGCAGCACCTGTCTCCTACTTAGCATCTTAATTCCTATGGAAGCAGTAAGAGTGTACTTAGTTTTTCACACATGGTTTCTCCATTTTGGTTTTATTTTTGTTAAATAAATCATGACACGGTGTAATATGTCATGTGCTGTTGTTCATCTGAGGTTGTATTTAACTAATTTTTAGACCTGCTAAGGAATAGATGATTGTTATTATGTCCTGATATGTAAAACCAGAGAATTCAAAGAGGGTGTACTTTCTATTTCACATGACTGTATATATTATTTATATATATATATATATATATATATATATATATACAGAGTTTGTGGTGGTGGAGCACTCACTATAATAATAAAGGTAACTTGCCTGGGTGCCAGCCTTGAAAAGATGATGAATATCCGATGAAAAACAAACTGCACTCACCCTGATACACATGCAATAACTCTATTGTCCACGCACTGATTTATTATGAGGGTTATCCTACTACTGTACTTTTTAGTTTTATCTATAGGTTCTAACATATCTATGCCGTATTTTTTATCCACATTTCAATAGGTTTGTTGTTTCCACATTATATTGGTTTGCTTCATATTGTCATATGATGTTTAGATGGACTTTCTTTTGTGATTATACATGCCTATTTCCCAGTTTGGATTCCTCTAATACCAATGCATACAGTGCATTTGAGATTCAGCGAAGTGCACGCAACAACTCTGACATATACAGGTTACAGGGTTCCCTTCTGCAAACGCAATTACTTTACTTGCCACGTATAGGTTTATTATATGGGTTATCCCACAACTGTACCTTTGTGTATTATCTGTGTGTTTTTGTATATGTATGTGGCATATTTCATTTACATTTCAGTCAGTTTGTTTTCTCCACATAAGATTGGTTTGCTCTGTATTGTTTTTTATTCACACTGGACTCTATTTGTGACATTGGTCTAACAACATGTATATATGTATTATTATGTAATATATTTCATGTTTTATTTCTCACTTATACACTATGTAATGTTATGTATGGTGACCTCCACTTCATCCCTGACCTTGTGATGTCACTAGGTTCAAAGGTGATGACCTCCACTAGGGTATTTAATGGTGCTCACTTTCCTTTCACTGTAATCTTGAGAAAGGCCTAAGGTAAGGCCGAAATGTTGATTTCATTAAATCAGCACAAGTTTTTTACCAACAAAAGACCTGTGAGTGCAGTTTGTTTTTCATTATATATATATATATATATATATATATATATATATATATATTAGCAATGTGGGACAGTGCTGCCCATTAGGATATATAGGGAATTAATGCACACACGAATGCAAGACAAACACACAGAGAGACACACATGCAAATGCACACGCATGCACTGAGATTCATAAAGAGCGACACAGTCATACACACGTACATGCAATGCACAACATGCAGACACATAGAGTGTAATACAGGCATGCAACACCAGGGGAGGGCTGGCCTGGGGGGCAGAGGGGCAATTGCCCCCTGGGCTGCCTCACTCAATCTCTCAATTGCTGTGGTAAATGGAGCTACACTAGTGATACCACAGAGCTTACAACTGAAATGGAACTACACAACGATACTACAGAGTTACAATCCAAATAGAGCTACACTAGCAGCATAACCCATTTTCCTTGTAAGCTCTATGGTATCAATCATGTCGCTGTACTTAAACTGTAATACGTATGGTATCACTAGAGTAGCCACATTTCAACTGTAAGCTATGTGGTCTTGTTTGCCTTAATTATCAGCATTAATGCCAATATTAAAAGTAACTAAAGGGAATGGGATGGGACATAGGGCTGGAGCAACTGAACAAATGGGCCAGTAGATTGTATTTGCCCCCCAGGCCCCAAGTTGCCAGCCCTCCCCTGTGCAACACACACAGTGAGGAACACACAGGCACACACAGAAGTGAGTCATAAGGGGGTGACTTATGTGTCATTGTAATGAGTTTGTGTTTGTACTTATGCCTCCACTGTGGCATTCATTCATGTAGTTGAAATTCATGTGGTAATTGCACATACTATGGTAGAAGTTTGATCATGCTGGCTCCTGGGGTATGAGTGAGTACGTGTGAGTGATTGTGTGAGTGTGATTGCGTGAATGTGATTGTTTGTGATTGTGCGATTGCGTGTGATTGTGCGAGTGAGTGTGTGTGATTGAGTGAGTGTGTGAGTGAGTGTGAGTGAGAGTGTGTGAGTGAGAGAGTGTATGTGTGTGTTTTTTGTCTGATGTGTTTGTGTCTGTGGTGTAGGAGCAAGTGGAAGCCATTTTATTTTCTCAGTTACTTGGATAGTGGTGGGCGGGCTGGATAGTGGGGACAGGCCAACTCCCTCAATGATTTAAATCACTCTCCCATTGAATCACCCAATGGGAGCAGTAACTCCTCCTTACTTAACCCTTTGAGTGCCAGAGGGGTACGCAACGCATTGCTTTGCAATGCGTTGTGTACCCCCCTGGCACTCAAAGGTTTAAGTTGAGGTAACATAGCAATAATAACACACGGTGGCTCTTCAGTTGAGGCAACGTAGCAATATGCTGAGGGAACAAATAGAAAGTGGCGTTTGAGGCTTGCCCTCTGTAACATACAGCAAAGCATCTCTCTCTCTTTAAGGAGAAAGGGCGGCAATCAGGAAGCAGGAAGTGGAGGAGTGACAGTTGAAAACAGACAGTTAGTGAGGTTGACTGAAGAGATGAAAAGAGGTAAATAAAAGAGTTGCTATTAAGTTTATCCCTGAGTGTTTGTATGTTATGGAAACATTACACCCACGTACTGAAACAGAGTGTATGGAGGGTTACACTTATCTGTGGGAGGTGCAACAGTGTGTTTGTGGGGTCATGATCCTGAGCGAGAGTGTGTATGGACCAGGAGAAGTTATTGATATCCCCTACTTCAGAAGCGAGTGCCAGCTATATTTTTTTTTTGTCAGTTGGATAGTGGTGAGCGGGCTGGAGGGGACAGGCCAACTCCTGTATGATAAACATGCCCCCATTGAATCACCTAATGGGAGCAGTAAAGTCCCAATTGAATCACCCAATAGGAGTTGTGTCTCCTAATGAGACATAAATTATGTAATGAAGCATTCTGTTCAATGTGTGTTTGTTGTCTGAGGAGACATAAATTATGTTCTGTGCGTGAGGTACCATAAATTATGCAATGAGGCTTATTCTTTGATATATACATATATATATATATATATATATATATATATATATATATATATTGCCACTGGGTCATTCAGTGGTGCTGGAATATCATTCTATTCTATTAATCATATTAATACAGTCCCTATAGCACATGTCAAGATCTCTATATCCCTTCAACACTCAACTTAGAGGATTTGAGAAATTGATCTTATTGGTTTTACATATATCATGTAACATTTGAGAACTTGATCATATTGATTTCACATATAGCCTGTAATATTCATACATATCTAAATATGGAGACTAGCTAGCTGTTTAGGAGAGCAGGTATAATCCATTTTCTGGTTTAGTATATCTATATCTGCATTTCAGCCCCATTTCAGTCAAAGGGAGATTGTATTTGTCCCCTGGCATGCAATTGATTTGCCAAAGAATGACTATATTTCTTCTTATACACCAATCTGTTCCTCTACAACTAGAGCAGAAGATACAAACATTAAGAGGCATGTCTGCACAAAATACACAGCACAGGTCAATCCTTTACATGAACTGTACTGATCTGCAACCCAGGTCACAGCTCCATGCAGAGAAATACATTGCTTTATTTCTGAATATGCATAAGTGCTTAGATAAAGCAGTTGTATCTGTGCTGTCTACCTGCAAAGAAAAGTGGGGTTACATAGAAAGACATGCACATGCCACCAATTATATCCCTAATTGTCGTCAACAAATGACAAACATAAATATACACACACACACACACACTGTCTCTTTCTCTAACATCTTCACACCTGTCGCTTTGCCCACTACATTGAACCAGTGACAGGAGCTAGAGACCAGCAGGTTTGACCTGATGGTTGATGCACGGCATGCTAGGACATATTCTGTACTTCTCAGGGTGCCAGTTTCATACTACCACTGAAAACAGACATTCAAGTTTGAAATTGGCACCCCAAAGAGCTACAGAAAATGTCCCAGCATGCACCGTACACAGCCACTAGGTCTAAAATGCCAGTCCCCTTCTCCTGTCACTAGCTAAATGTGAACAGATGACAAACACAAACAAAAGATGCTCTGAATCTGGGGAGGGGGGGCTTGATGCCCCATTCCCCTGGCTCTTAAAGGGATAGTAATACTTAAAATGTAAAAAAAAATGTTGTAGGGTTTATCCCCCTGAGTAAAGCAAGAGTACTCCCACTGCTGAAAGGTGTTTCATTCAAAAGTTATTAATTTTCAAAGTTGATTTTTTTTAGGTGCAATATCACAGTGGCCTGAAATTGTACAGTGGAGCTGTTGCTACACGATCCTATGGACAGCTCTGGTCAGTTGACCATAAATCTCCATAGGATGGTGTAGCAACAGCGCCACTGTACAATTTCAGGCCACTGTGATATTGCACCTAAAAAATTCAACTTTGAAAATTAATAACTTTTGAATGAAACACCTTTCAGCAGTGGGAATATTCTTGTTTTACTCAGGGGGATAAACTCTACAACATATTTTTTTTTACATTTTAAGTATTACTATCCCTTTAAGTCCACGACTCTGGTGATATCAGCTACACAGTTCTCAACCAGCACCCTGACTCATACTGCAACTTCACATTTTCTTCAGAAGGGCTGAATCCAGTTCATTACAGGCAAATTCTATGGAAAAAAGAACAGAATGTAGAAGATACCAGTTGAATTTAGAGGTCTCAGAGAAATTGGGTATTTATTGTGAAAAGTGTATGTGTTTTTCAGCTAAGTAAAACTGTCCCTTTAAAGGGATAGTAATACATAATATGTCAAAAAACATATATTGTAGTGTTTATCCCCCTCAGTAAAAAAAGGGTACTCCCACTGCTGAAAGGTGTTTTATTCAAAAGTTATTACAGCTGAAAGTTGACTTTACTATGTGCAATATCACAATGGCCTGAAATTGTACAGTGGCACTGTTGTTACACCATCCTATGGACAGCTCTGGTCTGTAGACCATAAATCTCCATAGGATGGTGTAGCAATAGTGCCACTGTGCAATTTCAGACCATTGTGATAATGCACCTAAAAAATTCAGTTGTCGAGCTGTAATAACTTTTGAATAAAACACCTTTCAGCAGTTGGAGTACTTTTGTTTTACTCAGGGGGATAAACACTACAACATATTTTTTTTACATTTTAAGTATTACTATCCCTTTAAAATCATCTACCTGTTGCAGTTTTTGTAGTTTAGTGGTTTGTGGTTTTTGTGCTCATCTGAACATTTGAACCTTTTTATGAAGTTCCATGTGCAACGAGTTCCAGTTTCTCCCTCATACCCTGGTCACTGTTCTGTAGCTATAGCATCAGTGTGTACATTATACTTTTGAATGGAAACATTATATAAATAAGAAAGCAATTTTCTCCATTATATTATTTGCTTTTGATGTAACCAAAACATGCAGACAAAAGAGACAATGCAATAGAGTCCTTTGCACTGCAAAATTAAATAGAAACCATTGCAGTACTAACCTTTTGAGTGCCATCCAATGCATTGTGAAGCAATGCGTTTGATACCCCTCTGGCATTCAAAGGGTTAAATGATACAGAAACTGCTGGATGTGAAGAGCAGACTACTAAAAAAATGATCCAGGGTTATACACACTTAAATACATAGTACTCTGTGCTAGCACCTGTATTTGTTTTCTGAGGCCTAGAATTGTCACTTTCATATGCTCTGTTGGAGCATACATTCCTGCTTTTCCAGGGCTCCCATAATAACAGAGGTCTCTGATAAGGTATCTAAAAAGTGATTGTTCTGCATTCTTTAAAGGAGCAGTAAACTTAATAATTGACTTACTTTATTTAAGTAGTTTAATTCATGATATGTTCAGTGGTGTCTTCCGTTTTTCTGAGAATTTTTTTAAGGAGTAATTCTCGTATTAAATTTAGATTTTTGGAATCATGAGCTCCCTCTAGTGGTATAGTTTAGGTTAGTGAACTCACGTCGTAGACTTGAACAAATTGGCAGAAGAATTTGCCAATCTGTCCAAGTCCAGGAGGTGAATTCACTAACCTAAACTATGCCACTAGAGGGAGCTCATGATTCAAAAAACTAAATTTCACTGTCGTCCAATACAGGTCACTGGTACTCTGGGAGGCGTAAGTCCCCTTTAATAGGCAGGAACAACTATGCAAATGATTTGCAAGGGGCGGAGCCTCCCCTCTTACTTAAGCCACCTTCTGGCCAGAGCCACTTTAGATTGATTTGTTCCTGGTGTGCTTGCACACCAGGTAGAGAACATCTATGCATCTTAGTGTTTTATTATTTTTTTATTCAAATATGGAATACCACCATTAGGAGGGTGACCATGGCTGTGAATTGCCCTCTTTAAAGTGGCTGGTGCAGCTTCCAGGGATTTTCTGTGGACCTTATGCCCTGAAGAGGGGACAGCTTGTGTTAAGCAGCTCCCCTACTGGGGAATTTACCTCTGGTTCTTTCCCTCCTTATCATGGTCACCTGAAGACAGAAGTCCTGCAAGGAAGGTGAGTCGCCCATTGAGTGCTGAAGGTCCACTTGTCCCCACAGTGTCCCTTTGATGGGCTTGTATTTGGGAGTTTTAATACACTCCAGCACTCATAGGGTTTTTTTTTATTGCATTATTACTGTTTATGCAATTTCTGTGATATTCTCTGGGTTTTGGAGCATTGGGTATTCATTTATTTATGTTTCTCATGTGTTTCATGCTTGTTTGGGCACTTTTTAATGTTTTACTAAACTTTATTAAAAATGGTGTTCCGCGCCTTTAAGCGCGGCTTTTTCCCGCTCAGACGCAAGGGCTCCTTTACTCTCTATGAGAATTCACAGTATGGGACATATCTCTGGAACCGCTTGTCACAGCAACTTCAGAGAGGGCTCATTTTAATGCTAGGCTCCTGCTCTATCATCCGGAATGTGTTTTATTTATGTGGGGTGTTCAGGGGGGCTTCGGGTACTGTTTGGGGTACTTGTAAGGAAAAACTACATTTCCCATGAGCGCTTGGTTTGCGCTCGTTTCTGATTGGCTGTCATGACGGCCGCCATTTTGTGGTACTTTTCCTAGGCGAGTACACTACGCAGGGACCGAGCCTTCTCTCTCCTCAACAGATTAACCCTTCGCTGGCCAGATAAGTCCGTTTTTAGAACATTTCTGGGGTGAAACTTTAATCTTTTACACTTTTTCTGGGTGATAGTGTTATTAGTGGGGTATATTGACGCTGTGAGCATGTCTACTTCACTGGAGCTAGGGGCTAGACCCAAGTCTAAGGAGGATGGGGGGTCTACTACCCCCATGGCGTTTTGCTCCTCTTGCCACATTGGGCTGGATGGCGATAATGTGGGGGATCTATGCCCTAATTGTACTGGTCAAGATAGCAACCCTGGGCTTCCCAGCCACGCTATTGAGCCATCTTGGGTGAGGGAGTTTAAAGCTGCCACTAGGGATCTCAGATCCACGCTTCAACTCTTTCCCTCTCAGATACAGGGGGCTCTCCAGGTCTGGCAGACCCCCTCTACTATCAGGACCTCCCTGCCTAAGCCACAGGGAGCTCCTGATATCACTGATTCTTCTGAAGAAGAACTTTTACAGGATTCTGATGCTGAGGAACGTACTGTTATTGAATCTAACAGGTCCATTGGGGACCCCTATGAGTGTGACCCTGAAGTTTCGGCTGAGGGTCTGATCAGAGCGGTTCTGAATACGCTCAACCTTCCTCTGACTCAGGAATCCACTTATGATCCTACTGATGTTTTTCAGAAAAAGCCATCTAAGCCAATTGTTTGTTTTCCAACTAACCCTACTCTTGCCCGTCTGGTCTCTGAGGCATGGAAGAATCCTGATAGATCTTCCTCTGTCTCCAAAAAGTTTGCTAAACTTTACCCTTTTCCTGAGGCGGAGCTGGCAAAATGGGTTCATCCTCCCAAGGTGGATGCTCCTGTGTCTAGACTATCCAAATCTACCGCTTTGGCTGTCTCAGATGCCTCTGCCCTGCAGGACTGGACGGATAAGAAGCTAGAGCTCTCTCTTAAGTCTATTTTTGCCTCCATTGGCACGGCCATGCGCCCAACCTTTGCTGTGGCATGGGTTAATAGGGCCATTGCGGCCTGGACTGAACGACTGACTGAAGCAGTTCGCCAGGATGCGCCAGTATCTGAACAGTTGCAGCTACTTGCTAATATCACTGAAGCTCAGAACTATGTTGCTGACGCTGCTTTTGATGCTGTACGCATGATGGCGAGGGCCTCCACTTCTTCTGTGGTGGCTAGACGCGCTCTTTGGCTGAAAATTTGGTCTGCTGATACAGCCTCTAAGAAAGCCTTGCTTTCCTTGCCCTTTCAGGGGAATTTACTTTTTGGGTCTGAACTCAAAGAAATGATCAGTGAGGCTACTGGCGGTAAAAGTACTCTTCTACCCTCAGTCTTTAAGAAAAAGTTTCCAGCCAAACGCAATCGGTCCTTTCGTTCCTTTCAGACTGAGACACGCTCCTCGGCCCAAACGGGTCCTCCCACTACGCGCTCCTCCTCCAAGCCCAAACAGTCCTGGAAGCCCAAAGTTGCCTCCAAGGCCAAGACCTCCAAGACTGCTTCGGCATGACTCACCGAACCCGGGTCCGCATCCGGCTGTAGGCGGTCGTCTCCGCATCTTTCGCCGGACTTGGGAGGAGTCAGTGGCGGACCCATGGGTTCTTCAGGTGGTGTCAGAGGGATACAGGATCCCTTTCTCTTTCCTTCCTCTTTTTCGGTTCCATTTTACTCGTCCTTCTCATGAACCCTCAAAAAGGCATCTGTTCGACGACGCTATTCAGGATCTCTTGGACAAAGAGGTCCTGGAGGCGGTTCCTCAAGGGGACACAGGTTCAGGATTTTATTCCAACCTGTTTGTGGTAGCCAAAAAGGACGGAGGAGCTCGTCCCATTTTGGATCTCAAAGATCTCAATGCCTATGTGGTGACTTCCCACTTCCGCCAGGAGTCCCTGCGCTCTGTGATTGCAGCAATGTCTCCAGGGGAGTTTCTTGCCTCCCTGGACCTTCAGGATGCTTATCTTCACATCCCTATTCATCCAGAGAGCAGGCGGTATCTCAGGATTGCCTGCCACAGGGGACACTTTCAGTTTGCAGCGCTCCCCTTCGGGCTGACTTCAGCCCCTCAGGTCTTCCAGAGGGTGTTGGGCTCCTTGATAGCGGTGCTCCATCAGGATGGGATCAGAGTGACCCCCTACATGGACGATCTTCTTCTGAAGGCTTCCTCAGCGGAGCTTCTCCATCAGCAATTACAGATGTGCATGCACACCCTGAACCGTCATGGTTGGATCCTGAATCTGGACAAGTCGGACTTGATTCCATCTCAGAGGCTTCTGTTCCTGGGTCTCCTGTTCGACACTCGCCAATGCATGGTGTTTCTTCCAGAGGACGTGGCTCACCAGATAGCCGTCAGAGTGGCTGGGATTCTGGACATGGACGAAATTCCAGTACCAAAGTTGTCGTCCTTAGTGGGGAAGTTCATTTCCACAATCGAAGCAGTACCATTTGCCATGGCCCACTCCAGGGATCTTCAGAGATTTGTGATCCAGACGTGCAAGAATCATCCGGATCATCAGCATCTGTCTGTTTCTCTTCCTCCTCATGTCGAGTCGAGTCTGCACTGGTGGTTAGATCTTTCACATCTCCTGAAAGGGAGATCCTTTCTAGTTCCTCATTGGACCACAGTCACTACGGATGCCAGCCTTCGGGGCTGGGGTGCAGTCTGGGGTCGCTTCAGTGCTCAGGGGAAATGGGGTCTGGAGGAATCCATGCTCTCCATCAATGTTCTGGAACTTCGAGCTGTCCGGCTGGCCCTGAGGCACTGGGAGTCTCAATTGACCGGTCTTCCGATCAGAGTGGAGTCCGACAACGCCACGGCGGTGGCTTACATCAACAGGCAAGGCGGCACAAGAAGCGGTTCCGCCTGGTG
The DNA here is from genome assembly GCA_037306005.1 of Rhinophrynus dorsalis. Classification (NCBI taxonomy): domain Eukaryota; kingdom Metazoa; phylum Chordata; class Amphibia; order Anura; family Rhinophrynidae; genus Rhinophrynus; species Rhinophrynus dorsalis. Next base: position 147,445,111 of record CM074718.1, read on the forward strand.
GGAGGTCAAGGATATTTTGTCTTGGGCAGAAGATCACGTGCCTGTCATCTCTGCAGTTCATATTCCAGGCGTGGACAACGTCATGGCAGACTTCCTCAGTCGTCACACCGTCGACAGCGGAGAATGGGCTCTTCACCCAGAGGTGTTTCACATGCTCACTCAACGGTGGGGGATGCCTGTGGTGGATCTGATGGCTACCAGACACAACAGGAAGGTTCCGGTGTTTTGCTCCCGGTTGAGGGACTCCCTTGCTCTAGCAGTGGATGCCTTGTCGATCCCTTGGGACTTCCCCCTGGCTTACATCTTCCCTCCTCTTCCTCTATTGATCAGAGTTATCCAGAAGTTGAAGAGAGAACGTTGTCCTGTCATCCTGATTGCTCCAAACTGGCCTCGCCAGTCCTGGTTTCCGGAGTTGATGGCCATGTCAGTGAAGGATCCGATCCCACTTCCCGCCCGTCCGGACCTACTTCTTCAGGGGTATCTGTGGAAGGAGGATGTTCACTCTCTCCATTTGATGGCATGGCGGTTGAATCCTCGATTCTAGCAAAGAAAGGATTTTCTCCTTCTGTGGTGTCGACTATGCTCAGTGCTCGTAAGCCTGTGTCTTCCAAGATCTATCATCGCATATGGTCAACCTTTGTGTCATGGTGTTCTGACAAGAAGCTATTCCTTGACTTCCATCTTCCCACTGTCCTGGCCTTCTTGCAGGACGGTGTGGATAAGGGGCTCAGTCTGAGTTCCCTCAAAGTTCAGACTTCTGCCTTGTCTGTGTTTTTCCAGGAAAGGATTGCTATCCTTCCTGATGTGAAAGTCTTCTTCCAAGGTGTGACTCATGTTCGACCTGCCTTCAAGAGTCCTGCTCCCCAGTGGGATCTCAATTTGGTGCTGGGAGTTCTACAGCGACCACCGTTTGAATCCTTGGCTTCCATTCCATTACGTCTTGTGACTTGGAAGATGGCCTTCCTTTTGGCTATTGTGTCAGTGCGCCGGGTGGCAGAGTTACAGGCCTTGTCTTGTAAACCTCCTTACCTGGTGTTCCACAAGGATAAGGCTGTGCTTCGCACTACCAAGGAATTCTTACCCAAGGTTGTGTCTGAGTTTCACATCAATCAGGAGATTGTGGTTCCCTCTTTCTGCCCTAATCCTTCATCTGACAAGGAAAGAGATCTCCATCTGTTGGATGTGGTGCGTTGCCTCAAGTTTTATGTTCATCGCACCGAGTCTATCAGGAAGTCTGACGCTCTATTCGTCATTCCTGAGGGGCCTAGGGCAGGGAGACCGGCTTCCAAAGTTACCATTGCCTCTTGGATTAAGGCTACCATCCGTGAAGCCTACAAGTTGCGGAATAAGCACGTTCCCTTCCGGGTGACTGCCCATTCCACCAGATCTATTGGGGCCTCTTGGGCCTACAAGAATCAAGCTTCTGCTGATCAACTGTGCAGAGCGGCCACTTGGTCCTCTGTGCACACTTTTTCAAAGCACTACCGAGTTGATGTACTGGCGTCGGCTGATGCCAGTTTTGGAAGGAAGGTCCTGGAGGCAGTCTTGCCTGTGTAGGTCTTCCGCTCTGTGATCCTTAGTGCTTCCTTACTGTTGAGCCCGGTTGGCTCTGGTTCCGTGTGCTGTGTTAGTTCAGGGATTGTTCCCTTGGTTGGTGTCCGTTGACACTTACAGTTTGGGCTATGTTATTAAATGGTCATAGCAGTTCTAGTGACTTGGGCCTTGCGCCTGGTCCTTGCCTTACTTCCCGCCTCTGGATCAGCTCAATGTTTGTACATCCCAGAGTACCAGTGACCTGTATTGGACGACAGTGAAAATAGGATTTTAGTCTTACCTGTTAAATCCTTTTCACTTAGTCCATACAGGTCACTGGTCTCCCACCCTGTCAAAGGACCAGTCTTGGCTCTCCTGTGGCATCCAGTGGGAGACCGTTCGGGCATGCTCACAGGAGTCTTTCTTTTTGATTACCTGAGGTCAGTTTTAGGGTCTCAAATCAATCTAAAGTGGCTCTGGCCAGAAGGTGGCTTAAGTAAGAGGGGAGGCTCCGCCCCTTGCAAATCATTTGCATAGTTGTTCCTGCCTATTAAAGGGGACTTATGCCTCCCAGAGTACCAGTGACCTGTATGGACTAAGTGAAAAGGATTTAACAGGTAAGACTAAAATCCTATTTTAATAAGCAAATTACTCCTTAAAAAAAAATTCTCAGAAAAATAGAAGACACCACTACACATATCATCAATTAAACTACTTAAATAAAGTAAGTCATTTTTTTAAGTTTACTGATCCTTTAAATAGATGTGATAATGTAACAACCTTTCTGAATATAAGAACAGTGGGTGATAACCTCAGTACATTAACATTATCTGTACAGTTAACCAAAATGAGTCTATACAGGGTAGCCCACACATGCATTAGCCCTTTGCATGCCAGAGTGGTACGGAATGCACTCAAAGGGTTAAAATGCAAGTTTAGGATTAGATTTTAGAGAATTGACATAAAATATTTAAATTTTACTTATGTTAGCTGTAACCAAATGTAATTTTTATGTGTTTGTGTCCCATTAACTGTATCATTGTTTCCAGGCTCAAGTTAAATATCCATAGATTTTCTTTTATAATCAAACATGATAAATTTTCCCATGAATCAACTGTAACATACATAGTAACATATTAAAATAGTAAATTAAGTTGAAAAAAGACACAAGACCATCAGTTTCAACCATTGCCTCATAATCCAAAAACATGAGGATTATATAACTTTCCTGCTGCCAAATAAGCTAGTCTTTATCAGACCTTCCTGTTTTGCCTACTAATACATAGTATAACCTTATATGTTCCCTTTTGAAAGAAATGTATCTAATCTTCTCTTAAATGTAATCCATTGTATCTGCCATAACCACATCCTTGGGCAAAGAATTCCATAATTTAACAGACCTTACTATAAAACCCCTTCCTCTGCTGAAGTTGAAACCTCCTTTCCTCTAATCTCAAGGGGTATCCCCTCGTTATTTGATCAGGCCTTGGAATGAATAGCTCACCAGATAGATCCTTGTATTGACCTCTCATATACTTGTACATTGTGACAAGAGGAGATCTTTTCTCTATAGTAAATAAACCAAGTCTGTCTAGTCGTTCATCGTACGTCAAGTCCTCCATTCCCCTAATTAGTTTTGTATCTCTTCGCTGTACTCTCTTTGATTCGACAATATACTTCTTCAGAACTGGTGCCCAAAGCTACACTGCATATTCAAAGTGAGGTCTTAGCAATGATTTGAACAATGGCAAAATGATGTTATCCACTCTTGCTTCAATACCCACATTAAACATCCTATTCCATTTGGTTGCCCAATCTGCCATTTTATGTATATAGTATTACTCGCTATACTTCATTAATCATATATTCAAAAGAAAAGTGATGTAACACTGTAGCAACCCAATTAACCTTTGAATGCTAGAGTGAGGTACAATGCATGGCATAGGAATTTGCTTTAAACCCCTCTAGCACAGAAGGGGTTAAACTCCCTATTTTAATTAGGGATGGGCGAAAAGTAATAGAAATTTCCAGCAGGACTTTTAGTGAAAAAAACAATGATTTCCTGCTTTTTTTCGCCAAAATTTTCTCCCATATACAATACATAAAACTCTCTCCTTTTCAACACTGCCAATAAATTTTGCGCCAGAACTTTTACATATTTCGCCTATGTTTTCCATGGCTGCAACATTTCCCACCAAAATATTCTTCTTCTGAGGGCTGAAGTGGAGAAATAAATAGCTGAAAGTAAAATTGTGAGTCCTACATCAATATTTGCCTTGAACAAATTGTTAGCAGGCTGAGTGCCTCTGTCCTTTGCCCACAACACTAACTTCCTGCTTAACCCTTTGAGTTTCCAGAGGGGTACGCAATACATTGCAATGCATTGCAAAGCTTTGCACTGTCTATCCCTTTTTGGCACTCAAAGTGTTAAGTAACACTGGCACAGCCATCCTTGAAAAATAACTGTAGCTTGGAATATTCCAGCAGGGTGCAACACATGACATCAGTTCTTTAAAATCTCTGTTTTCAACAAAAGAAAAGGGCATCATATCAGCTGCCAACATTTTGGCAAGTTTACTTTTCCATAGGTGTACGTTTGCATTACATTCGTGCAGGTTTTGACCTCTTTCTGAGAACTTAGTAACTTGGGATGGCAGTACTACTTTTTTCTTTAAAGTCATCTAATGTACTACAGTTCCTGCAGAGCCTACAAAACCACAGATCTGACTGGGAGACAGACCATCCACATGTCAGCAGAAGCACTCCAAACAGCAGAAGCACTCCAAAAAGTTCACAGGGTCTGGGGTACATAATAGAAGTGCTGTTGATATGTTAGAGAGTGTGCCAATATTTTCTGCTCCTGCTGCAGAGGAGTATGACTCTGAGTTTGTTTTTGGAGTTGACAAGAGTCATAGAGTGCCTACACATAATGCCACCACCCACACAACCTCCATAAGTGATGTTGTTAAAGCAAAAATGTTTCACAGTTCTTCTACTATGTACTACCATCCCAAATTACTACGTTCTTATTAAGAGGTCAAAACCTGCACAAATGTAATGCATTGCTTTGCAATGCATTGCACATCTCTCTGCTCCTTAAAGTGTTAAAATCCTATTGAGTTCAGTGCTCAGCATGTTTAAATCGCATGTTCTAGAAAGTGCCGTTATCTCCGTCTCAGAGACTTAAACATGCTTTTTTTTCTTCAAGGTTCAATAATCTCCAAAACTTTATATGAAATCCACAGGATGCTGGAACACTCTTAAATGCAGACTGCTGCTTTTCTATTTCCACATTTTATCTTCAGATTAGATGAGTTTAATCAAAATGCCTTTTAAACATACACTCTGGAGACTTCTTCAGACACTATTTGAAAGGCAAAAAAAAAAAAAAAAAAATATATATATATATATTATATATATATACACACATACCACTATTCCTAAAAAAATAATTAGAAAGGAAACCAGCTACTTCACTGGATTTATATTGTACTAGAAGTATTAGAAGTATAAACTTGTAGATTTCCAGGATGGCTTCTTTTGATTTTAGGCCAGTCACACTGGGGAATGGTAATGTAGTTCTTTAATAATTTAATATTGCTGTTTTTATTTATTTTTTACTTTTGCTTGTTGGTACGTAGAAATCCCTTTAATACTAGCAGAAGCGTTTCTAGATTGACTGAGAGGGCTAAAGCATCTTATCTCCTGCTGAAAGCTTTGATTTTGTTGCCTACTTTGGGAATTTAATAGCGCTATTCTCAATGCTAGTGATGTTGCATTTGGCCGATATGGTAAGGATGAGCGAAAAGTATTTTTCCAACAGGAATTTTCACGTGAAAACCAGCAATGTGTCTGTTCTGCTTTAAAAATTCCCTCATCTTGATAAATCCTAATATATTCACCTTTTCCTTAACTCCCTGAAATTTTCCACAGGACCTTTGCCAGTTCTTGTGTGTGTGATTGTGTGTGTGTGTGTGTGTGTGGGCGGGGGATTAGACTCAGAAGTGCATTTCTATGGCTACCATACCACTGCAGCGGGACACGGCTGGGAGTTAGAGGTAAGTGTATTTCTATGGCTACTGTGGCTGGGACAATGCCGGAGTTCGTCAGTATGTGAGATTCTAACAGGGAGGCAGTGTGTGGTTCTGTAGTTGCCACAGGGACAATGCCAGGAGGTTGTCAACATGTGTGTGTTCTCTACTTTTCTACAGCCGTATACAAGGGTGTCAGGCTCTCACAGCATGCCATTCTGTGTTTGTGAGAGGAAAGTATCTGTACTTTCAAAAGGTCTGTCATTCTGGCCCACTAAACCTGTGGACAAGGTAACACTCTGCAGTGACATGGAGGAATTTTTCAGAAAACTCACATTCAAGGAATTATTCCATGACAAAATGAATAATGATGATACCAACCCCACAGAACAACATCATAATGTCAATGCACCCACAAAATGATCCACCTGGACTCCAAAACCAGGAAGTAAACCTACACTGGACAGATACATAGAGAACTGCAGAAGTACTGGAGAAACAATGTGAACCAACACCCAACCTAACCCACAAGGAACAGAAAGCCATACAGTCACTAAAGAATAACCAGAATATTATTATTAAGCCTGCAGACAAGGAGGGAGCTATTGTTATTATGAATACTGCGGACTACATTTAAGAAGCAAATATGCAACTTTCTGATGAAAGATACTATATGAAATTATAAGATGATCCCACACAAAAAATATACAAAACAACTTAATAGGATCATAAAAGATCTGTCCTCCAACATTGGAAAACAGATAAGGCCCCCAATACCAGCAGATCAGAAAATAGGCCCCTTCTACATGCTACCAAAAATACACAAAGAAGGAAACCTGAGAAGACCCATAATTTCAGGAACTGGCACACTCACAGAGAATATCTCTGGCTGGGAAGAAAATACACTGAAATCCATGGTAAAACGAACACCCAGTTTCTTCCTCGGATCTCTTAAACAAACTAACTGACTTGGGCCCCATTTCAGAGATCACCATCCTGGCCACTATGGATGTAGAATTCCTTTATATCAACATTCCACACACAAATGGAATAGCAGCATGCTAAGGATATCTGGAACAAAATAACACACCCATACAGTTTATACTCACCCACAATTATTTTAAGTTTGAATAGGACCTCTACCTTCAGAAAATGGGGACTGCAATTGGTACCCGAATGGCACCACAATATGCTAACCTGTTTATGGCAAAATTAGAAGAGGACTTCCTGTGCAGCTGCCAGAAAAAAACCCTGGTCGATCTCCGCTACATAGATTATATTAACATCTGGACTGCCAGTGAAGAGGAACACAAATTCTATGAAAACTACAATACATTCCACCCCAGTATCAACGTAACATTCAGTCATTCACATACAAACATAACTTCCTAGACACAATTATCAGTATTGAGAACAACTCCATCTACACATCCCTGTACTACAAACCAACAGACAGACCAACCTACCTAAAAACAATATTTCTACCCATAACACACAAAGAACTCCATCATATACAGCCAGGTCATCAGATACAACTGCATCTGTTCTGACTTGACGGACTGTGACAAGCACCTCCAGAAACTCAGAGGAGACTTTAAAAAACAGGGTTGCAGTGGAATGATTATTAGCAGTCAAATACAGAAGGCTACCCACATACCAAGACAAAATCTGTTGAGCTACAAAGAAAAACATGAGGTAAACCGGGTGCCACTGTGTCGCGGTTTTGATGAACACTCAGAACAGTTTGGTAAAGTTAAAACAACTTTATTCAAGAAAAGTTCAAAGACATAGGTCGGCCTAGGGCCCATACAACAGAGTAGAGATACAGGCAACTGGATACAACAGTATATGCCAATATAGGAGTTACATGTACTGAAAATAATCTCTAGACAGGATAGGTCCTGGCTTGAATCAGGACAGCTGGCAGGATCAGTAGGCAGTGGACAGGATCGTAGATGGTCCAAGGAGGGTGGCAAGATCAATCCTGCGGAGTGAGGCAACTCTGCTGGCACACCCAGATGCCTGGGAGGCACAGAACCCATGGAGGAAGGCAACACTATTGGAACAACCCAGATGCCTGGGAGGCACGGAACCCAAGGAGTGAGGCAACACTACTGGCACAACCCAGACGCCTTGGCGATATAGAACCCATGGATGGAGGCAACACGGACCCTGGCACCAGATGTCAACAGACAGAGATAACTCTCCCAGAAATAACCCTAGAGCGCTAGGGGTGGATCGCAGCACAATAAGTATAGTGGTGTGAAATACCAATGTCCCCTCTATAAGTATGTGTAACGTAACGCAGGCTTTTGAGCCCGAGGCTCCTGCAGATGAGAAAAGCAACACTCTACCTGGAACGTCCAGGTGCTCAAGGGGTCAATCGGGAACGCCCAGAATAATGCAACTCCCAGAGGGAGTGAGCCCAGCGAGGATTAGAGGTGGACACGGAGAGATCAGAGTAACACAGTGATAGCACACTGCACGTGTACTTCGATTGTACACTCTGCCAAAGCGGTATGGAGAGCGACTAGGCACTAAGCCTAGTGAATGGTCGACAAGATACAGAGTCTCGCAGCACAACCGACTAACTTCCAGCAACCACTGCTAGTAAAGGAGGCAACAGCGAGGCCCAAGGGTATCCTGGAGATGCTTGGCCCTAGAGACAAGGAGGTACACAGGGCAACCTGCAGCCAGTGGAGTCAGCTGCAAAACCAGTACACGGACCAGTACCGAGAAACTGAAGCAGGTTCAGCCAGATACACTCTGTAACGGAAGCGGGTTCACAGCCAGGCCAGGTCACCAACGGAGCGGGTTCTCAGCAAGATGCAGTCAGTAACAGAAGCGGGTTCTCAGCCAGGCCAGGTCAGCAACGGAGCGGGTTCTCAGCCAGATGCAGTCAGTAACAGAAGCGGGTTCTCAGCCTGATGCAGTCAGTAACGGAAGCTGGTTCTCAGCCAGGCCAGGTCAGCAACGGAGCGGGTTCTCAACTGGATACAGTAAGCAACGGAGAAGATTGGAGCAGCAGAATCGGGAACGTCGTCAGGCAGGTCAGGTCATACACAATAATCAATAACGGATCAGAAAGCAGGAACAAGTACACCATGAAAGGGGGCCATACTGAGGAAACGACAGGGTATATAAAGGCCATAGCTGGGTGGCGACAAAAGGTGTTAGCCAATCAGACTTCAGCAATGCAAACTAGCAGTCAGAATGTTGCCGCCTACTACACAAAGCACTGGCACCGTAATACACTGGTGGTCACTTTCCACCCCCAGGTTGAACTGCTATGCAAAATATCAAGAGAACTTCAAACATATTCCCACAGCCTCCCAATTTACTCTCCTTCAGACAGCCTCCCAATTTAAAACAACTGATGGTAAGGATTGCACTGAATAAAAATACAAAAAAATCCATCTCCCTCCCTACAAAGGAGGTGTGAAACCCGTGCACACATTTACACCATGGACAAAATACCCATTCCAAGCACCCAGTTACACCATAAAATCTATGGCACCTGCAAATCATCCAATGTAACATACCTCATCATGTGTGCAAAATTCCCAAAAGCTCTTTATGTGGGTGCCAAAATGGGCACAGTGCCAGGGAAATTAAATTAACTGTGCTGATGGGACTGTTCCACACTGTTGAAGCGTATTATTGTGAGAAGATGTGACCTAAATACAGACTTAAAGGGATAGTAATACTTAAGTATTACTAATCCCTATAGCAAAGTACTACTTAAAAAAAACGTATTGCACCCAGTGTCATCTCTCAAACCTTTATGGTTTCAGAGATGAACGCTTCTAAATTTGCCCTCTCCCCCTCCCCCTTCCCCGTAGTCAGCGTTCTAGCTGACTGAAAGGAAGAGAGTCGTACAACTTTCAGGTGGCTTTCCAGCACAGCCGGATTGCGTTACTAAAAAAGAAAACTTTCACTGAAATGGTCTTCTACTTGTGCTTGGCTTGCAAGCACACGTAGAAGACCGTTTTAGTGAAAGTTTTTTTTTTTGTTAACGCGATCGCGGCTCTGCTGCAGAGCCGCCTGATGATCTCTGACCGGATTTCCCTGAGTCAGCTAGAATTCTGACTACGGGGAAGGGGGAGGGAGAGGGCAACTTTAGAAGCGTACATCTCTCAAACCATAAAGGTTTGAGAGATGAGACTGGGGGCAATACATTTTTTAAGTAGTACTTTGCTATAGGGATTAGTAATACTTAAGTATTACTATCCCTTTAAAGAGAGATCACTATACATATAGGAAACTGCAGATATGATGCAAAAAATATAGATAACATTTATGGGCAGCTATATAAGGAAGCCAATTTAGGTAAGTTCACCTGCTGAAAAAATAAGAGACACTTATTCTACGTTTTAGTTCCTCTTTAAATAGCACTGATGACAAGTCCAGCTCGATTCACCGGAGAGTTGAACAGGAACAGGAGGTATTGTAGCTGTAACTATTGTTCCCTAAGGATGATCAAGGTTTGAGTAGCCAGGATGACCCAGAGAGCAAGCACATCTCATCCTTGACTTTCATATTGATTGTTTGCATTTTAACATGAATGATTATTACAATGTTTTATGTCAGTAAAGTAGTTTTTTGATCTCAGAATAATTCACCAATAGGTTCAATGAGATGATATTGAACTTTCTCACTACTCTTTAATGAAAGATCATTGCAAGTGCTATATTTACTCTCAATTATCATGTTCATTGATTTGTGCTAATAATACACTGTATTATTTCTTCCTTTCTTTATTTCCCAATTCCCATACATGGTCAATTACTCTGGAGATCAAAGGGAACATTTTTATGGTTGGAAAAGGTATTATTAGTAACAGTAGCAAAAGTAGAAGTAGCATTTTTTTAGTATAATTTGTCTCGATTTATCAATGAGCAATGTAAGGCTACAGCACTGAAAAACATCAAATAACCTTTTGCTCATTTCAGGAAATAAACTGCCCAACTATACTATAAATACCAGAAAGACTTTTTTAGTGAATCCACACACAATGGATTACAATTTTCTGATACATTGTTTTATTCAGTGGTTGGTAAATTAATGCCTATTCAGGTTTGTGAATAAAGCAGTCAAATAGGTGCTTTCTGCACCCAGCACAAGCTGCTTGAAGACTTAGTTTAACCCTCGCAATCATAGATATGTACAGATAAAGTGGGTACTGTATTACGTGCCTGTGTCACCAGATGGTGCTATGATTATCATACCGCCATCTGCTGACACAGACACTCAATACAGTACCACAGTATCTGTATGTATCTATGATTGCAAGGGTTAAACTAAGTCTTCAAGCACCTAGTGACCTGAGATAGACTGTCCCCAGATGCCCAAAGTTTTGCCAGTGCCTGCATCAGCTGAGAGGAGCTGGTGGAATCTATACTCTGGTAATTATTAGCACTTTTCTTCAGCTTCTCACTCCCGTTAAATTAGCAACAAGAGCAAGGTATGTTGATTCAACGCTTAAGCCTACAATATGAGAATCTCGCCCTTTTGATATGGGAGATTCTTATGTTGCCATTTTCATAATGGCAACATGGTTAATGCACCCTTTAGTTGGTCGCACAATAGTGTGCAACATTATGATAGTGAACCTATTTAAATTGGGCTTTATAAAGTTTTTAATGTTAGAGAGGTCTACAAGATTATTCCAGAAGTTTGATGCAATGACTTAGTATGTTTGGTAAAGTGTGGTGATCAATAAATGAAAATATGACACACTTCACCATATGTGCTAAGAATTACTTATTCAAGGGAAATGGAAGATACCTTGATCATTAGCATATGAGGCTGGTGTAATGCTGGCAACACTCAGATTTCAGCATCAAGAAGACTACTATCCATTACTTAACTGTTTCAGTGTCAGAGGGATGTGAAAAAGTGAACTGAAAGTAACCAGGGCCCCTGGAAGAAATGATGATCATAGGTCTCCATTTTCCCCAGCTATAATGATGCCCCACTCATACTTATGTCCCCCCCAGTTATCGGTCCAGCCCACCCCCTTTTACTAATTTTATAACTGGCATTAATGTTGGGAAGTAAGGCAAGTGATACCACAGAGCTTACAATTGAAACTGATCTGCACTAGTGATACCACAAAGCTTTCAATTGAACTGAAGCTAAAATACCAGTGTAGCTGAATTTCAACTGTTGGCTCGTGGTATCACTTGGGTAGCTCCTTTTCAATTGTTATCTGACAGAACTTAGAATTGAAATATAACTACACTATTGATATTACAGAGCTTACAATTGAACTGGGGCTACAATGCCAGTGGAGCTCAACTCTAAGCTCTGTGGTATCACTTGAGTAGCTTAATTTCAATTGTAATGCCATAGAGCTTACAATTTAAATGGAGCTATGTTAGTGATACACAAAGCTTACAATTGAAATGATGACATAGCAGTGATACCACAGATCGTACAATTGAGATGCAGCTACACTAGTAATAACACAGCGCTTACAATAGAAATGTAGCAACACAAGTGATACCACAGAGGATACCATTGAAATGGAGCAAAACAAGTGATACCACAGAACTTACAGTTGAAATGGAGCAACACAAGTGATGCCACAGAAACGGATCTACACTGCCATTAGTACACTTTGGTATTAGAAAGGACTAACCCATAAACAGATTATTGTTACTACCAAATATCAGTGTCATGCTGTGTGATGGCTTGTTGGGTCTAGAACAGTTGGCAAATTTAAAATTTAATTCTTTAAGGTCTATGAAGTGTTCAGTGGCCCTTAACCATTTCAGTGCCAGAGGAATACGCAACGTTGCATACCCCTCTGGCACTGAAAGAGTCACATATGTGAAAATATGTCACACTCACTTCCAATCTTTAATCACTTGACTGCCAGAGAGGTTTTCAACTCATTGTGGCACATTGAGATACCTATGTGGCACTCAAAGGTTCAAAGTTTAAGGATGCAATGTGTGGCTTTACCAATATGTTTATAGTGCAAATTAACTGTGAAATGCCCATGCACTTTATTATTATGGTTGACTGAAGTTCACAGTCACCCACCGAAGTGGTATTTTATTCAAAGTGGTAACTTCTTATTGGCAAAGTAGGGTTTAAGTAGTACTGTTAAGCAGGGTTTTTTGTATTTTATTAATCTTGAATAAATAATTACAGAGAATAATATTCTTTGTAAAACTTTGTATGCCAAATTGGTGTGCAATGTACTGGAATGGCATGCTGTAAGTACTACCCAGCTGAAAAAGAAAAATTCCCAGCTGAAAAAGTATACATGCTCTTTTTAACCCTTTGAGAGCCAGTAAGGTGTAAATGGTTTTGAGAGTAGCACACAAAAACCCTCTTACACACATAAACATACACACATCCGAGTCACATATTCTTACACACGTACACACACACATGTATGTGTATCTCTGATTCCTTTATTGCACATGCTTGCTTGTTTTTTGGGGACCACCGCATTTAACCCTTTTAGTGTGAATGTACACCACATTATACATTCTCTCTATTTACAATACAACTGGAGCACTCATTGACCCTCCCTGTATTGTAGATAGAGAGCATGTGCACGCTGGTGTGCATTAACTCCTTTAGTGCCAAATGGGTCTCCAGTGCAACACTTCTGACATACAGGCTGTATTTTGTCTGATGCTGGAAATTACTTGCTGTGTCAGGTTCAGCAGGCCTTGGACTGCAAAGTCTTGTTGTTGTTTTTCTAATGCCTTTTAATTCCCTCTCCCATACTGCTGCAAACTCACTTAGAGGATATTATGTGAGGCTTGTATAAAAGGGTGGAATGGACAAGAATTAATCAAAACCAATATGAGAGACTAACAGTTAGAGAGTCTGAATCTAAAAGTTCACATACTTTTTCAGTCATGGACACTGACTTTTTTGAAAAGGTATGATGTATTTGTGTCTTTTGATAATTGGGTTATTTTTAATATTTTATTAAGACAGATTAAGATATAGTTGTCAGGGTCACGAGATACCCCTCTCTTGTTATCGAGTTCATGATTTGAGCCATCACAAAATGGTGCCATCTTTGAACATGCAACAACCAGATCTATAATCTAGTATACGTAAGCACATCTAGCTATATATACATTTGTTTTGGTTTATTCTGAGCTAAATGATATTAGCTTCAGTTGTGGTTTTACTTGGTGTTTTCTTCTCTGACTTGTTCCCAGCTCTTTACTTTTGGATTTGGATCACTGGTTTATGAACCTTCTCTGCCAGCCCAGACCTTTTGCTTGCCAAATCATTTATGGACCTTAGCCACCTACCTCGACCAATTGCCTGTCTGACCGCTCTCTAAGTTTATCACCTTTGGCTTGATGCTACTTAGAATATGGACCACTCCAGCTTTTCTATCAGGTCCCAGAATTCTTAAGCCTGTACCTGGATTCCAGCTTCCCTTAATTCAAGGCCAATAGTAGAAAAAGGAGACAAAAAAAAATGACAGCAGGAATCAATCAACGTTCCAATCCTTCCCCAGCACAACACAGACCTGGATATTGTAAGCAACTCCCAACCCCCATTCTCTCTGCACTCTAGCTCCCAAATACCAAATCCCTCCACAGGACTCACAGTACTACGCCACAAACACTATTACACCATGTCACACAAAGTACAACACAGTGATCAACATTTCAAATGGTATAGACCCAAATCACTCCATCTGGTGACACCTACTTTTCTCCATGTAAAGTCCATAAGGGTCCTTTAAAATTGCCACCCAGGGCAACCTGGGTAAAATCCAAAGACTGGTGTCTTTTAAAATAGGCAGGATGGTCCTGTTCCCATGACAGAAGACATTTCTCGTTGAGTAGAAAGGAAACAGAAGGAGGAAGAAGTTGGAAGGCACAGCTTGTTCATTCTATAAGGGTTATGCTGGATTTTGACAGACATATTTTGAAAGTAGACAAGGACACTAGTAACCAGCAGCCTCAGAACTACAGCCCATCATACCATCTGTATTATTCTATCTTTTCATTTCCATCTTCATCCTAACTTATATCTGGGACAGTAGGATAAACCTTTAAGAACGTTTTTCCACATGACTTTCATTCATTCACAAGTTCATATCATATTTGATGTTTCACATATAATAATATGCATTTTTTAACAGTATAGGAATATAAATGTATAGTATGCATTGGAGCAGGTATGGACAACATGAGGCCTTCCACTATAGATGGATTACAACACCCATCATGCCTGCTAGCTGTTATAGCCCAGCTGCACTAGAGTATATGCTCACTATACTGCATAATGATGGACAGACTCTGCTGTTTTTAAGACTTTGATGTTATCAAGTCCCTTAAATCTCTCATAGTACAATCAAGAAAATTACATAAGGCTACCATCTCATCTGTACCATATATATAATAGTGTGTTAAACAGAGTATAGAGTAAGTGGATGCCAAAACATGCCCATAGACTGCCCCATTGCCCTCCCATTTTCAGTGTAAGTAGCTATGTAAATTGGCATTAGGCATATGCATCACTTTAAAATCAATTGTATCACCTGTTTTTGTGTGTAGATTATGCCACTATCATGCTATTTCACTTAAAATACTGCTCCTTATATTAGCAAAAGTTATTCAACCAACCACTAAATAGTTCTTCTGCACTAGAAGTCTTACTAAATGTTATTGCTCCGAATATGACAATATTGTAATATGACTATCTAAAATTGTCCCAATCGATGGAGAAAATGGAAAAGAACTGCTGAATGTATTACTGAGTAGTTGAATCTGTACTTATCACTTAATTATTGTAGATAAAGTCACACTTCCTGTCTCCTGTTGCCATGCTGTGAGGTAAAATAGTAATATTTCTGAGCAGAAATTCAAAGCACTTCAGAAGTGAGAATCTTTAGTAATGCTGAGGAAGGCATATGAAACACTGTTGCTTTTTTGCATCAGTATGTGTCTATTATGACTTTTTCTATAACATTTCTACATTGGATATAATAGTGAAAATGGACTTAAAAAAACAGAACAAATTGTTCCTCTTTTGGTTGACGTGGGTGCCTGTTCTACTAAGCAATCATCTAGCCATTTTTTCTTTCTATCTTGACCTTTTACCAATGAAATGTTTATAATGTTTTCATATCAGAATGTACTACATTTTGCTTTTAAGATTTAATTTTATGCCGCCCTATTGGCCTCATGTAGAAAGGCAAAATACTGGAATTCTGAGGCAAACCAGCTGCACTAAAGGGACAAAAATTCCATTGATTTAAAAGAGAATTTTAAGACAATTAATGTATAGCATTGCTTCAGAATATGTTTTATTCCTAAACTAGTATAAAAGCCCATGTACACGGGCCAAGGTCTGGGTGATGTTAACCCTTTGAGTGCCAGAGGGGTACGCAACACTTTGCTTTGCAATGCGTTGCGTACCCCTCTGGCACTCAAAGGGTTAGGATGCTGGCCCTGCTTTGCATCCTGCTGCCGATGCAGTCATGCACTGTAGAGACTGCCTGAAAGCACAGAAAGCTCCCAGTCTGCCTGCCCTACAACTGCTCTTCTTGACAAAATGTATAAATGCAAAGCTGAGAAATTCTGAAGCAAACCAAGAGCACCACAAGGAACAATAAAATTTCCCCAAATTTCCTCTGATTTAAATGGAAGTTTTAACCACTTGAATACTAGGGAGATCTCCAACTCATTGCAAAGCAATGAGCTGACAAGCTGTCTAGAGTTCAAGGGCTTAAAAGGGTAATTCAACTGAAATTGTATTTCTCCCCTATCATGCAGCTGATTTATCCCAGAATTGAACCACTTCGCTCCACTTTGCTTTTATACAATTGGCCTATGTGTTTTCCCATGTTTTACCATGAGACAGAGAGTAAGCTTGCATCATCCTAATGCCTACGTCATCCGTCAACATGGTATAAACCTAATTAAACTGTAACAAAGTATCAGTAATCTAAACTAGATAATCTAAAGGAAAAAAAGAAAAAACAGACAAAAGAAAAAAAGAGCAAAATATAAAGAAAATAACAGTGAAAATAAAATTGATCATAAAGGCATCAACTCATAACAAAAAAGTTTATCAGTAAAATTAAACAATGAAGAAAAAAAGAATAAAGGAAAAAAATATAGACTATTTCTGACAATAACATCCATATTATAGAAACATGATTTATTATATCATCCAGTATCAGAAAATCTAATCATGAAGAATATTTTGATGTTATCATTCCAGCTTGTAATGCTACTACTAAATGAAATTAATTCAAAGGATTAGTCACAATTAAACTCCCCATAAGAGAATGTAAAGTTCCAATTGGGGCACATCAGAATAGTTATTAAAATAATTTATGCAACACTTAGGCATACATTAAACCTTTATGGTACAAGGATCTCCACAATCAATGTCAGTAATCACCACACACAAGGGTCAATCAATTATGATCAAGCTTCTCTTGGATGAAAATCAAACTCCAGTACGATTCGATCTATTTGTATCATGATGAGAAATCATCAGTGAGTGATTTTACCCCTTCATATCCAACAAGATTGTAATTGTAGATTCATAATATTCACTCAATGTAGGTCAACCGGATCAAATAGATGTCGTCCCAGGTAGTTATTTCTCTGATCCAGGGTGCATAAACCCCACCTAGGCTAGAATGTATGGACAAACTTATGGGACCAACAGAGTTAGATGTAAGGGTCAGCATAATAACCAAGATCATAATCGCATGTATATATTCCTAAGCAAAAACTTCACAAGAAGCAATAGAAGACCAATCTTTCAACTAGAGTGTAGTAATGATTTTGTTATATTCATGTAATGTAGTTCACTAGAATCAAGTAGATGTTGTCCCACGTAATTATTTCTCCAATCCAGGGTGCGTAATCCCCACCTGGGCTACATATAAAGATCTGTATGGTAACGGATATCCCAATCATGTATATTTCCATTGATTTATCAAGCAAATTCTAACTGTAGCAGTCACTTATCCTGATCACACCCCACCCAGGTAATAGAGGGACACAATCAATTAGCTTTGATTTATTCATGGTTAACTGATGATTCCAAGAAATGAAGTGCTACCAGCTTTTCTGAATAACTTTTTTTCAATAGATGAGCGATGGTTGTCCATCTGTTTGCTGAGTATGGTGGTAGTTTTTCCCAGAGGGGCACCATAAAATATATATAACTAGTTGAACAGCCCGTTACACGGGCCACAGTGCCTCTGGCAGCCGGTCGTGGGGCAGTCACACGCAGTGGAGACTGCCCGCGTCTCGGCTGATACAGAGCTGGACTCTCCTTCAGAGCGCCCAGCTCTGTATCAGCCGCGGCGCCGGAAGTCTCTACTGCGCATGACTGCAGCACACGCAGCAGTGTCTACTGCGCATGTCGGGCGTTACACACAACTTAGCAAATTATTATATAGGATATGTGTGTTGCATAATGGGGATAAACTCACTTGTACGTGGATGGTGAAGCGAAGATCCCATTAACAACTGTCAACATGTTGTACGCCCTGTACGGCATATGCTTCCTGTTTTTAATGTTTTTAATGTTCTTGACAGCCAATTTTTGTTTTTTTAGATGTGGACAAAAGTTCCTTAACCTGCCAACCCACAATCAGCATACGACCGACTGGTGCACATTTCCAGCCCATGGGCCACATGTTTCGCATTCATTCATTGGACGCTTGATCTGGGGAAATTATGTGGTTTGGTATGCAATAGAGGCATTTGTACTTAAGTTTATGTGCCGAATAAGATTTTACATTTGCTTAAAGCACAGCAAATGTTCTTCATTTGTGGATTTGTGCATTTTCATGACTGTTTTTTAACACTAGCTTAGGTTGTGTGGGAATGTTAGTATCTCTTTAATGAAGGGAAGTGTGTATATAAAACATTTTATAATTAAGATTGATTATATTAGATATATTAGACAAACTGATACAAATAGATGTGCATGTTTTTGTGATCTTTTTATTGAACCATTTTGGTAGATTAGTAGATGTCCACCTTAACAGAAACCTCCATAGAAATTGGAGAGATTTCTCTTGTTGATGTAATTTCTTTCAAGTTAATATTTTATTTATTTAGACACTAAAGTGTCTTCGACATCATATTCCCATAATTCTGACAAAAATCTGCCCACATCGACATCCATCTAACATGCCTTCACCAGGTTTATGAATTTTCACTCATTGCCTCGACAATGGCCTATTTCCATATAGAAATGTAGGATCATGAGCTATTATCATATTCAGAGGTGTGTGTTTATATGTTAATGTGGCACTTTACCATGTGCACTAACCACTGATAGCAGCCTCTGCTGTCAGAGTTCACAGTCTCATAACTTTGCCTGTCTGGTGAAGTTTGGATCTCCCTGTAATTTCCTTTGCAGTAACAGCCCTCAATCAATCAGAAGCAGGGAGGGTTGTGAACTGTTCTCATTGTGGAAGGGATGCTCACCCTCACACATCAGCAGCAGTAAGCAACCCTGAAGTTTGTCAGCATTCTCTCTGCTTCCCCACTTGGTCAGTAGGGGAGTGGACATGATTCTTTCAGCACCATGAACAGCATCACTCCCTTAACCCTTTGAGTACATTGGTCATCACGTCTGTGGCACACAAGATGTTAAAAAAGTACACTAAGTAGTACATAATCATCCCCTCAGCTCTGTATTATATTGTATACATGTTGTGCATTCCCAAGAGAACAAGGCTGGGGGACAGGCAGTGTCCATGGGGATTTTTGGCTACCAGCTGCCCTCCAGCCTTGTTCCCTTGTCCGTAGGTAGCCTTAGAAACCCACACACATTTCCTGGCCCCCAGACTTGTTCCCTTGCCCACTGGTAGCCAGAGATCCTCATGTATACTGTCTGACACCCCAGCCTTTTTCCACAAATCCCCATGGGCACTGCCTGGGCAAGGGAACAAGGCTGGGGGGGGGGTTGTCAGACAGTGTATATGGCTCCCCCAGTAAACTCCGGCATGCTGTCCCCATAGTAAAATTCAACATATGGTGCCCCCTAAATTTGACATATGCTGTCCCCACACAGTTAATATTTGATATATGCTGTCCCCACACAGTTAATATTTGATATACACTGGCCAGGATCCTTTGTATATATTTAAAAAATACGTAGTGCAGGATCTCTTGCGTTGGCATCGGGACCCCTTCTGATGTCTCTCTGGTATTGATCACCTATCCAACAGGAGAGGTGATCAATGCGGCTACCAGGAAGGTGATCACTGCCTTCCAATAGTAGCTCCTACTCAAGCCGTTTTCTATGTATAACAGGTTTGAGTAGGAAGATCCACAAGACCCACTCTTGAGATACTTCTACTCAAGCCGATCATTCATAGAATGATAGCTTGAGTAGGGGCTACTATTAGAAGATAATGATCACCTTTTTGTTCACCGCATTGATCACCTCGCCACCAGTTTCCATGCCTAGCCCCACCCATATCCCTGCCTTTAACCCCACCCATCTCATAGTCTAACAATAGCATCACTGTAAAAGTTCAGGCTATTGAGGTACTTGTAAAAAAATTCAAGTTCCAGCTTGTGAATAAAACATCTATCAACAGTTGTAGTTTCCATGTCAGTAGGATAAACTCTACACAGGGACACCAGGATGGGAAACAGGTACAGAGGGATTTGATGCTCAAAGAAGGACAGACACATACACACAAACATACACACATTAATTGCACTGGCCTCAATTCAGCCAATAGAATACTGGCAGGGGAAGGCTTCTTTTACAAATGCTTGGCTTTATACATATGGGTCATTGAGTAGAGAATGCACTGGAGATCTCTCTTGCATTAAAAGTGTTAAAAGTCCCATTTAAATCAAGGGGAATTTTGGGAATTTCTGTGTGTCCTCAGTGTGCAGCTCGTTTGGCCTAGAATTGATCAAGTGTTTCTTATCACATCAGCCATAGAGAGAGAGAGATAAAAAAAATAAGAGAGTGAGAGAGAAGAAGTGGATAAGAAGTAGTAAAGGGGGAGGGAGAATGTATATTTTGTTAGAGCATATCTGCAATATAGTGAGAAAATAAAATCCTCTGATTGAAAGTCAGTGTTTCGGCCCCCTGAGGGCCTTCCTCAAGAATGCCAAAAGAAGTGACCTTTAATACAGACAGTAGCACAATTGCCCAAAAACCATGATGGACAGTTCATGGCGTCACTGTATGTACTGTTATGCACAACAATTCATAAAGAAGTGTATTAAAGGGATAGTAATGTTTCATAATAAAAGCAGCTCTAATTAATCATCATAGTATTTGGACTTTTGAGAGTGTTATTTCAATTCTGTCAGAGTTGTAATTCTAGAGTAAGTCAATGACAAAGTGTCCCCCTCCCGTCCCTTTTACTGATGTAACACTGCTCAGCCAGAGCAGAAGGGAGGTGCCCAGGTAAATTGCAGAGAGGGACAATCTTCAATTAAGATAAGGGAAAAACCTGAAAAGCTTGTCAAGCGGGGTAGGGTTTTCATTGTTCTCAATGAAGAAGCTTGTCCTCTGCTGTTATCTGTCTGGTCTATGGACTGGATTCCACATCTGAGAAGAGATGGCTTACACTAGGTAAAAGGGGCGGGACGGGAAACTTTGCTTGTGAATATCTCTTAAACCATAAAGGTTTGAGAGATAAGACTTATATCATTCTTCATGTTTTTTTAATGCCTACAAAATAAAATAAAGATAAAACGAAGTATTACTATCCCTTTAACCCTTTGTACAGCAAAGATATAAAGGATTGCTATTTGCATGTTACCTTCTTTGCGAAATACACCTCACAGTGCTGTTTGCATGTCTACAATGTGGCAAAGCCATCAATAAGAGGCATTCAATACATCACTTAAACTTGAAACAGTATCAGTGGAAAAGTTCAAACCACACAGCACGACCTACAACTGCTGCGTCTGATAGCATACCCCACTCACACACTGAACATACAATTCAAAGCAAACATCATTTTTTATCAGTTTGTCAAATGTATTTGTCTTTAATCAGGCTGTAACAATGGCAACTCCCTATTAGATGAACTAGCCCATTCCCCCTCTCCACCCCCATGCCGCTTTTCTAATCCCATTTCCTCAATTATACTATCTTCCCCTGTAACGGTTTGTTTGACACACAGACACAGTGGTTTAGGATAAAACACAGTTTTACTGAAAAAATAGTAATACAATAACCCTCACAGGTCCTGTAGTATTTATCAGAATAATACAGATACAAGACAGGTTACATATACAAATGCCTACACAGGTCCAGTATAACCATAGAGTCCATAACAAAATATACTGACACAGGTCAGACAGAATACGAAGGATTCCCAGGGTATCTGTACTGCATGGGTTAATGGCCTTCAGCGAGTGTAAACAGTCCCATGTGAAGAGAGGTCTGTGAAGGAGCTCACATAAGATAGAGATTAGAGAGCTTAAGGATGAGTAACGCCCAGTAGTAGGTTAGCAGACAAAAGTGAACTGCCAGAGCAGTATCAGAGACTGAGCAACATAACGGAGACGAGGCCACTTGCACACTGCCGTAGCAGTAACGGAGACTAGGCCGCTTGCAGTCTGCAGGCGCAGTAACAGAGACTAGGCCACCTGCACACTGCCGTAGCAGTAATGGAGACTAGGCCACTTGCACTCTGCAGAAGCAGTAACGGAGACAAGGCCACTTGCACACTGCCGTAGCAGTAATGGGGACTAGGCCACTTGCACTCTGCAGGAGCAGTAACGGAGACTAGGCCACTTGTACTCTGCAGGAGCAGTAACGGAGACAAGGCCACTTGCACACTGCCGTAGCAGTAATGGAGACTCACAACTGAGCACTGCCGTAACAGGAATCTGAGCAACTCGCCCTGAGGTCACAACCAACCGGGAGCGTCACAAATGCCTAACTAATAAGAATGTCGCCAAGGCAACACAGAGGCAGCCAGAGCAGGAACGTCAGCCAAGCCGGGTCGATTCACGGAGCAGGAACATCAGCCAAGCCGGGTTAATACACGGAGCAGGAACGTCAGCCACGCCGGGTTGGTACACAGAGCAGGAACGTCAGCCAAGCCGGTTCGGTGCACAGGAGTAGGAGAAGAAAAATGGTCAGGCGGTCCGGGTCGGTTCACAGGCAGGAGACGAGATGCAGAGTAGTCAGGCAGGCCAGGTCGATACACTGGGAATACTGAGAGCAGGAAAGATCACTGGTACAGGAACACCACGAAAGGGCACCGGAGAGGTGCCAGAACCCAGCATATAAAGGCCATACTGGGCGGGACAAGCACAGCATAGCCAATAGGAGTGAAGCAGAGTGTAGACTGACAGAATGTCGCAAGGGGAGCATGGGCACCGTGATATCCCCAGCCTGTGTTGCAGCTCCCTCCCCCCCCTTTCTAGCTTAAAGTCTCCTCCAGCCCTATAACCATCCTATCGCCCAGCACCGTGGCCCCCCTTTTGCTAAGATGCAATTAATCACTACTATAAAGATTGCCCCCAAGGGAAAAGGCTGCCCAGTGCTCTAGGAACCCAAACCCCTCCTGCTTACACCAAGTCTTTAGCCACGCATTTAACTCCCTAATCTCCCATTGTATTTCTAATGCAGCACATGGCACAGGTAGTATTAAGCTTATATCCTAAGTCCCTGAAATCCTTCTTAACGGACCTCCATTTTCCACTGACTTTGTCATTAGTACCAACATGTACCATGACAGCCGGGTCATGCCCAGCCCCTCCCAAGAATCTATCAACCCGATCAGCCACATGTCGAACCCGAGCTCCCGGGAGACAGGAAACTGCACGATTATGGCGATCTTGGCGACAGATTACCCTGTCTGTCTTCCTAATAATAGAATCCCCTGCCACCAACATCTGTCTAGGTCTGCCTGAGTCCCGGATCCCATCCATGCTAGAGGGGCTGTTCTCCCAGCTGATAGAACAGTCCTCTCCAGCAAAGGCATTCCTGTGTCAACATCCCCAAGATCTCTGGACATAGAAGACACCATAGACTTTAAATACATTATGGGTAAGGAGAAACTGTTGGTGACCTCAGCCATATGAGGGAGTGATGGCAAGGAAAAAAGGTAGATGTGTATCAATCTTGTTTTTGGAATGCATAGAAAGATTTTGAGCAGTGAAATTGGTGGAAGGGGGTATAGAGTATTTAAAGTTAGAGATCAGAAATTGATGAGAGTGGTGGAGTATAGCAAGGGAACTTTGAGTGAAGCAAGAATCTTCAACAGACCATGACTTCCTCCAAAAAAACTTGCAGGAGTTTAGGTTTGCTTTATGAGGAGTGGGTCTGCTTTATGGTACTTTTCCATTAATATAAGTGAACCATTAAAGTGTACTATTGAATTCTACTGGTGCTATAGTAGCTGTACATCTTTGGTATAAGCAATCCAATTTCCCTTCACATAGTGAGGGAGGGTGTACAAAAGGGGGGAGAGCAGCCCATACTATGCAGTAGCATGCACTGCATCATGTGCATCTATATATGTCATTAGAGCATACAGTAGTGCCACTCCCTTGGTACAGACCAGATCAGCACATACAATTTTACTCCAGCCCTGGAGATAGAATAAAAAATTTGCATCTAGTTCCTGTAGTTCCAGACCATAGGTTCCTAATTTCAGAGAAATGAAACAACCTGACACAATCACACACACCCACACTGCCCGTCTCTTGGCACACAGAGCAATGCAATAGATAGGTGGAAGTAGGACCTGCTTAATGCCTACAAATGCCTCTTTACTCCAGATCAGACACTACATCCCCCATTACTATGTTAGGGACTTAGAGGAATACTGTAATAGCCATTAGCAACATCATAAAAGAAATAGGGATCAATTTTGAAGCCAACTACTACATTGTCATAAACAAATAAGATATATGTTTGTAGTACAGGACAGGTATATATCCATTTTAATATGGCATATCTGTGTAATGTTACCCTGTAATTTGATTATAATATGTCCTGTAATGAAAATATGTTGTTCACAATATTGAATGTATCACATAGAGTAAATTGTTTCAGGAAATATGGTAATGCTGAGATAAATGGAACATATGGCTTCTACAGTCTAGTACTGCTCTGCTAAACTCTTAGAAGACTCTTGTGTTAATTAAACAATATGCATTTTTATTTAACCCTTTGAGTGCTGTTTAGCTATCTAACACAATTAAATGCATTGGATACCTCTTTGGCACTCAAGGGGTTAAAAATCAGAAAAATCCAGATGCAAAGTAAAATTGGTTCCCTTTATTAATATATATTAATATTAATTATATATATTAATAATACCATTATTGTGTGATACAGGTTATGGATAGGAAACTCTCTAGCTGTTGAAGACTACAGCTCCCATCATCAGCAACCCACTAGATGGCTGGTTGGGAATTATGGGAATTGTGGTCCCCAGCAGCTGGAGAGTAAAAGGTTGCTTAACCCTGATATATGGGATGAGTGAGGCAATATTTTGCTCTTTTTCTCTATTTTATTATTATTAATAGCAGGGTTAATCCTTTGAGTACGAGTAGTTACCAATTTATAGTTTGTAATTTATGTATCCTAGTGTCCTCATAACATCCACTTTCTAGAGGTATTTTAATATAATATACTAGTGTAAAAGCCCGTGTACGCGGGCCAAGGTGTAGGTAATGTTAACCCTTTGAGTGTCACTCTAGAACTCTTTGAGTACCACTCTAGCACTCAAAGGGTTAAGAGGCTACTACCTCACTGCTCCACGTGGTGCAGTCTTTCGTCGCCTCACTCATGTGATGCAATCATGCGCAGTAGAGACTGCCCAAATATGGGCAGTCTCTACTGTGCATGACTGCATTGTGACAAACATCCTAGCAAATTATTATATGGGATACTCTCTACCCCAACATAATTATTCACCAGAAGAAGAGAAAAATGTAAGCCCATGTACATTCTGAAATTACAGTAAATGTATATCTGGTGATACTTAACACTTTGTGAACAAGATGCAGTGAAAAATAATTTCTTTCCAATGTATTACACTTGCCTCTAGTCCTGGAAGGCATAGGCAATAAGCCAGTTATATTATATTCAATGGCCCCTGTCTTTCCCCACTTTTAAATGTATAATGTTGCTAGTGGGGTGGTATGTGGTCTATAGGTATATTGAGTTAGAATTTGGGGTTTTATGTTAGCATTAATGTGTTTAAAAACAGAACTGATAAAACAGAAGAATGTCATTTGGGAAAACAGGATGTCAAAAGAGAAAAACAGAATGTTGCAAAGGGATAATAGTATAATAATGGTGTTTTCCATTACCAAGAACAGTTGGATCTTGTATAACTCCTTATAAAAAATGAACATGCACTGGCAGTCTTTTTTATTTTTTGACTTTGATATAATTTCCTACTCTGTTCCCAGCATTATTCTCTCAATAGGCCTGATAGTTTCAATTTGTTATTACAAATATCAAGCAAGCTTGCACAATGCACACTATCCTCAACAAGTATTAGAATCTGCCATGAAAACATTAGATTATGAGCCAATATATTTTCAAGGTTCCCTCGAATGTTAAAAAAAAAAAAAAATACTGATCTAACCAGATTAAAACTTCAAACTTTTTAAGTGATGCATCCATTAACTCTCTGAGCACCCAAGGGGTACCCAATGCATTGCGTTCTCCTCTGGCACTCAAAGGGTTAAGAGGGAAGTAATGTGGCATCTGGAGATGTAGGTGTAGGCCTGGGAAGACTTCATTACAGGTAAGGCCTTTTAGCCTTATAAATTAGATGGGATATTATAGGGAAGCACTTAGATTACTAGTTCTTTCTTTGTTAAAAATGACTAAAGAAGGGGAACTAACTTGGTATCTATGTTTCACATGGGTAACAGGTTTCTTCGTACTCTTGGGACCTTGAGGGCTTTGAACTAATGTGTGATAAAGAGGTGGTGATAAAGAGGAGATAACTTCTCCATTGATATCACTTCTCCAGATCCTATGTTATTCAGTGGCACCTATGCACTAAGAGCTCTCCATCATAAAAAATCATAATCATAGGCTCCATGGAAAAACTTAAGAACTGGAGGAGTGAAATCATCGGAGAAGTTATCTCCTCTTTATCACACCATAGTGCATCTCCCACCATGTGTCAGGAAAGCTGTTTCTTTCTTGCCCAACCCCTACTTTTTTTAATAATAGTAAAAGAGAACTAACCCTCATAATCACTCACCTTACTATGACCAGTAAATTCTAATGAGCTATATGTATTTTGCCCTTGTGCCTTAGTTCAAGGTGTAACATCTTTAGTCAGTCCTGAATGTCATGTCTAAGCAGGCAGATGTGCTAATTGCTAGCAGAACTACAGGATCTCAAACTCTGCCCACTGCATATGGTAACTCTTTAAAATCTGGACCATAAAGGTTTAAGTAGACTTGTTCATGCTGCCAGCTTCAATTTGAAAAAACTGGCAGCAACTGTTATGTCCATCTCCATGGACATGAAATACAGGACTGATTGAAATTTTCTCTCTAGAACAAAAACAAAAGGGTAAGCTTCATATGGGATATAAGTAGTTTCTTACTGTAGTAAGCTAAGTGGTAGTTAGTATTAAGATCTCTATACATTTGTATGGTCATTTTTGTAAGCTAAAGATATTTCATTACCAGAGTCCCTTGTATAGCCACGGCTACAATAGCAATTTCGGGTCTTGTGCAAGGGTGACGTTGCTATCAGATAATTAACAGTTGCTTTATACACTCCTGGGTTTGATAGTCAGGTGATATGGTTTTTTTCACAAAGTAATTTTTTTTTTCTTGTTTTTTGACAGCAATCTCTTTGGTCTTACAGGTTATTTCTGTTACATTGTTCTTGTCATTAAAAAAAAAAAAAAAAAAGGCTTCAGACAATTTTCTTTCTGCTTTCTACTTCAGTTATCAAAATAGTATTCAGATGTATTCGATTGACAGTTATATTACCTTTGTAAAACAAACAATGGCAGCATTTTTTTGCACTTTGTCAACACTCATTGAGAAAATACAGATGTTCTAAGAAGAAAGAGTCTGAGGCTGATGTGCTAATTGTGCAACTCTGGACCATAGCAAATAACCCCCAACCACCACCACCACAAATTTCCATTCATTTAAACATGGTGTTTCACCCATTGAATGCTAGAGAGGCATCTTAACACACTGGTTGTGATAAAGAGGTGATAAAGTGGATATACCTTCTCCAATGATATTAGTTCTCCAGTTCCAATGTTATTCAGTGGGGCCTATGCACTAAGACCTCTCCCACTTGAGAAATCTCAGAGCATATGCTCCATAAAGTAACAAAGGAATTGGAGAGCTATATCTCTGGAAAAGTCATCTCTACTTTATCATCTTTTTATCACCCCTTAGTGCATCTTCCCCCTTGAGTTGGTTACTGTAACGGAAGCTAAGGATTCCAGGTTGTCCTTAGCCATTTTTCCAGGTTTCCCTCTTCTTGAAGCAGCCATGGGAAGGTAGGTCTTGCTGGAAAGAGTTCCTGGAAATGGGGGTCAAAGGGGATCCTTTAAAGCATTCCCATAATAAAAACATGACACAAGTTCAATTCCATAACTAATTTGTTTATTTTGGGGACATGGGGACATTTTATAGAAAAACAGCACACTAAAGGACAAAAGAAACATTATTCAATATTGTCACACCAATCTCAAACCAGTGAGAATTGGAGCGACAAGAGACAAGACTGTGCTGACCAATCCAGGCCTGACCAACATTGTATGTACAGTATACTTTGTTTATATTACCTGGGCCCGACATACTAATTCAATCTCATTGCGCCGGCTCAACAGCCAATAGGAACCTGAGCTACAAGATAGGGACAAGTGGTAACCAATAGCAGAGCCGCCTACTTGTCGAAGCAACATCATGCATTTGCATGGCATTGTTTGACAAGCCACGGCCAATTAGAGGGAGGCCTACCTGTGGAATACATTGTACTCTATGCTTAACATGAGATTGGAGGCAGCCAATCCCTGAGCCGCCTACCTTTCAAAATGGTGGCAGGTGATAATCAGCTACCCAGCAGCCACGATGTGGCCGGATAGTTTGTCTGTGAATTTCAGTCTTTTTAGGTAAAGTTCCATCAGTAACGGATGCAGGTCCATTACAGATACCTTTCTCACATTCAAGAGGTTAAAAGGCCCTTTTAAATCAGTGGGGATTTGGGGAATGCTAATATGTCCTCTATGGTGCAGTTTGTTGGCTTCAAAATTGTACCAAGATCCCTTAGCACACTGGCCTTACTTAGGCTGATGTTCTTAGGAAAAGTGGTGTACTTCTGGAGCACACCATCTGCTCCATAGGAGAGAAATGCATTGGAGACTTCTTTATCATTCAAAGGATACGCATTTGATTTAACCCTTTTAGTACCAAAGAGGAATTCAATGCATTGAAAATCTCTCTGCCACGGAAAGGGCATTTGGGGATTTTATTTGTTCCCTATGGTACACTTGGTGTGCTCCAGAACTGCACCAAATGCCTTTAGTACGTACATCACACTAAAGTGATACCACAGTATAAAAATCTAAATTACCAGGAGGAGCCCTCTGTTGATACTCAGACAGATAAAATCCAACTTAACTTACTACGTAAGGTTTTAATATTTAATTATATTTGGTGGCAATAATTTAGCTTTTATTGATATCCAGAACCAATAAAGTAGTGCTGTGATCAATATGTTTCATTAGTGTTGTAGTACAAAATACAAAGTGCCATTTTGGTTCCAGAGAAAAGTAAGTTTGTTGTTGCTGGATTAAAATAACAGTTAATAAAAGAACACCTGCTAAAGCCAAGAGTTTGTTTTATCATTTACATATAAATATGTCTTGATGGGACTCCAGATATTATTTTGAATGTGCTGTTTTGCAGCAGGATGCCAGATGCAGTTTTCAGTGGTGTCGTACATAGTAGATTACAGCTTCCTTATCAGAAAGTGATACAGGTAAGGGAAGATTAGAGTGACCTGATGGAGAAATGGCTAGAGAACAATGTTACTGCACTGTTTGTGTGCAGAGGGCAGCTGATAGAAACTTACTAGGGAGATACAGTCAGTATAACTGAGGAAATGGTACAGACGACAAGGGGAGAGATTCACTAAGCGGTGATAAAGAGTAGGGATGGGCAAAAATTTTCGCCTCAAACTGAAATCGGTGAAAAACGACACTTTCCATTTGGCAAAAAATTTCCCCCGAAAAGTGCTGTTTTTTCACTTTTTCTACCTAGCTTATTGCATTGAAACCAATGGGAAGAACATTTTTTCTCCACCACAGGAATGTTTTCTCTACATTTCTACAGCCATATAAAAGGATATCAGGCTCTCACAGCAGCCATTCTGTGTTTGTGAGAGGAGAGAGCAGCATGTTTTTGAGCTACAGAAGATAGGCAAATAAAGGGGAATTGAAGCTTAGTTTTAGGGAATCATTTACATAGGACATTTGTTCTATGTATTAGGGGAGTCTGGGAGCACAATGGGGGAGAATACCTCAAAATTTGGTGTGACTGGCAAGACACAGACAGCTGGGGTCAAAATTACTTGCTGATTTTGCTTTTATTGTCTCTGTGCTGGGGAAGTCTGGGGAAAGAAGTTGTTTTAGTTATATATATATATTTTAATTTTGTACTAACTGTGATAAGATATGGTGAACAACTTACATAAATAATTAAACAAATAAATATCTTAGACAGCTGACTGGGAGCCTGATATGAGCTCTGTGATTGAGGCAGATTTGATAGATAGCAGAAGACATTAAGAATTTTGTTGAGGGGCACTGTAGAGAGTAAAAACACACACAGTAGTTGAGTAATGTCTAGCAAATACACAAGCAGGAGGGGGAAAGGTGGAGCAGTGCAGGAACGTGGGAGTAAAGTGACTGCAGCAATTGTTGCTGCAACATGTGCAATACATGATGATGATCCCTCTCCTCCTGGGGTGGATGCAGTTTGTCAAGGTCCCACCAGTCACACCACTCCAGTCCCCTACAACTACTACCAAATACATCTGCCACATTGTAGGTTGTACTTTACTTTTTCACTTGACATTGTCATGAATATGTCACTTATACAGGAAGTAAGTGTTGTGGGAAAAAGGACATTTTTCAAGGTATATGTTGCAGTAGGACTTACAACTTTGACTTCCAGCTACTTATCTCTCCACTACAGCCCTCAGAAGAAGTAATATTGTTCTAGGAAATGTTGCACCATATTAAGCATAGGAGAAAAATGTGTTGTAATAGGAGAAAAATGTATTGAATAGACAAAAAATGTGTTAGAATAGGAGAAAAATTAGCTGGAATAGACGAAAAGGAGGAACATTTTGCATTGGAGAAAAGAAGAAAACTTTTGCGATAAAAGAGAAAAATCATCTGTTTTTCACAAAAAATCATGCAGAAATTTTTTCTCACTTTTTGCCCACCCCTAATAAAGATGTGATAAAGTGGAGAAGGGATAAACTTCTCCAGTTTATCACTTCGCAAATTTCTATGTTATACTATGGCACTTATTCACTAAGATCGTTAAAATTGAAGAAATCTTAGTGCATAGGCTCCATAGAATAACATAAGAATTGGAAAAGTGATAAAATGGAGAAGTAATTTCAGCTTTATCATCTCTTATCACCTTTTTATCACTGCTTAGTGAATCTCCTCCCCTGGTTGGGAAAGCTGGAAGAGGCACTGGAGGGATAGTAGCATCATTAAACTAGGTGAAGACCATGAAAACTTTATTAATAAACAAAACATACATAGCTTGAGGCAGACTGGATTGGTAGAACATGGCTTGTGGCAGACCAGTATTTGGTGACTTAACTTGAAGCATACTGGAACTTGGTACAAGTTTTTGAAGCAGATTAAATGTGTAGCAAAGAACTGTAGACATGAGCTGGAAAGAATATAGGATGATGAACTACAGTAGCCTGTAATCACTTCAAGTCACCTGAGTAAATGAAAATTAAAGACTTAATATATATTGGAAAGTTGTATTTTTCATGCTCCATGTAGGTAATTGAAGTGGGTGGGCCAGGCCTCTAAATAATGAACTGCTGACACATCAGTTTATGACGTCCTGCCCACTTGCTGCAGGCAGTCCTTTCTAAAGGCAGTTAAATAATGACGGTATTAGATAGACCCTTTACTATAAAGCATTTTCATATACCCTATGATATGCTAAGATGTAATAGACAGAACTTGACTACAATGAGGTGCCTTGGAGTGTGAGGCAAACAAACATATTTTTGCCAATCTAACCTTTTTTCAAGAACACCTGTATTGCAATTGTTTAGCTTCAAACCTAATGAATTATTAGTGTATTGTGCAGCCCATTGCACTACTGTATAATTAGAAGGGAGAACAGTACCATTACACACCTTGAGCTGACAACAATAACTGGGGCTTTATCTCCTTGAGGATCAGAAAAATGTGCAATGCATTACTCACCTCTCTGGTCCTCAGGGGGTTAAAGCCATAGGTCTTTACCAGAGGAGTGTACAACATATTGATCTTCCATGCATTGCGCACACCTCTGTTCCTCGACTGGTTATAATCCAAGGTCTGATTACACCCCCACCTTGTTAAAACAGTTGACAACTTCAGCACTCTGCAGTAGTATGTGCTGTATTGCTGTGAACACACAGAGGCATATGTATCAAGGTAAGGATTTATTAAATCTGGAGCAAACCTATTTTACTTCTGGGTCTGACTGAAAGCAATAGGATTTTTTCAGCGATACATGTATTGCAAGTATTTTCAATCCTATTTACTAAAACTCTACCTTGACACATATGCCTCACTAGCCTTAATATACTATGTATTCATACTTCCATCTTGGTCTATTAAGGAATATACCAGTGTAATACTTTGGTGGTAAGTATAGATGGTTGGCAGGTGTATAATAATATGGTATGAAATTAATATGTGGTCATTTTACCCTTTTTTTTACAGATATCCAGACATATCAGTTGTAAACCATTGAGGGCACACACTTTTAGCAATTGCTGATGCTTTCATATGTGGTGTTCAATATGATTAACCCATTGCAAAGCAGTGCATTGAAGATCCCTCTAGCAATTGTTGGGTGAAAAACATAATTTACATCAAGGGCAATTTTTATTTGTCCCTTAAGGTGCAGTTGGGTTGCCTAAGAACATCATCTCATTTACTTTTTGAATACAGACCTTTGCATACATAGCTTTTTTTCAGCCCTAGGAAATAGAAGTAGAGTCACATAACAATCTGACGTACATTTCATGTGGTTATATAAAGAAAAAGAAAACATACCTTCAGTAGAAGCATCATCTGTAGAAAATTTCAGCTCAATAGATTACTTTGAATTCTCACTAACATGCTGGTCATTTCAAAAATTGTGTAGGGAGTCATATTAATTGTTTTCTGCAAGACTTCGAAAATTTGCAGGAAATTCAATTTTAAAACATACTAGTTTTCTGCTGATGTTATTATGTAAATAAAGTTTCCACATGTGCTAAATTCTAAAAATACTAGTTATAAAAATGTATTAACTATGTCTATAGTCTATGTTCTCTATTCTGCTGCATGTTCTATGTTTATTCTCTCTTTCTCTCTCTCGCTCTCTCTTTCTCTGTCAGGTTTTAAAGAAGAGAGCGAGTGAAATGCCATTTTATTAAACAACTCTCACGAGGCTCCTCTCTAATTGAGCAAGTTAAGTAAAGAAGAGTCAAAGTCGCACTGATCAGAACAGACTTGAGAGGATGTGTTTAGAACTGCAATGGCTATCATGCTGAAAAGTCAATACTGTGAATTTAATAATGTCTCTGGTGCATAAAACAGTACCACATTTATCAAAGAAAATACATTCCTTTGAAATAGAGATGTGTGTATGATAAATGTGACCCCTCCATTCTCAGGGGAAAGGGATAGGATTCACTTTAGAGGCCTTCCTGCAGTAAAATTTACTGAGCAGTTTAAATCCATTAAATTCTCAAAGATCTGAGCATTCATATACAAGGCCTTCAAAATCCATGTGCTTCATTTACATATATATGCCTTATTATGCAAAGACTGACAGTTATATATGATAGCATTGACCCTGGATCTCTAAACTGTATTACCTGGTATTAAAAAATACAACTAGAGTTGATGAAAACTTCTGAGATTCTGTTTGCGGATCAATTCTGCCAATATTTATAGATATCAGTTGAATCGATTCAGGCCTAATAGAAGGGAAACACACCCTCTAGCTATCAGTAACACACCCTCTAGCTATCGACCCATTTTTTCTTCTGCCTTTTGCCTCTAAACTCTTGGAACACCTAGCCTACTCACGCCTGCTTGACTTCCTTAACACATACGACTTGCTGGACTCTTTACAATCTGGATTTCGCACTGCTCACTCCACCGAAACTGCTCTTACAAGAGTGGTCGATGATCTTCACATTGCCAAATCTCAAGGTCACTATTCAATACTTATCCTCCTTGATCTCTCAGCAGCTTTTGACACTGTTGATCATGCTCTCCTCCTTCGCATTCTTCACTCCTTAGGAATCCGTAACACAGCACTGGACTGGCTCTCCTCTTATCTATCTAACAGATCCTTCAGTGTCTCCTCTGCCACCTCTTCATCCTCCCCCATCCAACTCTCTGTTGGGGTTCCTCAAGGCTCTGTTCTTGGACCGCTTCTGTTTTCTCTTTACACAATAACACTTGGTGATCTTATTGACTCATTTGGTCTTTATGCAGATGACACCCAGAATTACTTATCTGCACCACGACTGACTTCTGATATCCAGGCTAAAGTCACAGATTGCCTCTTGGCTATCTCAGACTGGATGGCTCATAGACACCTCAAACGCAATATGTCTAAAACTGAGCTATTCCTTATCCCACCTAGGCCTGGCCCTGTAGCGCCCTTCCAGGTGACTGTAAATGGCACTACCATAAATCCAGTATCAGAAGCATGGTGTCTAGGGGTGATAATTGACAAGTCTATCCCCTTCTCCCCTCATATTAATGCCATTGCTAAATCCTGTTGCTTTCTTTTGCGTAACATTGCTAAAATCCGTCCCTTCCTCTGCTCCTCCACAGCTAAAATTCTTATACACGCACTCATCCTCTCCTGCATGAACTATTGTAACATTCTTCTGTCTGGCATTCCTGCCTCCCATCTCCATCCACTTCAATATATACAGAATGCTGCAGCACAAATTACTCTTCTGTCACCTAGGTTTGTCCCTGCCCCACTCCTCCTCAAAACTCTCCAATGGCTGCCTATCAACCTCCGGATATCTTACAAAATCTTACTTCTCTCTTCAAGACACTTCTCTCCTCTACTCCTTCTTTCTTTTCCACTCTGATCTCCAGTTATACCCCATCCCGCCACTTACGTTCGTCCAATGATTGTCTTCTCACAGCTCCTTTTGTGTCTATAGCCCTTTCACGTATCAAATCTTTTTCTCTCATTGCTCCGTATCTATGGAATGCTCTACCATCCAACCTGCGCCACTGCACCTCTCTGATAACAAATCTAACTTAAAAATCTCAACATGCTAGAAGGCACTGATGTTGTACAATTAATACTCTTATTAATTATTTACGTTACTGATGTCCTCTATCATCATCAGATCTAGCACTGTATTCAGCACTTGACCCTTATGTACTCTGTATGTCTCCCATTACCACTTTAAATTGTAAGCTTTCAGACAGGGACCTCCCACCCAATGTTTCACTCTACAAAGCACCTGTAACCCTGTATTGTTTAAACCCTGAAATTGTAAAGCGCTGCATACACTTGTGGCGCTATATAAATAAACACATTCATTCGTTTATCCAAAGGAAGGGAAAACGGGAGGGAGAAAGGGAGAAACACCTCTCTAGCTGGCTTAATCAATGTATAAGTTAACCCTTTGAGCGCATTGGTGCTCAAAGGGTTAAAATACTTTAACAAACTAGATATAAGTTGTCACACGCATGATCACAGTAACCCATTTGAACACAAAGTTGTGGGAACTCGCATTACAGTAAAAGTTGTAGTAACCCACTTAATCACAGTATAAAGATCATAAGATAACATATTGTAACCTGCTGGATCACAGTACATATTGTAAAACCCAACTGATTACACTATATTGTAGTAACCTCTTAAAGCAGCTCCCGTCCAAGCAGTTAACCTACTTGGATCAGAAGAGTTCTAACCCAGACTAGAACCTTTTTTATAATAATGTTACGGGACTGAAAACCTGCTCTTTTATTTTTGGGCTCCACATGATTGCTTTATTGTAGCTTTCTTACTTGCTAAAACAGTATGTGAAAAAAAACTTGTAAAACTGGCTGTTTTGTATAAATACAAATAATATAGAATTATGCTGTTAATTCCTACCTACAAACAATCACAGTGGGTGCAACAAATTTGAGCTGGTATTGTAATTAACATGCATTATTTCTAAGCCATGAATTGATCACAGACATTACAGAATCTTGATCTAAACTCTATACCATTCCTTTGGATTTATTCAGATCAATTTATACAAATGTATTTTATTGATTGTGGTTGGCTTGTAGATAAATGTGCTGCACTTCTTGCTTCTTCACAGTAAGGCTAATGTACTATGAAAATGGTGCAATTCTGTTACAACCCGACCAAATAAATGTTTCCATTGATTCAAACTGAGCTTTTAACCCTTTGAAAGCTAGAGAGGTTGACAACACATTGCAAAGCGATGTGTTGGAGACCCCCCATGGGGATTAAAGTGTTAGTAATGTCCACAAAAAGTTTTTTTTATCATTTAGAAGAGCTTAAAGGGATAGTAATACTTAAAATGTAAAAAAAAATATGTTGTAGGGTTTATCCCCCTGAGTAAAACAAGAGTACTCCCACTGCTGAAAGATGTTTCATTCAAAAGTTATTAATTTTCAAAGTTGAATTTTTTTAGGTGCAATATCACAGTGGCCTGAAATTTTTTTTTACATTTTAAGTATTACTATCCCTTTAAAAAGCTGAGCTAAATGCAAAAAGAGTATCTCTCAAACCGCTATGGTTTAAGAGATACAGGTGTTTAAAGTTTGATCTCTCCTACTGACAGCTGTAAAGCTGTCAGCAGAAGATCTGTGTCGGCCGACACGGAGGAGCTTGAGCAGAGCCGTGTTCTCGTTATTTTCCATGAATCCCTTCATTGGAATGGTCTAAAACATGTGCCTGGTTTTCAAGCACTCGTTTTAGACCAATCCAATGAAGGGATTCATGGTAAATAACGCTATTGCGGCTCTGCTCAAGCGCCTCCGTGTTGGCCGACACAGATCTCCTGCTGACAGCTTTACAGCTGTCAGTAGGAGAGATCAAAGTTTAAACGCCTGTATCTCTTAAACCATAGCGGTTTGAGAGATACGGTTGTTCTAAATGCAAAAAACTTTTTTTGTGGACATTACTAACCCTTTAAAGCAGAACTTTTACTTTGTAGAAAGTCGCCCTGCAATAATTAAACATATGGCGACTAGCTTCATAATAAGTTTATTACCTTTCAGAAGTGGCAGATTCTGAAGTAATCCTTAATCTTCGGAGACTGGCGACCAGGTTAGTGCAGTCTGTGCATCTGTGCCGTCAGTCCTTTCTGGTTGCCTTATGGCACAGTGCAATGCCTCTTAGAGGAGACCGGGACTGACAGCGCAGGAATGCAGACAAGATGTCTGCGCTGATGCCTTGCTTCCAGTCTCAGAAGATTAAGGATTACTTTAGAATCTGCCACTTCTGAGAGGTAACAGAAGTAACATAGTAATATAGTAAATTAGGTTGAATAAAGACACAAGTCCATCAAGTTCAACCTTCTCCTCATACCCCAGTAACTAAAAAATGTATAGCTTTCCTGCTACCAATTAAGTTAGTCTTTATCAGAACTTCCTGATCTGCCTACTGATAAACAGTATAACTCTGCATGTTCCCTTTTGAAAGAAATGTATCTAATCTTCTCTTAAATATATCCATTGTATCTGTCATAACCACCTCCTTGAGCAATGAATTCCACAATTTAACAGACGTTACTGTAAAAAACCCCTTCCTCTGCTGAAGTCTAAACCTCCTTTCCTGTAATCTCAAGGCGTGTCCCCTTGTCACCTGATCAGGCCTTGGAATAATTAGCTCACCGCAGAGATCCTTGTATTGACCTCTCATATACTTGTACATTGTGATAAGGTCTCGTCTTAGTCATCTTTTCTCTAAAGTAAATAAACCAAGTTTGTCTAATCGTTCCTCATATGTCAAGTCCTCTATTCCCTTAATTAATTTTGTTGCTCTTCGCTGTACCCTTTGTAGTTCTAGGATATCCTTTTTCAGAACCGGTGCCCAAAACTGCACTTCATATTCAAGGTGAGGTCTTACCAATGATTTGTATAATGGCAAAATAATGTTATCCACTCTTGCTTCAATACCTCTTTTTATGCAAGACAGGATTTTGTTTGCCTTTGCTACTGCTGTTTGACACTGGTCCCTGTTTCCAAGTTTGTAGTTGACAAGGATACCCAGGTCTTTCTCTAGCAATGAATCCCCTAAAATGATTCCATTAAGTTCATAAGTAGCCTTGGGATTGTTTCATCCCAAATGCATGATTTTACACTTCCCCACATTAAACTTCATATTCCATTTGTTTGCCCAATCTGACATTGTATGTAAGTCCCTCTGTAGAGAGAAAATATCCTGTTCTGAATTAATGACCTTGCATAATTTAGTATCATCTGCAAATATTGATATTTTGCTTTCTATATCTATTTCCAGGTCATTTATAAATATGTTAAAAGGCAGCGGACCTAATACTGAACCCTGAGGTACTCCACTCTCCACTTTAACTGTACTGGAGAATTTTCCATTTACAACCACACACTGTTCCCTAAAGAGAGGCACTATGTTAGCTCTTTGCCAATCCTGTGGCACTGAGCCTGAGGTGATAGAATCTTTAAAGAGTAAATATAGGGGTTTTGCTAACACTGCACTAAGTTCCTGAAGACCCCTCGGATGTATACCATCAGGACCCGGTGCTTTGTCTGTCTTTATTTTGTTCAGTCTTCCCATTATATCTTCTTGAGTTAACCCAATATCTGATAATTGTATTGTTTTATTTGTTACCTGTGGAGGCTCTTCTACCATTCCTTTCTCCCTTGTATATACTGATGCAAAGAAAGTGTTTAAAACATCGGCCTTTTCCTTATCCTTACTAATCAACTCACCCATCTCATTTTTGAATGGTCCAATGCACTCCCTCTTAAGTTTTTTGCTATTTATATATTTGGAAAACTTTTATGGATAAGTCATGCTTTCCCTTGCAATTCGAGTTTCATTATCTATTTTTGCTACCCTAATTGCTTTTTTGCAATCTTTGTTGCACTCCCTGTATTTTAAGAAAGATTGTTCCTTCAGACATAAATAATTTGAATGTATTTTTTTCCTTACCACTTCCTTCTTTACATGTGCATTTAATCACATTGGCTGTGACTTACTTCTTTTGCATTTGTTCCCCATTGGTATATACTGTTGGGTACATTTCTGCAACCTAAATTTGAATTCTGATAATTTTTCCTCAGTATTTTTGCCTTTAAATAAAATATCCCAGTCTATGTGTTGCATTGAAGCCCTTAACAATTTGAAGTTGGCTTTTTTAAAATTAAGAGTTTTGGTTGAACCTATACAGTTTTGCTTTGCCAGACTAATCTCAAATGTAATCATGTTGTGATTACTGTTTCCCACATGTTCTCTTACCTTAATATTGGATACCATTTCTGTGTTATTAGTTATCACTAGGTCCAATACATTGTTATTTCTTGTCGGCACTTCCACCATTTGTGACATGTAGTTTTCCTGAAGCATGCTCACAAACCTGCCTCCCTTAGCACTCTGACAGATCTCATTTTTCCACTTGATATCTGGATAATTAAAATCTCCCATAATTATAGTATGCCCAAGCTGGGCAGCTTTCCTTATTTGCAATTTCAGTTGGGCCTCAACATTGTCATCAGTATTTGGTGGTTTGTAGCATATGCCCACCAACACCTTTTTTTTACCTTTTACACCACATTTAGTCTAGATTTCTACCCACATGGAGTCCACAATTTGACTAGTTTCCTCACTAATATCATCCCGCAAAACTGGATTTAGCTCTGTTTTCAAATATAAGCACATACCTCCCCCTTTTCTATTAATCCTGTCTCTTCTAAACAGGGAATAGCCCTCTATATTTACAGCCCAGTCATGTGCATCATTCCACCATGTTTCTGTTATACCAATTATGTCCAATTGCTCATTAACTGCCAGCAATTCTAGTTCTCCTATTTTATCTACCATACTTCTTGCATTTGCTAGCATAAAATTAATTTTGAAGTCTTTACATATATTACTCCCTACATGCCTTTTTTTCTGTACCTTAATTTACTATGAGTTCTTCCCTATTGACTGCATTTATCCCCACTCTTACTACACCCCCCCCTATCATTTACTTGGACCCAGTTCCTATCTGCTCTATCTACCCATTTTTGCTATCTATACCCCCCTTCCTAGTTTTAAAGTATTATGAAGCTAGTTGCCATATGCTCAATTATTGCATTTAAATCAACAAAA
This sequence comes from Rhinophrynus dorsalis, assembly GCA_037306005.1. Taxonomy (NCBI): domain Eukaryota; kingdom Metazoa; phylum Chordata; class Amphibia; order Anura; family Rhinophrynidae; genus Rhinophrynus; species Rhinophrynus dorsalis. Next base: position 147,485,252 of record CM074718.1, read on the forward strand.
TTTGGTGAATGCATGTTTGTGCCCCATTGTTTGCTCCAGAATGTAAGATTTTTCTTCATACGTCAGCTTCAGTATTGTAAAACTGTAGTAAAGCGTTGCAGAAGCAGAAAATGGTTATCTTCATAGCCACAATTGTAATCTTAAAACAAAAATAAGAAACAATGCATAAATCAGAAATGTAGCATTAACATAGCCATTTAAATACCAGAGAGGTCTCCAACATATTGCAATGCATTGAATACCTTTCTGGCTTCGCATTTAACCCTTTGAGTGCTGGTAATGTATCCAACGCATTACAGTGCAATGCATTGGATATCTCCCTGGCACTCAAAGGGTTAAGCCTTTACCTGACCACCTCTATTAAATATGACACAAAGGGCCATGTGCACATTAGGAAAGTGGATACTTTATAACCAAGGTAACCACAGTGAACAAATAAAAATTCCAATCGGTTTGTTCTCTTTAGAGTACTTGCATTGAACGGAATTGCTTTATTTGTGCTTTGACAGTAGTTATTCTGACAGTACAGGGTTGGTCTCTATTCATCTGTATGTATATCTTTATTTATATGGCGCCACACAGTGTACACAGCGCCTTACAATAGAAGTAAGTTACATTAAATAACGGGATAAAATAAGTGCCACATTCATAGAAACATTAGGAGAGAGGTCCCTGTCCCAAGAAGCCAAATGAATTAATAAGTTCACCCAATGAAAGGGTGTACAGTGAAAAAAGCAACGGACCCAGAACAGAGCCTTGAGGCACCCCCACAGACAGAGGGACTGTGAAGGAGGTGTTATTGCCAGAGGATACAAAAAAGGAACATTGTGAGAGATAGGAGGAAAGCCATGCAGCAGCTTGATTTCGGAAACCAAGATTGTGAAGAATCAGAGCAAGAAGAGAATGGTTAACTGTGTCAAAGGCAGATGATAAGTCAAGTAGTATAAGTATAGAAAACTGCCCGTTGGCTTTTACAGTCTGGAGATCGTTAGCCACTCTACAGAGAGCTGTCTCAGTTGAGTGATCACACCGGAAGCCAGACTGCAAAGGGTCCTAAATATTGTTAGAGCTGAGGAATTTGGTTATTTGGGAGAAGACAAGGCCTTCTAAGAGTTTTGAGGTAAGTGGTAGTAGGGAGACAGGTCAATAGTTAGAGAGACAGGAGGGGTCCAGGTTAGTCTTCTTTAGTAGGGGGTTAATTTGTGCCTGTTTGGATGAAGAAGGGAAGGTGCCTGTGGAGAGAGAGGTGTTGAAAATGTGTGTTAATATAGGTGTAAGGACTGGTGCAAGTGGTTTGAGTAAGTGGGAGGGCAAAGGGTCCAAGGAGCAGGTAGTGAGGTGGGTAGATAGGAGAAGCTGAGAAACTTCTTCTTCTGTTACAGGTGTAAAACTATCAAAGTATGATGTAGGGGATTTAGGGAGAGAGAGTTTGGAGACAGATGAAATAGTGGGAATCTGTTTTTGAATAGATTCCACCTTGTGTTTGAAGTGCTCTGCAAAAGCTTCAGGTGAATGGATGGGGTGAGAGGAAGCTGTGGGAGGATGGAGCAAGTAATCAAAAACTGCAAAGAGATGGCGAGGATTGGATTTGTTATTGTAGATTAGTGTGGTGTAGTATTCCTATTTAGCTTTAGATAAAGAAAAATGTAGACAGGACAGAATAAATTTAAAGTGGATGAAATCTGCATGTGAGCGTGATTTCTTCCAAAGGCGTTCAGCAGAACGAGTGCAAGAACGTAGGAATCGGATATGGGAGTTGAGCCAGGGTCGTGGATTGACTCGGCGACTCTGATGTACTTTCAGTGGGGCAAAGGAATCAATAGCAGAGGATAGGATTGAGTTGTAAGAGTTATCAAGAATGTCTGTGTCAGAGATGGCCAAGATAGGGGAAAGGTTGGAGTTAAGTGAGGTGCTTATCCCAGAGAGATCAAGTGAGCGGGTATCCCTTATATATCTGTTGGGGGGAGAGATGGGGGAAGGGGCAGAGTGGGAGAGAGAGAAGGAGATAAGATGGTGGTCTGAAAGAGGAAATTGGGAAACTGTGAAAGAAGAAAGATCCAGGCTCTTCGTAAAGACAAAATCAAGGCAGTGACCAGCTTTGTGAGTGGCACTGTCAGTCCACTGCTGGAGATCAAGTGAGGAGGTTAGTTCTAGAAGACGGGAGGCCCAGGGGACAGAGGGGTCATCAATATGACAGTTGAAATCACCCAGAATAAGGACAGGATTGTCAGTGGAGAGAAAGAAGGAGAGACAGGATTCGAAATCTGAGAGAAAGTTTGAAGGAGAAGAGGAGTTAGCAGGTGGCCTGTGTATTACAGCCATGTGCATTGACAGAGGGTAGTAGAGCTGGATTGCATGTATTTCAAATGAGGGAAAGTGCACAGATGGTGGGATTGAGAGGGTTTGGAAGCGGCAGTGGGAGGAGAGAAGGCGACCTACCCCTCACCCCGGCCAGTAGAGTGAGGGGTGTGTGAGAAGCAGAAGTCACCATAAGAGAGTGCAGCCTCCACCACTGTGTTCTGTGCAGACAACCAACTTTCTATGAAAGCAAACAACTGCAGTGATTGCTTACAGAAACAATCATGAATGGGGGTTGTCATGTTAACTATGGAGTGGGTGTTCAGCAGAGCACAGGAGAAGGGGAGAAAGGATGGTGAAAGACAAGGAATGTTTATGAGATTTGAGGGGTTAGAACCCTTCAGGTAGTGGTGGGAGGACATGCTAGACTGTGGTTGATAACAGGTAGGTATGGGGTTTGGGCATGGATTGGGATCAATATCCCCTGTAGCAAGCAGAAGGATAAGACAAAGGGCAGAAATATGGGAGTGGGACTTGTATTGTTGTTTTGGAATAGGGAAAGCAGAGGGAGAAGGGGTTAAAATCTGGAGAAGTGTGTAAGAGCAGACAGGTGTGGCGGGGAGGAGAGAGGGGTAGATGTGGATGTGATAAAAATCCTGGGGAGCAATGAACATAACAACAAGGTAAATAGCAAATGTGAACATGGTAAATCAGTTCCTGGTGCCAGAGGAAAATGTCTTTGCTGATTATCTTCCTACAGCTGCTCCTTACAGGAGATGCAGGAGTTCTGGTTCCTTGTATGTTGTCCTCGTTGTTGAACTCAGTTGTTAAACTCTTCCTGGCACTTAGGAAGAGGGGCACAAATGCTCTCACCAGAATGTGTCCAGACATATAGGCCCCAAAGTAGTGATTAGCAATCAAACTATCAACATATCAAAGGATTGAGCATAAGGCTGAAGGGAAATGGAAGGTGTGACAGCAAATTAACTCTTCTGCAGGAGAATGCAGTCAGACGGTCTATGAGCTAGCAATGTTGATAAATTGGATGCACAAGATGTTAATATCTGTGCATACCCAGATTAATTGCTCCAAATGCACCAGGCATGCAAGGGTTAAAACTAGGCAGATAGACTGTTCAGATTTTTCATACCCAGATTAATTGCTCCAAATGCACCAGGCACACAAGGGTTAAAACTAGGCAGCTAGATTGTTCAGATTTTTCATACCTGTGGATGAGAAGAGAAATGTGTCACCCAATAACTCAGTTGTTAAACTTTTCCTGGGACTTTAGAAGAGGGGCACTTAGGAAGAGGGGCACAAATGCTACCCCCCAGCTTACATTGTACTAATGTAAGCTCACCAGGAAGCCTTTTGCTTGCTTTCAGCCATGTCCTAACTCGCTGTGAAAATATATTTTCATCTTCTCACAGTGTTCTTAGCAATGGTTAAAAACATGAGGCAATCACAGCGTCTACATGACATAGTTTATCTTTTTTAGTGGCCTCTCCTATACACCTTTGTAACTCTCTATAATTGCCATCATGGTTATTTCTCTCCTGTACCACTCAGTCTTTCATCTTCCAGTAAGCAATTATCCTCTGATACTTTTTCATGTCTTTCTCATTATTGCTTCCTCTCACTTAATGGCAGTTTATAAATTGACAAGCCATAGTTAGTAGACAGACACATTCATTCTTCTTGAAACCCATTTGGTTAAACTGACTACATAAACTTTAGTTTTTAGCACAGTAAATAATAAACATTCAATTTACACAAAACTCCACCGTCAAATCAAGAGGCAACATATGTGATACAAATGGACAAGATTCCAATAGGTCTGAATCTCTGAGTCCTTCTGAGAAGTTCTTGTAAACTAAAAAACTATTTTGGTGATGTAGCTTTATGTCCGGAATGGCTACATAGACATTTTACACTATCTTCAGTAAAAACTTCTACACCAGGGCAAACAACAGTGGCCTATTGTTGAACTACAAATCACATCATCCTCAATGTAGCGGGAGATTTAGTTCAACAAAAGCTGTATTGCTACTGTTGTCCAACTTCCTTCTAGAAAATAGCTCTATAACAGTAGTAAATGGATGAAATACCCTAACATATACAACTTGCTAATCTTAAAGGACAATTAACACTGAAATAGATAATATGTTTAGTCCTTTACTATTTCCCCCTTCTGATGAATTAGAGTTATAACCGTGTTGTACCAAGCCACCCTTAGCTTCTTGTCCAATTTCTGTAAGAGCTGAAGCTGCCAGTGACAGCCTCATTCTTATTGGCTATATAGGTAGGTGTGATGTCATAGCAGCCAACAGGAATTATCAGCTGCCTCTCCGAAGTTCACAGCACCAGCTCCGGGGAGGAGCTGTACATTTATAAAGCAGATACTCCAAATGGTAGAAAAATCAGTGCATAACAATTAAAACACTGAGCTTTAACATAGACTGGAGGTCATGTACTAAGCCATTTTCTGGAACATTGGCCTGCAGGTAAGGTCAAAGTGGGCTGCACTGGCTTTGCACCAATGAATAAAGCAAAATACCAGTATCTCTGCTTTCAGCATAAATCTTCCTGCACCTCAGGCACATTGCTGATAGTACATAGGTGCAGAGAGATCAGGTGATTTATACCCCTGTTGCTCTAACACATATTTGAGGCAGGTGCAACCTGGAGGGGGGTGGAGGTATTTTACCCTAACCTCAGGTATCTCCATTTCTGGATTGGCTCATGTTAGCCAAAGTGGCATTGGAAAGGTTAATGTGAAAAAGACATGAGGATTCTATTTTATATAAAGTCTAGTGGCCTTTTCTAAAATGTAGGGCATAATATTATACCCCCCACCTCGTCATCCTGATCGGATCAGGGTGGAGAGTATGTTTGAAATAATAATTCCCTCCCTGAATAAATCAAAGGAAAAAAAAAAAAAAAAAAAATATATATATATATATATATATATATATATATATATATATACATACTAGCAATGTGGGACGGCGCTGCCCATCAGGATATATAGGAAATTAATGCACACATGGATGCAAGACAAACACACACAGACACACACACGCAAATTCGCACACATGCACTGAGATGCATAAAGAGTGACACAGTCATACACACATACATGCAATGCACAACAAGCAGACACATAGAGTGTGATACAGACATGCAACACACACAGTGAGGAACAAACAGGCACACACAGAGACACACACACACAAAAGTGAGTCATAAGGGGGTGACTTATGTGTCATTGTAATGAGTTTGTGTTTGTACTTATGCCACTTATGCCTCCACTGTGGCATTCATTCATGCAATTGAAATGCATGTGGTAATTGCACATATTATGGTGGAAGGTGGATCGTGCTGGCTCCTGGGGTGTGAGTGTGAGTGAATGTGTGTGAGTGTGAGTGAGTGGTATTCATTCATGAAGTTGAAATGCATGTGGTAATTGCACATACTATGGTGGAAGGTGGATCGTGCTGACTTTCGGGGTGTGAGTGAGTGTGAGTGAGACTATGGTGGAAGGTGGATCGTGATGGCTCCTGGGGTGTGAGTGAGTGTGAGTGAGTGGCATCCATTCATGTAGTTCAAATGCATGTGGTAATTGCACATACTATGGTAGAAGGTGGATCGTGCTGGCTCCCGGGGTGTGAGTGAGTGTGATTGAGACTATGTGGAAGGTGGATTGTGCTGGCTCCCGGGGTGTGAGTGAGTGTGAGTGAGTGCATGTGAGTGCGAGAGTGAGTGATTGCATGTGAGTGATTGCGTGAGTGTGTGTGTGATTGAGTGAGTGTGTGTGATTGAGAGTGTGTGAGAGAGTGTGAGTGAGTGAGAGTGTGAGTGAGTGTGTGAGTGAGAGCGTGTATGAGAGTGAGTGAGAGAGTGTGAGTGTGTGATTGAGAGTGTGAGTGTGTGTGATTGAGTGTGAGAGTGTGTGTGAGTGTGAATGAGAGAGTGTGAATGAGAGAGTGTGAGTGTGTGTGATTGAGTGTGTGAGTGAGAGTGTGTGAGAGTGTGTGTGTGATTGAGTGAGAGTGTGTGATTGAGAGTGTGTGAGTGAGTGTGTATGATTGAGTGTGTATGATTGAGTGTGTATGATTGTGAGTGAGAGTGTGTAATTGATTGTGTGTGATTGAGTGTGTGTGTGTTTTTTGTCTGATGTGTTTGTGTCTGTGCTGTAGGAGCTAGTGGCAGCCATTTTGTTTTTTTAGTTATGTGGATAGTGGTGGGCGGGCTGGATAGTGGGGGCAGGCCAACTCTCTGCATGATTTAAATCACTCCCCCATTGCTTTGCAATGCGTTGCGTACCCCTCTGGCACTCAAAGGGTTACTTTGAGGTAACATAGCAATATAACACACGGTGGCTCTTCAGTTGAGGCAATGTAGCAATATGCTGAGAGAACAAATAGAAAGTGGTGTTTGAGGCTTGCCCTCTGTAACATACAGCAAAGCATCTCTCTTCCTTTAAGGAGAAAGGGCGGGAAGCAGGAAGTGGAGGAGTGACAGTTGAAAACAGACAGTTATGAGGTGACTGAAGAGATGAAAAGCGTTAAATAAAAGAGTTGCTATTAAGTTTATCCCTGAGTTTGTATTTTATGGAAACATTACACCCTTGTACTGAAACAGAGTGTATGAAGGGTTACAATTATCTGTGGGAGATGAAACAGTGTATTTGTGGGGTCATGATCTTGTAGACCAGTAGAAGTTATTGATATCCCCTACTTCAGGAAAGAGTGGCAACTATATATTTTTTTTGTCAGTAGGATAGTGGTGGGCGGGCTGGAGGGGGCGGGCCAACTCCCTGTATGATAAACATGCCCCGTTGAATCACCCAATGGGAGCAGTAAAGTCCCCATTGAATCACCCAATAGGAGTTGTGTCTCCTAATGAGACATAAATTATGTAATGAGGCATTCTGTTCAATGTGTGTTTGTTTTCTGAGGAGACATAAATTATGTTCTGTGTGTGAGGTACCATAAATTATGCAATGAGGCTTATTCTTTTATATATATACTAGCAATGTGGGACGGCATTGCCCGTCAGGATATATATAGGGAATTAATGCACACACACGGATGCGAGACAAACACAGAGACAAACACGCAAATGCACACGCATGCACTGAGATGCTTAAAGAGCGACAGTCATACACACATACATGCAGACACATAGAGTGTGATACAGACATGCAACACACACAGTGAGAAACACACAGGCACACACAGAGACACACATACACACACACACACACACACACACACACACAAGTGAGTCATAAGGGGGTGACTTATGTGTCATTGTAATGAGTTTGTGTTTGTACTTATGCCTCCACTGTGGCATTCATTCATATAGTCGAAATGCATGTGGTAATTGCACATACTATGGTGGAAGGTGGATCGTGCTGGCTACCGGGATGTGAGGGACTGGCATTCATTCATGTAATTGAAATGCATGTGGTAATTGCACATACTATGGTGGAAGGTGGATCGTGCTGGCTCCCGGGGTGTGAGTGACAGTGAGACTATGGTAGAAGGTGGATCGTGCTGGCTCCCGGGGTGTGAGTGACAGTGAGACTATGGTGGAAGGTGGATTGTGCTGGCTCCCGGGGTGTGATTACGTGTGAGTGATTGTGTTTGAGTGTGAGATTGAGTGATTGCGTGTAAGTGATTTAGTGAGTGTGTGTGATTGAGTGAGTGTGTGAGTGAGAGTGTGTATGATAGTGAGAGGGTGTGAGTGAGAGGGTGTGAGTGATTGAGGGTGTGAGTGATTGAGGGTGTGAGTGATTGAGGGTGAGAGTGTGATTGAGGGTGTGAGTGTGATTCAGTGTGAGTGTGATTGAGTGTGAGAGTGTGATTGTGATTGAGTGTGACTGCGAGACTGTAAGTGTGAGAGTGTGATTGAGTGTGAGACTGTGAGAGTGTGAGACTGTGAGAGTGTGATTGAGTGTGAGAGTGAGACTGTGTGAGAGTGTGATTGAGTGAGAGTGTGATTGAGACTGTGTGAGTGTGATTGAGTGAGACTGTGAGAGTGTGATTGAGTGAGACTGTGTGAGTGTGATTGAGTGTGTGAGTGATTGGGTGTGAGACTGAGAGAGTGAGAGAGACTGTGTGAGACTGAGAGTGTGAGAATGTGAGTGTGAGAGAGTGTGTGAGAGTGTGAGAGACTGTGAGAGTGTGAGAGAGACTTTGAGAGTGTGAGAGAGAGTGTGAGAGACTGTGAGAGAGTGTGAGAGACTGTGAGACTGAGAGTGTGAGAGAGTGAGAGAGACTGTGAGAGTGTGAGACTGAGAGAGTGTAAGAGAGTGTGACTGTGAGAGTGTGAGAGAGACTGTGAGAATGTGAGAGAGAGTGTGAGAGAGACTGTGAGACTGTGAGAGAGACTGTGTGTGAGACTGTGTGTGTGAGACTGTGTGAGTGTGTGAGACTGAGAGTTTTTGAGAGTGAGAGAGACTGTGTGTGAGACTGTGTGTGAGACTGTGTGTGAGACTGTGTGTGTGAGACTGTGTGTGCGAGACTGTGAGTGCGAGACTGTGAGTGCGAGACTGTGAGTGAGACAGTGTGAGACTGTGAAAGAGAGACTGTGAGAGAGAGAGACTGTGAGAGTGTGAGACTGTGAGAGCGTGTGAGACTGAGAGCGTGTGAGACTGAGAGCGTGTGAGACTGAGAGAGTGCGAGACTGAGAGTGTGAATGTGAGAGACTGTGTGTGAGAGACTGTGTGTGAGAGACTGTGTGTGAGAGACTGTGTGAGACTGTGTGAGAGTGTGAGAGTGTGAGACTGTGTGACTGTGAGAGAGACTGTGAGAGAGACTGTGTGTGTGAGACTGTGTGTGTGAGACTGTGAGTTTTTGAGAGTGAGAGAGACTGTGAGACTGTGTGTGAGACTGTGAGTGCGAGACTGTGAGTGAGACAGTGTGAGAGTGAGAGAGAGAGACTGTGAGAGTGTGAGAGTGTGAGACTGAGAGCGTGTGAGACTGAGAGCGTGTGAGACTGAGAGAGTGCGAGACTGAGAGAGTGCGAGACTGAGAGAGTGCGAGACTGAGATTGTGCGAGACTGAGAGAGTGCGAGTGTGTGAGACTGAGAGTGTGAGACTGAGAGTGTGAATGTGAGAGTGTGAATGTGAGAGAGTGTGTGTGAGAGAGTGTGTGTGAGAGAGTGTGTGCGAGAGACTGTGAGTGAGACTGTGAGACTGTGTGACTGTGAGAGAGACTGTGAGTGAGACTGTGTGTGTGAGACTGTGTGAGTGAGACTGTGTGAGTGAGACTGTGTGAGTGTGTGAGACTGAGAGTTTTTGAGAGTGAGAGAGACTGTGAGACTGTGTGTGAGACTGTGAGTGCGAGACTGTGAGTGAGACAGTGTGAGAGTGAGAGAGAGAGACTGTGAGAGTGTGAGACTGAGAGCGTGTGAGACTGAGAGCGTGCGAGATTGAGAGAGTGCGAGATTGAGAGAGTGCGAGACTGAGAGAGTGCGAGTGTGTGAGACTGAGAGTGTGAATGTGAGAGACTGTGTGAGCGAGTGTGTGTGAGCGAGTGTGTGTGAGCGAGACTGTGTGAGAGACTGTGTGAGTGTGAGACTGTGTGAGTGTGAGACAGAGAGTGCGAGACTGAGAGTATGTGAGTGTGTGAGACTGAGAGTGTGATACTGTGAGAGTGAGAGAGTGAGACTGTGTGAGAGTGTGAGAGTGAGTCTGTGTGAGAGTGAGACTGTGTGAGAGTGAGACTGTGTGAGAGTGAGAGAGACTATGTGAGAGTGAAAGAGAGACTATGTGAGAGTGAGAGAGAGACTATGTGAGAGTGAGAGAGAGACTGTGAGAGTGAGAGAGAGACTGTGAGAGTAAGAGACTGTGATACTGTGAGTGTGAGACTGTGTGTGTGAGACTGTGTGAGAGACTGTGTGTGAGAGACTGTGTGTGAGAGACTGTGTGAGAGAGTGTGTGAGAGAGAGCGTGAGAGTGTGAGAGTGTGAGACTGTGTGACTGTGAGAGAGACTGTGTCTGTGAGACTGTGTGTGTGAGACTGTGTGTGTGAGACTGTGTGTGTGAGACTGTGAGTTTTTGAGAGTGAGAGAGACTGTGAGACTGTGTGTGAGACTGTGAGTGCGAGACTGTGAGTGAGACAGTGTGAGAGTGAGAGAGAGAGACTGTGAGTGAGACAGTGTGAGAGTGAGAGAGAGAGACTGTGAGAGTGTGAGACTGTGAGAGTGTGAGAGTGTGAGACTGAGAGCGTGTGAGACTGAGAGCGTGTGAGACTGAGAGCGTGTGAGACTGAGAGAGTGCGAGACTGAGAGAGTGCGAGACTGAGAGAGTGCGAGACTGAGATTGTGCGAGACTGAGAGAGTGCGAGTGTGTGAGACTGAGTGTGTGAGACTGAGAGTGTGAGACTGAGAGTGTGAATGTGAGAGTGTGAATGTGAGAGAGTGTGTGTGAGAGAGTGTGTGCGAGAGACTGTGTGAGACTGTGTGACTGTGAGAGAGACTGTGAGTGAGACTGTGTGTGTGAGACTGTGTGTGTGAGACTGTGTGAGTGAGACTGTGTGAGTGTGTGAGACTGAGAGTTTTTGAGAGTGAGAGAGACTGTGAGACTGTGTGTGAGACTGTGTGTGAGACTGTGAGTGCGAGACTGTGAGTGAGACAGTGTGAGAGTGAGAGAGAGAGACTGTGAGAGTGTGAGACTGAGAGCATGTGAGACTGAGAGCGTGCGAGACTGAGAGCGTGCGAGACTGAGAGCGTGCGAGATTGAGAGAGTGCGAGACTGAGAGAGTGCGAGACTGAGAGAGTGCGAGTGTGTGAGACTGTGTGAGTGTGAATGTGAGAGACTGTGTGAGCGAGTGTGTGTGAGCGAGTGTGTGTGAGCGAGACTGTGTGAGAGACTGTGTGAGTGTGAGACTGTGTGAGTGTGAGACAGAGAGTGCGAGACTGAGAGTATGTGAGTGTGTGAGACTGAGAGTGTGAGACTGTGTGAGAGTGAGAGAGTGAGACTGTGTGAGAGTGTGAGAGTGAGTCTGTGTGAGAGTGAGACTGTGTGAGAGTGAGAGAGACTATGTGAGAGTGAAAGAGAGACTATGTGAGAGTGAAAGAGAGACTATGTGAGAGTGAGAGAGAGACTGTGAGAGTGAGAGAGAGACTGTGAGAGTAAGAGACTGTGATACTGTGAGTGTGAGACTGTGAGTGTGAGACTGTGAGTGTGAGACTGTGAGTGTGAGACTGTGTGTGAGAGACTGTGTGAGAGACTTTGTGTGAGACTGTGTGTGAGAGTGAGAGAGTGTGAGACTGTGAGACTGTGAGACTGTGTGAGTGTGAGACTGTGTGAGTGTGAGACTGTGTGAGTGTGAGACTGTGAGACTGCGTGAGTGTGAGACTGTGTGTGAGAGTGTGAGACTGTGTGTGAGAGTGTGAGACTGTGACTGAGAGAGTGTGAGACTGTGTGTGAGAGTGTGAGACTGTGAGAGAGTGTGAGAGTGAGACTGTGTGAGACTGTGAGACTGTGTGAGACTGTGTGTGAGTGTGAGACTGTGAGAGTGTGAGAGACTGTGTGAGTGTGAGAGACTGTGTGAGTGTGAGGGACTGTGTGAGACTGTGAGAGAGACTGTGTGAGACTGTGAGACTGTGAGAGAGCGAGACTGTGCGAGACTGTGAGTGCGAGACTGAGTGAGACAGTGTGAGAGTGAGAGAGACTGTGAGACTGAGAGTGTGAGACTGAGAGTGTGTGAGACTGAGAGTGTGTGAGACTGAGAGAGTGTGTGAGACTGAGAGAGTGTGAGAGACTGAGAGTGTGAGAGACTGAGACTGTGAGAGACTGTGAGACAGTGTGAGACTGTGTGAGTGTGAGACTGTGTGTGAGACTGTGAGACTGTGTGAGACTGTGAGACTGTGTGAGACTGTGTGAGTGTGAGACTGTGTGAGACTGTGTGAGTGTGAGACTGTGTGTGAGAGTGTGAGACTGTGAGTGTGTGAGACTGTGAGTGTGTGAGACTGTGAGTGTGAGAGACTGTGAGAGACTGTGAGAGACTGTGTGAGACTGTGTGAGACTGTGAGAGACTGTGTGAGACAGTGAGAGTGAGACTGAGAGAGTGTGAGACTGTGTGTGAGAGTGCAAGACTGTGAGAGTGCGAGATTGTGAGTATGTGAGTGTGTGAGACTGAGAGTGTCAGACTGTGTGAGAGTGAGAGATAGAGAGTGTGAGAGTGAGAGAAAGAGACTGTGTGAGTGTGAGACTGTGTGAGTGTGAGACTGTGTGTGAGTGAGACTGTGTGAGAGAGAGAGACTGTGTGAAAGTGTGAGACTGTGAGAGTGAAAGAGAGAGAGACTGTGAGAGTGAGAGAGAGAGACTGTGAGAGTGTGAGAGTGAGACTGTGAGAGTAAGAGACTGTGAGACTGTGTGAGACTGTGTGAGTGTGAGACTGTGTGAGTGTGAGACTGTGAGACTGTGTGTGAGAGTGAGACTGTGTGTGAGTGTGAGACTGTGTGTGAGAGTGAGACTGTGTGTGAGAGTGAGACTGTGTGTGAGAGTGTGAGACTGTGTGTGAGAATGAGACTGTGTGTGAGAGTGAGACTGTGTGTGAGAGTGTGAGACTGTGACTGTGTGAGACTGTGTGAGACTGTGTGAGACTGTGTGAGACCGTGTGAGACCGTGTGAGACAGTGTGAGACCGTGTGAGACAGTGTGAGACAGTGTGAGACAGTGTGAGACAGTGTGAGACCGTGTGAGACAGTGTGAGACAGTGTGAGACAGTGTGAGACCGTGTGAGACTGTGTGAGACAGTGTGAGACCGTGTGAGACCGTGAGAGACTGTGTGTGAGTGTGAGACTGTGTGTGAGAGTGAGACTGTGTGTGAGAGTGAGACTGAGTGTGAGAGTGTGAGACTGTGAGTGTGTGAGACTGTGAGTGTGTAAGACTGTGACCGTGTGAGACCGTGTGAGACCGTGTGAGACTGTGTGAGAGTGTGAGACTGTGTGAGAGTGTGAGACTGTGTGAGAGTGAGACTGTGTGTGAGAGTGAGACTGTGTGTGAGTGTGAGACTGTGTGTGAGAGTGAGACTGTGTGTGAGAGTGAGACTGTGTGTGAGAGTGTGAGACTGTGTGTGAGAGTGTGTGAGACTGTGACTGTGTGAGACTGTGATTGTGTGAGACCGTGTGAGACTGTGTGAGAGTGTGAGACAGTGAGAGTGTGAGACTGTGTGTGAGTGTGAGACTGTGTGTGAGTGTGAGACTGTGTGAGTGTGAGACTGTGTGAGTGAGTGTGAGACTGTGTGTGTGAGTGTGAGACTGTGTGTGTGAGTGTGAGACTGTGTGAGTGTGAGACTGTGTGAGTGAGTGTGAGACTGTGAGTGTGAGACTGTGTGTGTGAGTGTGAGACTGTGTGAGTGTGAGACTGTGTGAGTGTGAGACTGTGTGAGAGTGTGAGAGAGAGAGACTGTGAGACTGTGTGAGAGTGTGAGAGTGAGAGAGAGAGACTGTGAGACTGTGTGAGTGTGAGACTGTGAGACTGTGTGTGAGATTGTGTGTGAGACTGTGTGTGAGACTGTGTGTGAGACTGAGAGTGAGAGAGTGTGAGAGAGTGTGAGACTGTGAGAGAGTGTGAGACTGTGAGAGAGTGTGAGACAGAGAGTGTGAGAGAGAGTGTGAGACTGAGAGAGTGTGAGACTGTGTGTGAGAGTGTGAGACTGTGTGTGAGAGTGTGTGTGAGACTGTGTGAGACTGTGTGACTGAGAGTGTGAGAGAGACTGTGAGACTGTGTGTGAGATTGTGTGTGAGAGAGAGAGACTGTGAGAGTGAGACTGTGTGAGACTGTGTGAGACTGTGAGACTGTGTGAGAGTGAGACTGAGAGAGTGTGAGACTGTGTGTGAGAGTGTGAGACTGTGAGAGTGTGAGACTGTGTGAGTGTGAGACTGTGTGAGTGTGAGACTGTGTGAGTGTGAGACTGTGTGTGAGAGTGTGAGACTGTGTGAGACTGTGTGAGACTGTGTGAGACCGTGTGAGACTGTGTGAGTGTGAGACTGTGTGTGAGAGTGTGAGACTGTGTGAGTGTGAGACTGTATGAGAGTGAGAGAGAGAGACTGTGTGAGAGTGAGAGAGAGAGAGACTGTGAGAGTGTGAGAGTGAGAGAGAGACTGTGAGACTGTGTGAGTGTGAGACTGTGTGAGTGTGAGACTGTGAGACTGTGTGTGAGATTGTGTGTGAGACTGTGTGTGAGACTGAGAGTGAGAGAGTGTGAGACTGAGAGAGTGTGAGAGAGAGTGTGAGACTGTGTGTGAGAGTGTGAGACTGTGTGTGAGACTGTGTGAGACTGTGTGACTGAGAGTGTGAGAGAGACTGTGTGACTGAGAGTGTAAGAGAGACTGTGAGACTGTGTGTGAGAGTGTGTGTGAGAGAGAGAGACTGTGAGAGTGAGACTGTGTGAGACTGTGTGAGACTGTGAGACTGTGTGAGAGTGTGAGACTGTGTGAGAGTGAGACTGTGAGAGTGTGAGACTGTGTATGAGACTGTGAGAGACTGTGAGAGTGAGAGACTGTGAGAGTGTGAGACTGTGAGACTGTGTGAGAGTGTGAGACTGTGTGAGAGTGAGACTGTGAGAGTGTGAGACTGTGTATGAGACTGTGAGAGACTGTGAGAGTGAGAGACTGTGAGAGTGAGAGAGTGTGAGACTGTGTGTGAGTGTGAGACTGTGTGTGTGTGAGACTGTGAGAGACGGTGAGAGTGTGAGAGACTGTGAGAGTGTGAGAGACTGTGAGAGACTGTGTCAGTGTGAGGGACTGTGTGAGACTGAGAGAAACTGTGAGAGTGTGAGACTGTGTGAGACTGTGACTGTGAGACTGTGACTGTGTGAGACTGTGAGACAGTGTGTGAGAGAGTGTGAGAGTGTGAGAGAGTTTGAGAGACTGTGAGAGTGTAAGAGACTGTGAGAGTGTAAGAGACTGTGAGAGTGTGAGGGACTGTGAGAGCATGAGGGACTGTGTGAGACTGCGAGAGAGACTGTGAGAGTGTGAGAGACTGTGAGAGTGTGAGACTGTGTGAAAGTGTGAGACTGTGAGACTGCGAGAGACTGTGTGAGACTGCGAGAGAGACTGTGTGAGACTGCGAGAGAGACTGTGAGAGACTGTGAGAGTGTGAGACTGAGAGTGTGAGACTGAGAGTGTGAGGCTGAGAGTGCGTGAGACTGAGAGTGTGTGAGGGACTGTGTGAGACTGCGAGAGAGACTGTGTGAGACTGTGAGACTGAGAGTGTGTGAGACTGAGACTGTGTGAGACTGCGAGAGAGACTGTGTGAGACTGCGAGAGAGACTGTGAGAGTGTGAGACTGAGAGTGTGAGACTGTGTGAAAGTGTGAGACTGTGAGAGTGTGAGAGACTGTGTGAGACTGTGAGACTGAGAGTGTAGGAGACTGTGAGAGTGTAAGAGACTGTGAGAGTGTGAGGGACTGTGAGAGACTGCGAGAGAGACTGTGAGAGACTGTGAGAGTGTGAGACCGAGTGTGAGACTGTGAGACTGCGAGAGAGACTGTGTGAGACTACGAGAGAGACTGTGTGAGACTGTGAGAGTGTGAGACTGTGTGAAAGTGTGAGACTGTGAGAGTGTGAGAGACTGTGTGAGACTGTGAGAGTGTAAGAGACTGTGAGAGTGTAAGAGACTGTGTGAGACTGCGAGAGTGTGAGACTGTGTGAGACTGCGAGAGTGTGAGACTGTGTGAAAGTGTGAGACTGTGTGAAAGTGTGAGACTGTGTGAAAGTGTGAGACTGTGAGAGAGTGAGAGACTGTGTGAGACTGTGAGACTGAGAGTGTAAGAGACTGTGAGAGTGTGAGGGACTGTGTGAGACTGCGAGAGAGACTGTGTGAGACTGCGAGAGAGACTGTGTGAGACTGTGAGAGAGACTGTGTGAGACTGTGAGAGTGTGAGACTGAGAGTGTGAGACTGAGAGTGTGAGACTGAGAGTGTGAGACTGTGTGAGACTGTGAGACTGAGACTGTGTGAGACAGTGAGACTGCGACTGTGAGACTGCGACTGTGAGACTGCGACTGTGAGAGAGACTGTGAGAGAGACTGTGAGAGAGACTGTGAGAGACTGTGAGAGACTGTGTGAGACTGTGTGAGACAGTGTGTGAGAGACTGTGTGAGAGACTGTGTGAGAGACTGTGTGAGAGACTGTGTGAGAGACTGTGAGAGTGTGAGACAGAATGTGTGCTTTGCAATGCGTTGCTTACCCCTCTGGCACTCAAAGGGTTAAGTTGAGCTCTTCAGTTGAGGCAATGTAGCAATATGCTGAGGGATCAAATAGAAAGTGGTGTTTGAGGCTTGCCCTCTGTAACATACAGCAAAGCATCTCTCTCCCTTTAACCCCTTCGCGACACAGGACGTACATGTACGTCCTGTGTGGCTGTCACTTAGTGACAGAGGACGTACATGTACGTCCCGGAAATCCGGCTCCCCGCGCGGCTGCACGCCGTTCGGGGACTCCGGATTCTTTTAGAAAAAAAAAAAAAAATGTTAGACGGGCGTTAAGTGACGGCCGCGTCTGCACGCGGCCGTCACTAAGGGGTTAAGGAGAAAGGGCGGGAATCAGGAAGCAGGAAGTGGAGGAGTGACAGTTGAGACAGTGAGGTGACTGAAGAGATGATGAGTTAAATAAGAGTTGCTATTAAGTTTGTATTTTATGGGAACATTACACCCTCATACTGAAACAGAGTGTATGGAGAGTTACAGTTATCTGTGGGAGGTGAAACAGTGTGTTTGTGGGGTCATGATCCTGAGTGAGAGTGTGAGTGGACCGGGAGAAGTTACTGGTGGATACTGGTGGGTGGGCTGGAGGGGGCGGGCCAATTCCCTGTATGATAAACACGCCCCCATTGAATCACCCAATGAGAGCAGTAAAGTCCCCATTCAATCACCCAATAGGAGTTGTGTCTCCTAATGAGACATAAATTATGTAATTAGACATTCTGTTCAATGCGAGTTTCTTTTCTGAGGAGACATAAAGTATGTTCTGTGTGTGGGGTACCATAAATTATGCAATGAGGCTTATTCTTTTATATATATAGATACTAGCAATGTGGGACGGGTCTGCCCGTCAGGCTATATAGGGAATTAATGCACACACGGATACAAGACAAACACAGAGACACACACGCAAATGCACACGCATGCACTGAGATGCATAAAGAGCAACACAGTCATACATACATACATGCAATGCACAACATGCAGACACATAGAGTGTGATACAGACATGCATCACACACAGTGAGGAACACACAGAGACACACACAGAGGCACACACACACAGAAGTGAGTCATAAGGGGGTGACTTATGTGTCATTGTAACGAGTTTGTGTTTGTACTTATGCCTCCACTGTGGCATTCATTCGTATAATTGAAATGCATGTGGTAATTGCACATAATATGGTGGAAGGTGGATCATGCTGGCTCCCGGGTTGTGAGTGAGTAACATTCATTCATGTAGTTGAAATGCATGTGGTAAATGAACATACTATGGTAGAAGGTGGATCGTGCTTGGTCCCGGGGTGTGAGTGAGTGTGAGTGAGACTATGGTGGAAGGTGTATTGTGCTGGTTCCTGGAGTGTGAGTGAGTACGTGTGAGTGCGAGAGTGAGTGCTTGCATGTGTGTGATTGAGTGAGTGTGTTAGTGTGTGTGATTGAGTGAGAGTGTGTGAGTGAGTGTGTGAGTAAGAGGGTGTATGAGTGTGAGAGAGTGTGAGTGAGAGTGTGTGAGTGAGAGTGTGTGAGTGAGTGTGTGTGATTGAGTGTGTGTGAGAGAGTGTGAGTGTGTGAATTATTGTGAGTGTGTATGATTGAGTGTGTATGATTGAGTGTGTATGATTGAGTGTGTGTGAGAGTATGTGTGAGTGTGTAATTGAGTGTGAGTGTGTGTGTGTTTGTGTCTGTGGTGTAGGAGTGAGTGGCAGCCATTTTGTTTTTTGAGTTACTTGGATAGTGGTGGGCGGACTGGATAGTGGGAGCAGGCCAACTCCCTGCATGAATTAAATCACTCCCCCATTGAATCACCCCATGGGAGCAGCAATGCCTCCTTACTTAACCCTTTGAGTGCCAGAGGGGTACGCAACGCAGCGCTTTGCAATGTGTTTAGTACCCCTCTGGCACTCAAAGGGTTAAGTTGAGGTAACATAGCAATATAACGCACGGTGGCTCTTCACTTGAGGCAACATAGCAATATGCTGAGGGAACAAATAGAAAGTGGTGTTTGAGGCTTGCCCCCTGTAACATACAGCAAAGCATCTCTCTCCCTTTAAGGAGAAAGGGCGGGAATCAGAAAGCAGGAAGTGTAGGAGTGACAGTTGAAAACAGACAGTTAGTGAGGTGACTGAAGAGATGAAATGAGTTAAATAAAAGAGTTGCTATTAAGTTTATCCCTGAGTTTGTATTTTATGGAAACATTACACCCTCGTACTGAAACAGTGTATGGAGGGTTACAGTTATCTGTGGGAGGTGACACAGAGTGTATGGAGGGTTACAATTATCTGTGGGAGGTGAAACAGTGTGTTTGTGGGGTCATGATCCTGAGTGAGAGTGTGTGTGGACCAGGAGAAGTTATTGATATCCCCTACTTCAGGAGCCAGTGGCAGCTATAATTTTTTTTGTCAGTTGGATAGTGGTGGGTGGGCTGGAGGGGGCGGGCCAACTTCCTGTATGATAAACATGCCCCCACTGAATCACCCAATGGGAGCAGTAATGTCCCCATTGAATCACCCAATAGGAGTTGTGTCTCCTAATGAGGCATAAATTATGTAATGAGGCATTCTGTTCAATGTGTGTTTGTTTTCTGAGGAGACATAAATTATGTTCTGTGTGTGAGGTACTATAAATTATGCAATGAGGCTTATTCTTTTATATATAGATAGATAGATAGAGAGAGAGAGAGAGAGAGAGAGAGAGAGAGGGTAAATTCACTGTTTATGGATTATCCATTATGGCAACCTAGGCTACTTCCTAGGGCCCTGGCTGAAAGTCACAGACAGAGTCCCTGCTGATGCTAACATCTTGTTTCAGTTGCCGTTTTTGTTGAAAGACCAGCATCATCCAGTAGTGCCCAAATCCATTAGAGCCACAATGCCAGAACCTGCTAGCAGCACTCTGTGTCAGAATCAAAATATGTTGAGCTCCAAATTGGTACCTCGCCTAGGGTCTTATGCTCCATAATCCATCTCTGATTTGGGGGCCAGAGCCCCATATTAATTCTGTATTAGGTCCAGGACCACCTCCTCTATCCACATACTGTACACTTTTTGACACCGGAGCCTTGTTCTACTGTCCCACTGCTGCACATAAATAAACAGGTGCCCCACTGGTAGCCATAAAACCCCACCTACATGCCTCATCAGTCTTGTTCCACTGTGCCACTGGTCCCCGAAAGTTAAAATACAAAATCAATGTGTAACTCAAGTGTAACTGTCACTAATTTCTTCTCTGTTTTCATGACAAAATTAAAGTGAGGTAGCACCAGGAGTAACTCACAATTGATTAACATTCTCCTGTTTTTATCCAGTGGAATTAAGAATATAGTGCAACCTATTGCTTACTATCACAGAAAATACATTGTCTATGACATTAGAGCACAAAAAAACTCTTGATCCCTTGACTGCTAGAAAGTAATGCATTGGAGACCTCTCTAGCAGCCAAAGTAGTTACATTATGGCCAGGAAAGGGTTATGTTAAGTGATAAATAAACCAGATACCATACACAAAGAGTAGGTGCCTGGTGCCTGGGTATTGAGATTGCTCTAGACACACACACACACACACACACACACACACACACACACACACACACACACACACACACACACACACACACACACACACACACACACACACACACACACACACACACACACACACACACACACACACACACACACACACACACACACACACACACACACACACGATTCAGAATAGGGGTGGAGTCAACACAGACAACACACCACTTCTAACTTAGTACTCTAAACTTGGTGCTCTAGGTAGTTACGAACTTTGCCTAATGGATAATCAGTCCCTTAGTACTGAATACTGTTTCTTTCAACTGTCATATGATAATATTTGTGTGTGTGCATGCTTGGGCAATACGTTCATGTTTTTCTTTGCTTGCAAAGTTGTTATACAGTTACTGGGGTTTTTTTCCTTGTTTTTTTCTTTTGGACTAGAATCAAACAAACCTAATACTCAATTTCTAAGTGCAACTGCCAGGGCAACATTTGATAAGCTTACTGTGATATTATTATATCTTGTAGAAACTACTTGTCAAAACATGTTATAAAAATGTAAATATGGGTGATTCATGCCATCTGATTTTTCAAGACAGTAGGCTATCACTATCAAATAACTTGGCATAAAAGTAATGGGATCTGACAGATTGGTTATGCAGTCACATAAATTATCAGGTTCTATCTTGCTTCAGATCTGTTATCACCTTATCACCTTCACACCATGGTGAAAGATAAATTAACTCATCATGTATACTATTTGTACATGTCACATAGAGAACGGGAGCAATTCTGGTGCAAATCAACTGCACCACAGGGGACAAATAAAAAATTATTATTGGCTTTCACACCTTGAATGTTACAGATATCAATGATGAAGTGATAGTACCTAATTGTCTGTTAATGGGCCCTTAGTCTAGATCAGCAGTGGGTACTTCTCTCAGTACATTAGATCTGCACGAACAGCAAAATAATCTCTATATAGAACAGTCTATACATTGCAAATACAAGCTTGGGATTCAATTGCAGTGATGTAACAAATAATAACTACACTTACAGATGTTAGCTAGAAGTACATGATATTTAAATTATATAAACCAATTTCATTTTTTGGGTATTAATATCCCCTTAAAAGCCCTATTTAATTCCTTAAGGACCCATGACGTGCCAGGACTCTCATGAGTAAACTTGCCATAAGGACCCGAGATTGTCCTGGCACGTCATGAAATTCAGGGCTCCCCACACGGCTGCCCGCCATTCAGGGAGCCCTGAATCAGAAGCAATTAAATAAAAATGTCCCTTGGTCCTTAAGTGCCGGCCCGGTCCTTAAGGGGTTAAATCTACAGGAATTTATTTTTCCCTATGATAGTTATTTTGCCCCAGAACTGGAAATTCTGATCTAAATTCATAGTGTGTATTAGCATAACTTGTTTGTTGTTTTTTTTAGAAAATGATGTTCAAAACTATCATTTTTGAAAATCTAACAGTGTTATCACTGCTTTAACAGAAAAATAGTGGAACAAAACATTCATTATACAGATAAGTTGGGCCTTATGTAAAAAAGAAAAGAGAAACAATTCTGGGCCAAAGCAAGTGCATCTTATAGCACAAAAAGTGTTCCCAATGATATAAATAAGGGGTTTTAGCCCTGAATAATAGGGAGTTCTCCAGCATTCAATGGGAGTGTAGGGATTTTAATTTCTCTGCTATCATGTACTTGGTTTACCCTTTAAGAACTCCACTTTTTTTGGAGTTAAAACTTGCGTTAACACAATCTTTTTTAACATCTGATGTATATTGTGTCCTGTCTGACCACACCCACTTTTTAACCTTTTGAGTGCCAGACGTGTATCTACCACATTTCATGTGTTGTATATCTGTCTGGCACTCAAAGGGTTAAGGCAATTTCTCCAATAGTGTCTTTCAATTCATTCACTATCTTAAAAAAAAATAAAAAAAAAAGTCTCCCTAATTGTAGTATACATGTCTCTATCAAGGGATAGTAACACTTGATATTGAAAAATGCATATTGCAGGTAGGGATGGGTGAAAATTTTCACCTCAAACTGAAATCAGTGAATAATTTCCCACAAAAAGTGCAGTTTTTTCACTTTTTCCAACCTTTTCCGCCCATTGAAATCAATGGGAAGAAAAATATTTCTACACCACACGAAAGTTTTCTACAGCCATATAAAAGGTTGTCATGGTTTCATAGCAGTCATTCTGTGTTTGTGAGAGGAGAGAGCAGCATATTTTTGAGCTAGAGGAGATAGGCAAATAAAGTTTAGTTTAGGGAGTAATTTAGGTAGGACATTTGTTCTCTGAATTAGGGGAGTCTGGGGGCAATCTAGGGCATAAGAAGGGAGGATGGAGGTTGACCCCCAAATACTCCAAAATTCCATGTGACTGACTGGCAAGACACAGGCAGCTAGGGATGTATTTGCTTGCTTATCTTGCTGTTATTGTCTCTGTGCTGAGTGGGGAAGTCTGGGGAAAGATGTTGTTGATTTAGTTTTTCAGTTATAATTTTTTTGGACAGACTGTGATAAGACAACAGGGTGGACAACTTAAAAAAAATAAAATAAATAAAAAATAAAAAATAAATATCTTAGGTGACAGTGACAGACAGCTGGCTGGGCTTAGGCAAGGCATCATACAGCTCCATCAGTTGTGTTGTGTACCTTACAGTAAAAAACACAGTGTAGTTACGTAATGTCCAGCAAACACACAAGGGAAAGGGGGAGGGGTGGAGCAGAGTAGGGACATGAGAGTAAAGTAATAGTTCAAAAACTGACTGCAGCAATGGTTGCTGCAGCATGTGCAGTCAATGATGATCATCTCTATACTCCAAGGGAGGATGATGTTTATCTAGGTCCCAGCAAAACTAGTTCCAGCACCACTAGTGCCAGTAGAAATATAGATACTGGCAGTAGCATAATAGAGGAAGGTGTAGAAGCTGAACCGCTTGCTGCATCAGACAGTGAGACAACCAAGCACCAAAACACCTGTCCTCAAAATAGCAGCACATTTTGTTACAGTAAAAGTAAAAAGAAATTGTTTGAGACCTCTAAAAGCTTAGTGGAATATAAGGGTAGTAGTGGGCAAGAACTGTCAGGTGATGCTGATGCTGCTGAGGATGACCTAATGATGACTGATGATACAGATCTAGAATATATCCCTCAAGCATCCTTCTCTTGTTCAGATACAGATGAAGTTGAGAGTGAGGATGATGACAGGGCTATAAGGTTAGCAGAAAGTCAAAGGCTGTATCTTCCACCACTTTTAAGGAGCATTGTGCCTATCAGTCATCATCATCATCATCACCTCTTCAAAGTCCAAGTCCCACTCAGCCACACACACTTGTTTTCAGTACCCAGCAACAGCAACACAGGTTAACATTCACAGTGTTAGATGTGATGAGTACCTCTGGTGCTACTGCTGTAAGTGCTGCACCTTTGACACCTAGGAATATTGACAGTAGAATTACATCAACATCTAGCTCCAGTAGTAGAAGT
Organism: Rhinophrynus dorsalis; assembly: GCA_037306005.1. NCBI lineage: Eukaryota > Metazoa > Chordata > Amphibia > Anura > Rhinophrynidae > Rhinophrynus > Rhinophrynus dorsalis. The sequence continues at coordinate 147,508,808 of CM074718.1, forward strand.
AGCAGAAACAACACATGACAGACAAAGCCAGAACAAATATATAAAAGCAGCACAGATGAGGAGGTGGAGGATGGATGTGAAGAAGGCTTGCCACCATCTACCCCACTTGGGACCACTGCTATGACCGATAAGTAATGAGTGTCAATAATCTGAGACGGAGAATAGAGTATGACAATGGTAAAACTACATACACAAATCACACCATGCAAGTCCTCCACCTCCACCACCACCAATAGAATACACATCTACCACATTGTAGGTTGTATGTTATTTTTTCATTACTTGACATCATCATGAATATGTGCCAGTGTCACTTAAGCAGGAATTTAGTGTTGTGGACAAAGGACAAATGCATTCTGCATGCAAACACATTTTTCAAGTCATATGTTGCTGTAGGACTCACAACTTTGACTTTCAGCCACTTATTTCTAAACTTCTGCCTTCAGAAGAAGTAATATTACAGTGGAAAATGTAGTACCCATAGGAAATATAGGTGAAAAATATGTTAAAATAGGCGAAAAATGTGTTAACATAGGTGGAAATTTTGTTAAAACAGACGAAAAGGAGGACATTTTTGCATAATCAGAAAGTCAAAATTTTTCACGGGAAAAGCAAAAAATAGCGAAAAGTCATGCAGGAAATTTTTCACATTTTTCGCCCACCCCTAATTGCAGGTTTATCCTGCCAAGTAAAATAAGAATATTTTCACTGATAAGTGATGTTTTATTTAGAAGTTATTGCAACTCGAACTTGTATTTTTGGGTGCAGCACTTCCATGGTCTGAATTTTTAGAATGGAGTTGTTGCCAGTTTGAGCTGCAATAACTTGAATAAAATATCTCTCAGCAGTGTGTTTCCTTATTTTACTCAGCAGGTACATCCTGCAATATATATATTTGTTAATATTAAGTGTTATTATGCCTTAAATATAAGTCTAATTAATTGTAAAGACAAGTAAAATTATCTATTTGTTATGCTAGGCTAGCCATTTGTTTTGTAATATAAATAGTTTTGAGAAATAAACATTTTTTGTGGGTCTGGCAATTGATGCATATTAATTTTCTATGCTGAGCCCACCTATTGGAGATAGTTCTAACATATTATTTATTATCATCATGGTCCCTACTATATGTGAAAATATTTTATGCTGTACGGCTCAAAGATATTGACAGTCCTCTAGTGTTTTCAGTTTATACACATATTCCACAGTTTCCTCCCTCTGCCTGCTATATTCTGGATGTTCACCATATTCAGCATTGAAGGAGAAGGGACTAGGCTCACAGAGTTGGGAAAGATAGCCATATTTCACTCTACCCGCTGTATCCATTGAAGCTCGATGACCTGTGAGATGAGGGGTTTCTTTATGTAACCCAGGAGAGGACTGGAAGACTATGTCAGTTATCTGTCTGCCCACTATGGTCTTGATTCATTATGCCCCGTTAAAACTGACGGTAGGGTCAAAATGGATACTAATCGGTACACATTGTGTCACCATCAGCATTTAATTGCCCTACCAACAGAAACAACAACGAACGTTGGGCCACAGAACCTGACTTGTGGCCCAATGTCCGACATGTGCTTTTGGTTCCCAAAACTCACACTAAATAGCGTGAGAAATGGGAACATGAAAGGAATGTGGCTAATGCTCGGTGCTTGACACACTGTAAAGAACTGCGCGTGAGCTCAAACACAGTCACCCTCCCAAACAATAACCATACACTCCCCCTAACAATAAAGTGAAACAATACTAGCCCTAACACTAGCCTAACACCCATACCCATGCCTTCCATTGTAAGTCGATTTTCTTCAATCTTCTAACTTGCGTGTTCCTCTCCCGTCTCCTGATCTTCACATCTTTTGTCTTCCAATCTGTCACAAAAGTATGCCACAATCAACACAAATAACAAATGTACATAGAAACAATGCCCCCCAAACTGTCCATAGAAACCATGCCCCCAAAAATGTCCATTGAATAAATGCCCTGAAAATGTCCACAAAAATCCTGCTGAGGAGTGACTGAAAAAAGTAATTAGTCCACTTGTGCTCCAGCTGGGATATCCTGATACCATTGACTGCTGGGAGCTCTTGAGGACCAGGGTTGGATACCCCTGCTTTAATGCATACCCCCTAAATGCAATGTAAGAGTTAAAGACCAGTAAAGATGCCCAGGGAGATCTGTACATTGTATCTTATTGTGTCATTTGGAGTTCAGCTCAGAATGCTGGGGTGATTTTCAGCAAGGTCATGCCAGGTCTTTGACCTGGCACTTTTTTTTTTTGGTATTGCATTAGATCAGCAGATCATCCTGTCATCACATGACACCAGAAGAGCACCATGACATAATGAGGTAACCTGACAGTATGTATTACCTAAATCACAATGCTAACTATTAGTGATGAGCGAGCACCCCAATGCTCGGGTGTTCGGGTGCTCTGACCGAGCACCCCCTGAGGCTCGAGTGCTCGGCCGAGCACCCGAGCCCCATTGAAGTCAATGGGAGGACTCGAGCATTACACCAGGCACCCCCTGCTCTGATGAGGGGAGGGTGCCTGGTCCATAGGAAAAGGGCAGAAAAGGATGGAAACACCACAGAAATGGTTCAGGGACAGCATAGGGAGGATGTCTGGATGCATCTTGGACTCCAACATCACTGCTGGGAACGATCTTTCGCCCGTAGTACGCCATTTTTACAGACTGACCATAAAACACACAAAAAGGAAAATAAAAACGACTTTAGGCGAAAAATTGTTACCAAACAATATTTGCTGTATATTTACTTGTATATCATCTGCAAATTCTCCCAAAAATTTCCTTGATTTTCTGAAGTGAGGCCATGATTAAGAGGGAAACGTGCGCAGAGGCAAATTATCCCAAAAATTTCCTTGATTTTCTGAAGTGAGGCCATGATTAAGAGGGAAACGTGCGCAGAGGCAAATTATCCCAAAAATTTCCTTGATTTTCTGAAGTGAGGCCATGATTAAGAGGGAAACGTGCGCAGAGGCAAATTATCCCAAAAATTTCCTTGATTTTATTGAACTGAGGCCATGATTAAGAGGGAAACGTGCGCTGAGCTGACCATCTAAAACATTATGGGTGAGGGTCTGCTGCAGAGCTGACCATCCTAAACATTATATGCGAAGGCCCGCTAGTGAGCTGACGCTATAAAACATTATATGCGAAGGCCCGCTAGTGAGCTGACGCTATAAAACATTATATGCGAAGGCCCGCTAGTGAGCTGACGCTATAAAACATTATATGAGAGGGCCCGCTAGAGAGCTGACCCAATAAAACATTATATGAGAAGGCCCGCTGGTGAGCTGACCTATATAAAAATTGTCAAACAGGGCCCGCTGGTGAGCTGGCCCTATATAAAAATTATATCACAGGGCCCGCTGGTGAGCTGGCCCTATATAAAAATTATAGCACAGGGCATATGGAAGAGGAGGAGGAGGATGAGAAGATTAAGAGTCAACCATATACCCGTTTTTTGGGTGGAAGGGGTGAATGGGAATACAGAGTATTACCATCATTGTAAATAATATATGTAAAGTGAGTTAGGCAGCCTAACATAAAGTCAGCCATGTGTGCCAGAGTACCAACAGTCAAGATTTCGCTGTCCTCACCAGGAGGATGACTCTCAATATCCTCATCCTCTTCCTCCTCTTCTGCCCACCCACGCTGAAGAGATGGAACTAAAGTTCCATGGCTACCCTCTGTAGCGGAGGCAACCGTGTCTTCCTCCTCCTCCTCCTCCTCCTCCTCCGCCTCCTCCAATTGTCGCTGAGAAGACGAAGTGAGGGTGCTCTGGCTATCACCTTGTGTAAGCTCTTCCTCCCCCATTTCCACCTCTTCCACATGCAAAGCGTCGGTTTTAATTGTGAGCAGCGAGCGTTTCAGTAGACACAGAAGTGGGATGGTTACACTGATAATAGCGTTATCGCCGCTCACCATCTGTGTCGATTCCTCAAAATTGCGTAAAACCTCGCAGAGGTCTGACATCCATTCCCACTCCTCACTTCTGATTACAGGAAGTTGAACGGAGAGGCGACGACCGTGTAACAGCTGGTACTCCACTACTGCCCTCTGCTGCTCACAAAGCCGGGCCAACATGTGGAAGGTGGAGTTCCAGCGCGTGCTCACGTCACACAGCAGCCGGTGAGCTGGCAATTGTAAGCGCTGCTGCAGCTTCAACAGGCCGGCCGAAGCTGTAGATGACTTACGGAAATGTGCACACACGCGGCGCACCTTGGTCAAGAGATCATGCACATTGGGGTAGGTTTTTAGAAATCGCTGAACCACTAAATTAAATACATGCGCTAGGCATGGTACGTGTGTGAGCTTGCCGAGCTCCAAAGCCGCCACCAAGTTACGCCCATTATCACACACAACCATGCCTGGTTGCAGGTTGAGTGGCAAGAGCCACTGCTCGGTCTGGTGACTAATCCTCTGCAACAGCTCTGAGGCCGTGTGCTGTTTGTCCCCAAGGCAGATCAGCTTCAGCACGGCCTGTTGACGCTTCCCCACTGCAGTGCTACACTGCTTCCAGCTACTGGCTGATGGGGGAGTGGCGCTGCGTGTAGAGAATTCGGAGGTGGAAACGGAGGAGGAGGAGCCAATAACGTAGGTGCTGGCGGAAACCCTGATGGAGGTAGGGCCCGCAATCCTCGGCGTGGGTAGCACCCGTGCCATCCCAGGGTCCGAGTCGCTCCCAGCTTCCACGACATTCACCCAGTGTGCCGTCAGGGAAATGTAGCGTCCCTGGCCACAAGCACTTGTCCATGTGTCAGTCGTTAAGTGGACCTTCCCAGTAACTGCGTTGGTCAGGGCACGGGTGATGTTACGGGACACATGGTGGTATAATGCGGGGATGGCACACCGGGAAAAGTAGTGGCAGCTGGGGACCGCGTACCGAGGGACAGCTGCTGCCATCAGGCTGCGGAAGGACTCAGTGTCCACAAGCCTAAATGGCAGCATTTCGATGGCCAGTAATTTGGAAAGGTGTGAGGTTAGTGCTATGGCCTGTGGGTGGGTGGCTGGGTATTTTCGCTTGCGCTCAAATGCCTGGGGTAACGACATTTGGACGCTGTGCTGGGACAGGGAAGTGGATGTGGTCGCTGATGGTGCTTCAGATGGTACAGGTGCAGGGCGGGAGGTATGCGGGCCTGCGCCTTCGACAGGCGATTGACCGGCACCGAAAACAGGGGAAGAGGAGGCAGTGGTGTGGCCTGCAGACACAGATGGGCGATCCAGGCGTTCCTCCCACTTACTACGGTGCTTGGATGCCATGTGTCGGATCATGCTGGTGGTGGTGAGGTTTCTAGTGTTCATGCCTCGGCTCATTCTGGTGTGGCACAGGTTGCAAACTACAATTCTTTTGTCGTCCGCACTTTCCTTAAAAAAACGCCATACCGCGGAACACCTACCCTTTGGCAAGGGAGATTTACGCAAGGGGGTGCTCCGTGGAACATTTGCGGGCCGGTTTGGTGCGGTCCGCCTTCTTTCTGTAGCCACACCACTGCCTCTTCCAGCCTGTTGCGGTGCTGCAGATGGCTCACCCTCAGGACTGCTGTCATCGCTCGGCTCTACACCTTCCCAGGTGGGGTCAGTCACCTCATCGTCCACCAAGTCCTCCTCCACTTCCTCACTCTGATAATCCTCCCCATGTCTTGATCCCACAACATACTCAGTCATTGACAACTGTATAACATTCTCCTCAACAAGGTCTTGAGACGGTAATAGTGGTTGATTTAATGGCAACTGTGTCTCATCATCATCATCATCATCCACTACTTCCTTTGACCTTAAATGCCGTTCACATCTGTCATCTTCTTGTGATTGGGTACCCTCTAGAGGTTGTGAATCAGGGCACAAGATGTCATGTTCCTCTGCAAGCGTGCTTGGAGAGAGGGTCAAATGAAGGATTGGTGATGAGACGAGCTCCTCACTATATCCCAGTGTGGGATCACTTCTTTGACCAGACCGTCTATGGTGGGAGGAAGGATGATCAGAGTGAGGATTATGTTGACCAGACTCTTGGCTACTGAGAGTGGACTTGGTGGAAGACAGGGTGGTGCTTAACCGACTGGAAGCAGTATCAGCTGTCATCCAACCGACCACCTGTTCGCAGTGGTCGGACCTCGAGAGTGATGTCCTGCGACGCCCTGTAAAATTAGACATGAAGCTAGGTATGGTGGATGTCTTTCTTTCTTGTGCTCTGGCACCAGGCACAGTTTCTCCGCGTCCTGACCCGCGCCCTGAACTATCAGGATCACGTCCACTTCCCCGTCCCTTTTTACCCGCCTTCTTCATCTTACACGGAATATGTGACTTTAATATTTGAGTTTGAAAACTTAACAGTATTTCTTCCTATTCTGCAACTGTGCAGAGTACACAGAATAGGCTGCTAAACTGCGGTGACACACACTGAATGGAATATGTGACTTTAATATTTGAGTTTGAAATCTGAACAGTATTTCTTCCTATTCTGCAACTGTGCAGAGTACACAGAATAGGCTGCTAAACTGCGGTGACACACACTGAATGGAATATGTGACTTTAATATTTGAGTTTGAAAACTTAACAGTATTTCTTCCTATTCTGCAACTGTGCAGAGTACACAGAATAGGCTGCTAAACTGCGGTGACACACACTGAATGGAATATGTGACTTTAATATTTGAGTTTGAAAACTTAACAGTATTTCTTCCTATTCTGCAACTGTGCAGAGTACACAGAATAGGCTGCTAAACTGCGGTGACACACACTGAATGGAATATGTGACTTTAATATTTGAGTTTGAAAACTGAACAGTATTTCTTCCTATTCTGAAACTGTGCAGAGTACACAGAATAGGCTGCTAAACTGCGGTGACACACACTGAATGGAATATGTGACTTTAATATTTGAGTTTGAAAACTGAACAGTATTTCTTCCTATTCTGCAACTGTGCAGAGTACACAGAATAGGCTGCTAAACTGCGGTGACACACACTGAATGGAATATGTGACTTTAATATTTGAGTTTGAAGACTTAACAGTATTTCTTCCTATTCTGCAACTGTGCAGAGTACACAGAATAGGCTGCTAAACTGCGGTGACACACACTGAATGGAATATGTGACTTTAATATTTGAGTTTGAAAACTTAACAGTATTTCTTCCTATTCTGCAACTGTGCAGAGTGCACAGAATAGGCTGCTAAACTGCGGTGACACACACTGAATGGAATATGTGACTTTAATATTTGAGTTTGAAAACTTAACAGTATTTCTTCCTATTCTGCAACTGTGCAGAGTACACAGAATAGGCTGCTAAACTGCGGTGACACACACTGAATGGAATATGTGACTTTAATATTTGAGTTTGAAAACTTAACAGTATTTCTTCCTATTCTGCAACTGTGCAGAGTACACAGAATAGGCTGCTAAACTGCGGTGACACACACTGAATGGAATATGTGACTTTAATATTTGAGTTTGAAAACTTAACAGTATTTCTTCCTATTCTGCAACTGTGCAGAGTACACAGAATAGGCTGCTAAACTGCGGTGACACACACTGAATGGAATATGTGACTTTAATATTTGAGTTTGAAAACTTAACAGTATTTCTTCCTATTCTGCAACTGTGCAGAGTACACAGAATAGGCTGCTAAACTGCGGTGACACACACTGAATGGAATATGTGACTTTAATATTTGAGTTTGAAAACTTAACAGTATTTCTTCCTATTCTGCAACTGTGCAGAGTGCACAGAATAGGCTGCTAAACTGCGGTGACACACACTGAATGGAATATGTGACTTTAATATTTGAGTTTGAAGACTTAACAGTATTTCTTCCTATTCTGCAACTGTGCAGAGTGCACAGAATAGGCTGCTAAACTGCGGTGACACACACTGAATGGAATATGTGACTTTAATATTTGAGTTTGAAAACTTAACAGTATTTCTTCCTATTCTGCAACTGTGCAGAGTACACAGAATAGGCTGCTAAACTGCGGTGACACACACTGAATGGAATATGTGACTTTAATATTTGAGTTTGAAAACTTAACAGTATTTCTTCCTATTCTGCAACTGTGCAGAGTGCACAGAATAGGCTGCTAAACTGCGGTGACACACACTGAATGGAATATGTGACTTTAATATTTGAGTTTGAAAACTTAACAGTATTTCTTCCTATTCTGCAACTGTGCAGAGTACACAGAATAGGCTGCTAAACTGCGGTGACACACACTGAATGGAATATGTGACTTTAATATTTGAGTTTGAAAACTTAACAGTATTTCTTCCTATTCTGCAACTGTGCAGAGTACACAGAATAGGCTGCTAAACTGCGGTGACACACACTGAATGGAATATGTGACTTTAATATTTGAGTTTGAAAACTGAACAGTATTTCTTCCTATTCTGCAACTGTGCAGAGTACACAGAATAGGCTGCTAAACTGCGGTGACACACACTGAATGGAATATGTGACTTTAATATTTGAGTTTGAAAACTTAACAGTATTTCTTCCTATTCTGCAACTGTGCAGAGTACACAGAATAGGCTGCTAAACTGCGGTGACACACACTGAATGGAATATGTGACTTTAATATTTGAGTTTGAAAACTTAACAGTATTTCTTCCTATTCTGCAACTGTGCAGAGTACACAGAATAGGCTGCTAAACTGCGGTGACACACACTGAATGGAATATGTGACTTTAATATTTGAGTTTGAAAACTTAACAGTATTTCTTCCTATTCTGCAACTGTGCAGAGTACACAGAATAGGCTGCTAAACTGCGGTGACACACACTGAATGGAATATGTGACTTTAATATTTGAGTTTGAAGACTTAACAGTATTTCTTCCTATTCTGCAACTGTGCAGAGTACACAGAATAGGCTGCTAAACTGCGGTGACACACACTGAATGGAATATGTGACTTTAATATTTGAGTTTGAAAACTTAACAGTATTTCTTCCTATTCTGCAACTGTGCAGAGTGCACAGAATAGGCTGCTAAACTGCGGTGACACACACTGAATGGAATATGTGACTTTAATATTTGAGTTTGAAAACTTAACAGTATTTCTTCCTATTCTGCAACTCTGCACAGTACACAGAATGTGCTGCTAAACTGCGGCGACGCACACTGAATGGAATATGTGACTTTGATATTTTACAGTTTGAAGACTTAACAGTATTTCTTCCTATTCTGCAACTGTGCAGAGTACACAGAATAGGCTGCTAAACTGCGGTGACACACACTGAATGGAATATGTGACTTTAATATTTGAGTTTGAAAACTGAACAGTATTTCTTCCTATTCTGCAACTGTGCAGAGTACACAGAATAGGCTGCTAAACTGCGGTGACACACACTGAATGGAATATGTGACTTTAATATTTGAGTTTGAAAACTTAACAGTATTTCTTCCTATTCTGCAACTGTGCAGAGTACACAGAATAGGCTGCTAAACTGCGGTGACACACACTGAATGGAATATGTGACTTTAATATTTGAGTTTGAAGACTTAACAGTATTTCTTCCTATTCTGCAACTGTGCAGAGTACACAGAATAGGCTGCTAAACTGCGGTGACACACACTGAATGGAATATGTGACTTTAATATTTGAGTTTGAAAACTTAACAGTATTTCTTCCTATTCTGCAACTGTGCAGAGTGCACAGAATAGGCTGCTAAACTGCGGTGACACACACTGAATGGAATATGTGACTTTAATATTTGAGTTTGAAAACTTAACAGTATTTCTTCCTATTCTGCAACTGTGCAGAGTACACAGAATAGGCTGCTAAACTGCGGTGACACACACTGAATGGAATATGTGACTTTAATATTTGAGTTTGAAAACTTAACAGTATTTCTTCCTATTCTGCAACTGTGCAGAGTACACAGAATAGGCTGCTAAACGGCGGTGACACACACTGAATGGAATATGTGACTTTAATATTTGAGTTTGAAAACTTAACAGTATTTCTTCCTATTCTGCAACTGTGCAGAGTACACAGAATAGGCTGCTAAACGGCGGTGACACACACTGAATGGAATATGTGACTTTAATATTTGAGTTTGAAAACTTAACAGTATTTCTTCCTATTCTGCAACTGTGCAGAGTACACAGAATAGGCTGCTAAACTGCGGTGACACACACTGAATGGAATATGTGACTTTAATATTTGAGTTTGAAAACTTAACAGTATTTCTTCCTATTCTGCAACTGTGCAGAGTACACAGAATAGGCTGCTAAACTGCGGTGACACACACTGAATGGAATATGTGACTTTAATATTTGAGTTTGAAAACTTAACAGTATTTCTTCCTATTCTGCAACTGTGCAGAGTACACAGAATAGGCTGCTAAACTGCGGTGACACACACTGAATGGAATATGTGACTTTAATATTTCAGTTTGAAAACTTAACAGTATTTCTTCCTATTCTGCAACTGTGCAGAGTACACAGAATAGGCTGCTAAACTGCGGTGACACACACTGAATGGAATATGTGACTTTAATATTTGAGTTTGAAAACTTAACAGTATTTCTTCCTATTCTGCAACTGTGCAGAGTACACAGAATAGGCTGCTAAACTGCGGTGACACACACTGAATGGAATATGTGACTTTAATATTTTACTTTGAAGACTTAACAGTATTTCTTCCTATTCTGCAACTGTGCAGAGTACACAGAATAGGCTGCTAAACTGCGGTGACACACACTGAATGGAATATGTGACTTTGATATTTTACTTTGAAGACTTAACAGTATTTCTTCCTATTCTGCAACTGTGCAGAGTACACAGAATAGGCTGCTAAACTGCGGTGACGCACACTGAATGGAATATGTGACTTTAATATTTGAGTTTGAAAACTTAACAGTATTTCTTCCTATTCTGCAACTGTGCACAGTACACAGAATGTGCTGCTAAACTGCGGTGACGCACACTGAATGGAATATGTGACTTTGATATTTTACTTTGAAGACTTAACAGTATTTCTTCCTATTCTGCAACTCTGCACAGTACACAGAATGTGCTGCTAAACTGCGGCGACGCACACTGAATGGAATATGTGACTTTGATATTTTACAGTTTGAAGACTTAACAGTATTTCTTCCTATTCTGCAACTCTGCACAGTCCACAGAATGTGCTGCTAAACTGCGGCGAAGCACACTGAATGGAATATGTGACTTTGATATTTTAGTTTGAAGACTTAACAGTATTTCTTCCTATTCTGCAACTCTGCACAGTACACAGAATGTGCTGCTAAACTGCGGCGACGCACACTGAATGGAATATGTGACTTTGATATTTTAGTTTGAAGACTTAACAGAATGTGCTCTAATCTGCAACTTTGCACACTAAACAGAATGTGCTCTAATCTGCAACTTTGCACACTAAACAGAATGTGCTCTAATCTGCAACTTTGCACACTAAACAGAATATATAAAATTTTTTTTTTCTTGTTTTTTTTCCCCCCACACAAAATAACCTGCTGCCCCCACACACAGTAGTCCTAAAAAGGACTTTTGGTTCTTTTTTTTTCACAATTTTGCTTTTTTTCTCCCTACACTGACTATCCCTTCCTATCCTCATCTCTCCCTGGCTAAGACTGAGCCGAACTCGCTGGTCATGTGCTATACAGCACCCAACCACGGGTTCTGGCCAGCCAATCAGTGTAATGCCAGCAGCCAACCGATGTCAGAGCCTCCCTGCACGTTTATTGGCTGCGCAGCAGCCGCAAAACGTGCGGGGAGGAGACCCGAACATGGCGGGCGAGCACATGCGGTACTCGTACGAGTACCGCCATGTGACGAGCAGAGCGATGCTCGAGCCGATCCGAGCATCGGCCGAGCATGCTCGCTCAACACTACTAACTATGCTATAACAATAAGACTTATGCTGCAAATTTCCAAATCAAATTCAGTTTCCAGAATATTACAAGATAGGCCCTAAAACGCAGGAGAAAATAGGAGTAATTCTGATGCAAAACAACAGGACCACAGGGAACATATATACAAATTCCCAAAACTCCCATTGAGTTAAATGGAGCTTTTAACCCTTTGAGTGCAAGAGGGGTGTCCAGTGCATTGTTTTGCAATGCATTGGGCACCCCTCTAGCACTCAAATGGTTAAAGGTTTACTAATACAGAAAAATGGAACAAATATACAACTTTAAATATGTACTTGCAGCTAACATATGTACAAATCAATTATTCATATGTTATATCCCTAAAATAGAACTCTAAACTTAATTTTTACACATGTGGAAATTGTCCTGTTGGGGTTATGCACTAAGCTTTGATAAATAGATGATAAAGTGGAGATCACTTCTCTTGGGATATCTCTTCTCCAGTTACTATGCTATTCTATAGAACCTATATACTAAGATGTCCAAATTTGGACATGTCACCGGAGAAGTCTTCTCCATTGTTTCACCTCTTTATCACGCCTTTGTGCATCTCCCTCAATGTATTTATCACCTCAAATACCAGAGGGTTTTATGCACTTAATGTCCAAGGCCATTTTATTTACTGAGCCATGACATGTGATCGGTCACATGTACCAACTCGTCGAGAGAGAGGCTGAAACTGACTGCACTGTTCTTGGAGCAGTCAGTTTTAGACTCCCGTCATGATCACAGTGTTCCAACACGAGCTTTGATAAAACACTCATGATTAGTCTTTAAGGGGTTAATGTTGTTTGTGCTGTTTGTATTGACAGGAGCTAACACACATTAACCATTTGGGTGCCTGAGAGGTATCCAACACATTGTGTTGCAATGTGTTGGATACCTCTGTGGCACTTAAAGGATTAATTGATTGTGATTAGTGCTCACTTCTCTTGTATATACAAAGGTTGTTACCATATCTAAGCTCATTCACAGACAATCCTGGCCAATGAATGGGAGCACTGGAAAATGCATGAATGTCTGTTTATTTGTGTAGAATTGGATTTTAGGTGTCAGAAAATAAAGATATTTTACAGATGCTAGCATGAAGTACAGGGTGTTTAAATGTAAATAACCCCAGTTAATCAAAACATGGCCCACTATTGGGCAACAAAGAAAACGGTGCATGAAAAGGACGATATCAGAATCTCGCCCACATCAAAAGGTCTTGATTCTGAAATTGCGGGCTTAAGGAGCCTTTTCGGGTCTGTGAATTTCATCTTGCAGCTCTTACACACAGCGCATGTAGGAATCACACATACTGCTAGTGCTTACATGCATGTATGTTAATCCTTTGAGTGTGAGAGGGGTACGCTGGATTTGGATAAACTGAGTGAATGGGCAGAAAAGTGGCAGATGTCATTTATTGCAAGGTTATGCCTTTGGGCTGTATAAACAAACACACATCGCGTGGAGCAAAGCACTCAAAGGGTTAACATTACCCATACCTTGGCCCGTGTACACGGGCTTTTACACTAGTATATATATATATATATAGAGTGGATATAAAAAGTCTACACACCCCTGTTAAAATGCCAGGTTCTTGTGATGTTAAAGAATGAAACAAAGATAAATCATGTCAGAGCTTTTTCCACCTTTAATGTGACCTATAACATGAACAATTCAATTGCAAAACAAACTGAAATCGTTGAGGGGGGGGGGGGAATAAAAAACTCACAATAACCTGGTTGTATAGGTGTGCACACTCTCTTATAACTGGGGAAGTGGCTGTGTTCAGAATTAACCAATCACATTCAATCTCATGTTAAATAGAAGTCATTACACTCTTGCCATCATTTAAAGTGACACCGATTAATCACAAATAACATTTGCTTAGTTGCATTTTAGAGCAAAAGCCATGGTCCGCAGAGAGCTTCCAAAGCATCAGAGGGATCTCATTGTTGAAAGATATCAGACAGGAGAAGGGTACAAAAGAATTTCCAAAGCATTAGATATACCATGGAACACAGTGAAGTGGAGAAAATATGGCACAACAGAGACATTACCAAGAACTGGACGTTCCTCCAAAACTGATGAGAAGACGAGAAGAAAACTGGTCAGGGAGGCTTCCAAGAGGCCTACTGCAACATTAAAGGAACTGCAGGAATTTCTGGCAAGTACTGGCTGTGTGCTACATGTGACAACAATCACCCGTGTTCTTCATATGAATGAGCTATGGGGTAGGGTGGCAAGACGGAAGCCTTTTCTTACAAAGAAAAACATCCAAGCCCGACTGAAGTTTGCAATAACAAACATCAGGTCCCCCAAAAGCACATGGGAAAATGCGTTATGGTCTGATGAAACCAAGGTTGAACTTTTTGGCCATAATTCCAAAAGGTATGTTTGGCGCAAAAACAACACTGCACATCACCCAAAGAACATCATACCCACAGTGAGGCATGGTGGTGGCAGCATCATGCTTTGGGGCTGTTTTTCCTCAGCTGGAACTGGGGCCTTAGTCAGGATGGAGGGAATTATGAACAGTTCCAAATACCAGGCAATTTTGGCACAAAACCTTCAGGCGTCAGTTAGAAAGCTGAAGATGAAGTTCACCTTTCAGCACGACAACGATCCAAAGCACACATCTAAATCCACAAAAGCATGGCTTCACCAGAAGAAGATTAACATTTTGGAATGGCCCAGCCAGAGCCCAGACCTGAATCCAATTGAAAATCTGTGGGGTGATCTGAAGAGGGCTGAGTACAGGAGATGTCCTTGCAATCTGACAGATTTTGACCGCTTTTGCAAAGAAAAGTGGGCAAATATTGCCACGTCAAAATGTGCCATGCTAATAAACTCCTACCCAAAAAGACTGCTGTAATAAAATCAACAGTCGCTTCAACAAAGTAATAATTTAAGGGTGTGTACACCTATGCAACCAGGTTATTGTGAGGATTTTATTTTTCTCCCTCAGCGATTTCAGTTTGTTTTGCAATTGAATTGTTCATGTTATAGGTCACATTAAAGGTGGAAAAAGCTCTGACATGATTTATCTTTGTCTCATTCTTTAACATCACAAGAACCTGGCATTTTAACAGGGGTGTGTAGACTTTTTATATCCACTGTATATATATATATATATATATATACAAATAAAGTTCTGAGCGATGGCATTCACTGTGAATGAAGCTTTATGCCTGGGTGCTCATCCGTGTTGCAAAGCATACATACATATATATCAAAAATATCTATGTTTTGGCTGTATCAAGATCTTGATATAGGCTGCGCAATAAAGCTAAAACTTCGATCTTAATAAACCACTCTTGCTGATTCCACAAAGAACCTGTGAGTGATATATATATATATATATACACACTAAATGGTGAATCCTCATTAGAGAAACTCATAGACGATAGACTTCACAGCTGTGTGCAGAGCGAATAGGATACTATCCTGCATAAATAGGGGTATGGATGCATGAGAAGAAAATATAATTCTGCCTCTATATAAATCCTTGTTAAGGCCCTATCTAGAATATGAAGTGCAATTTTGGGCACTGGTTCTTAAAAAAGATTATTGAACTGGAAAAAGGAGACGTGCAGGAAAGCTGATAAAGGGATTGGAGGATCTGAGTTATAAAGAGAGACTAGTCAAACTGGGTTTGCTTACATTGGAAAACAGATGTCTAAGGGCTGGTATGATTACCATACATATTTAATCCCAATACAAGGAACTCTCCAAGGAATTATTTACTCAAAGAGCTGAGCTAAGAACCAGAGGTAATCCATTAAGTCTAGAGAAAAGGTGTTTTCGACTAAAACAAAGGCAGGCCAGTAAAGTTATCAAATTCTTTACCTCGAGATGCTGAGCTTGAAGATACTGTAACTGCTTAAAAAAATGGATATCTATCTAGAACAGAACAATATTGAGAAATTATTACAGTTGGCTACAAAAAGGTAGGCCATTGCTCAAGGGAAATATCTGACTGCCATTTGAAGTCAGGAAGAATTTTTTTACCCACTTGGGGCTTAATTGGAAATGGCTTCAATTTTTTTCTTTTTTGCCTTGCTCTGGATCAACATGGGCGTTTTGGCATGGGCTGGATTTGATAAACTCATGACCTTTTTTAGTCTCATTGACTATGATACTATGTTATATTGAGGTTAATTTCTTTGCAACAAATTTTTTTTTTCAGTTTTGGCATTTTTCCAAGTAGAAAATAGAACAGTTCAAAACAGACATTTTAAAATCATTGTTTTGGTATTTTTATTACACATGGCTCCAGGGGCACTTTAGATATGTGGACAAGTCAATTGAAATTAATTTGGAGAAAGTGCAAATTCACCAATCATTTTGTGGTTAGCCTCCAACTGATGCTACTGCACAGCAGGGTACATACTAGAGCAATTATTTTTTATCTTTTTTTTTACTCTCTAGACACCCCTAACACTCAGGCAACCATTACATTTTATAGGCATTTGTCAAAAAAGTTATCAAGGGAGCAAACACATAAATATATACCTATTCTTTGGTCATACAACCACAATAATTTTCCTTAAATACACATTTAAAACCTAGGATTAATAATTTTGTCACTTTTCATCAAAAGAGGCAATCTAAGCTAAGTCTAGCAGTAAACATAAGTGCCATGGCACCCAGGTTGAGAAACACTATATTAGATACGTCTATTCGCATGAAAACTGCCACACACACCCTCCACCATCGTAAGCCTATAATATGACTAAGCCCTGTAAGCAATTATATAGCATGCACAGGAAAATGAGTACAACTATGATAATGACATCTGCTCTTTGTAGTACATAGTGATAAAGAGCTGCAATGGAAATGCCCACTGCCCTCCCCTTGCCATGCAAAGGACCATTTTCACTACAATTAGCTTAGTAAATTGGTGGCAGGTAGGAGAAGAACTAAGAAATTGGTCCAATGCCTAGTTTAGCCTGAATTCATACCCAACACCCTCTCACTGGCCAAATGCACAGTTGAGCAAAGCCAAGTCAAACCACCTGCACCATAAAGGACAAAAAAATTCCATGTTCCCTGCTAAGTGTTACAATCTCCGTCTCCTCTTAGTTCTATCTGCGTCTTATCTTTGTTCTCCCACCAAACCATCTTATGAAGTGAGTGATAATTTTATGTAAAAAGATGGTATTTCAGAAGATGCTTTTCAATAACTGTAAGATCACTCTGGAATCCCTTCGCTGATGGAAACCCACCCAATGTGTTTCAAGACTGTTACTAATCTCTTCCTCAGGGATTTCAAGAATTGTAGATTATGCTAACGTAGTGTACAAATAATCTTAATTTTAGTAATGACAGGAGGCAAATATTTTGCTTGACTTTCTTTACTTGTTACCATAGCAGCACAGATCATTAGCATAACCAATAAAAAACAGCCAATACAAATCTATATAAGACCCATGCTCTATAAAATCCTCCTCTTTCTTTGAATAGACAAGCATGTAGCAGAAACCCAAAGTTAACAATAAAACAAAAACATGGAATTCGGCCTCCAGTAAGCAACGTCCTCCAACCAGCACCGACGTCGTCATCAACCACCAACGCAGGATTCATACTGAAAAGAAAAGAAATATATGATAGTACACATGTCATAGTAGCCTGACATCAGAACATCTCAGAACATGAAAAACATTTCACTAAGGTATATAATCTTAACATAGCATAGCATTCTCCCCCAATCCCCCCACAAGGTCCCAAAACAAAGCAATTAAGGGGGGGAAAGCTTAAGGGTGGGAAAATATTCGCCTCCTGTCATTACTAAATTTAAGATTATTTGTACACTACGTTAGCATAATCTACAATTTTACTACATGACAGGAGGCTTCATATTTTGCTTTTTTAATGCTGTGAAATCAATGAGAAGGCAGCGTGAGAAGTAGGGCGAAAATAAAAGGTGCGAAACGTGTCCTCCCTGGACCAATCAGCAGAGTGTAAGATGTCCGCAAGAGAAGCCCCCGCGGAAAAAGCCCTCGACGCTGCAGCACCCGTAACTGAATGGGCTCCGAAAGAGACATCAATCCCTGCCAAAGACAGAATCCATCTGATCCACCTAGCCAAGGTAGTGGTAGAAACCGGTTTGTGAGGTTTGACGTAAGATACTAATTGACCAGATGACCTGGATCGAAGAGAACCTGTAACCTCTACATACCTGAGTAAAACCCCAACCACACAAAGTTGAGGCACCTCCCTAAAGAATGGATAGGAAATAAGTTCAGAATCTCTCTTTGTATGCCGAGAAATGGAGAAAGTAACCCCTTCCGGGGAAACTGAAAACCTATCCACATCGAAAGCCCTAACATCCGAAACTCTCCTGAAGGACACTAAACAAAGAAGAAGAGTAAGTTTCGCTGAAAGCTGTCTTAAAGATAACTGATCATTACCAGGCCAAGATTTCAAAAAATGCAGCACCAACTCCACGTCCCAAAACCGGGAATACTTAGGTACCGGCGGACGAGCCAACCTAATACCTCTCAACAGGCGACAAATCAACGGGTCCCTACCTACCGGCAACCCCGCTACCGGAACATGCGCCGCAGAAATGGCGGATCTCATAACATTAATAGACCGATAAGATCTCCCTAAGGAAAAAAGTTGAAACAAAAAATTTTAAATTACAGAAACAGGTGCTGTAAAGGGATCGCACTCCCTCTCCAGACACCAGCTAGCCCAGGAGCTCCATGCAGAGATGTAACTTCATCTCGTGCCAGGAGCCCAAGATTCCCGCAAAAGATCCTTAGCCGTTTGCAATAGGCCGACGACAGCCCAGGATCCCCTGAAAGCATCCAAGCCACCAGAGGAAGGCGACCTAACCTGACCAACAGATGAGGATTCCCACGAGGATCGACCAGAAGACGTGGAAGAAAAGGAAGAAGCAGAGGATGATCGCAGGAAAGTTCCAGCAGCTCCGGAAACCACGGTTGATTTGGCCATAACGGAGCAATAAGAAGGACGATCACCTTCTGAGACCTGATACAATGAAGAACCCTCGCCAGCATGGGGAACGGGGGAAAGGCATACGCCCCTTCCTTTGGCCAACTCTGAAGAAATACGTCTACAGCCAAACAACCCGGATCCGGGAGCCAGCTGAAATACCGAGGCAGTTGAAAATTGGTGCGAGACGCAAAAAGATCCAACTGAAGAGGTCCCCTGAGAGAGTGAAGAATATGGAAGACATCTGAATCCAGCTTCCAATCGCTTCCGTCCCTCCAATGGCGAGAGAACCAGTCTGCCGTCAAGTTGGAGATCCCTGGAAGATATTCTGCCTTGAGCGTGATGTTGCTTTCCAGACAAATTTGATAGATGTCCTTGGTGGCCTCCGTAAGAACCCGAGACCTGGCTCCTCCTAACTTGTTGATATACTGGACTGCTGAAATATTGTCCATCCAAAGAAGGATACAACATTTGGGCATTCTCTGGCAAGGCTGCGCACGGCGAAAGAACCCGCGATAAGCTCCAGGCAATTGATATGAAGACCTTTTTCCTCCTGCGACCAAGGACCCCCTGTGGAAAAATCTGCACAATGGACCCCCAGCCCCAAAAACTGGCATCCGACTCCAGGACAAAATCCGGAAGAGGACCGAAAATCGCCTTGCCATTCCAAGCTTTCATGTGGAGCAACCACCATGTCAGCTCCGTCCGAATCTCTGGAGAAAGAACCACGAGGTGATCGTACGAGCACCCCACCCGAAGATAACGCGCCTTGAACCGAGTCCATGTGGAGAATCCTGCGAATCTCCTTCCTAATCGCCGCAATCTTGGACCGTGGAAGACGAAGAACACAAGAGTTTGAATCTATCTTGAACACCAAAAACTGAACCACCTGAGACGGAATTAGCTCTGACTTGTCTCTGTTGACCACGAAACCTAAGGATTCGAGAAACTGCATAATAAATCTCGTCTGAGATAGCAATCTGGACGCGTCGTCGCAAAAAATTAACAAATCGTCCAGATAAATGAGGCAACTAACTCCTCTCGCCCTGAAATGAGCGACTACCGGTTTCAGAAGCTTCGTGAAACACCACGGAGCCGAACTGAGACTGAATGGGAGACAGGTGAATTGGCAAAGTCTGCCCTTCCAGTGTAAGCGCAGAAAACGTCGACAAGACATCGCCACTGGAACTGACAGGTATGCGTCCTTTAGGTCCAACCTCGTAAACCAATCACCTTTTACCAAAATATCTCTCAAAAGATTAATACCTTCCATCTTGAAGTGACGGTAGACCACAAAGGCATTGAGTTGTTTTAGACTGATGACGGATCGAAACTCCCCTGTCTTTTTCCTGACCAGAAAAATAGTGTTGATGAAACCACCGTCCTCTGGTGCAAACTGCACTGCGCCCTTGGAGAACAGTGCCTGAATCTCGGCGTCGATCAATGACTCTCCTTCCTTTGACACCACCGCCGGAGAAGGAGGAAATGGCTGGAATGGGAGAGACTGAAACTCTATCACATACCCTTGGACGGTCTGAAGTACCCAGGCATCTGTTGAAAGATTTTCCCAATTCTGCAAAAAAAGGGACAGTCTGCCAGCTGTAATCATAGAACAAGGCATTTGACATGAAACACTCACCGGAATGCAACTTGCCTCTGCCACGTCCTCGGGCTCACCCAGCCTCTATCAGATCCTCTTTGAAAGGAGGTAGTCCGGTAGTTTGTGGATGGGAAGAATGATGCAAAGGGTGTAGTAGTTCTGGGACCTAAAGACCAGAATCGGCTGGCGGCACGGCCCCTCTGCCGACCAGCCCTTCCAAAAACACCTCTCGATGCCTGTGGGCGAAACACCTGCTTCAACGATGTTTGAGCTTTGTTCAGTGTGGTGAATAAGGAAACATGCTTTTTCAATTCGGCAGTGAAGGACTCTCCAAATAACAGACCATTGGCTGATGGACCCAACTCTTTAGACCCCAGGTCGGCCAGTTTAGTGTCAATACGTAGGAGAGCTGCCCTACGCCTCTCCGAAGACATGGCTGCATTAGAATTTCCAAGCAGGCAAATCGCTCGTTGAGCCCATTCCCTCACTGCGCTCGCATCCAAAGGGAAACCATTCAACACAGAGAGATCAGCAAAGTAAAGGATTCTCGACACCTGTCCCAGAATGTCCAGCATCTTGTCCTGAACCATCTTCAGTCCCTTCTCTATACCCTTACGAGGGTCGCGCCCCAACCGGGACATAAATGTCAGCATCGTAGGGTCAAAATCAGGAGTAAAAGATACCTTATCTGGTAATAAGGGTCTGGGACATTCCGCACGTAATTTGTTGCGAACTTCTTGCTCAAGCGGCTTCCGCAGCCAGAAGTGGACAAATTGTGCAAGGTGGTCAGGAAGATTCCATTCAGAGGATTTCGGGTGCCTCAAAAGCCAAGGGTCGAAAAGTGGAGAGCCTTTGGAGTCATAAAAACAGCCTTCTAGCGACCCAAGACCAGCTGCATCTTCTACCACCGATTCTTTGACATAAGGAGAATCCAGGTTGCACCATTGAGTCTCCATCTCTGAGGAAGGAAAATCTGCCCTTCATTCATCAACCACCGTCAAGCCCTGCTGAGCGACCTCTTTGTCATCTGATAAACAAACAGGCGGCGGCAAAGGATCTTGAATGTCCGAATGTTTCCTACGTTTGAGAAGAGCTTTGCCATCCGTCTTTAGTGGTTCAGATGAAGATCCCTTCCAGTGGCGTTAGGAAACTCAAGCCTCCGTACTCGGTGATCCATTGGACTGCCGATCTTCCTGCTCTCTAGCCAGATCCAAAGTCATCTCTTCTGAAGGACGGGAGGACAACTCTCTGGCCAAGGCCTTCTCTACAGACGCCGCCACTGCAGCGTTAATGATTGACTGAAAATCCGAATGAGCTGGAGAGTCACTCATGGTAAGATGAACAACAGCAGAGAACATACACTGTGTAACCTGAGGACAAAAGAGTGCATCAGAAGGAAAGTCTGACAAAATATTTACCGTACCGGAGAAAAACCTTCCAGGTACAACTGGGACTCACCCAGTGAAATCACCAAAATGCGATGGTGAGAAGACAAAGGGCCAATACCCCGCTATATATAAATACATTTTTTTTTTCTTTCAGGGCTCACCCCTAGCAGTACCTGCAAGGATAACCCCGCGGCACACAACAATAAACAATGAATAGATGAAGGAAATAATAATAGTATTGAGCAAAATGTGAGGGCTCACCTCAGTATGCCAACCAAATGAGGGAAGGCAACAAATACCCACCTGTGAAAAAGGGGGCAATGAAATGAGGGACTCACCCCTAAATGCCCCAATGGGGTCCGCTTAACAAAGGGGCTCAACCTTAGCAGTATAGCAGCCCGTGAAGGGTATGCGTAATATTAAGATACAACCCAATAATATTATAGGGGGCTGACCCCAAGTGACTCAATTTGATACAATACAAAATAATGTTATATAGGGGGCTCACCCCTAAATGGCTCAATACATACCAACATCTAATAATATAAAGTAAACTATAGGGGGCTCACCCCTAAGAGACTCAATCCAATAACAATATAACCTTATAGGGGTCTCACCCCTAAGTAGAATCCTAGTAAAAAGAGGGTTAGTATGAGAAAAACGCCCCAGGAAATCGTTAAACTCACTAAGCAGACCACGGAGAACGGCCACGGAGAAATTGCACCCCAAGCAAGATGGCCACCGAGAATCTTGTTCCAAACGAGATTCAAGATGGCCGCCTCGCACAAGGAGCAATCACGGTCCGCGGACCGTCACTATAACTCCGCTGAATCCAAGGATCCTGGCCGCTCCTATATGGCGTATGACAGTCCCCACAGCCTCGCGTTCCAACCTGGATACAGGCCTCTGCCCTCACCGCTCCGTACCTAGCAACGGCCGCACGCAGTTTTAGCAACCCAAGAGCAGAGCCAGGCCAGGGAAAACGGAGCAAGGAGGACTGCCATGAACATACGGTAAGCTAGGTAAAGCAACCTGCAAATATAGCAGTAGAATGCGAAAGGTAAACCAGAAAAAGAGAACAGGTGCCCCTAGACAACTACAGCCTGAGGCAACAACCCATAAGAAACAATAATAAGAGGTACCAACTATAGGTTAAACTCTTTTAGAAACAAAGTTAGAACAATAGATAACTAAGACACTGGAACTAATACACTGACCTGCACTGTTAGGCTAGCAGCAAAGAAAGAGGAGGAGTTTATATAGCATGGGTCTTATATAGAGTTGTATTGGCTGTTTTTTATTGGTTATGCTAATGATCTGTGCTGCTATGGTAACAAGTAAAGAAAGTCAAGCAAAATATGAATCCTCCTGTCATGTAGTAAAATTTCCCCCTGTGGAAGAGATTAGCAACAATCTTGAAACGCATTGGATAGGTTTCCATCAGCGAGAGGATTTCAGAGAGATGTTACACTTATTGAAAAGCATCTTCTGAAATATCATCTATTTACATAAAATTATCACTCACTTCATTTGACAGTTTGGAGGGAGAACAAAGAAAGGACACCGATAGAAAAAAGAGGACACAGAGAAAGTAACACAAGCAGGGAACGGAAGGTAGAGCAGAACAAAGATATTGGAAGTGACCCAGTGTGACACACAACAGTGTGTTAATAAAGCCACTTAGTGGTCCCATCTTTCTGTTGAGCAAAAAATTGTGATATATGCTATAATGCAAAAGTAGGTTTAATGGTGAAGATACACGTATAATATATGGGTTGGTAATAAGACTTTCATTTGTTCCAATAAGGTGTAGTTTTAGGCATTTTAGCTTTTTTTTTTTTTTTTTTTTGCAGGCAATATATTTTTATTTAATGAGATATTATATTTAAAGGGCTATGTTTTGGATCCCTATGAGGTTGCTTTATGGGAACTATTTCTTCCTTTGTTGTATAGGGACTTAGAATATTGTTTTGTATTTAGAGATTTCACTGGGGAGGATCTGACACCCAGAAACCAGCCGCATACACGTGGTATGAGAGTGTGACTTTTTAGCCAGTACAAATTTGTGCTGTATAATGGCCCCAGTATTAAGAGAATAAAGTTAGTATATAATTTGAAGCATCCTTTTCTAAAATATCTTTGATTAGGATGCAGCATTTGAATAAATATTGTGATTATAAAGTGTATGACATTTTAATAAATACCAGTATTTTGCATGCTAATGTTGTTTCTGAATTTGCATATATGATTCAAATTACCTGTTGAGCGCTAGACTGTCTGGTTAATTTATTTTGAGATTGTTAGAGTGGGGTTATTGTCGGGTGCCACACTGGGGTCTTCTCTCCATAGTATGACATATTAGCATCACCAAATAATTTTTTCCATCTTGAAGAATTAACCACAGTTGTTCTGTGGATTTAGGCAGCCTCAATTGCTTCTCTTTCTTCATGTAGTCAAAGACAGATTCAATGATGTTGAGATCAGGGCTCTGTGAGGGCCATACATCACTTCCAGGACTCCTTGTTCTTCTTTATGCTAAAGATAGTTCTTAATGACTTTGGCTGTATGTTTGGGGTCTTTGTTATGCAGTAGAATACATTTGGGGTCAATACATTTGAGGACACCATTAATTCTGACCAAATGCCCAACTGCATTTGCAGAAATACAGCCCCAAACTTGCAAGGAACCTCCACCATGCTTCACTGTTGCCTACAGGCACTTATTCTTGTACCACTCTCCAGCCCCCAGCGAACAAATTTCCTTCTGCTACTGCCAAATATTTAACATTTTGACTCATCAGTCCAGAGCACCTACTGCCATTTGTCTGCACCCTAGTTCCTGTGTTTTCATGCATAGTTCAGTTACATAGCCTTGTTTCCACATCAGAGGTATGGCTTTTTGGCCATAAGTCTTCCATGAATACCACTTCTGACCAGATGCCTGCATACAGTAGATGTATGTACCATGGTCCCACTGTTTTATGCCAATTCTGAGCTGATAGCATTGCTGGAGATCTTCTGATTGTGAAGGGAAGTAAGCATGATGTGTCTTTCATCTGCTGCACTAAGTTTCCTTGGCTGACCACTGCATCTACCGTCCGCAACGTTGCCTTTTACTTTGTGCTTCTTTAAAAGAGCTTGGACAGCACATCTGGAAACCCCTGTCTGCCTGGAAATTTCTAGCTGGTAGAGACCTTGCTGATGCATTATAACTACCTCGTGTCTTGTTGCTGTGCTCAGTCTTTCCTTGGTGTATGACTTTTGACATTAAACTGTCTTCAACAACCTCATCTTGTTAGCTGAGTTTGTCTGTCCCTTACCTAGTGCCTACAAAATCCCTAACTTTGTGCAAGTATACCTAGAAGAATTGATGCTGTTTTGAAGGCAAAGGGTGGTCACACCAAATATTGATTTGATTTAGATTTTTTTTCTGTAACTCAATATCATGTTGTTATTTGATGAATATAAACTATTAACAGGTCTATTTTTAACAGTATTTTTTCACACCTGCCTAAAACGTTTGCACATTACTGTATATTGTAGAATTTATTCTCCTGAGTAAAACAAGGGTGATCCCACTGTTGAGACGTGTTACAGCTCAAACATTAAATTTTTTGGTGCAGTATCTCAGTGACCCAAAATTTTACAGAGGAGCTGTTGCTACACCACCCTATGGACAGCTTGTTTCAGTTGACCATAAACCTCCATTGGGATGGTATAGCAACAACGCCACTGTAAAATGTCAGGTCTTTGAGATACTGTACCTAAAAAACAAATCAAATTTGAGATATAATGCTTTTTCAATAAAACACCTCATGGCAGTGGGATTACTCTTCTATTATTCAGAAACATAAACCCTAAAACATATATATGTTTTTTGAATATTAAAGGGATAGTAATACTTCATTTTATCTTTATTTTATTTTGTAGGCATTAAAAAAACATGAAGAACGATATAAGTCTTATCTTTCAAACTTTTATGGTTTGAGAGATATTCACAAGCAAAGTTTCCCCTCCGGCCCCTTTTACCTAGTGTAAGACATCTCTTCTCAGATGTGGATTGCAGTCCATAGCCCAGACAGATAACAGCAGGGGACAATTTTCTTCCTAGGAGAACAATGAAAGCCCTGCCCCCTTGACAAGCTTTTCAGGTTTTTCCCTTATCTTAATTGATGATCGTCCCTTTCTGCAGTCTACCTGGACACCTCCCTACTGATCTGGCTGAGCAGTGTTACATCAGTAAAAGGAGCGGGAGGGAATACTTTGTCATTGAATTACTCTTGAACTACAACTATGACAGAATTGAAATAACACTCTCCAAAGTCCAAATACTATGATGATTAATTAGAGCTGCTTTTATTAAGAAACATTACTATCCCTTTAAGTGTTACTATCCCTTTAAATGGGGCTTTTGCCCCTTGAATGTTATGCAATAAGTGGAGACCTTTCTAGCATTCAAGGGATTAACAGTCAAATTTAAATCAATGGGAGATTTCTATTTGTCCAATACAGTACAGTTGATTTGCCCCAGATTGAATCCAATATCTTTGTACATATCACCCTATAAATGCTAAATACATTGCGATTGATGATGATGACATTGAGGCTAATGTACTAAGAAAAACTGGCCTAATTGTGAAGCAAACCAACTGCACCATGGGGAACAAATACAGACTCCAAATATTCCACTGATCTAGAAAACAGTGTTTAACCCCTTGATTGCTAGAGAGACCTTCAACACATTGATTTGCAATACACTAGAGAACTCTCTAGCGTTCATGTGGTTAAAAGACCAACCAAAATCAATGGACAGTTTTATGTGTTCCCTGTGGTGTAGTTGGTTTGCTATAAGAGTGCACCACTTTCTTAGTACATTAGCCTTGTTGTGTTGGATAAGTCTCCAGCATCCAGACACTGACTGTAGAGCTATATCTTAAATCACATTTATTTAAATAGACAAATGACAAGTAACTCAAGTAAATCCATAATTTATGATTCCAATTTAGAATTAAAAGCACATAAGGAGACGCTTGATGTAAATCCCTATTTACTGTGCAGCACTATATCTGCCAGGTGAAATCTTGATTGAAAAAGATTCCTCTTGAGCGATTTTAAGGGTCAGGAGGAATTGCGCAGTACAGCAGATTTTCCCAGGCAAAAATAATTAAAAGACATATATTTGAGCAGAGATTTAATAAATCAATAGTAGATGTGTAACAAAAAGAAATAGAAAAGGACTCTTCGGTTCTGAAGATAAAATCGAGTGTATAAATTACTAGTTACAAATCCGTACTTTTGTCACTACTTATAATTCCAGACAAATAAATGTCTACAATAAGTAAATAATTACTAATATGCTTCTATTAGGGATCAAGAAAGAAAACAAAAAGATGTAAACACCCCGAATATTTGGAATATACTGGCCCTAAAAGAGATCTGAGAAAGTGATACATTTTTTGTTTAAAAAGCCACCAAAATCATAAAATGTGTGAAATGTAGTAGAAATAAGTGACAGTATCATAAATGGCACAAACATCAACTGTATCATTTAAAGGGATAGTAATACCTATAATAAAGTCCAGCTGAGTCTTCTTTATTATATTTTTAGCATATAGCGCTATATTTCAATACTAACAAGCTAATAGTTCAACAGCAATTGAATCCAAAAAGGATCCCCCTCCTGCCCCTTCTGGCCATATCCCATCAGTTGTGGAATCCTGTAGTGGGACCAGACAGATCGCAGCAAGGGACAATCTTCACTTAGTAAGTATAAGGAGATCCCTGCACCACTGAGGAAGGAGAGCAGGATTTTCCTTATGCTTACTGAACATTGTCCCTCACTACGCTCCATCCGGACCAGCGTGAAATGTAGAGTGATGCAGGGGAAATGGGCGGGAGGGGCAACCTTTCGGATTCAATTTCTGTTGAACTACAAGCCTGTTGGTATTGAAATATAGCACTACGTGCTAAAAATAGAATAAAGAAGACTCGGGGCTGCACTTTATTATAGGTATTACAGGATGATGTACAAATAAGTACTAGAGCAGTTCCATAGTAAATCAACCAAACCATAGGGAACAAATAATGATTCAAATTAAGCGTTTAACCCCTTGAATATTACAGTGGTCTCCAACTCATTGGGGGAAATGTACTAAGGTGTGATAGGAAGGTGATAAAGTGGAGATAACATCTCCAGTGATATCACTTATCAAATTCCTATATTATTCTATGGATCCATTGCATTAAGATTTATCCATATCTGATGGACTTAGTGCATAGGCTCTTTAGAATAACACAGAAACTGGAGAAGTGATGGCACCAGAGAAGTCTTCTCCTCTTATCACCTATTTATCACACCTTAGAGCATAACCCCCAGTGCATTGGAGACCACAGTTGCATCCACATGATTATAAGCTCCACTAAGATGAATTGGTTTGCTCTAGACGTTTCCCAGTTCTGCTTAGTGCATCACTCTCACAATGGTATTAAATGTTTAGATTTCACTTTCCTTCTATTAATGGGATGGTAACACTTAAAATGTAAAAAAAAACAATATGTTTAGGGTTTACCCCTTGAATAAAACAAGGGTACTCCCACTGCTTATAGGTGTTTTATTCAGAGGTTATTGCACCTTAAAGTTACATTTTAGTTGAAGTATCACAGTGGTGGCGTTGCTATGCTATCTTATGAAGATTTATGGTCAATTAAGCATAAATCCCTGATCCCATCTCTGATGGGATCGAAAAGTTAATTCACCATTAAACACTTTTTGGGTTTTCTAAAAGTTTCCTGTGAGTGCTGGTTTATTCAATATATAATTGAGGCCCTAGGACATTGCACCTGCGCTTTGGAATAGGTACAATTCTGCCATCATTAATATTTTAATGTGTAAAAGCTCTATACTCCTCCCCTTTAGCATGCACTGGAAATGTAACAATCTTACACCACCTTTCTTTGTGAATTGTTTGTACATATTGTTAAACACAGTGTAAAGGAAAGGAAAATTCTGAAATGTCCAAAAACTTCCCCTCTGCCCTTATGGGAAAGACAGCATACATCATAGGACTGTTTTTTGTATAAGCAGATAACTAAATTGGAGTTAGGTGAGTGTAGCACTAAGAATAATTTCCAGATCCCTTTTCTGTGTAGAATCCAATTAGTAAATCCACTGGTGTAACTAGCCTTTTTAAACCTGTGGTGTAAAATGATTTTTGGGTGCCCTGATACAAATATATTCTATCTGGGGCATAAATTGAACTTGTTGGGCCTCGGGGCTAATGGGCTTCCTTGGATGCAGGGGCACCTTCACAAATGCATCCTCTGTACCCCCTATAGTTATGCCTCTGAGTACATCCTCCCTTATGTATTCACTCATTTGATTCCATTGACTAACATCACATGATATACATCAGCTAGGACCAGGACACTACATATATTGATAAATAAGCGAATGAAAAGTATTTAAAAATAATTTTGTACTGTCATTTGTTCATAAGAAAATAAATCCAATTGTGTTGTTTAAAGGGAAAGAAACACCTCCTAATAATATTCCCAACATAATTTACTATGGGCAGTGAATTCTAATGACCCTATGAATGTTGTCCTGTGCCTTTGTTCAAGAGACAATGTCTTCAATCAGTCCTAAATGTTGTATCCCTGGAAGTGGACATAACAGTTTCTCTCAGGACCATGGGACCTAAAAATCTGCTCAGTGCACATGTTAATATTATCCCTTGAAGGAGCAGAGTGGTGAGCAATATATTGCTTCATAGGTTCACACTGTCTGCTTACTTCTGCTTGAAAAACCTGCCAGCATCTATCCTGTCTGCCTCCATGATATGAGTGATTGAAGATGCCATGTCTTGAACTAAGGCACAAGGACAAGATTTATAGGGACCATTGTGATTGTTTCACCATTGCAAGGTAAGTGGAGATTATTCTTAGGATGTTTTACTTCCCTTTTAAATACTGTAGCATGATGGAATCACTTAGGAGATGACATAACATAATTGATGAGGTAAGACAGGTGACCATCAAGTTCAGACTTTGCCCTATCACACCTGCTGATCCAATGAAATGCAAAAAAACAAACATATTTAAGCAATTTTCAGTTAAGCCCCAATTTTCATGGGAGTCCAAAGGGGAGGATGGGGGACCCCCTCCATGTAAACAAAGGGACTGGATAGGCTGGCCTGTGTGTCATATTATGGTTTTGCCCCCCACCCTCGGAGAAATTTCTACGGACACGCCTGTCAATTTGGTAAAAAAAATAAAAAATAAATATTACCTGCTTCCAAAAGGCAGTCAAATTTCTGCCTGGATCAACTAATTATAAATAAATGATCATATATTGGTTATAAAAGTTAAATATGTTAATTATTTAGTTGTAAAAATGTGGGTTCTTTTTCTCTTTTATGGTATGGTTCCTAGATATTGTTTGGTTGTAGAAAGAGTGAAGAACAAGGAAAATGGAACTGGGGTCTATATTTACAATTAATTTACATGTCTAGTGAAAGAAACTGGCATATTGATTGCTTGGCTTGCTATTTAAAATAACACCAGTGCTTTTATACTCCTTAGTAAACTTTTGGATGGATTCAAACAGGATTGCTACTATATGCAATGCATGCTTGTGTAAATTTATGTGACATATTTTTCAACTGACAGCACAATTCAGTTGCTCAGGAAGATGAGTTTGCTCGAACTGAAAAATAGATGTTCTTTCAAGGCTGCTTTTCATGTAAAGTGACAAGCTGGAAACACAAATGTCACTTCACAAGAAAAAAAAATGTTAAGACCTACTGCTTTTTCTCTTGGTATTAATATTTTTATAGTATAACAATGGAAATAATAGAAATTCTCATTATGCCAAAAGGCTGCAAACGACATTAGCCTAAAATTGCCCAATTCTAACATTCTAAGATGACATATGAAAATATGCTACCCCCTTGTCTACACCACCTGTGTTTGGGGTGAGAAGGTTCTCCACATCAGTGAGAAGGTCATCCGTTCCCCTGTCCCTACCCTCTATCAGGGTGAGATATATGATGGGGAGTCCTCTGCTCTTTCTGCCTGAGGTTTTAACCTCTTTGAGGTAAGACATGTCTCCAGTGCATTACTATCAATATGTTGGATATGTGTCTAGCATAGAAGGGGTTAAATATGTTTTGACCCCTAACCACTATGTTGTGACTTGGCTACAAATATTATGATATTGTCTTCAAAATGCATTGTTTAAATTTATTTAGATTTTTATTTTGTCTCCTCCCTTATTGAATTCACTTAAGAAGAATATTTCAAAGGTCTTTTTCCACTAAAACATGTTCTTATTGTTTCTATGCCACAAACATATGGAATTGGAAAATAACCCAAGGCTGTTATAAGTTTTTTTTTTAAGTGGGTTTATACCTGGGAGAACAAGTGGACCTTACAAGAGATACACACAGGCCTAAGGGGTTGGAAGGTATTTCACAAGTCTGTATATGTTGTTGGAATGAACAGTCTTTGAAGGCAGTGTAAGATGGTTATAAGAAGACACCTCAGGTATCATTTGAGTTATTAGATTATTCATGATCTGGATGAACCAAAACAACTATGATTTGTTTGATTTGTGCACATAACTGGTAGAAACTTCCAAATAGGAGCGCATTGTGCACATAAATGGGAGCAACTGTATATGTAAATAGGAATATAATAATTGAATTATAGGATCACAGAATACAATGGGCACTTGATTAAGTGTAATAGGTGAGTGCTAATCCAATTTGCTTTTTTTGAGATTGGAGACATGTCAAATAGAGAATTGCGGCAAAAAGCAGAATAATATTTGCTACATCCGTATGTGTATTAGAGAGTAAAAAATAAGATGACTAAATATAAGAGAATAATGACTATAATGCCCATTTATTTCAGCTTGAAAGCTGAATAAAAATTGTAGAAATAGGTAGAAGCTTTGTGTATTCATCAGTGAAAGCAGCTTTCTGGTTGCCTGTCAATACAGTCATCATGGCAAGAAGAGGCAGTAAATACAGCTATATTACAATGTTTAATTGTAAAGTCATTGATAAGTTCAGCCATAAACCACATTTAATTAATTGAATAGCTAAATAGATTGTTTCCCTTGTCTCCATGACGTAAAAAAAACAAAAAAAAAAAAAC
The DNA here is from genome assembly GCA_037306005.1 of Rhinophrynus dorsalis. Taxonomy (NCBI): domain Eukaryota; kingdom Metazoa; phylum Chordata; class Amphibia; order Anura; family Rhinophrynidae; genus Rhinophrynus; species Rhinophrynus dorsalis. The sequence continues at coordinate 147,540,812 of CM074718.1, forward strand.
ACAAGCACCATAGCTTATCAAAAGTCAATCAACTGTGTTTTCATGGCTAATGGAATAGAAACATTCCAGTTATTAAATGTTCTTTTTCAAAAAAGGCAAACAGCATGGAAGGCCCTATCATTGAAAATAATATTCAGCCCTGTTTGAATGTGCTTAGGACCATACCAACTTGTGGGGTGATTTAATTTACTTCCCATTCCTTAAACTGCTTGGACCATAGAAATTGGGATAACATTAAAGGTGGGGTATTAAGACCCCCAAACCTCCACTGTGTGTATCGAAGGTTTGTATATCTTATGTATATTATTGCTAATAAAGAGCTGGAGTCCACTTCAGGTCATAACTTTATCTCTGGCTTTATCTACAAATTTCCCACATAAACTTTATTAGGAATCTGTGAGATAAAACAAACGATAGCATGTATCACCCTCAGTGTAAAATAGGCCAAAACAAAACAACAAGCAACATCAGTTTCTATTTAGATCACTGATATAGTCTAATGATAATGTATATGTTTTTTCCCAATTGTTCTAATTTGTTAATGTGTTTTACATAAATTACATTTATTCATGTAACCTAAAGTAGTTGATGAGTCTGAGAAAAATGTTCCCATCAAATTCAGTCTTTGCCAGATAACCCTTGTTAATCCAGAGGAAGGCAAAAAACTATTGAGCTTTGAAAAAATAATTTTGGGCAAAACATGCACCAGGTTACAGCTGGGGGCAGACTTATGCCTGACCGGCAATTTATTTCTCTGTAATGTATTCTTGATCACATATACTAATTTCTATGCACCAATGATCAACTGTATACTTCCATGTAGCCAGTTACAAAAAGATTTTTGATGGATTTAATACGTGGACTATGCATCCTCTATTTTACTTTTGTTTTTCCTGATATAGTGGGTTAACAACCTCACATCTTGTAAAAAGCCATTTAAAAATCAGGAGTTATCTCATTTAGCTTTTTCCATACATTTAAAGGGATAGTAATGTTTCAAAATAAAATCAGCTACAATTAATCTTCATAGTATTTGGGCAATGGAGAGTGTTATTTGAATGCTATTTGAAGATTGTCCCTCTCAGCAAGCCATCTGGACACCACCTTGCTGCTCTGAGATAAGCAGTGTTACATCAGTAAAAGGGGTGGGAGGAAGATACTTTATCATTCAATTACTCTTGAACTACAACTCTGGCAGTATTGACATTATCTATGGCCCAAATACTATGAAGATTATTACTTGGAGCTGCTTTTATTTTGAAACATTACTATCCCTTTATAAAGACTTTAGGCAGGATTACAATACTGGGAGATAGTTTTAGTATTTTGTTGTCTGGCAACCTGTTACCAAATGATTTTTGAAGGTGTCAGTACAGATCCCAAACGAATACTTTTAATTTATGTATCTCCCAAATGTGGTAATATTACTTTCTGCACTACTATAGCAATTTCCCTACAAGTCAAATAATAAGCAATTGATGTAATAATGATTGTGTTAATTAAAGCAAGCATCTGCTTCATCAGTGGCTACATCATAAGAACTCCTTTCTTGATCAAGATACATTGCAGAAATTAGATTTTTGAAACAGAGCATAGCGAATGTTTTCAAATGTTCTATTCATTTTATTGTTTTTAATTTGCTTCTCTTTACAGAGGAACATTTTTTTATTAATTAAATAAAGGTTATGTTTTATTTTAAAGTGCCCCCTTCATATATCTGAGATCTCCCTCTATATATGCCTTTATATAAGGGGTGGGCCAGATGCTCATTTCTCTGTTTGCTTGCTTTATGTATATTAAGAAAACTATTGAAATAATTTCCAATTAAGCTCCAAGTAGGTAATAAAATACTTTCTGACTCCAAAAGACAAGAATTATTTCCCTGGATCAGCATCCTATCTGCTTCAAAATCAACTGTCATAAATTGTCAATATTGTTGTGAGCTTGATAGGTATCCAAAATGTTTTTGAATGCATCTACAGACTCCAGAGGCATAATGTTCCATAATCTTACTGCCCCTAATGTAAAAATTCTGCTTTGGTTTTTTCAAACAGTAAAATAGATTTTGCAAGTGCAGCTAGATCTATTTTCCTACCTTTCATAGATTTGTTTGACAATAACCCCCAGAGTATGTATGTTTTTCTTTGCTTGTGTAAGCTACAAAGCATGTCAGTGTCTCTAATAACTTGTCAATAGTTTGTCAATAACTTATGTCACAGAACTACAGTTAGCAAACAAATCAATAATTCAGATTTTGTTGTGTGGACGCACTATTGTAATTATTCAGTCTGAAGGAACAATGAATCAATAAAGACTTTAATTAGTCATATGATGATTGTTGCCAGTTCTGTTAACATGTCTGTTGATATGCATCTTGGTCCTCTTAAATTATCCACTTTCAATTGTTAATGTTCCAGTAACATCTCCTAATTAAATTAACTAGTTGTAGCTTCTGCCCTAATTGTGGGCTTCCTCTTTCAGCCCTAATTGAAACAAAAATAAAAAGAGTGGTTGATGCTGCTTTGATGCATCTAACATAGTTACATAGTAAATTAGGTTGAAAAAAGGCACACGTCTGTCAAGTTCAACATTTTCCTCATAACTAGGGATGGGCGAAAATTTTCTCCTCAAAGCCTGGACAAGCAGAGATGGCAAAAAGTACACAGTCATCCTGTCAGTCATCATCAGCATCATTGCCACTTTCAAGTTCAAGACCCGCTCTGAATATAGAAATGCACAAATTTATCAAAGATTTGTCTGGCACTCACCAGTGAATCTCTCCTACCTTTTTTAATTTGGAGTAAGCTATTGAAGAGATATGGAGGTGTGTACATCCATATTACTCTATAGACAACAACACAATTGTGTGAACCAATTTATCTCTAATATAAACTAAATAATATTGTAAAAAGTAGGAAAAAAGGTGTATTGTAATGATCTTTTGCTAAACTAATCTTACAAATGCCTTGTCTGGATGACAGCCCATATAGTAGTATATATTATAACATAGTTAGTACATATACACTCATGATTAAAACAATGCAGCAAGTACTCACTTGTAAAGAATAATAATATTACATTAATGTGATACAAAAAATGTATAAAATACTGCAATCTACTTTTCCACTTTCTATAGTCCACATAGATTCAACTGATATCCTGTTAATATGGTCTGATGGTTGATGAATAGTCAATGACAACAGATGAGATGAAACAAAGATGATAAATGGCATAATAAGAAGAAGAAAGTAGAGTTTATCAGCAGAATATTATTATTTCTATAAATATTTTAGATGTCAAACATGCAGTATTTTATTTTACCAAGATTAATATCCAGCATGATATATAATTTTTTAATATTTTACATTTTATTGTATTATGATGTGTTCCATACATACAGTGAATTATTTACATCACCAATAAATATTGAATTTGATTATCATATGCAAGATACATAAGTTATATTTCAAGTAGATAAAGTAAACACTACACTTAGATACTGTTTCATTTCTTTTGAATCTCCTTTTCTTGAGAGCTTCAGTTTACCCTCTATTGCAAGTCCCACTCAGCTACAAACACTTGTGTTGAGTAATCAGCAGCAACAACAGCAGCAACACAGGTTATTAACCTCCACAACCTTAGCTATGACAAGTGACTCTGCTCAGCAGAATTGCATCAACATCAAGCCCCGGTAGTAGTAGTAGTAGCCCCTCAGGCACCCCTCAGTCCATGAAGTCCATGGAAGGGAAATAACAACAGGAAAAAAAAAGAAGGCGCTTATGGTGCAATATTGCAGGTATATAAATCAGTTCACCACCCTTCACCTCAAAAGGAAGGATACTCACAAAATTTGTTGTCAGTGTTGGATATATATGCTCACTGACAATCGCACTCAGGGGATCCCCCACACAGTGATGTTCTCTCCACATCTGGGCTGCTCCTCTTCTCAACTCAAAGGAAGTTTAAAACATAGGAAAAAACACAAACAGGAGGGCGCCCTATCGTGCCTATTATCACAAGATGACTAATACAAGCATATATATAAAGTTATACTCACAAAAGTGAATGTTACTTGGGGGCTTATACCTTCCAGTAACTGATCAAGCTTGCAGAGAAAATTAACCTGACTCTGCTCAGGTCTCCTCAGGTGTCAAAGGAATCCAAAGGTTGTGCTGCAGTTGGTTTCAAATTGTATTTAATAAAAATATAACATCCAGATAAAATTGCTCTAAAAGAGCTGACAAAAATGAGAACAGAATAACAGTTGTAAAAGAAAAGGTTCAGCAAAATGTTTCGTGGCTTGCTTGCCACTTCTTCAGATGCAAAAAGAACCTCTTACTTCAAGTAAGTAAGAGGTTCTTTTTGCATCGGAAGAAGTGGCAAGCAAGCCACAAAACTTTTTGCTGAACCTTTTCTTTTACAACTGTTATTCTGTTTTAATTTTTGATTGTAATTATGGCACGAGGTGTATTATATATGGCCCTAATGTAATGTATACAACCAAATTGTTAACGTTCAAAACGCCTGAACAGATATTTCCATGAGATAGAATCAAAAGCCTTCTCCGCATCTAGGCTAAGTAAGAGTGGTGAAAGGTCTGAGGATGTTTCTGCCCTATAAACCACTGCAACAGGCCTTGTGAATGTTAGCTACTAAATATCTACCCCATTCAAACACTGTCTGGCTGGGTGAAATGAGGGATGACAAAAACTTACTAATCTATTGGCTAAGATATTGTTAAGAAATTTAAAGTCAGAATTTAAAAGGGATATGGAACGGTAATATTGCACCTGGTGAGGATTGGGCAAGATTTGGTTTGGGCAAGACTATAATTCTGACTGTATCAAAGCGTTGTGGACTTGAACCAGTATCTAAAATGTGGTTAAATAAATCTGTGAGGGGCTGCACAATCTCACCCAAAAGGAATTTCTAATATTCAGAGGAAAGGCCATCAGGGACCAATGATACATTATTTTTGAGGGAACAGGCCACCCCCAGCAACTTTTACAGAGATATAGGGGTGTTTAAGGCATCACGTTGGTCTGTTGTCAAAGTAGGGATATCTAATGTCTCTAAAAACTCAGATTCTTTAGTAATATCGCCCCTTTTGTCCTCATACAAGGCTTTATTGCAATTCAAAAACTGTGCATTGATAACCAAGCTGTTCATCACTACGGTTCCGTCATTCATAATACCATTAATATATGAGATACCCTTTGCTGCCCTGATCAGCATAGCCAGAAACCTGCCCTGTTTGTTGCAGCAACATCCTCCTTTAGTGAAAGTGCGTTGCAAATAGGCCAACTTAGATTTTGTTTCCCTCTTCCACTTTGCAGAGTAAGAGAGCATGTAACCCCTGAGTACCACTGTGGAGGCCTGCCAAAACAAGTAAGGGTCATATATGTGAACCCCATTGTTATGTGAATAGTCCCTCCATGCTTGTTGTGGCCCAGTTTTATCATTCATGTTTTTAATGTCTACACCCTGTCTACATTGAGGGCAAATATGTCTATTCCTCTTTTCATTGTCTTTTGACCTCTTTTGGGGGCTGTCATCAAATGCTCTCTCTACCTTCTCTGTTTCTTAAAATGTAAATATGAAATTCATAACCCACTGTACTCCTCCTATCTACATTAACTCCTTATCCATGCATGTTATTACAAATACTGCAAAGCTGGTGGGTATCACCAGCCACAGGCAGAATATTATTGTTCTTGGAATAATTACAAGCCACTTTACAGTCACAACAGCTTCATTTCCTCATTCCAAAAATTGTTTGTGTTTCTTTTGTATACAAAAATCTTCTGACTTTGCCTATTCCTACCATATCCCCCTTCTTTATTGGTCTTCCCTTCTCCTGGTTGAATCCATGCCACTAAGCTTTGACTGTTACTATTCCTTGCACCTGCTTTATGTACCTGTATCCTCAAAAATGTGCTTTAAATTCTTGTTTTGTCATAAAAGATCAGCACTGATGTGTCCCATATTAACAGCTTTAAATCCAAATGCTTCCCTAATGGCTTCTTCACTGAAAAGCAAAATGCTTCATCTCCAATATCAGTTGAGTTTCTAGTTTCCTAAAAGACCTGGGGCTTGGGTAGTGGATTTGGTAGGTTCATACATCCCTTATTGGGATGGATAATATTATCCCCCATTTGATTAATTAATTTTATTTTTGTTTTAAAATTATTTTTTTCTTTATTATCCCCTCCATTACCAGTGTGGCGAATTCTAGCTGCACCAGCAATGGAGGGGTTAATCAAAGGTTTCAATAGAATAATGGGTGATGGCAGAGGAGTACCATATTGTTTTAATGTTTGGTAACCCCTCAGTTGGCAGTGCAGTAAAATCAATGCAGTCCAGGAAAGAAGGGGTTAATTAGGGACATTGGGGGTAAGAAGAGGGAGTGCTTGGAGACACTAACAGGGCACTGTAGGATCAGACAGGAGACTGGGGGGTATTACACCCACCTCCTCAGCTACCCTGCTTGAAACTGGCCATGGGTACAGGCAGTTGTCCACCTGCTTTCTTTGCTGCTTTGTGGGCCTCATTATGGTATTATTTTGGATAGCTTTCTATAGCTCCACAATGATTTTTAGGCAGATTATTGTTTTATTTTTATACACTATTCGTGAATCTGATTCCTGGCCTCACCCCATATGCAGTGGAATGTTTATGCAGCATAAAATATCTACCAGTGTAGCAAATAGCCCACTGGTAAATACTTGTGTATGGTATAGAATGAACCTAGGCCTTTATTTGTTCACTGTGTTACAATTGGTTCTAGGTAAATTAGTTTGTTTTCAAGAATGTCTTTATGTTGTACTACCCATTTTTATGTAAAATATATTGCTTTTGAGAAATTATATTGGTGGCACAGTATGGCACTTTATACAAATTCCTTACACAGTATGTTAATTAATTATGTTCAAGGCTGAACTTAGTGAGGTTTGTCGTAACACTGGCCCAGCACATAAGATAATTAACATAAAATGCCAATTGTGCTACCAACAAATAAATGTTACTGTCACCAAAAAAATTATATTACACACAAATGGCTAGCACAACATATGGGTAGTTTTCATAGTAGAACTAACACTTCATAATGACTCGGCTTTTAAAATCCTCTATATTTATGTTAGCCACTCTTTATTTAAAACCATAGTTTATGGAATATTTATTTGTCAGTTTAAGCAAATTAACCAGTACAACATGGAAGGAAGAGGCAGCTGGGAGAGAGAGGGGGGAATGTTAGTATCTGATACAACAGACTATGTGTCACGGTTCCCAGGAATAAACCAGGAGTCAGTACAGTAAAGTAAAACAGACTAGGCATCAGCCCACTGGAGCCTCGAGTTAATTCGGAATGCCCAAAGGACTAGCACTGACTCAGCCTGCAGTCAGTAAGCTAGGAGTTTGATAGAGCCCCAGTGTAACGGTTTGTAAGACACTCAGACACAGTAGGTTAGAATAAAACACAGTTTTATTAAAAGACACAGTGAGAATACCCACAGCGGGCTATAGTGTATCACAGTGGAATAGACAGGAAAATATAAATCATGGACATATGCCCACACAGATCCAGTATACAATGGAAGAAGGTTAGATACTGTCACAGGTCAGGCATAACAAGGCAAATACAGCACAGCATGGGTTAAAGTTCATAGATAGTAACCAGTCTCTGATGTGGCGTGTTTGGCAATGCCCATTATGATGGTAATGGTAATCAAGAGACTGTGGTGCGAGATGTGGAAGGCTCAGTGTTAACGGAGGCAACAGTGCTCTGCAAGAGTTAACAGAAGGCTCAGTGATAATCGGAGGCAACAGTGCTCTGCAAGAGTTAACGGAAGACTCAGTGGTAATCGGAGGCAACAGTGCTCTGCAAGAGTTAATGGAAGGCTCAGTGTTAATGGAGGCAACAGTGCTCTGCAAGAGTTAACGGAAGACTCAGTGGTAATCGGAGGCAACAGTGCTCTGCAAGAGTTAATGGAAGGCTCAGTGTTAATGGAGGCAACAGTGCTCTGCAAGAGTTAACGGAATGCTCAGCAGTAACGGAGGCCACAGAGATACTCAGTCTGCTAGGCCAACTAAGAGGAAGTAGGAATGTCGCCCAAGCGACATGGAGAACAGGAGCAGAATAGCTGGGACGGATCTCAGCGCAGGAACGTCAGACAAGCTGGGTCAGGTCACGGAGCAGGAACGTCAGCCAGGCCAGGTCGAATCACGGAGCAGGAGCGTCAGACAAGCCGGGTCAGGTCACTGAGCAGGAACGTCAGCCAGGCCGAGTCGAATCATGGAGCAGGAACCAGAAGGAGTAGTCAAACGGGCCAAGTTGGTACACAGGAACGCAGGAACACAGTAACACAGTAGCACTGGTACAGTAACACCACGAAAGGGCACCTGACAGTTGCCAGAGGCCCGGTATAAGAAGGCCATACTGGGCGGGCCAAACTAAGCTCAGCCAATGGGAGCGCAACACACAGAGAGTGACAGAAAAAAGCATGGGCACCATGATACCCAGGTCCGCACTAGGACAGGTGTCTGTGGAGTGGAGACCAAAACATGGAGGAAACAGAGCCCCATAGTCGGCACCAGAAAGTATAGTCAGACAAGCCGGTTCATACACGGAGCAGGTAGTCAGCCAGAGCCACAGGTTTGCACCAGACAGGATATCCACTGACGCAGTGGACAGAGCCCCAGGTAAACACCAGAGTAGGTAGTTAGACAAGCCAGGTCATACAGGGAGCGGGTAGTGAGCCAGAGCCACAGGTTTGCACCAGAAAGGATGTCTAAGCCAAATCGGAACACACAAGGAGAATGGTCAGACAGAGCCACAAGTCAACACCAGAATGGATGGACAGACAGGCCGGGTCATACATAGTTCAGGTAGTCATCCAGAGCCACAGGTCCGCACCAGATTGGATGTCCACTACACAATGGGAGCAGACAAAAGAGTAGTCAGACAGAGCCACAGGTCAGCACCTGAATGGATGGTCAAACTAGTGAGATCATACACAGATCCCAAGGGTCAGGACTGGTCTTTAAACCCCTCCTCAGTAAGTAGGTAGGAGGAGCAGGCTCAGAGGAAGGAAGTAGGTAGGAGGAGACTACAGGAAGCATGGCATAAAACAGAGGCCTGCTACACTCTGAAGCCTTGTGCCTGCAGATGACACATCTTGCTCTGATGTGTCCAACCGCTGCCATCTTCCTGTGTCATCCATGCAGCATGAAAGGCCGCTGAAACCAAGGTAAGCTGTGACACTATGCCAGCCAGTACTTCCTAATTTGCATAAATTGAGAAATATATAAAGCTGAATATCTCAAGCAACCATCCTCCTATATTATAATTCGCTAGGAAGTTTGTCAGAAGCCGTCATGCGCAGTAGAGATGGCTGCACACGCTGCAGTCATGCGCAGTAGAAACTGCCCGTGCTGCTGCTGATATGGAGCGGGCGCTCCAAATTCAGACCGGAGTCTTCTCTGCGCACCTGAAGCTCCGTATCAGCCACGGCGTGTTCAGGCAGTCAGTACTGGACATGACTGCAGTGCCACCAGTGTTGGTCCATGTATACGGGCTTTAAAACTAGTTTCAAATAAAGCTTTATTTCCAGTTTCATTCTCTTTAAAATTAACTAAATCAGTCTTTAGATGAGAGTTCCACTTTAAAGATGTGTCAACGTTAACAGCTCTTAGTTTCTATGTGTTATAATCTGGCAGTAATTCAGCAGGATATTCTCCCACTCAGGGGGCCATTGCAAAAGGTCCTGGCATTGTATTTGAGCTACTTCTCCATTTACTTCCTTCAGCCCCAGAAACCAGATAGATCCAATGAATTGGTCATAAACTAAAACCCCTTGTCTCACATATTGTGTACATAACAGAGCAAGAGCATGTGCTTAAAGATAAGTCAATAGTGTTCCGTATTCTAACACAGGCTGCTGCAACCAGAGGGAATACAGGGGGTGATTTATAAAAAGTGTTCTAGTTCGTTTTTGCGAATGGATCCTTAAAATGTCCATATTATGAATGTTGGTATTTATTAAGTATTCTAGGTACATTTAGAAGTGTGGTGAACTTAAAAATAAGAATAGGTCAGATGTGGCCTTAAATATTTGGTGAAAATTCTGTTGCTAAATTATCACAAATAGCGACATTTCTAAATAAATTAGCTGCGTCACTTTTTACAAACGTCTTTACGCCATTTCAGGAAAAAAAGTACTATATGGCATTAAAAGCACCTAAACTGTCATTAAGACAATTATAAATACCGATGACTGAACTCCACTTTTATAAATCTCCCCCATAAATTCTATAAGGATGATCTGCAAAGTGAATATATAGCCATATATACACATATGTATACATTCTGGCTGGAAACAAAATTGCTCCCCCAAGCTGATTAGAAACAGCACATTCTATTAATGAGATAGTAATGGTTAGATATTATTGCCTCTTTGTAAAAGCGCATAATGTTCTCATTGTCATTTTTTTTAATCAAAAGTGCCCCCCTCCCCTTTTTCATAGGTAATGCTACCTCCCCTCAGATCTGAAATCTGGTCGCTTGACCTGACAGATTGCAAAGAGGTCCAATTTCCTTTCTGTTAGTATAAGGAAAACCCTGTCCCCATAGACAAAGGAGGGCAGGCTTTTACTTATACTGATAGAAGATTGTCCCTCATTGTGATCCATCAGGACAGCCTTGCTGCTCTGATGGGAGGTTTTGTGACGTGGAAAAGGGGCGGGAGAGGGAAACTTAATTAAAATAAAACGAAAATGTGAATGTTATGAGGATTTGGAAAGGTATGTTTCATTATCAAAATGTATATTGAAGAATAAGGCTTGAAGTAATATCTAACCATTATTATCTTTTTAAGGTATGGACATTTTTGCATAAACATATTTTGCAATATGCTCTCTCACAAAACCGCAAGTTGAATCTTAGCATTCATCTTGTTTTCAGATACAGAAGTCCTGCTTGTACCTTGCACAAACTGATTGTTTGTATTCTATGTCCTCTCTGCCAACTATGTCCTGTTCTAAACAATCTGCCATGTGGCAGCTTGAAATACCCCGGGACTGTGAATTGAATTTATGTAACTTAATGTATACAGTGTTAAAAGTTAATTCACCAAGGTAGCAGCAAAAACAATAAGGGAATACGTGTGTCAGCATTAATGCAAACCCTGGGAATGAGTCTATGCCCGCAAGTGCTTACAAACTGAACTATTTTTCCATCTAGAGATTCGAGTTATTACTATTTTTTGATAAAGAGATTTATTTATATGAGAATGTCAGATTTTATATATGCATTAAATAATAAAAATCTGGATTCATGTTCAAAGAATCTTATTGATACAACAACCATTAAAGGAATAGTAACTTTTGTAATATTAAACCTCCATTTACCTTACTCTCTGGGTAGAAAATCCTAATGGCCGCTGAGTAGCCATTAATGAGGACTGTCTGACCAAAATAAATATTTCATTAATAGTGGATATCCTGCCCAAGGAGACCAGCATCATTCATTTACAGCATTCCAGAAAGTACCAAACTCCTCTACTGTAGTTTGCTTAGGAAGTCCTCATTGAGAGGTAAATGGGATATCTGAATCCTGAACTAAGAATCATGCTCATTAGTGTTGAGCGAGCATGCTCGGCCGATGCTCGGATCGGCTCGAGCATCGCTGTGCTCGGCACATGGCGGTACTCGTACGAGTACCGCATGTGCTCGCTCGCCATGTTCGGGTCTCCTCCCCGCAAGTTTTGCGGCTGCTGCGCAGCCAATAAACGTGCAGGGAGGCTCTGACATCAGTGTAATGCCAGCAGCCATGTTGGCTGCTGGCATTACACTGATTGGTTGGCCAGAACCCGTGGTCGGGTGCTGTATAGCACCTGACCAGAGAGTTCGGCTCAGTCTTAGCCAGGGAGAGATGAGGATAGGAAGGGAAAGTCAGTGCAGGGAGAAAAAAAGCAAATTTGTGAAAAAAAAAGAACCAAAAGTCCTTTTTAGGACTACTGTGTGTGGGGGCAGCAGGTTATTTTGTGTGGGGGGAAAAAAACAAAAAAAAAAAATTTTCATATATTCTGTTTAGTGTGCAAAGTTGCAGATTAGAGCACATTCTGTTTAGTGTGCAAAGTTACAGATTAGAGCACATTCTGTTTAGTGTGCAAAGTTGCAGATTAGAGCACATTCTGTTAAGTCTTCAAACTAAAATATCAAAGTCACATATTCCATTCAGTGTGCGTCGCCGCAGTTTAGCAGCACATTCTGTGTACTGTGCAGAGTTGCAGAATAGGAAGAAATACTGTTAAGTCTTCAAACTAAAATATCAAAGTCACATATTCCATTCAGTGTGCTTCGCCGCAGTTTAGCAGCACATTCTGTTTACTGTGCAGAGTTGCAGAATAGGAAGAAATACTGTTAAGTCTTCAAACTAAAATATCAAAGTCACATATTCCATTCAGTGTGCTTCGCCGCAGTTTAGCAGCACATTCTGTGTACTGTGCAGAGTTGCAGAATAGGAAAAATTACTGTTAAGTCTTCAAACTCAAATATCAAAGTCACATATTCCATTCAGTGTGCTTCGCCGCAGTTTAGCAGCATATTCTGTGTACTCTGCACAGTTGCAGAATAGGAAGAAATACTGTTAAGTCTTCAAAGTAAAATATCAAAGTCACATATTCCATTCAGTGTGCTTCGCCGCAGTTTAGCAGCCTATTCTGTGTACTCTGCACAGTTGCAGAATAGGAAGAAATACTGTTAAGTCTTCAAAGTAAAATATCAAAGTCAAATATATTAAATTCAGTGTGCTTCGCCGCAGTTTAGCAGCCTATTCTGTGTACTCTGCACAGTTGCAGAATAGGAAGAAATACTGTTAAGTCTTCAAAGTAAAATATCAAAGTCACATATTCCATTCAGTGTGCTTCGCCGCAGTTTAGCAGCCTATTCTGTGTACTCTGCACAGTTGCAGAATAGGAAGAAATACTGTTAAGTCTTCAAAGTAAAATATCAAAGTCAAATATATTAAATTCAGTGTGCTTCGCCGCAGTTTAGCAGCCTATTCTGTGTACTCTGCACAGTTGCAGAATAGGAAGAAATACTGTTAAGTCTTCAAAGTAAAATATCAAAGTCAAATATATTAAATTCAGTGTGCTTCGCCGCAGTTTAGCAGCCTATTCTGTGTACTCTGCACAGTTGCAGAATAGGAAGAAATACTGTTAAGTCTTCAAAGTAAAATATCAAAGTCACATATTCCATTCAGTGTGCTTCGCCGCAGTTTAGCAGCCTATTCTGTGTACTCTGCACAGTTGCAGAATAGGAAGAAATACTGTTAAGTCTTCAAACTACAATATCAAAGTCACATATTCCATTCAGTGTGCTTCGCCGCAGTTTAGCAGCACATTCTGTGTACTGTGCAGAGTTGCAGAATAGGAAGAAATACTGTTAAGTCTTCAAACTCAAATATCAAAGTCACATATTCCATTCAGTGTGCTTCGTCGCAGTTTAGCAGCCTATTCTGTGTACTCTGCACAGTTGCAGAATAGGAAGAAATACTGTTAAGTCTTTAAAGTAAAATATCAAAGTCACATATTCCATTCAGTGTGCTTCGCCGCAGTTTAGCAGCCTATTCTGTGTACTCTGCACAGTTGCAGAATAGGAAGAAATACTGTTAAGTCTTCAAAGTAAAATATCAAAGTCAAATATATTAAATTCAGTGTGCTTCGCCGCAGTTTAGCAGCCTATTCTGTGTACTCTGCACAGTTGCAGAATAGGAAGAAATACTGTTAAGTCTTCAAAGTAAAATATCAAAGTCACATATTCCATTCAGTGTGCTTCGCCGCAGTTTAGCAGCCTATTCTGTGTTCTCTGCACAGTTGCAGAATAGGAAGAAATACTGTTAAGTCTTCAAAGTAAAATATCAAAGTCAAATATATTAAATTCAGTGTGCTTCGCCGCAGTTTAGCAGCCTATTCTGTGTACTCTGCACAGTTGCAGAATAGGAAGAAATACTGTTAAGTCTTCAAAGTAAAATATCAAAGTCAAATATATTAAATTCAGTGTGCTTCGCCGCAGTTTAGCAGCCTATTCTGTGTACTCTGCACAGTTGCAGAATAGGAAGAAATACTGTTAAGTCTTCAAAGTAAAATATCAAAGTCACATATTCCATTCAGTGTGCTTCGCCGCAGTTTAGCAGCCTATTCTGTGTACTCTGCACAGTTGCAGAATAGGAAGAAATACTGTTAAGTCTTCAAACTACAATATCAAAGTCACATATTCCATTCAGTGTGCTTCGCCGCAGTTTAGCAGCACATTCTGTGTACTGTGCAGAGTTGCAGAATAGGAAGAAATACTGTTAAGTCTTCAAACTAAAATATCAAAGTCACATATTCCATTCAGTGTGCTTCGCCGCAGTTTAGCAGCACATTCTGTTTACTGTGCAGAGTTGCAGAATAGGAAGAAATACTGTTAAGTCTTCAAACTCAAATATCAAAGTCACATATTCCATTCAGTGTGCTTCGTCGCAGTTTAGCAGCCTATTCTGTGTACTCTGCACAGTTGCAGAATAGGAAGAAATACTGTTAAGTCTTTAAAGTAAAATATCAAAGTCACATATTCCATTCAGTGTGCTTCGCCGCAGTTTAGCAGCCTATTCTGTGTACTCTGCACAGTTGCAGAATAGGAAGAAATACTGTTAAGTCTTCAAAGTAAAATATCAAAGTCAAATATATTAAATTCAGTGTGCTTCGCCGCAGTTTAGCAGCCTATTCTGTGTACTCTGCACAGTTGCAGAATAGGAAGAAATACTGTTAAGTCTTCAAAGTAAAATATCAAAGTCACATATTCCATTCAGTGTGCGTCACCGCAGTTTAGCAGCCTATTCTGTGTACTCTGCACAGTTGCAGAATAGGAAGAAATACTGTTAAGTCTTCAAAGTAAAATATCAAAGTCACATATTCCATTCAGTGTGCTTCGCCGCAGTTTAGCAGCCTATTCTGTGTACTCTGCACAGTTGCAGAATAGGAAGAAATACTGTTAAGTCTTCAAAGTAAAATATCAAAGTCACATATTCCATTCAGTGTGCTTCGCCGCAGTTTAGCAGCCTATTCTGTGTACTCTGCACAGTTGCAGAATAGGAAGAAATACTGTTAAGTCTTCAAACTACAATATCAAAGTCACATATTCCATTCAGTGTGCTTCGCCGCAGTTTAGCAGCACATTCTGTGTACTGTGCAGAGTTGCAGAATAGGAAGAAATACTGTTAAGTCTTCAAACTCAAATATCAAAGTCACATATTCCATTCAGTGTGCTTCGCCGCAGTTTAGCAGCCTATTCTGTGTACTCTGCACAGTTGCAGAATAGGAAGAAATACTGTTAAGTCTTCAAAGTAAAATATCAAAGTCAAATATATTAAATTCAGTGTGCTTCGCCGCAGTTTAGCAGCCTATTCTGTGTACTCTGCACAGTTGCAGAATAGGAAGAAATACTGTTAAGTCTTCAAAGTAAAATATCAAAGTCACATATTCCGTGTAAGATGAAGAAGGCGGGTAAAAAGGGACGGGGAAGTGGACGTGATCCTGATAGTTCAGGGCGCGGGTCAGGACGCGGAGAAACTGTGCCTGGTGCCAGAGCACAAGAAAGAAAGACATCCACCATACCTAGCTTCATGTCTAATTTTACAGGGCGTCGCAGGACATCACTCTCGCGGTCCGACCACTGCGAACAGGTGGTCGGTTGGATGTCAGCTGATACTGCTTCCAGTCGGTTAAGCACCACCCTGTCTTCCACCAAGTCCACTCTCAGTAGCCAAGAGTCTGGTCAACATAATCCTCACTCTGATCATCCTTCCTCCCACCATAGACGGTCTGGTCAAAGAAGTGATCCCACACTGGGATATAGTGAGGAGCTCGTCTCATCACCAATCCTTCATTTGACCCTCTCTCCAAGCACGCTTGCAGAGGAACATGACATCTTATGCCCTGATTCACAACCTCTAGAGGGTACCCAATCACAAGAAGATGACAGATGTGAACGGCATTTAAGGTCAAAGGAAGTAGTGGATGATGATGATGATGATGAGACACAGTTGCCATTAAATCAACCACTATTACTGTCTCAAGACCTTGTTGAGGAGGATGTTATACAGTTGTCAATGACTGCGTATGTGGTGGGATCAAGACATGAGGAGGATGATCAGAGTGAGGAAGTGGAGGAGGACTTGGTGGACGATGAGGTGACTGACCCCACCTGGGAAGGTGGAGAGCCGAGCGATGACAGCAGTCCTGAGGGTGAGCCATCTGCAGCACCGCAACAGGCTGGAAGAGGCAGTGGTGTGGCTACAGAAAGAAGGCGGACCGCACCAAACCGGCCCGCAAATGTTCCACGGAGCACCCCCTTGCGTAAATCACCCTTGCCAAGGGGTAGGTGTTCCGCGGTATGGCGTTTTTTTAAGGAAAGTGCGGACGACAAAAGAATTGTAGTTTGCAACCTGTGCCACACCAGAATGAGCCGAGGCATGAACACTAGAAACCTCACCACCACCAGCATGATCCGACACATGGCATCCAAGCACCGTAATAAGTGGGAGGAACGCCTGGATCGCCCATCTGTGTCTGCAGGCCACACCACTGCCTCCTCTTCCCCTGTTTTCGGTGCCGGCCAATCGCCTGTCGAAGGCGCAGGCCCGCATACCTCCCGCCCTGCACCTGTACCATCTGAAGCACCATCAGCGACCACATCCACTTCCCTGTCCCAGCACAGCGTCCAAATGTCGTTACCCCAGGCATTTGAGCGCAAGCGAAAATACCCAGCCACCCACCCACAGGCCATAGCACTAACCTCACACCTTTCCAAATTACTGGCCATCGAAATGCTGCCATTTAGGCTTGTGGAGACTGAGTCCTTCCGCAGCCTGATGGCAGCAGCTGTCCCTCGGTACGCGGTCCCCAGCCGCCACTACTTTTCCCGGTGTGCCATCCCCGCATTACACCACCATGTGTCCCGTAACATCACCCGTGCCCTGACCAACGCAGTTACTGGGAAAGTCCACTTAACGACTGACACATGGACAAGTGCTTGTGGCCAGGGACTCTACATTTCCCTGACGGCACACTGGGTGAATGTCGTGGAGGCTGGGAGCGACTCGGACCCTGGGATGGCACGGGTGCTACCCACGCCGAGGATTGCGGGCCCTACCTCCATCAGGGTTTCCGCCAGCACCTACGTTATTGGCTCCTCCTCCTCCGTTTCCACCTCCGAATTCTCTACACGCAGCGCCACTCCCCCATCAGCCTGTAGCTGGAAGCAGTGTAGCACTGCAGTGGGGAAGCGTCAACAGGCCGTGCTGAAGCTGATCTGCCTTGGGGACAAACAGCACACAGCCTCAGAGCTGTTGCAGGGGATTAGTCACCAGACCGAGCAGTGGCTCTCGCCACTCAACCTGCAACCAGGCATGGTTGTGTGTGATAATGGGCGTAACTTGGTGGCGGCTTTGGAGCTCGGCAAGCTCACACACGTACCATGCCTAGCGCATGTATTTAATTTAGTGGTTCAGCGATTTCTAAAAACCTACCCCAATGTGCATGATCTCTTGACCAAGGTGCGCCGCGTGTGTGCACATTTCCGTAAGTCATCTACAGCTTCGGCCGGCCTGTTGAAGCTGCAGCAGCGCTTACAATTGCCAGCTCACCGGCTGCTGTGTGACGTGAGCACGCGCTGGAACTCCACCTTCCACATGTTGGCCCGGCTTTGTGAGCAGCAGAGGGCAGTAGTGGAGTACCAGCTGTTACACGGTCGTCGCCTCTCCGTTCAACTTCCTGTAATCAGAAGTGAGGAGTGGGAATGGATGTCAGACCTCTGTGAGGTTTTACGCAATTTTGAGGAATCGACACAGATGGTGAGCGGCGATAACGCTATTATCAGTGTAACCATCCCACTTCTGTGTCTACTGAAACGCTCGCTGCTCACAATTAAAACTGACGCTTTGCATGTGGAAGAGGTGGAAATGCGGGAGGAAGAGCTTACACAAGGTGATAGCCAGAGCACCCTCACTTCGTCTTCTCAGCGACAATTGGAGGAGGCGGAGGAGGAGGAGGAGGAGGAGGAAGACACGGTTGCCTCCGCTACAGAGGGTTGCCATGGAACTTTAGTTCCATCTCTTCAGCGTGGGTGGGCAGAAGAGGAGGAAGAGGATGAGGAGATTGAGAGTCATCCTCCTGGTGAGGACAGCGAAATCTTGACTGTTGGTACTCTGGCACACATGGCTGACTTTATGTTAGGCTGCCTTTCCCGTGACCCACGCGTTATACGCATTTTAGACAACACGGATTACTGGGTGTTCACCCTTCTGGACCCCCGCTACAAAGAGAATTTCTCATCTCTCATTCCTCCGGTGGAGAGGACAAGCAAAATGGTGCAATACCAGAAGGTTCTTGTTGAAAAATTGCTCCAAAATTTTCCATCTGACAACGCTGGCGGCAGAGTACGTGCTACCTTGGCCAACCGAGAAGGGGAGAAAAGGGGAGCACACAGCAGTTCCGACAAAGGCAGGGCAACACTCTCCAAGGCGTGGGACACCTTCATGACACCCCGCCAGCACCCTCACCCTGATGCGCAGCCTAGTGTCACAAGGAGGGAAAAGTTTTGGAAGATGGTGAAGGAGTACGTAGCAGACCGTGTCAGCATCCTCAATGATCCCTCTGTGCCTTACAACTACTGGGTGTCCAAGGTGGACACGTGGTATGAACTGGCACTCTACGCCTTGGAGGTGCTGGCCTGCCCTGCCGCCAGCGTTCTGTCTGAGCGGGTATTTAGTGCTGCTGGTGGCATCATAACAGATAAGCGTATCCGCCTTCCACCGACAATGCTGATAGGTTGACACTTATAAAAATGAACAAGGCCTGGATTTCCCCTGACTTCTCCACTCCACTGGAGGAAAGCCCTGGGGGAACATAAACTCACTTTATATATGTTATTTACAATGATGGGAATACTCTGTATTCCCATTCACCCCTTCCACCCAAAAAACGGGTATATGGTTGACTCTTAATCTTCTCATCCTCCTCCTCCTCTTCCATATGCCCTGTGCTATAATTTTTATATAGGGCCAGCTCACCAGCGGGCCCTGTGATATAATTTTTATATAGGGCCAGCTCACCAGCGGGCCCTGTTTGACAATTTTTATATAGGTCAGCTCACCAGCGGGCCTTCTCATATAATGTTTTATTGGGTCAGCTCTCTAGCGGGCCCTCTCATATAATGTTTTATAGCGTCAGCTCACTAGCGGGCCTTCGCATATAATGTTTAGGATGGTCAGCTCCGCAGCAGACCCTCACCCATAATGTTTCAGATGGTCGGCTCAGCGCACGTTTCCCTCTTAATCATGGCCCCAGTTCAGAAAAATCGAGGAAATTTTTGGGAGAATTTGCCTTTGCGCACGTTTCCCTCTTAATCATGGCCTCAGTTCAGAAAAATCTAGGAAATTTTTGGGAGAATTTGCCTCTGCGCACGTTTCCCTCTTAATCATGGCCTCACTTCAGAAAAACCGATGAAATTTTTTGCAGAATTTGCAGATGATATACAAGTAAATATACAGCAAATACTGTTTGGTAACAATTTTTCGCCTAAAGTCGTTTTTATTTTCCTTTTTGTGTGTTTTACGGTCAGTCTGTAAAAATGGCGTACTACGGGCGAAAGATCGTTCCCAGCAGCGATGTTGGAGTCCAAGATGCATCCAGACATCCTCCCTATGCTGTCCCTGAACCATTTCTGTGGTGTTTCCATCATTTTCTGCCCTTTTCCTATGGACCAGGCACCCTCCCCTCATCAGAGCAGGGGGTGCCTGGTGTAATGCTCGAGTCCTCCCATTGACTTCAATGGGGCTCGGGTGCTCGGCCGAGCACTCGAGCCTCCGGGGGCGCTCGGTCAGAGCACCCGAACACCCGAGCATTGGGGTGCTCGCTCATCACTAATGCTCATCTCAATGGACATAATGTCCAATACTAATTAACCCTTAACATGCTGTAAGAGTGCCAATGCCCAGCACATTTGAAGCGATGCAATGGGCAGCGAAAGGGTTAATTAAAGATTAATTTAATAGAACCAATCTATGCATAATATAATCACATGTATAGTGCCCATTATGATTGTCTTTCCATATTAAGGTAGGTAGGGGTTCGTTTTATTAATTATGATTTTTTGGAGTTCCTTTAAGGCTAATTCAATATACAGTAACAATAAGGTTTATTTGCAACTAACAACTTCTGATAACTATGAAGTGTTTGCCTACCATTCTATTGCAAAGCCTAGCTGAATATCATTGTAACATATTTGGGTAAAGTTCAAACTGCTCTGAGCAGCTTGTCATGTATCAAATGGTTTCTAGCAGCATGAACTTTAGTGAATGTGACAATACACGTCATAACAAATGAATAATCTAACCTAGTCTCTACATACTGGCATTTATTTATTCCCTCTTACCTTGCAGGTGTTTTCAAACATTTTATATTTACTGGAGACTGTAAGCTCTTGCAAGCAGGGCCCTCTTTCCTCTTGTATTTGTCTATACATGTATGTCATATTGGCCCATATTTATAACATATTTATAAAGGAAACGAGTTATTCTTGGATAAATCAACTGCACCATAGAGGACAAATCAAAATTCTTAAATTCCCATGCACGTGAACAGAGGTTTATTAACCCCCTGAATGCCAGAAAGGTCTCCAATGCATTGCGTCTCTAGCATTCAAGGGGTTAAAAGCTCAATTTAATTCAATATGATTTTTATAACTCCTCTATGTTGTGGTTGGTCTATTCCAGAATATCTCCAGTTTGCCTTCATAAATATGAGCCTTTGGGCAACAAACCAAATGCACTATAGAGCCAAATAAAAATTCCCCAAATTTTGCTTTACTTGTATGGGACTTTAACCCCTTGTACATAGGAGGAGGGTAATGAAGACCAGGGAAACGTATCCTCCCCAACAGAAATTGCCACCATTGCAGACAAATTGCTTTGCAACTCTAGAGTCCAATCTAGCATTCTAGGAGTTAAACTTTTGAGTGTCAGACTGATATGTAATACATTTGTGAGCAATGCGTTGTGTACTCCTCTGCCCATTTAATTGAATAACTGACTTTGGAGCTGTATCTTTTTCTGATCACCGAAGACTATCATGTCATTTTTTAACTCTCTTCAAGTTTTCCATCCCTTCTTTTTTCCTACAAAATAACTAATATAGAAATGAGAAATATAACTTCTGAAATAGTAATTTTCTGTAAATATCGGGTGCTCATTTTTCAAAGTGACTATTTTGTAAGATGTTATTTTTCACATATTTTATTTGGAAAAGTAGATTGTTTTGCTAAACAAAATTGTGGCTGAAGATTTTCATCACATAAACCTCTCTAGCCATCTGGACTTTTCAAAGATGCTCAATCAATGAATATAGACTATTTGTCAAACAATGTCAAACATTCTAACTATATTATTTATATTTCCTTTGGGCATGTTTGTTTTTTTTATTTTACATTTTGTGCCAAAAAAGTATCTGACTGACTGTCTGACTACAATGTACACTATACGGTTGAGAAATAAAATAAAAACAAATTAAAAAACAACTTTGTTGCACCAGTTTCCCATGCTTTGAAAGAGCTTTGCTTCTTTAAAGGAATAGTAATTTTTCACAAAAAAAGCAGCTCAGATTAATCTTCAAAGTATTTGGGCCTTGGAGAGTGTTATTTCAATACTGTCAGAGTTGTAGTTGAAGAGTAATTGAATGATAAATTACCCCCCTCCCACCCCTTTTACTGATATAATACTGCTCACCTCAGAGCAGCCAGATTGTCAGGATGGATGGCAGCAAGGGACAATCTTCAGTGAGCATAAGGAAAAACTGGAGAAACCTGTCAAGGGGGGCAGGGTTTTCCTTATGCTCACAGTAAGAAGATTGTCCCTTGCTGAGATCTGTCTCGTCACGGGACCAGATTCCACATCTAAAGGGAGGCGGCTTACACTAGCTAAAAGGGGCGGGAGGGGGATACTTTTAGACATCCACACACAAATATGAAAATAGAAATACAACAGAGACTGACGTGTACCACAGACTTTGTGGTTTATTTTATTATGTGCCCATGTGGGCTTTACTATGTTTGAAAAACTTCCACTACTTTTAGAGAGAGAATGGCCAATCATACTGTAGGTCAAGTATTAGATCTACACTTATAAAAGGACACTCAGACAAGCCAGTGGCCAGGCATTGGCTGGAGAAAGGCCATAGCTTATCGTAAATTAAGGCCATGTTGATTGAACAAGTTACCCCTCTGAGTAGAGGTGGTGACAGAAACAAAGTATTACTGCAAAGAGAACTGTATTGGATATTTCATTTGGATACAACTTCTCCAAAAGTACTTAATGAATGTGTGTCTATGACCTGCTTTATGTAACTTGATCAGACAATACAAGATGGCATTGGGATCTACCTAATTGGGTTAAGATTGAGATAGGAACTATGTTTTGGCTAACACAATTCGTGAAACAGCTATATATAGTACTGAAATTTGCTGTCACATCTATCTTTCTCTTACTCAGTATAGCCAGGAGCATACCCTCTGTGTTACCTATTTGACAGGATGTATGGCCACACATTACTACTGACATAGTACCTGCGTTGTCAGATTCTTTGTTCAGCATAAGTCTGTCTGTGACGAAATGGTTGTCACCCAGAGAAAGAAATGTGTCTGTTTTCAGTGATTGCCATTGTCTTAACGTGTTCCCATTCTTGAAACCTTAATGTCCCCTGTGTGTGCATGCATTAGAGAGGGTTGTCCAGTTACCAGCAGTGAATGGGTTAGTTAGTGTGTAGGATGGACAGAGGAATGGTGCCATTCAGTCTAGCTAAACCCAGAGATTGTGTTATGAGATAACCAGTGTTGGTTAGATGGAGGGGGGATGTGCATCTTCCCCCCTCACATTAGGCTAAGCAGAGAGAGACCTGGTAGATGGGAACTATGACAACACATCCTGTAGGGGGTGGGTAGAGAGAACCTGGGGGAGAGAAAGTGAGAGAGAGAGGGTAGTTGGAGAATGTAGGGCCAGGAGAAAGGGCCTCTCCATAATGGTGGGAGGCCTAGGGTCCCTGGGCATCCTAAAGCAGCACTGCAGAAACTGGGACTGGCGAGTGCCCTCACCAGAAGAGTTAGAGTGAGCGGGCACTGTAGTGCCAGGTCACCGTTTCAGTTGTGGGCTGTAAGTCAAGGAAGCTTCAGACACAGAGAGAGAGTACCCTGATGTTCCTACCACAAGGATCTTAGGATGTCTTCCCCAACTCCTCTGCCAGGACTAAAAGATACAAGGAACCTTCATGTGCTCCAGCAGCATGTGTAGTGGGCAGGATGCCTACTCTTGCCTCTAGTGGGACTATGAATAAGCTCCAGCATTAAGCTAAAGTGGACTGTGAGTATTATTTGTAACCCCTGGCAAGTTATGCAACTAAGAAGAGAACCGCAGAAGTGCTTAGTTTTTATGTTTTACCCCTGTTTGTTTGCCTGTAATTGTTGTCCTATGTTTTGTGCCGTGACCTCTCTAATAAATGCAATTTATTATCTTTTTGTCTGGCTGGATATAATCGCTTAACCCTCGGCCTACCAATAAGTAACCCCTGTACCCCCCCGTCACACTGTCTATAGTGGTTTTGGGTGGCAACTCAATGTGGCACTAATTAAGGTACCTTATGGAGCCATTGATGGACCCTGCATTCAGTTTTGACATGATCTCCGCATGTGTTGAGCTCTTTTTTGTCACTATAAAGCCTATTAGCCCAACTATACCACTCCATGTCTTGAAAACAATATGCTTGGAGAACCATGTCCTATACACCCAGCTCTACAGTATATCTGGGTTCATTATTCTTGAGGTGGCTATATTCCTGAAGGTCTCATTATACTTGAGAGCTCCATTCTTATAGAGCTACTGAGTCATCCTATCACTTTTTTCTCCCTTTCCATTTTATCCTACTTCATCTCTGCCATTACACTCTGTCTCTGTGTACCTCTGCAGGCTGTGCAATGCGAAGGCGTGCATTAACTTTAGATACTTGATTCCTTCTACAAACTTCCCACTGGTATATACAGCCATCGGGTGTGACCTAAGGTTTGGGTGTTCCATAACTACCTTGAACTACTGTGAATCATCTTCTTGTGGCTATCATCTATTTGATCAGTCAATCAGCCTCATAGACTGTTCACTGTAGAATTCCCCGATTGATTGATTTGTACCGTTTGATGTTCATATCTTAAATAAGATTGAACACTACCGGTCATGATCTGTGAGGGAAACCCTTTCTTTGCCCTATTGCGGAGCACTATGGGCTGATCACTCTTAGAAATCCTTTTCTTGTAATAACTTCAGTACCACATCTACTTTATAGAGAAATTTATTATTCAAATTAAACTGTGGTCTCATTCAGGAACAGAGTCCTCAGTTTATCACAACTTGCAACACTGTATATCCAATGAAGACTTGGAATCAGGAATACAATATATAGGAGGTCATAGATAATCTTATATACTTTTCTCCTAGACAAAGGATTGCATGTTAGGCACACCTATCTACACATCTGGTCATATATGGACTTGTATACATTAAAAAGAGCAATTCCTTTTTTGGAAACATTTCAATAGCATGAGCTCACTGTCAGAGACATTGCCATGATGGGGAGGAAATGGTTAATTTTTCTTTTAAACCAAATTCTCTGAAACTCTGTTTTAAGATGTGTGTAAATGATCTCATGTTAAAACAATGGCCCTTTGATTCAAGGTAGGGTGTGAAAATAACTGAATGTCAATTAAGGAAATATACGATTAGGTGCCAGACAACCACAGTCTCAAGCAGTGTTATTATCTTATGAGAAAATCTCAAAGTCTAAAACAGAGTGATACTCCCCTATGAGAACATCTGAGCGGATGGCATATTTATATGACGTTTAATGACCTCTTACATACATCATTGATGACATAAAAATTGATTATATGTAAAATTTTAATGTGGATTAAGGGTGCCATCTACAGTTTATATAGCATCATTACTAGGGATTACTCACATTCCTAGTTAAATTAGGGATTAGGAACATCCAATCAGATATTACTGATGATGCCACTGTATAATGAGATGGATCTTTATCCAATCAGAGTAGGTTGGGAGGAGTTCCGATAAGAAAATCCTTTACTTTAAAAAGTAAGGTTTTGGGAGGTCTTGGTCCTCTTGGTTTCTGGCTCTTCAATTCCTGTTCTGGAAGTGTACCTCGCTGAGAGATACAAAGAAACACTTAGTGGACTGGTAACTATATATATCTTTCCTTATTTAAATTCTGCAAAATTCAGAATCAAATATATATTTCTTCTGTATTTTAAGAAACTTAATTTTCTTATAATTTATCTTAATTGGAGTGGCCAGCCATTTGGGATCAATTATAATAAGCTATATTAGCTCTAGAAATTCTGAAATTAAGCAGAATTCATTAATTTACTGGTAAATTGTTATATTTTTCCAGATAAGTGTAATATAGTTACATAGCTTGGTTTATATATTAGTTAATATAAATTCTGTTATTTCTAGAATATTGTGTTTCTAGAAAGGTTACATAGCTAATATTGATCTGGGGAATTCTTTTAATTCATTTATTAACCCTTTAACCGCTAATTGTCTATTTATTTGTGGTGTTTCTTTGGATTTCTTTGTGTGTGTACTAGGCCTAACTTTTGTAAAGTGAAAGTTTCCTTTAAACTTTCACTAGACAAAAGAAGCTGCTGTCTTGGGTGGGGCACCCTATCTTAATAAGTGGATTAACCCTTGAAGTACCCTATAGGTTTTATATAATATTGCTATAGTCATATTTGTGATATATGTTGCACGAGGTTTAATATACTGTCTAGACATATATTATTGAATTGATTCTAAGTATTTTCTGGTATAATCTGTTACTGACTATATTAAATGAAATTTATATGTTTTATTCAGAAGGTATGCAATATTTGTAATCGGTAGATAATTAAATTATAGTGGTTTAAATCTGGGATTCTATTCCAGTTAGTCTCTAAATTTGATTATTATATATGGTACAAGGAAAACTGTCAGAGGACCTGGCTTAATATTAAAGCAAATTTACCTGACCACCTACCTTAAACCTCAATTAGCATAGTTTATACAGTTTCTGGGGCACGGGTATTAATATACACTGCTGCCAACTGTATTTTATTAATTGTAAGGATTAATTATCCTTTTCTATGCTGCTGAGTGCAATTAGTGTTATTTAATACTTCTGAATATACCTATGTGTGGGTAACCCTTTAATTGCTGGTAATCCTCATGGTGATAATTGTGGTTTGAGTTACTATATATCTACTCTAATTGCTGATCACTCCTTTATATCATTGTTGTTTACACTTTATAGTATATTTCACTTAAATTATATATATTTTTGCACAAATATGCGGGATTGATTATTTCAATCAATTCTTTACTGTGAAGTAACGTGTCAATACCTAATATAGTGTCAAGTCTCAAAATTATTTAATATTGTCATTTATCTATTTATGTGAAGCTATTCAGCCTCATTGGTTCTCTTGTTTTAACCCCTTGGATACCTTCAACATAATAGGTTCGACATTACTTTTCACTATTACACATTGAAATATTCCAACAAAGGTGCATTGCATCCATTTTGTATAACTGCAGACATAATGTATAATACCATTTATCAATTCCCCCACTTTAATGCATAAATATGTATCACTGTTATACTTGACATTTAACAAAGTATACATATCTTGTGAAGAATGAAGTAATCTTTGCAGCTTAGATGACACACCTGAATTTCACATCTAAAATAAATCTGCAATAGAAAACAAAAACAACTATGATTGACACTATGATGTTACATTAATACTGTAAGTACCATAAAACCAAACACTGAAAAATTATGAATGTTAAATAAAAAAAGTAAAGTTTAGTCCAGAGTCTATATGACATGAGATGTGCTTATAGTTCAGTTTTATGATCTATAACTGTAAATGTACCAGTTCACCTGAGTTACTGTTACAAATAGGTTTAAAATAATCATTCTCCTACAGTCAATTAGAATTTTTAATTTTCTTTTATCCATGGAATAGTTCATCAGCGGTATCAACTAAGTTTTTTCTTAGATGTAAAGTCCAAAAACAATATATATAGTCCATTTAGTCCCTGGAATCCTCCAAACACACAGGAAGCTTGTCAGTCATCTGAAAGAAACAAGTGCAGCATCATTTTATAACCAGATACCATCTTACATTTATCAATATACACTACACTTTTCCCTTTCTTCCTAACACATATCTCTGTGTCTGTGTACTACTGCATCCCCTATGTTATTTTTCTGCAGCATTAGGCCTGTCCCTCAATTTCCCCTTTGGTACTAAGGGAACCATGCTACTGGCAGAAAAGTGCAGAATCCTTGAAAGATTGGATTGCGGCCATTTGTTGTGTTCCACTGCCATTTTCACTGTATCAGACAGAGGAACTCCTTGAGAGAAGTGTAATCACATACGTCTTCCTGTCATAAGTTCAAACGTTGAGATCTGTGCCTTGGCATTGGGTTTAGACCAAATAGACATAAGTACTGGAGTCAAATAA
Source organism: Rhinophrynus dorsalis (assembly GCA_037306005.1). Taxonomy (NCBI): domain Eukaryota; kingdom Metazoa; phylum Chordata; class Amphibia; order Anura; family Rhinophrynidae; genus Rhinophrynus; species Rhinophrynus dorsalis. Next base: position 147,568,476 of record CM074718.1, read on the forward strand.
TCTACCCGGGTGTTACCATAGGAAACAAGTATTTAACAAGCCTGGACTATCCATTCATTCTCTTCACTACACCTACTTATTGTGTATGGTAGAGTACACTGAATCTTTGCTATATCTCTAAAAGATCACAAACATGTAATGATTTCTTCAATGATGTGAGGGCCATTATCACTCTCAATAACCCTTGGAAATTCCCAAACACACATTTCCAATGAGTGCTCTGGGGGTGGGAGTTTCTCAATCCTATATAATAATTTGCTAATGTATGTTTGTCAGAAGATGTCATGCGCAGTACAGATGGCTGCGCGCGCTGCAGTCATGCGCAGTACAGACTGCCCACGCCACTGCTGATAATGGAGCGGGGCGCTCCGACTTCAGACCATAGTCCTCTCTTCGCACCTTTGGTTATCAGCCGCGGCACGGGCAGTCTCTACTGTGCATGAATGCACCGTGGCCATTGCTGCCTGGCACTGTGGCCCGGGCAGTTCAACTAGTTAGTATATAATGGGGGTTGGAGATCTTGTTTGTTTGTCCTGATGAAAGTGCACATGGCTACACTGAAACGTTGACACACCACATTAAACACTGCTTTATTTGAACTTAACCCTGCTAGTGCTGGTTGATTTAATCCTTTTGGTATATATATATATATATATATATATATATATATACACGTGTAAAAGCCCACGTACACAGGCCAAGGTCTGGGTAATGTTAACCCTTTGAGTGCCGGAGGTACCCCTCTGGCACTCAAAGGGATAAGCGGCCGTTGCGTACTCCTCTGGCACTCAAAGGGTTAAGCAGCTGCTACCTCACTCGTCCACGTGATGCAGTCTTGAGTCGCCTCACTCACACGATTCAATCATGCGCAGTAGAGACTGCCCGAACGCTGGCAATCTCTACTGCGCATGACGGCTTCTGACAAACATTCTAACGAATTATTATATAGGATGTGTATATATATATATATATATATATATATATATACCACAACTATATTTCTATAATTAGAAAAGTGATAAGGAGATGTTGGAGTACGGAAACAATTTTAATGAACAGATACTATATTATAAAACAAACAGGTATACCTGAACATAATATTAAAACATTTGCTTTATATGATGTTAAAATAGCTGATTTCTCTTTCTGAGCAATATTATTTTATCACCTGTTGAAATAGCGGGCAAAGTTCTTTTCTTTCCAACTTCGTACAGTCTCCGCTGTGTAGGTCAATCCCCATACTGATGCTGGCAGATGTATGTGTCAAATCCCCTAACAAAATAGCGGACAGGGTTCTTTTCCTCCCAACTCTGTGAAATGGTCTGTAGATACATTTTCAAGTAGTTTATTTTTTATGATCATTCACTCTTTGTTCACTGTAGGATAGTAGCTGCCCTTTTGTTATTTTCATTTTCCCTTCTTTAAACTGTTTGGTAACTAAAAGAGCACCAATTTTTCACTCTAATTTTTGCTAAAGTATTTCTATGTAAGTCCCACAGGTGCTGCCCCTCTTTTTAAACCTTCAGATATATAGATAAATAGATAGTGTCAGATACCTGAAATCACTGGGAATATCAGATGTTCGGCGGGGCCCAGAGTACAGTCTGTGGGAGCGCTCACTCACCACACTCCCCCTCTTGTGCTTCCATTGTTACTTGCTGTGTCCTTAGGGCCATCCACCGCCCAACGCAAGCTTTAACATTGGGTGCCGGGAGAGGTGTAGCTGAAGTCTTGCCATGATGCTGGTCTGTCTCCCTGGGTCCTAGGTAGGGGGATGGGTGTGGCCAAGCTATTATGCTTGGGGAGGCATGTCTAGATCTGACAATGCCTCTATATAAACCCAGGTGTTCCTCTGTTCAGGGCCCCATTGTATTATCCCTACCCTACATAGTACTTCTGTCTCTGACACCTGTTATTCATGACCAGTGCTGATTTTGTATGTTTGCCCACTGATAAAGAAATGATCAGTCTATAATTTTAATGGTAGGTTTATTTGAACAGTGAGACAGAATAACAACAACAAAATCCTGAAAAATGCATTTCAAAAAAGTTATAAATTGATTTGCATTTTACTGAGTGAAATAAGTATTTGAGCCCCTATCAATCAGCAGGATTTCTGGCTCCCAGGTGTCTTTTATACAGGTAACAAGCTTAGATTAGGAGCACTCTTAAAGGGAGTGCTTCTAATCTCAGCTTGTTACCTGTATAAAAGACACTTGTCCACACAAGCAATCAATCAATCAGATTCCAAACTCTCCACCATGGCCAAGACCAAAGAGCTGTCCAAGGATGTCAGGGACAAGATTGCAGAGGCAAGCATGCTGCCCTCTGGGACCATGCCAGACTGAGAAATTGGATGGACTACAGAGGGTGGAGAGGAGGCTATGGGTAAGTGTGGAGGGAGGGAAGCAGTATATCAATGGGATTTTATTTTTGTGACAGTGGAAAACAAGGGAGCGTTTTCTACATAGGCATTCTTGTTTTCCCTAAAAGATTGAGTATAATGTACACCTGCGTATTATACACAGATGAGTATTATACCCAAGATTTTACAGTAAATTAGTTGATATTAATAAAAGGTGTAATGTGTTCTATAAATTTGACGCCGTGAATGCTAAAGATGTCTCCATTACGTTGGTTTGTAAGGTCCTGGAGATGTCTCTAGCCTCCAAGGGGTTAAAATGGACTGTGAATCCACTTACAATTGATGTTTGACCCCTGGTATATTGAAATCATATTCTTGTGGACAGCTCTTAAGCACAAAGAGGAAGTATGGAAAATGAAATCATTTAAGCTGATAAAAGACTAACACAAACTGTATTAACATGAGTTATTTTCCCATTAACTTCATTTTCATTTCTTGCAGCAAATTAATCTCATAATTGAAAGTTATAAAACAATTATATTATGCCTATGATCAGCAATTAATTTTAATTTAAACAATCAAATGAAACAATGCTTTAGAGTTACTTATTTACAAAATATCATTGCTTGCCAAAGGGTTATACATCTCACTGCTCTTCAATATGTTATTCATTCCCCCTGGCATTCAAAGGATTAATGTTTCCAGTCTAAGAAAATGAGGAGCTATACTATAAATCAGCTTACAAAACATAATCCAAACCTCTAAATATTAGTAATGTTTAATTCATTATATAGTAATGTCTGACAATATTTTATACCATGCATTAAACTAATGACATGTACAGCACATTCTTTACATTTGCAAATACCACTGTTGCATACATTATACATAAAGAGTTGTATTCATGAAGTTAACCCCTGCAGGTCCAGAGGGGTTTAAGAGATACAGTTCTGGACCAAACCAACTTCAGTATAGATCTGAAATGAAAATTCTGCTAACACATTTTGATTTAAGTATTACTAATCCCTAAAGTAAAGTCCTATTAAAGATAAACATATTGCCCCCAGTGACATCTCTCAGACCTTTATGGTTTGAGAGATGAACGCTCCTAATGTTGCCCTCTGCCTCCCCCTTCCCCGAAGTCAGCTTTGTAGCTGACTGAAGGGAAATCCGGTCATAGATCATCAGGTGGCTCTGCAGCAGAGCCGCGATCGCGTTAATAAAAAAAAAAATCTTTCATTAAAACGCTCTTCTTTGCAATAACATGTAGAAGACCATTTCAGTGAAAGTTTTCTTTTTTAATAACGCGATCACAGCTGTGCTGCAGAGCCGCCTGTAAGTTGTACGACTTGCTTCCCTGCAGTCAGCTAGAACGCTGACTACAGGGAAGGGGGAGGGAGAGGGCAGCTTTAGGAGCGATTATCTCTAAAGGTCTGAGAGATGACACTGGGGGCAAAACATTTATTTTTAATAGGACTTTAATATAGGGATTAGTAAAACTTAAGTATTACTATCCCTTTAAATAAGTATTTTGACCAGTTGAATTCTAGAGAGCTTGCCAACTTATTCTAGCATTTACATGGTTAAAATCCCCATTTAAATCATTATGAAATGTAATTTCCCTTTTATAGCGCAGTTTGGTCCATAATTGAACCTCTTTGGCTTAATGAATAAGGCCCAAAATCTTTGCAAGTTACTACAGGGAATAACATCTGAGCACACAATTTACACAATCTGCCTTTTCCATTCACTTATCATTTAAAGGTTCATACAAGAAACCTATAATTCTATAATTCAGAATCTATTATAAACCCAGGATAATGCAAAAAAGTAAATGAATGAGTGGTATTGCAAATAAAAATAAATAAATAAAAAAAGGAAAATACTAGCTCAATCCAGGATTTCGTTTTAATATAAGATTACTTGAGCGCTACCTTTTTTGGAATGACATCAACAGCCTGACATATTCATGAGCCAGCCAATCACAGCTAACAATTCCTGATGTAGATCAATTGTACCAGTCCATGTAAAATTCTGCTAGAAGATGTCACACAATGACTTAAGTTACAGAGCACCAAGGCTTAATACAATGCTTTATACAAAGGTTAACCCTTTTAAAACCATATGGTTATACAACACATCCATCTTTGCAGATGATACTAAAATATGCAGAGTAATACATTTAGAACAGTATATTTGTTCTTTACAGACGGATTTACATAAATTGGAAGTGAAAGTGTAAAGTCATGCATTTGGGAAGAAAAAATCCTAATGCTACTTATGAACTTAATAGAATCATTTTAGGAGACTCGTTGTTATAGAAAGACCCGAGGATCTTTGTAAACTACAAACTTGGAAACAGTGACCAGTGTCAAATAGCAGTAGCAAAAGCAAAGTCCTGTCTTTAATAAAAAAGAGTATTGAAGCAAGAGTGAATAACATAATTTTGCCTTTGTACAAATCATTGGTAAGACCTCACCTTGAATATGCAGAGGAGTTTTAGGTACCAGTTATGAAAAAGGATATTCTAGAACGGGAGAGAGTACAGTGAAGAGCAAAAAACTTATTACTGGACTGAAGGACGACAGATGAAGAACGGCTGGACAAACTTGGCTTTTATACTCTAGAGAAAAGATGAGTAAGAGAGATCTTATCACAATGTACAAGTATATGAGAGGTCAGTACAAGGATCTCTCTGGTCAGTTATTCATTCTAAGGCCTGAGCAAATAACCAGGGGACAGCCCTTGAGATTAGAAGAAAGGTGGTTTAGACTTCAGCAGAGGAAGGTTTTTTTTTACAGTAAGGTCTGTTAAATTATGGAATTCCTTGCTCAAGGATGTGGTTAAGGCAGATGCAATGGACACTTTTAAGTGAAAATTAGATACATTTCTTTCAAAAGGGAACATACAGGGTTATGCTGTGTATTAGTAGGCAAAAACAGAAAGCTCTGCTAAAGACTAACTTATTTGGCAGCAAGAAAGCTATATAATTCTCATGTCTCTGGGTTATGAGGCAAAGGTTGAACCTGATAGACTTGTGCCTTTTTCAACCTAATTTGTTATGTTACATTGTGAAGCAATGCATTTCAGTCCCTCTGATCCTTAAAATGCCCCTGTCACCTTACCAGAAGTATAGTTAATTATACATTAAAGGGATAATGTGAAAAAAAATAACACACTAAAATAAAAAATGTATTTAGAACAAAATATGAAATACAAATCTGCACTAGCAGGTAATCAATAAAATACAATAGGTCTAACAAACAGGAACATAATTAGGTATTCATGAGAAAAAATCCCATCAATTATATCTAAATGCTTCTCTTGTAAAAACAAGTGGGCCTACAGTGCATCACATGGAATACAGATGATATCAATAGACAATTAAACTAAACAATAATACAAATGTGAATATTGGCTTTTAGTAGATTATCAAATAAAGTATATTTGTCAATATTCATATTTATTTCATTGTTCACCTATCTATTTGGCACATATAGCCATTTATTTTCCTGTTTGATTTATTGGGGTCTATACCCATAGATTGCTCTATTAGATTGTATTTTATCGATTACCTGTGTCCACAGCATTGTGTTGCATATTTTGTTCCAAATAAAGTGTTTATTTTAGTGTATTGTTTCCCACCTGCTCCCTGTGTGTCAATTCTTAATTTCTTTATAGTATTTAGCAGAGAAATAGAACAGGTGCTTCTCGTTACAATATTGTCAAAGGACAATGTGAAAACAAAATGCTTCAACGGACTCACCGGCATTTCATGGGCGCTCACCAAAGAACAGCGCTCCAAACACTGTATAGAATGTTCAAACTGGTTTCAATGGTTGTGAAAGCACTCCTTGTTTTGCAGAATTAAAACAACAGCATTATAAAGGGACTGTAAGACCACATTCAGGCTAATTTTAAAAACACAAATTTATTGTATATATTAAAAATGTGGTGAAACTGTGATTATTTCATATTCCTTATAGACATATGCAGCTGTAGGGTGATTCGTAAGAAAATACATATAAATCATCAGCTCTCACTTAAACAGGCTAAAAAAACCACAAAAAGTAATTGCATGGGGTGCAATGTAATGATCGGGATGTAATATGCCAGTAATTTGAAGGTCAGCTGCATTTACCTCCATGGCTTCAATACTGAACTAATAACTTGATGTTGGATTATTAAACTGTGACCTCTGTATGAATAATGCATTTAGGTAACCCCTCAAACAGACATAATTCAGAAACAAATATCAAAGAGGATATTGCCAGCAGTTTGATGTGTCAATATAAAAATCTCACATTACCAGTATATAGATAATGATCATCAACATCTTTGTTTCTAGAGGAAAAGGTCATTCATTTGGAGAAAAAATATCATTTGGCTTTTTCTAGTGTGCTTATGAGGGCATAAGAGAAAGAATGCAGGAAAATACACACAATTTGATTTTTTTCTTGAGTGAAAACAAACGTTCCAAATACTTTGAGGCTTTTTCATCAGATTATCAGGTGGCTACCTTTCCACAAGAAAAATTTAACCAAAAAGGTGTGATGGAGGAGCATTGCACACCCTCCAAGTACTGCACTTGAAGCATCTACCACCTTACTTTTGTTGAAGATGCTACAGCAACAGATTATTGTGAATGGCAGAACATATAGGGTCTAATATATCACGGCAAACATTTAGTAAATGAGGAGCAAAACAGTTGCACAAAGAAAAATCTCCATTGTTTCTGGTGGGTACAGGGATGTTGCCATTGTGAGATTGGCATCAAATGTTCAAAGTACTAAGTAGCATTTTGTTACTGGTTTAGGTTGAAAAAAAGACATAAGTTCATCAAGTTCAACCTTTGCCACAGTATATCCCAGTACATGAGAACTACATTCTACTTCCCAACTCCGATATGGGTATTAGCAGATTAAAGAAGAAGTTCTTGTAAATATAATAAGACATAGAATAATCCTATGTATCCCCTTGAGCTAAAAATTAATCAAAGGTTGTCTTAAATGTATCCATTGTATTTGCCATCAACACAACCATAAGCTAAAAATTACACAGTTTAACAGACCTTTCTGCAAAGAGCACATTCCTCTGCTGAAGTTAAAACCTCCATTCCTCTAATCTTAACCCCTTAAGGACTAGCTGTCCAGGGAAGTTACCTTCCTTTATGGACCGCTTTGATGTATGCCGATGCGCCAGCACACGGAGCTTTTTACGTGTAACGGTGTGCCGAGCAGGTGTCTGAGAGAGGCCACTCCAGTACATTTCAGACCCTATTTTTACTTGGAGCGATCCCACAGGAGCCAGGACCATCACCAGTACTTAAGGGAAAAAACAGTGAGGGTCCTGGAACATCACATGGTCCTTAAGGGGTTAAAGGGTGGCCCCTAATTAATTAACGAGGCCTTGGAACAAATATTTCATATGAGATATCCATGTATTAACCTCATATATACCTGTACATTGTAACAAGATCTCCTCTCCAAATTTTGCTATACAATCTTCATACTTTAATACCTGATTTCCCTTAATTTAGTTACTCTTCTATGCAATCTCTCCAAATCTAGATAATCTTTTTAAGCAGTGTCCCAAAAATGCACTAAACACGAGGAGTTAACAATGACTTGAACAGTGGCAACATTTTTGTTGCTGTCTACCCTTGCATAAATGCTCCTTTTTTCAGAGTAGTATTTGCTGGCTTTTGCAGCTGCTGTTTGATCAGTATTGCCAGGTTTGCAGTTCGTAAGTACTCTAAGAGTTACATCTGACTAACACCTATGTACAAAGTCTTCCATGTGAAAAAATGGCAGTTTAACACCACAGTCACAAAGAGGTGGACAATGTATGAATACAGGGGCTTTTTGGTGTATGCAGTTTCTCTGTGCCCTGTTTGATACCATTTATTAGAAGGCTGGGGAGGAAATAAGTGTACAATGTTTAGTTTTTCTTGAACCTGTTATATAGGTAATCTAAAGAACTTGTTCTCTTAAAGATATGCACTGTCGGACATGTATGAGCCAGTGGGGTGAATGTATGAATTCTCCAGAGCAGCTAACTTTCTGCACTTAGACAATGACATAAAAATCATATGATTGCTTTTGTGCATACCAACACACACACACACACACACACACACACATACTGCCATCATTAAGAATTTATTGCAAGCGAGCACCAAACACCTACCCTATACTATGTACAGGAAAACTGTGTAATTATTCACTGAATTCACGGAATCTTCCATATATTTCACACTGCCCACCCCTTGGCTCAAGCAAAATAAAGAATCATTTTCATGATAGATAGCTTAGTATATAGGTATGAGGCCAGACTGTACTAGATAAGCACAGGCAGGTGCTCATTATTAAACCTGTATGCAAGAACAGAAGTACACTAGTTTGGCAGGCATATATCTCCTTTATCTATATATTTTCTCTCTAACCATGATCATGTCTCACCTTCTGGTGTCTGACTGAGTTATGTACTGGTGTCAAGTGTGGTCTGCATGAAAAAATAGGAAACAGTTGGCCCAAAAAATACAATTATATGAATAAAGATAAAGAGACAATGCATCTTTTTATCCATAAGGTGCATTTTTTTTGCAGAATGGCTTCACTTTTCCTTTTATATGTATTTTTAAAACAATTTGGCCAGACTACCCCAACTTTGCACTCAAAAGACTTTCGTATATAACCCCAACTGACTTTACATCTCTCGCACTCTCACCTCCATACCACCTCCCTTTCTTGTTCTCTCACTCAACTTTATAAAGTTATACACTGTGATGACAAAGATAGGAGTGAATTCAAACAACAGGCTACTCTAAATTACCTGCACCATATGGAAAACATTATAATTCCTCAAATCCTCATTGTTTTAAATGGGGCTTTTAACCCCTTGAATATTAGAGAAGCCTCATCGAGATCTCTCTCTAACACTCAGGGGATTAAAAACCCCATTTATATCAGTGAGAATATTTATATATTCTGTATTGTGCCATTACATTGTCCATGGATTTCACCACTTAGCCTTAGTACATCAGCCTCAGTGAGGCTGATACACTAAGAAGCAGAGTAGTTCAGAAACCAAATCAGCTGTACCACAGGGGACAAATAAAAATGCCCAGTGATTTAAATGTGGCTTTTAACTGCTTGAAAAAGGGGTCTCCAAGTGCATTATATCTCATAAGTGACGGGGGGGGGGTTATAAAAGTGAGGTTAATGGAAAAAGTGTTAAAATGACTGTAAGATTGTCGGTGGTAGTTATAAAAGTATTAAAGGGATAGTTATGTATGAAAATAAATGGAGCTCTGATTGCTCTACATTGTTTTTTCAGCATGTACAGTGGTATGTCAATAGTATGCGATTTGTATTTCAAGAGTAATTTAATTAAAAAGTACCCCCTTCCCACCCCTTTTACCTATCCTTAGCCTCCCCCCCTCAGATGTGGAATCTGGACAACTCATAGGGAAGGACAATCTTCATGCATTGAGCATAATGAAAAGCCTGCCCCCCCCCCTTGACAAAGGAGGACAGGTTTTTCTTATGCTTATTGAAGATTGTCTCTCACTGCTCTCCATCTGGACCGGCTTGGAGAGCAGAGTGACGTGGGTAAAAGGGGCAGGAGAGGGATCTTTTATAATTAATTTACTCTTGAACTACAAATCGCATACTATATTACTACATGCTGAAAAAATTATGTAGAGGAATCGGAGCTCCATTTATTTTCAAGTATATCTCAACCCTGTAAGGACAGTTTAGGAGGACATAATGCTGTGTAGTAATTTATTTTACAAAATAGAGTAAGTAAGTTTGTAAAAAGTGGCTCAGCAAATTTATAAATAAATTTCGCTATTTGCGATTTTCACCAAATATTTAAGGCTATGCCTGACCCCAGTGTAACTAAATATTTAGTGGCAATTCCTTCTATTCCTCAAGCAGCAGAACCGTTCATAACTATCTCTCTAGCAAAATTACCAATACTCTCAATGTTAATTGACTCTAAATTCTATAGTTAGAATGACCTCCAACAAAACTACTCACAATAATCACCAAATTGCCTGTGGGCGTTCTCCTTCACCTATAAGGTCATATGCAGAATGAAGGAGGAGCAATTATCGAACAAATCAACTGCATCACAGGGGATGCATAAAAATTCCTCATTACAAATTTATTTAAATGGGGTTTTAACAGCTTGAATGTAGGTGAGCTCCCAACATTGCAAAGCAATATAACATTTAAGAGCCAAGGGGGTGTACATCGCATTGGCCCATTTAAATCAACGGGAATGTTTATATGTCCCCATGGTGCAGTTGCTTTGCTCCATGATTGGCCTGTACATTTGTAAAACCTTTTTCTCTTCATTATAAAATAAAAAATAGATTTTACCCCTTGAAGCACTGGATAGGCTACAGATCATTTCTCATAGTAATACTTTCCTGTCAACATAGATGACATCTACATAACCACATAAGTCTCTCTCATCATAACCCAAATTACTAGGCATGGGCGAAAGTTTTTGCCTCAAATAGGCAAAAAATGTCACTTCCCGCCTAATGGGAAATTTCCCGCAAAAAGTGCAATTTTCCTGCTTTTTTTCTCCTAGTTCATTACATTGGATCAATGTTCTCCACACCACATGATAGTTTTCTCTAATTTTCCTGTAGCTATATAAAAGGGTGTCAGGCTCTCACAGCATTCCATTCTGTGTTTTTGAGAGGAGAAAGAAGCATGTTTTTCAGTTACAGAATATAGGCAAATAAAGTAGAGGTGAAGCTTAGTTTAGGGAGTCTTTTAGGAAGTACATTTGTTTTTTTAATTAGGGGAGTCTGGGGACACTCTGGGGGAGAAGAAGGGAGAAAGGAGGTTGACCCCCAAATACCACAAAATTTGGTGTGACTGACTGGCAAGACACAAGCAACCAGTATACAGGCTCCTTCCTGATCTGGCTGTTGTTATCTCTGTGCTGGGGGAGTCTGGGGGTATGAGAAGGGAGCAAAGGAAGTTGATCTCAAATACCCCAACATTCTGTCTGACTGATTTTATTTGAAATACACAGGCAGCTGCAGTCCAATCTCCTTCCTGATCTTGCTGTTATGATCTCTGTGTTATACGTGTCTGGGGTTGTGAGAAGGGAGCAAAGGAGGTTGATTCCAGATACCCCAACATTCTGTCTGACTGATTTGATGTAAAAGACACAGGCAGCTGTGTAATTTACTTGCTGATCTTACTGCAATTATCTCCATGCTGTACATGTCTGGGGGGTGTAAGAAGGGAGCAAAGGAGGTTGACCCCAGATATGCTTAGTAACCCTGAAGATGCAGTGTGGGCATATATTTACAGGAGAACGGAGGGGGGGAGAACGGAGGAAGGAGGGTGACCCCAAATACTCCTACATTCCATGTGACTGACTGGCAAAACACAGGTAGCTAGGGACCTATTTGCTTGCTGATCTTGCTGATATTGTCTCTGTGGTGGGTGGGGAAGTCTGGGGAAAGATGTTGATTTTGTTTTTCAGTTATAATTCTTATTTTTGGACAGACTGTGATAAGACAACAGGGTGGACAACTTAAAAAAAATATAAAAAAAATAAAAAAAGATAAAAAAATAAAAAAGAATAAAGAACTAAATATATTAGGTGACAGTGACAGAAAGCTGACTGGGCTTAGGCAAGGCATCATAGAGCTCCATCAGTTGTGTTGTGTACCGTACAGTAAAAAAAACACAGTGTATTTGCGTAATATCCAGCAAACGAAAAAGGGGAAGAGGGAGGGGAAGAGGGAGAAGTGCAGGGACATGAGAGTAAAGTAGTTCAAAAACTGACTGCAGCAATGTTTGCAGCGTGTTCAATCAATGATGATGATCCCGCTATTCCAAGGGAGAATGCAATTTGTCAAGGTCCCAGCAAATCTAGTTCCAGCACCACCAGGGCCTGTAGAAATAAAGAACCATATAAGAAGAACACTGAAGATGACAACAAGTTACATTCAATTGTTGATGATGCTAACAATAGTATAATATAGGAAAGTGTAATAGCTGAACCACCTGCTGCATCAGATTGTGAGACAAACAAACACCAAAACACCCGTAGTAGAGAACTTTGTAACAGTAAAAGTAAAAAAAAAAAATAGTTTGAGACCTCCAAAAGCTTAGAGGAATTTAAGGGTAGTAGTGGGCAAGAACTGTCAGGTGATGCTGATGCTGCTGAGGATGACCTAATGATGACTGATGATGATGCAGATCTAGAATATATCCTTCCAGCACCCTTCTCTTGTTCAGATTCAGATGAAGTTGAGAGTGAGGATGATGACAGGGCTATAAGGTTAGCAGAAAATGAAAGGATGAATCTTCCACCACTTTTAAGGAGCCTGTCTATATATTGCTGGAGAAAACCGTTGGAAAGTCTGACCCTGGAAAGGCACATATGTCAAAAAACACACAGTCACCCTATCAGTCATCAAGCAGCAATGTTGGGAGACTTTCTTAAAATGAACAAACATCTCATACCATATGAGTATCAGGTAGCAGAAACCACACATGACAGACAAAGCCAGGACAAATATATTAACAGCAGTACAGATGAGGAGGTGGAGGAGAGATGAGAAGAAGGGTTGCCACCATCTACCCCACTTGGGACCACTGCTATGACCGATAAGTAATGTGTGTCAATAATCTGAGAAGGAGAATAGCATATGACAATGGTAAAAAAAATATACATACACAAATCACACCATGCCAGTCCCCCACCAACACCACTACCACACACATCTGCCACATTGTAGGTTGAATTTTATTTTTTTTATTACTTGATATCATCATGAATATGTGCCAGAATCACTTAAGCAGGACGTTAGTGTTGTGGGCAAAGGACAAATGCATTCTGCATGCTGACATATTTTTCAAGCCGTATGATGCTGTAGGACTCACAACTTTGACTTTCAGCCACTTATTTCTAAACTTCAGCCCTCAGAAGAAGTAATATTACAGTGGGAAATGTAGTACCTATAGGAAATATGGGTGAAAAATGTGTTAAAATAGGTAAAAAATGTGTTAACATAAGTGGAAAATTTGTTAAAATAGGCAAAAAGGAGGACATTTTTCCATAGACGGAAAGCCGAAATTTTTCGAGGGAAAAGCGAAAAAAATAGCATTTTTTCTCGAAAAGTCATGCAGAAAATTTTTCACACTTTTCGCCCACCCCTACTAATAACACTATCAACAATATTGATAGAGTGGGAAGACATTAATAACTGTAATCTGACATTAATTATAATGCGTGGCATTAGAACTTCAAAATTATAAATACATCAAGATTGCTCATTATTGTGGAAAAATTACACATACAATATATATATATTGACAGGATAATATTCGGTAATACACTTACGTATCTTCTTTGATTCAGGATCACTGTAATAATCATTATTATCATTAGATCAGATCACATCACAAACAACCCATCTTAGCAGTAGTCTACCAGCAAAAGTGGTAGAAGTTAATACACTGACAGAATTTAAGCATGTATGGATAGGCATAAGGCTGTCCTTAACATAAGAAAAGACCAAGGGCCAAATGAGGTTTGAGATTTTTGCAGTAGGAAAATGGGCAGACTAGATGGGTCAAATGGTTCTTATCTGCCATCAAATTCTACATTTCTATGGTACCTTTATATAGATAGTTTGGTGCAATTATTCCTTCTCTGCTTGTCAGTCATATCAAGTTCCTGTCAAGAGCAGTCCCTGAGCAAAGTAGGAGAACACCTACCCATCTTTCTTCATTCCTCTTTGTCTTGCTCTTTCCCCATCCCTCTCTCTCCTTCCTTCACTCTCCTGCATTCCTGGCTCATTTTCATTGTCTCTCTATTCTCTCTCTCTCTTGTTCCATCAACCCCCTTTCCTTTGAAGTCCACTTCTGTCCAATGTCTATTTCATCCAGCTATCCTCTGTAGCTTGCTCACTTTTCCTCTCAGGCTTGATCTTGCTCCGTTTTGGTCCACTATCAGTCGTTATGCTGAGCACACTTCAGGTCCCTCTATATGGCTGTATCTCACTCTCTACCATTGTCCCCCCCACCCATTGTCAACACTTGGTCTTTTCTCACTCATGTCTCCCAACCCCTCTGACTCCCACCCCTCTTGCTGGCCAGCATTCTTTTTCCTGTGCTGTCCCTCCTTCACCTTATCCCATACTTCCCTTTGTCACTCCATCTTTCATTAAAGATCAATTTGGTTGGACCCAAAATGTGTTTGTTTATTTTAATCAATCCAAGAAATCAATCATATCTGTTTTGCTCATCTCCAGCCAAGGCACTGGATGCGAATCAGGGAAAACCTGGTTCAAATCCTGTGAATGCTCTTTGTGATCTTAAGTCAGTTTATCTCCCTTTGTGTCAGGCACCAAAATGTAGATTACAAGCTCTGTGGGGAAAGGACACACTAAAAAATTCCATGAATGTGACAGAACTATGTAAGAATATTTTTTCCTTTTATGAAAGTTTTTTTACCAGAAAGGATGCATTGAGTTTGTCTTTTGATTACAAGTATGCTCTAGGTATTCATTTCAGCTATCTCAGAAGGATGCGTTGACCTTGTTGGGACTAGAGCCTACAACCCTGAGGTTTGACTAGATTCTATGGCTGGTGCATTAACCCCTTAGTGACTGACCACGAGCACACGCGGCCGTCAATTAACGCCCGGCTAGGAAATTTTTTTTTTACTCTAATGTAATCCGTGCTGGGATCCGTACTTCCTGGAGGTACGTGTACATCCCCTGTCACTAAGGGACAGTTTCTGCAGGACGTACATGTACATCCATTGTCATGAACGGGTTAACCAACTGAGCTATCTCTCCAGCCTTGACTGGGAAATATACTATATCATTATGAATACATAATATATATACATGCACATTCCTAACCTCACCACTAAATAATATCAGGTACAAAATATGGTTAAAATGGCTTTCAAAGGAAAATATACTGATAATGATATAGAATAATTATTCTGATTGAGATCATACAAGAGCCTGTTCCATTATACTATATCCAGCTTTCAAAGAGAAAATATTTGCTTCACAGTGAGAAGATGAACGTTAGAGTTGCTTATAAATCTGCATCACAAAATCAAAGCCATTTATAGTTGAGTTTGTGATATGTATTTAAGTGTTTAGAGACTGGGTGTCAAGATAAATTCCTATTGATTTAAATTGGGCTTTTAACCCCTTGAATGCCAGAGAGGACTCCAGCATATTGTAAAACAAGGTATTGGAGACCTCACTAGTATCAACTTTTCAGCAATAAATAGGCCATACACACCTTTATATTTAGGATATTTAACCCCTTTATTATTTTGCAGAATGATACAAAATATGTTTTGGAACGCATCTGAAGATAAGAAGCATTGTATTGCTTTCAAGTGGAGGTAACCAAGCCTTTAACTCTCAAGAGGTCCAAATTTGTGGAAATTGTATTCATTCCTTATGGAGTCGTAGGTTTTCCCCAGAATTGCACAATTTCTCCTTAGTAAATCAGACTCTGTCATATGTGTGGTGGCATGTTTTATTGATTGTTTTGTTCATATAATATTCTTGTATGGTCAGTTTTGTGAATAATTTACTTTTCAGGAGTGATGTCTGAGGACTGCAGGATATGGAGGCTGAAGGCACACATAGTAATCCAGGATATTACACACGTAAAATCAAATCATACTGTAATATATTTGTAAATGTCAATACAAGATGATTTCATTTGTTCCACTAATTAAAAGTAAGTAATACAATGAAGTTTTGGAAAGCATTAATATAACGTACAATAAATATCAATTTGTAGTTGATTTGCACAGTCATTATATAGATTTCTTATTGTTCCTTCAAGTTATAGTGCTAATTATATTACATCATAATTTACAGAGACTTCATTTGAAGGACTCCTACTGAGAGCTGAACAGTATTTGTGCTAATGAGAAAGTGGCCTTTCTTTCACACTCTAGTGGGTCCAGATTTTAGATATTTAATTGGATGATTCTAAAGAACAATTTATGTTACTTTGTTAGTTCTCTTTGTTTATTATTATGCTCTACTTACTACTTACATGTAACTCTCTTTCTTCAACACCATGTTGGAAATAATTATTCATTTTGAATGAAATCTAACCAGGTGTTATCCTGTGTTTCAAAGGGATAGTAATGTTTCATAATAAAAGCAGCTTCAATTAATCTTCATGGTATTTGGGCCATGGAAAGTGTTATTTCAATAATTTCAGAGTTGTAGTTCAAGAGTAATTGAATGATAAAGTATCCTCCTCCTGCCCCTTTTACTGATGTAACACTGCTCAGCTCAGAGCAGCAGGGTGATGTCCAAGTGGATTGCAGAGTGGGACAATCTTCAATTAACATAAGGGAAAAACCTGAAAAACCTCTCAATGGGGGCAGGGCTTACATTGTTCTCACAGTAAGAAGATTGTCCCTTCTGGTGAGCTGTCTGGTCTGTGGACCAGGTTCCACATCTGAGGGGAGGTGGCTTACACTAGGTAAAAGGGGCAGGAGGGGGAAACTTTATCAATCAATTACTCTTGAACTACAACTCTGACAGTATTGAAATAACACGGTCTATGGCTCAAATACTATGAAGATTAATTGAAGCTGCTTTTATTATGAAACATTACTATCCCTTTAAAAGGACAGTCACCCCCTTAAAGGGGAACTTTCACCTGTAAAAAACTTTTCCCCATATGCTTACCTATGAAAATAGTATTAGGAAATGTGTTTATTTTTTTTTTCATTTACGTACATTGAAAGATATTTAGTCTTCAAGCTGTGCACTTCCGCATTATGTGGTATGCTGAATCTTCGGCACAGTTCTGATTAATTCTCCTCCAACCTCCCTCCCAGCTGCCCCAGGGAGCACATTCACACTTCCCTTTGTAGTGCTGTGAATCGCCTCTATCATTACAGCAAGCTCCATTTATCATTATACTGAGCTTGCTATCTCGTATATACAACTCCTCCCTATCCTCATCTTCCCTTCTTCCTTCAAACATTCATTTAAGAAAAGTCCTTTAGACCCCACCACCACTTCCAACTACTGCTCTGTATCACTCTTGCCCTTTGCCTCTAACATCCTTAAGCGCCTAGCCTACTCTCGTCTACTTACTTTCCTCAACTCCTATAACATTCTGCATCCACTGCAGTCTGGCTTTCAGCCCAATTTCTCTACAGAAACTGCCCTTATGAAAGTAACAAATTACCTCCACATTGCAAAAATCAATGGACATTACTCTCTTATCCTCCTAGACCTATCAACCGAATTCAACACTGTCGACCATACCCTTCTCTCCCAGAAGACCATACCTATCACCTGGAATCTGTGGCCTGGCACATTCCTGGTTTCTATCCTATCTCTCTAAACAGTCTTTCTCTGTGACATGCTAACACCTCCTCACGTCCAATCCCCATTTCAATAGGCGTAGCCTTGGGACCTCTTCTCTTTTCTCTGTATACCCTCTCTCTGGGTCAACTGATAAAATCCTTTGACTACCATCTCTATGCAGACAATATGCAAACCTATCTTTCCATACCCTCAATATCTCCCGAAATACAGCAGCGTGTCTCAAATTGCTTTACTGCTATCTCTTCCTGGATGGCTTACCGTTGCTTAGAACTTAGCATGTCTAAGACTGAGCTCCTTATCTTTCCTCCTAAATCCTGCACAATACCTCCATTTTCTATGACTGTTGAGGGCTCCATAATTTACCCTGTAGACAAGGAAAGCTGCCTCGGGGTAACTTTGGAGTTTTCTCTTTCTTTCACAACCCACATTAATGAAGTAACCAAAACTTGTTGCATCTTTCTTCAGAATATAGCAAAAATCCAGCCATTTCTCTCACACTACAACAGAAAGTCTCATCATGCTCTTATTCTTTCTTGCCTGGACTACTGCAACTCTTTACTTATTGGTCTGCCTGCTAACCATGTCGCTCCTCTCCAATCAATTCGTCATTCGGCCTCCAGAATACTCTTCCTCTCCTCCAGAACAGTACTCACCCCATCACTTTTAAAATCACTTTTATCTCTTCCCATAAAGCAACATATTACATCAAAATCTTCCTCATTACTTTTATAGCATCACTTGTCCCCATCTTACATTTCAGCTTTGATATCCTGCCTTATACCCGCACATCCACTATGCACGACATATGGTGGATGACTCTCTGTCCCTTTAACCATTATAGCTGTTTCATGACTGGAGGCTTTCTCCCTCTGTCGATCCCGACCTCTGGAACTCCCTACCACTCAGCAATCACCTAGCCTCGACCCTCAACTAATTCAAATCCAAGCTAAAAGACCACCTTTTAGATGTCACACACAGGAAGAGAGCAAAAAACACCAACCCCAAACTCTGATGATTTCTTCACTGAATGTGTAATAAATGGTATCAATACTCACAATTCATATGTAATGTAGCTGATCGTCAAAACAACCAGCTAAATCAAACGGGGTAATTTCAGACTGCCCCAATTCAGTCACGTCTCCCAGGAACAGATAACCATGCACCAAATTCTCCAAAAATAGTTTAATGTATTAATACAAAAAGAACAAATGTACATAATAAAAATATATTAAAAGCGCCTGGTGATGCACTTCGGGGTAATACCCCCTTTCTTAAATATCACAGGCTAATAAAAGTGGAGAAAAAAGCATCACTCACCTCACATCATGGACCCTAATATACCCCACTGATTGTTTTCTCCTCCAGAAAAAAAGCCAGAGAAAGGGCTACGTAGTATTATTATTATTATTATTATTATTATTATTATTATTATTCTTTATTTATATAGCGCCAACTAATTCCGCAGCGCTGTACAATTGGGAATAGACATACAGAGGTATTAAATAGTACAATCAGATGTGGAGAACAGGAGGATCAGAGGGCCCTGCTCGTGAGAGCTTACAGTCTAGAGGAAGGTAGGTTTGACACAGAAGGAGTAAGTGCATTGCGTTTAAGTGCCTCCTGCCACATGAACTGCCAGTCAGTGCGTGGGTGTGAGAAGTGCCGTTGAGTGAAGTAGTCCGTGCAAGGGATGAATCTTGGTGATGATGTTTATGGAGGCAGTTGATAGGCCTCCCTGAAGAGGTGAGTCTTCAGGGAGCGTCTGAAGATTTGAAGGCTGGGGGAGAGTCTGATGGGGCGGGGGAGGAAATTCCACAGCTCAGGTGCAGCACGGGAGAAGTCCTGTAGGCGGGAGTGGGAGGATGTGATAAGAGCTGTGGAAAGCAGAAGGTCATGTGCAGAGCGAAGATGGCGGGCGGGAGTATATTTGGAAATGAGAGATGAAATATAGGGGGAAGCAGTGTTAGTGAGGGCTCTATAAGTTAGAACCAGAGTTTTGAATTTTACTCTGTATTCTAATAGGAGCCAGTGTAGGGACTGACAGAGGGGTGTGGTGTTAGAGAAGCGATGAGTGAGGTAGATTAGTCTTGCAGCAGAGTTCATTATGGACTGTAGAGGGGTTAGTCGGGTGAGAGGCAGGCCAATTAGTAAAGAGTTACAGTAGTCAAGACAGGACATGATGAGTGTTTGGATTAGAATTTTGGTAGTGTCTTCTGTGAGAAAGGGTCGGATTATAGAGATGTTGCGGAGGTGGAGGCGGCATGAGTTGGAGATTGACTGGATGTGAGGAATGAAGGATAGGGCAGAGTCAAATGTGACCCCCAGGCAGCGTGCTGTAGGGGTTGGTGTGATGGAAGTGTTGTTAACGGTGAGGGTAATATTTGGGATAAGGCTGGCTGTAGATAGAGGGAAGAGAATTAGTTCGGTCTTGCCAAGGTTAAGTTTGAGTTGATGGGAGGACATCCAGGAAGACACAGCAGACAGACAGTCAGACACTCGGGACAGGAGGGAAGGGGAGAGGTCTGGGGAGTAAAGATATATTTGGGTGTCATCAGCATAGAGATGATGGTGAAACCCAAAGGAGTTTATTAGTTTTCCAAGGGAAGCAGTGTAGATTGAGAAGAGCAAGGGTCCCAGTACTGATCCTTGAGGCACACCAACAGACAGTGGGAGGGGTGGGGAAGTGGAGCCGGAGTAGGAAACACTGAAGGAGCGGTTGCAGAGATAAGATGAAAACCAGGAGAGTGCAGTGTCGCAGAGACCTAGGAAGTGGAGGGCTTGGAGGAGGAGTGGGTGATCAACTGTGTCAAAGGCGGCTGACAGGTCCAAAAGAATGAGTAGGGAGTAGTGGCCTTTTGACTTGGCTGAGAGCAAGTCATTGGCCACTTTAGTGAGGGCAGTCTCTGTGGAGTGATGAGGGCGGAATCCGGATTGCAAGGGATCTAGCAGGGAATGGGAGCAGAGGAATTTAGTGAGCCGGTTATATGCAAGGTGCTCGAGAAGCTTGGAGGCGAACGGGAGTAGGGAAATTGGCCGGTAATTTGACAGTGAGTTTGGGTCCAGGGAGGGTTTTTTTAGGATGGGAGTGATTAGTTCATGTTTGAAAGAGGATGGGAAGGTGCCGGTTGACAAAGAGAGGTTGAATAAGTGAGTAAGGATTGGAGTTACTAGAGGGGAGAGTTCTTGGGTGAGCTGAGATGGGATTGGGTAGAGAGGGCATGTGGTTAGGTTTGAGCGAGTGAGGAGAAGGGAGACTTCATCCTCAGTGACAGGTGGGAAGGAGCTTAGTGTGTATGTGGGAGAGGTGACAGGGCTGGGCTGGCTGGGTGGGGGTGGTAGTGATGAAATGTCATGTCTGATAGATTCAATCTTGTTCTTGAAGTGGTTGGCGAGATCTTGGGCAGAGAAGTTAGTGGAAGGTGTTTGTGTTGGTGGGTTTAGAAGAGATGTGAAGGTTGAGAAAAGGTGTTTGGGGTTGGAGGAAAGATTAGAAATTAGAGAGGAGAAGAATGACTGTTTAGCCAGGGAGAGGGCAGAGCTATACGAACAGAGAATGAATTTGTAGTGTGTGAAGTCAGCTGTGGAGCGCGATTTCCTCCAGTGCCTTTCAGCAGTGCGTGAGCACCTTTGGAGGTATCGAGTTAGTCTTGTGTGCCAGGGTTGTAGTGGGGTTGTGAGTGGGTGGTGTGGAGTTGCAGGTGCAGCTATGTCAAGGGCTGAAGTGAGAGTGCTGTTGTAGAGAGCAGTAGTTTTGTCTGGGCAAGTAAGTGTGAGAATGGGGTTGAGAAGAGGCTGCAGGGAGGTGGAAAATTGTTACTTATCAAGAGTATGCAGATTTCTCCGCATGCGCTTGATTGTGGCAGGGGTGATGGGTTTGCGTGGTATGATGAGGTTACCGGTGAGGAGGTGGTGGTCAGAGAGGGGAAAGGGGACATTAGAGAAGTTGGAGACCAAGCAGAGGTTAGTGAAGATCAAGTCGAGGGAGTGACCATCACTGTGTGTGGGAGAGCTGGTCCGCTGCGATAAGCCTAAGGAGGTTGTTAAGGAGAGGAGTTTGAGGGCAGGGGGGGTGTTGTGATTATCTATAGGGATGTTGAAGTCACCCATGATGAGAGTAGGGACATCAGAGGACATGAAGTGAGGGAGCCAGGAGGTGAAGTGATCAAGGAATTGTGCAGTGGGACCAGGTGGCCTGTATATGACAGCGACACGCAGGGAGAAGGGAGAGAAGAGGCGAAGTGTGTGAGCTTCAAATGTAGGGAAGGAGAGAGACGGAACAGTGAGGAGTACCTGAAATATATGGTTAGGGGGCAGCAGGATGCCTACTCCCCCTCCATGTCTGTTGCCAGGCCTCGGTGTGTGTGTGAATTGAAGGCCTCCATATGAGAGTGCGGCAGTGGAGGCAATGTCTGATGATGTGAGCCAAGTTTCAGTGATGGCAAGGAGGTTTAGGGAGTGAGAAATGAACAGATCGTGAACAGCTGTTAGTTTGTTACACACAGAGCGGGCGTTCCAGAGACCAAAACAAAAGGGGGGGGAGGAGGTTAGGTGACGGGGTACGGTTATTAGGTTGTGAGTGTTGCACGTGTGAGTGGGTTCTGTGGTACAAGAGAGAATGGAAGGGGGGCCTGGGTTAGGTGAGATGTCACCTGCAGCAAGTAGGAGGAGAAGGGACAGGGACATAAGGTGAAAGTGAGATTTGAAGCAGTGGGGCTTTTTTGCAGGGGTAGAAGGAGATGGTGGTGATAGGGAGCGGAGGAATGAAAAAAGTTCATGGGAGCAGAGAAGTGGTGAGTGAAGAATTGAGGGTGCAATGTGAATGGCGTGACACTTAATGTGGACACAGGAGGAGGAGAGTCTTATGCAGGTGAGAATGGCGATCACAAAGCAAGGAGCTAATTTGCCCATAGTGGGGTTAATGAATGGGGCAGTAGAGATGTGCAACAGTCAGTAATCCTGGAGAGTACAGATGACTTGGCAATCAAGGGTCAATCCACGGAGCGGAGGGGATAGGTGCCAGGGATGGTGAGGAGAGTCAGTAGCAGAATTGCAAAGTACTTGGTGAGGGTAGGAATCAATGCAGGGTTAAATGAAGTAGTCCACTGATGATCAGGAGAGGTAGATGTTGTAATGGTTAATGGTGGTTGGAGAAGAAATCAAAGTCAGATTTGGTTGTCCCCAGTGGTTTAGTGGTTAAGTAAGCAGTTTGTAAAATCAGACCTGGAAATCCTGGTTTCTTGCATCAGGTGGTCAGTAGTTTCAGTAGAGGATGCAAATGCCAGTGTTTGGTGGAAATGACTGTCTCTTCACTCTGAATTCAGCCTGTTTACTTGCCTCTTGTCTTTAGGTGGCTGCAGCAGCTGTCTCTCTCTTGTCCAACTCTCTTGCCTAACTCTCAGTACTTAGATAAAGATGTACTTTGATAAAGGTGCCAACTACTACCCCTGGCAAATGCCACCCCTAACTGGGCCTGAATATATAATAACTGGAGTCCCTAAGAACACTGACTGACTGAGGGATTTCCAAATTACAAATTGTTTTGGGATGGGAGAGCTCTGAGTGCGTTCAGGTGTGACACCATTAAATCTCTGATAAGAAACAGACACAGAGCGATATAGGAGAGGAATGGGGGAGGAAGGAAATATGGAGACTGGAACAGGGAGTCAAAATGGCTAATGTAGATTAGTACATACAACAAGGGGTTAAATTGTAGAGGGAGACTGGATGAGATTGGAGTTCCAGGTGAAGGGTAGATTAGTACATACCAGGAGACTGTATAGTTAATAAACAGTTGGGTTACAGCACAAGACTTCAAGCAGACTGGATGGGAAACACATACCAGGAGACTGTATAGTTAATAAACAGTTGGGTTACAGCACAAGACTTCAAGCAGACTGGATAGGAAACACATACCAGGAGACAGTATAGTTAATAAACAGTTGGGTTACAGCACAAGACTTCAAGCAGACTGGATGGGAAACACATACCAGGAGACTGTATAGTTAATAAACAGTTGGGTTACAGCACAAGACTTCAAGCAGACTGGATGGGAAACACATACCTGTAAGGAAGATAAGAAAGTTGTTAGGAGACTGTCTTCATATAGCATACTGGATAGATATTAACATATTATTTCTCTTGCCTAACTCTCAGTACTTAGATAAAGATGTACTTTGATAAAGGTGCCAACTACTACCCCAGGCAAATGCCACCCCTAACTGGGCCTGAATATATAATAACTGGAGTCCCTAGTAAAACAACACTTGACCAAGTATCACGTGATGCATGCAAAAAATTGCGATCCTTCCCGGCATCTAAATATACACAAAATATCAACCATATATATGTAAAACACCACGGTGGAATCCCACAAGGGCAACAGTGATAAATAAATTAAAACTATCCAAAATCACCGGGGTTCTACATTCAAAGAGACACGGGAAGGAAGACGACAGTTATACACACAAATCACGTGATCGCTCTAACGAGATGTATGCAAAAAATTGCGATCCTTCCCAGCATCCAAATAAACAGAATCGTTAAGCATATATGAAAAACACCACGGTGAAATCCTAAAAGAGTAACAATTAAATGAGTTAATAAAAACAATCCGAAATCACAGAGGTTCCGCATAAATAAGACCTGGGAAGGAAGACGATTGTCACACATACAAATCACGTGATCGCTCCAACGCGATCATAACATAGAGCTTGGGAGTATAAAAAACACCCTGCCCAACTGCATAAACAAAAGAGCGACTAAATCACATGATCGCTCTAACTCAATCGCAAGCCATAAAAATCCGGAAGATCACCCATCTATCTATCTATCTATGTCTGTATATAGAATGCGTCGTTCACTGTGTGCGTAACCGCACATGAGCAGTAGGGACTCGCAGAACGGGCTGATCCAGAGCGGGGCGCTCCGGATGGCTGACAGCCTGTCTGTGCTCCCGGCTTTGGGGTAGCAGCGGAGGTGGTTGGGTGACAAACTGTCACCCAGCGCCTCCGCTGCTGCCCTGGAGTCGGGAGCACAGACAGGCTGTGAGCCATCTGGAACTCCCCGCTCCGGATCAGCCCGTGTATACGGGCTTTGTAACTAGTCTATATATACATCTTTGCACAATCTTGCTCAGAACTGGACTTCCAATCTTGCACAATCTTGCTCCGACCTGGACTTCCATTTCCTCTACCCACTACCTCCTCTCCTTACTGTTACCTCACTGTTAGGTGCTGCTCCTCATTTACAAAGCCACACTCTCCACCATTAACCCCACATACTACCTGCTCAGTGAGTTCCAAGATCTTTTCCATGTCCAATATCATGCAGTGTTGCAATATTTTTTTCCAGATCCAATATCTTAGTTTCTAAAAAGATACTATGCTAACACTTGCTACAGCTGTATGCCCCTTGAAACAATTGTTCCAAGTGTTCAAACATTTTATAAGATGTGCACTGCATGAGATTATCTAACCTGCTATCACTCATGCTTATAGTTTTAATGTCCACTAACTCACACACTTAGATAAAGTATACAAGAATTAAGTATGATGGTCTAGTAAATCTCTACATTTATTTTTTTTTCTAAACTGCTTAAAACACAATCTGAAATGAAATTTCTGTCTACAGTGTAATCCTTTATCTTATCACCACACCAAATCCCTGGAAATGACCTGCACCACAGAGAGATCTAGAGATCTCACACTCCTGCTTCTGTTCTAACTCCTTATTGTTTCAAACTCCACAATGAGCTGGCTCACAATCAGCCAAGGACTTTTTTTAACCCCTTAGTGACTGGCCACGTGCGCATGAGGCCGGCACTTAACGCCCGACGAACATTTTATTTTTTTTTTAAATGACTTCCGAGGCGTACATGTACGTCTTCTGTCCACCTGGGACATCCGCTCGGGTGGTAAGGGGTTAAAGCAAACCTACATAGGTGGATCCCCTTTGTGATCAAAAAAAGAAACAATGACTGACAATTATTTGCTTTTTTAACCCTTTATATAACCAACCCTTACACACAGAGGGATATAAAAAAAAAAAAACAATGAATTTAAAGAATGTGTCTTTTTAACCCAAGCACAACTCACAGATATTTTTTTTTACCTGATTCTTTCAAACTTCATTTGTCTCCAAGCTACTTAACCCCTTAAGAACTGGTGACGCGCCAGAGCCAACATGTCCATCCAGGCACTAAGAACTGGTGACTGTCCTGGCACATAATGGAAGTTTGTGATTGTAGCATGGCTGCACATTGTGCAGTGAACACAGAACACGTATACGTAAAAAGAAATGTCATGATCCTCCAGAGTGCCCCAGTCCTGGGTGGCAAGGTACTTAAGGGGTTAACTACAAGCAGCAATGATCCCCACTTTCGCTGATGCAGCTGAAAACCCCTTTAAGCTTTCCTCTAGTTTGTTTCTCTGGTCTTGGTATTGAATGTTTTCTTGAGAGGTCTTATATTGACCTTGAATATACTTGGACACTCAAATCAGATCCTCTCGGGCAGTTATTTTTCATAGAGCAAGTTTTGTTATTCTTTCTTCACATTTCAATTTTTCCTTTCCCTTTATATATTTTGTTGCTCATTTCTGACTTTTTCCATGTTCTTTTTCTATGTTCTAGAACATAATTTTAAGAATTTCTAGACAAAGCTGTACTGTAGATTTAATCATTCTGCTACCTATTTTTATAAAGGATAGTGTTGGATATTGTTTTGTTTTCTTTTGCAACTACTGTTTGACATTGAGCACTAAATTCAAGTTTTCAGTATTCCCAACTCTTTCTCAATTAAGGATGCTCCTATATTGATTCTAGTTAGTTTTTAAATAACATGTCCTATGGGTTTATAAGCAACAAGCTATGGCTTTTTTTCCATACATCAGTGAGCAATGGTCTGGTGTAGCTATTAGCTAATCATAT
Organism: Rhinophrynus dorsalis; assembly: GCA_037306005.1. Lineage (NCBI taxonomy): Eukaryota > Metazoa > Chordata > Amphibia > Anura > Rhinophrynidae > Rhinophrynus > Rhinophrynus dorsalis. Next base: position 147,595,151 of record CM074718.1, read on the forward strand.
CATAATTTGCAGCTATCCTGCCATACCCTGTTCTGTTCTTGCAAAAACATAGTCATGAAGCATAATAATACTTTCTTCTAATATAATTCAATATACTATTGTCTCCATCCTACTAAATTCTATCTGGGTGATAATCATAGCCTCTTGGTCTCCAATTCAATATGTAAATCCAATTAATTTTAGATTGTAAATCATATTAGTAAAATGTAAAAACAAATAAGTTACATTTTTTTCATTCTGCTGTTTTTTTTTATTTTCAAATCTGCATCTTGTATATAATCTATTAGGAAAACCAACACTTTTTAAAAACTTTACAACTAAGAAAATATGTTAAAACCAAACCAAAAAGTTGCACTAAGAGCCCTCTCACCTAATCACTTTCCTTCACTTTCTATGTATATTGTAAACAGAAAACAATAATAATGTTCTTAACCCTTTAAGCACCAGAGAGGTACCCATAGCATTGCAAAGCAATGCTTTGGATTCCTCCTTGGTGCTGAAAGGGTTAATAAATAAATATTATGGGAGCTTCATCCTGATATTTCTAAATGGTTCTCCAAATCTTAAAAAAAATTTAATTATTTAAATTTTCCTACACCCGTCTCAATGCTTTGGAGATCACTCCAGCATCCAAGGGGTTAAGCTATTTTTAATATGTTTTGAACAATTTACAGTGGTGTATCTAGCCTTGAGTAGCACCCTTTTCTAATAAGCACCCTTTTCACTATACTTACACTTTTTGGTATGCCTGACTGGAGTACCAGAGGGGTAGCCAACATATTGCATTGCAATGCATTGGGTACCCATCTGGCACTTGAAGGGTTAAAGGAAACTATGACTATGGGGCAAATTCAAGATTTCAAAATAAAGGATTCCAAAAAATAATAAGTATACAACAGTAATATCTGTATCTTGTTTTGTCTTATTTGGTATCTGAAACCCATTTAGGCTTCCTGTGCGTTAACTAGGAGATGGTGACCTGTGGCCCTATTTCATCGGTTGTTGGTTACAATTGCCATCTTCTTCCAACAGCTGACTGCAAATTATGGGAATTGTAGTCCAACAGCTGGGGATCTGCAACACATCTCATATCCTCTTCTCAAGAATTTCTGCAGAACTTCTAAGGAAAGGAATTTTAAATGAATATTAACGTGGGAAGGTATGAAAGCTTCACTTGATGTGTTCCCTTGTTGGTTACTGTGTCCCATATCCATAATAGGAAACTGGAGTTATTCTGGAGTAAACCAGCTGAACCATAGGGGACAAAAAATCTTGTTAAATTAAATTGGTCTTTTAACCCTTGAATGCTAGTGAGTAGTGTTGAGCGAGCGTGCTCGGCCGATGCTCGGATCGGCTCGAGCATCGCTCTGCTCGGCACATGGCGGTACTCGTCGAGTACCGCCATGTGCTCGCCCGCCATGTTCGGGTGGCGGGGATCTGTGCCGGAAGAGGCACAGATCTGAAGACGCTCCGCTGGACCACCAGGGACTGGAGGTACGGGGGCATTGCGGAGATGAAGGGGGCATTGCGGAGATGAAGGGGGACATTGTGGAAGAGGGGCATAGACTCTATGCCCCTCTTCCACAATGTCCCCCTTCATCTCCGCTATGCCCCTCTTCCACAATGTCCCCCTTCATCTCCGCTATGCCCCTCTTCCACAATGTCCCCCTTCATCTCCTCTATGCCATAGAGGAGATGAAGGGGGACATTGTGGAAGAGGGGCATAGCGGAGATGAAGGGGGACATTGTGGAAGAGGGGCATAGCGGAGATGAAGGGGGACATTGCGGAGATGAAGGGGGCATTCAGAGATGAAGGGGGCATAGCGGAGATGAAGGGGGGCATTGACCAGGCACCCTCCCCTCATCAGAGCAGGGGGTGCCTGGTGTAATGCTCGTGTCGCCCCATTCATTTGAATGGGGCTCGGGTGCTCGGCCGAGCACTCGAGCCTCAGGGGGTGCTCGGTCAGAGCACCCGAGCACCCGAGCATCGGGGTGCTCGCTCAACACTACTAGTGAGGTCTCCAATGCATTGTGATATATGGGCCTATGTTCCCACTATGAGGTTTGATGTTCCTGCACCACATTAACAATTCTCCTGAGATGATAATGACATGCATGCACATGTTATCGCACATATACAAATGTATGCATGCTCATATACTGACTGCATGATCTTCCATAGGAGGTGGAAAGTTATGTTCTCCACCAATCTCTTCCAATTATGGAATATTCTACACATCCCTACCAATAACAGCTGGAAGAAGGCAATTCTCTAATTCTCACAAGGTGGGATTCTGTGTAATTGGTAATTCCATCCCAGTTTGTCCTCGGACTTGATAAAGAGTTTTCATGTCATAGACACTTTTGTAGTGGTTTGCTTGACTTTATTGTTTTATGATTATTGACTTTGTCATAGTAAAGATAATTATAATACAAATTAACCAAAACATTAATAAGTCTTTTGGCTTTTGTAAACTAATACAAACATTTCAGATAGCATCTGTATGAAAAATAATTGAAGTGGTATATACTGTATTTAATCATAAGCAGGAACACTGTAATTCTATATTACATTATAATTTTGTCTGTTTAAATACATTCAAGTCATATTTACTCTTTGTTACTGTCATTTAGTCTGTGTAGTCAATACTAACATAATAATAAGATTGTTATAGTGTTCAAGTAATGCCCAAATAACACTTAGTCTGCGGAATGTAAAACTAAAAATGTAATATAGCAGGAAAAGTAAACCTAATTATGTTCAAATGAAATTCTAGTTGGAACATGGATGTATTATAAAATATTGTTTCCAATTAAAAACTTATGAATAAAATGGTAAATAAAATGTGTCAAGTAATTGAATTCTTACGTAGGGGTGAGAGGATTATAGCCTAAGTTGAAATAATAAATCTAATTATGTGATGTACAATTCTGTAGATAAAGAATATATAATATCACAGAAAAGGCAATTAAAATGTCCCCAATTCTTGTTTTACAGTGCTCAGAAATGGCTACTGTGCAGTATCTATTTTAAATCTTCAAGATTTCTATTTATCTTTTAAATGGTGACTATCATAAACGAATAAACATATATGTTAAGTATCAGTATTTTACTAGTTGATTGCTGTAATTTCCTCCTCAGCAACTGGCAACATTAAATAATTACAACACTCAGGGCTCAGTGCAAATGTTGTAGATGGCTGTTTTTTCTGCCTACGGGATTTTTCAAGCACAGTAAGCTAGTCAATTGCCTGTGTTGTGAAAAAATACTGGCAAAAACAAAGCCGTTGGGTGATAAAGTTAAGAGCTGTTTTCAGCCATAGCAAATAATGAAAACACCGTAATTATCAATTCAAATTTCTGTGTTAGCCGTGAAGATCAGATAAGGGACTCATTTTATTGCAGGAAAGATAAGATCCATTTTTTGGGGACTTGAGTTCCTTATCGGACCTGCAAATAGCCGACGCAGAAAGTGAAAGGAAAGTCCTCAGTGGATGTATTGATATGGGGCCCTAAGCCCGACATCAGTACATCCAAAGTGTCTACAATGTGTCCAAAGTTAGTAGAATTAACCCCATGAGTGCCAGTGCGGTTTAATTACTCTGCTGGCACTCACAGGGTTAACATGACTAAGTAACAAACTAAGATCGCATTACAGGTAACACTTACCATTAATCCTGATGTCCATCGGAGTCCTCAGCATGCTGGTCATCTTCTGTCCTTCTTTCCTTTCTTCAGCCTTCTCTTCAGTCTTCTCTTCTTTCTTCTTGCTGTAAAAAAAAAATACAAAATAAAGGTATAAGTTCAATGCAGAAATATCAGACACAATAATATATAGTTTAACCACTTGAGTGCTAGAGGGGTATTGCAATGCTTTGCGTACCTCTCTGGGACTCAGAAGGGTTAAAACATGTATTATTGTGCCGTTTGAAAATAAGTATATGCTTCCATTGAATCACATAGGCCCAACTTGTTAAATATTCCGATGCCCTTTGCATACTAAAGGAATTGGAACTGGGACTGCCTTTTTATATGGGCAGTCTCAGATCCAATTCCCTCACAGCCATTGGCTTAGACACATCCCAGCCAATCAGTTTAAAGAACAGCTGCTCAAATCTGATTGGCTGGGATGTGCGTAAGGGATTGAGGGGCTGTGAGGAAATTGGACCTGAGACTGCCCTTATATAAAGGCAGTCTCAGTTCCAATTCCTTCAGTATGTACCGGGCATTAGCCCGTGCAGGACAGGACTGTGCTGCTCATCAGTGTGTCCGCCGCTGCCTCTGTGGCCGCACACAGCGGCAGAGACATGATAACTTTAAGCTATGTGATGACATTTTATTTATGGCATTTATGGAGACATGATAACTTTAAGCTATGTATTTATAGTATTTTATTTATGACATTTATGGAGACATGATAACTTAAATTATGTATTTATGGCATTTTTAACAATTTGGGCATATGTGATTCAGTGGAAGCATATACTTATTTACAAACGGCACAATGATACATGTTTTAACCCTTTCTGTGGCCTAATGTTCGTTATGCTTTTAGCCGATAGGACATTTGAATACTGACTTAGACATTTTCTTTTGTTGATCGGTATCCATTTTGCCCTACCGGCTTTTTTAGAGGAAACATTTGCATCAAGTCCTCAATGTACAGGTACCTCCTCAGGATTTTCCTTACTGAAAATGGTGCAGTTGATGGCATTGTTCCTGTTGGTTTCTATTATTTGGCATTCAACTGCACAGTGAATTTCATTGAGGCTACCACTAGCAGTTTCAGCTTTTGATAAAGGTGCTACAAGAAAATGAGGTAGGAACTGTAAAATAAGAAGTTTAATTTTATAATATTGCATCACCTACAGCGGGGCTGTCCAAGTTCAGTCTCAAGGGCCACAAACAGGCCAGGCTGTAAGGATTTCCCTGACTAAGCACAGGAGAGTTAATCAGTGGCTCATTCATTTTGACTGACTCACCTGTGATTAAGCAGGGAAATCCTTAAATCCTGACCTATTGGTGGTCCTTATGGACTGGACTTGGACAGCCCTGAGCAAGAGGTTTCAGTAGCAGTGATAAACAATTAAATACTTATTAACATTTTTCACGTTGGCTGTCCTTTAAGCGGGAAATAATCAAAGTTCTGGAAAAACAAAAAAGTTTACATGATTTCAAAACAAAAACATTTTCTGTCATTTTCTGACTTTAAAGGGTATTTTCAAAGCTAGTAGCTTGCACACTAACTCGTTTGAATGCTGACTGTGTCCTGTAAATTAATTATAAATATAGAAATTAAACAGTGTGCAACCAGGGTGGAAAATGTTTACTGTAATTTTGCTATTTTAATTTTAAATATATATAAAATATATAAAATATGCAGGCAGCGTATATATAGTTCTTATGTGGATTCCTGTGTCCAAAGGAAGTAATACAGAATATTGATACAAATTCCCATCATCACTGCCTGCATGTATGTTTTGATTTTCTTCAGCCACAACATCTTCCAGGCTCAGTGATTTGATCTGGACATTGGCAGAGACTGCAGAACTCTCATTGCCATTGACTTTGCCAAAGCACCTGGAAGACCCATAACCCCTAACCTACTTACAAAGTCATTCTGTTTCCCTCAGACATCCTGCGAACATGAGACTAGTGTGTCAATCCACTCCTTAGTTTGAAACACCCTTGGTGTTTGCTCATATGATATCCTCTGTATCCTCACTGTTCAACCTCACCTCACTGTTCAACCCTCCAACCACTGCTGCTTTGACTGTCAGGCAGAGAGCATGTGTGTGTTTCTGATAGCTGACTCCAGTACTCCCTGCTTCTCCAACAGAAGAAGCAGAGAGAACTGTCAGATACACTCACACACACACACACTTTACCTTGTGCATGTGTAACACCATCAATTAGATGGTGGGCTGAAGTGTAGGGGTGGATGAAAGGTCCCGTTGTGATCCTGCAACAAAAACTCACAAAAACCACATGGTTGTCCGCTTCTTAGCTTGAAAATACACCTTAAACAAACCGCTAAAAATGTTCTCCTTTTACTATTTTTTTCAGTGGCTACAAAGTTCCCTCCCGTTTACTTATGTGTATGCATTTACAAGGCAAAAGCCTGATGTTTCCAGAAAGTGAAACACAACATTAAGCAGCTGGAGTGATAGAGAGGGTGCTAGGAGAATGCCAGCAAATGAGACGGAAACAGGAGATGCTGGTAAATAAAATACCTTTTATTAAATAATAAAATTAATAGCAAAAATAAATGTGAAACACAATCCAGAATCGTAGTCAAAAATACAAGCCAGGGATTAAAGCCAAAACAGGTAGTCAGACAAGCCGAGTCAGGAGCACAGGAAGCAGCGGTGTCAGGAACGAAAGCCAGGATCAGAAACCAAATGAATCAGTCAGCCAGGCCAGGGTCACACACCAGAACAATAGCAGCAACAGCAGGAATACACAGGGAGGTCATAGACCACGCAAGGGCAGAGAGATACTGAACCTTAGCAGCTAAATAGCCAGAGCACAGCAGGAAAAGGCTGGCAAATTGACAGGTAACTGCGGTAACTGAGATTGACAAACAGTAGTAACCTATTAGCTGAGTAAGCCTGAGTAAGCCTGAGACAGGGAAGTAAGGCTGCTTGTTAGTGGTCAGCTGAGGTGTGTATCTGTATTGCTGAGCAAAAACCAATAGTGGGACGGGGGAAGGGTGAGAACCCTGACACAGAAGAGTGGTCAAGAGAGCCCACAACATCCCACTGACCCTGTGATTCCCCTCCTGCTGGCATTGTGCCTCTGGGACATGATGTTGAAGAAGGCAGAACTGGCTAGCAGTATTAGCATCAACTCAGATCAGCTGCCTGGGCCTGCTGCTAGTGCTGCCAGTCTGCCTTCTTCACCTGAAGAAGAGATGGCAAATGTGACAATAGAGGGCCCTTTGTCACATTTTTCGGCATCACCAACTGGTGTGACTCTCATAGAGCAGCAGTAGCAGCAAGGAGGGATTTGTGGTGGTGGTGTTGGTGATGAGGGTGATGGTGGAGCAGCTGGAGTGGAAGAGACAATAAGGGCCTTTTTGCTGAAAGTAACTTGGGATGGGCATCACCACTACCAGCAGTGACATTGCAGAGATTGCTTCTGCTGTAATTCCTCCTGCTGCTGAGTTACAAAGGAAGCAGGCTGAAGATGAGTAGGCTAATGTGCCACAAGCCACAGTGGCCACAGTGAGAATGGGGTCCAGCAGTAGTGACACGGGACTAAGACAGGTTCCACTTGCCACCAATAATCCTGGCCCTATTCCTAGTGGAGATTCTGAGGCAGCAGAAGCATCATCCTCTGTTCCAGCCAGTGAAGGAGATTGTGAGGTAGAAGAAAAAATAGGCCATTCTTCTGCACCTTTCCCTTCCCCTGTGAGTGCATGGGTGTGGGGCTATTTTTCTCTTGGAACAGGAACAGTGCAGTCATCAGTGATGGCACTGTGAACTATATGTGATAAGTCAGTGAAAAGGGGAAAGACGGGAATGCACCTTGGCACAACAGCCATGATAACACACATGAAATACAGACACCATGACATTTATGTGAAGCATGTTAAAGCCAAATCCCCACAAAAGAAATCAGGAGCTACTGTTGCTATACCCCCTGTATCTCCCCAACTGTACCAAGAGTCAAGGTGGAAATCAAAGGGGAAAAAGAATAGCAAAACCCTGCCTAAGCCAGAAAGTTTGATGGCGAGCGAAACACTTGCCTCGCCGTTAGCTTTTTGCACTAGGGTCCGAGCACAGGAAGGCATAGCAACATCTTCAAAGAGGAAGAAGAATAGAGAAACCCTGACTGAGCCTGAAAGTTTGATGGCAAGCTGTCAGCTTTTTGTACTAGGGTCCAAGCACAGGAAGGCATAGCACCATCTTCTGGTAATCCACCTCTGTCATCATTACCTCCTCCACCAGCTGACAGCAGGTGTGGCAGTTCACGTCCAACCATTGCACATTGTGTGGTTCGCTCATCACACATGGCAATGTGGTGGAGTATAATCGTAGGCATGGAATCAAGCAGCATTTGAGGAGATTCCATCTTGCATCATTATTATTAATTCTGCATGGTGTCATGTGTCCTTAGTGGGCTGACAAGGGACATAGTGACAGCAGCAGTACTTGGTTTCTGGGGGGGTTACTGATTTTACATTGCGGACCTAAGCATCAAGGTGTTTGCTTTAAATTGTGCCAATTGTTTGATGTGAGTGCAGCTGTGTCCATTGAGCCCAGTTCTTCCCCTCTTTCCTACACATACTGTGCGCATTGGAGTTGCTGATAAAATGCACAGTTCCTTTCTGCTCTCAAGAGAACATTTATATTCCAGTATGGTGATGGCTACCTGTGGTGCTGCTACTGCCTTATGCTCATCACTGAAGTTAGTGGCAAGTGAAACCATGATCATCATCACCCATATCACTGCTGTTGCATTGACACTATGGCATTTTCCAATAGCCAGTGTCCAGTGGCCACCAAAACATGCTGGCATTAGGCCAGTAGGGCATTTTTTTGTCTCAGGGCTTGTTCTTTAACTATACCACAAAGACCTATAAATTAACAATTCTGGAGGCTTATTTCTAATAAACATAAATCTTAAAAATTACTGTTTCCTTAGTGCCTCAAACAAACCTGAGTCCAACAAATCATCACTGATTGCTCAGAGCTTCTGTCTCTAACAAACCCAAGTCCAACAAATCACTGATTCTTCAGGGCTTGTGCCTCTACAAAACCTGAGTCCAACAAATCACTGGTTCCTCAAGGTTTGTGAATCTAACAACCCATATTTCCACAAATCAATGCTTACTCAGGGCTTGGACCAAAAAAAACTAGGTCCTAGAAATCAATGTTTCCTCAGTGCTTGTGCTAAACAAGTGTATATCCTACAAATCAATATTCTCTAAGGGCCTTGCCAAAAAAGTCTAAATCTTACAAATCAATGTTTCCTCAGGGTTTGTGCCAAACAAGGCTAAGTCCTACAAATCAATATTTCCTCAGGGCTTGTGCCTAACAAGTCTAAGTCCTACAACTCAATTGTTCCTCAGGACTTGGGCCTCTAGCAAGTCTAAGTGCTACAAATCATGTTCCACAAAATACTCTATCCCATCAAGTATCAGTCTTCCCCAGTCACAGCATACTTCAGGGGGCTTCCTCATTGTCTGTGTCATGTTGTATAGCAATTTTTTATTTTTTTATTTTATTTATTTGTTATTTTTTTACTTAACTGTTCCCCCCAATTCCAGCCAACAACCCCCCACCCCCCAAAAAAATCCCTGTACAACTGATTCTTTCCTCAGATTCCATCAACACAGGGACCCCCAGACCCCTTTTATTCTATGGCTGTGGGAAATAAAATTAAATTTGCTCCATTTTGTGTGTAAATTCAGCCTTCTCATTAATTTTAATGCAATGAGCTTGGCGAAACATTGCACTTGTAGTGGGAAATTTCCCGCTAGGAAGGAAGTGTAATTTTTTTCCGCCTATTTCAGTGTTGAGGTGAAAACTTTCGCCTATCCCTACTGAAAACTACAGAGAACACAGAGGATATGGAATTAATACACAAAGGACATGTTATAATTACAGTGAGGGTAGTGTTAACTAAGGTGTAGAGTTACAGTGCTCCTGAGATCCTTATTTCTTCTTATATCTGGGGACAACAAGGTAGCATAGAGTAGCAATTCTCCCTTCCTCTTCCATATCTCTCCACCCCTTCCTCCATGCCCCTCTCTCCCTCCATGCCTTTCCCCATTACTCCTCTTCCTCCGTCTCTCACCTTCCTCCATTTCACTTTGTCACTTTATATCTCTCCCCCATCCTCTTACTCCTCTATGACTCTCTCCTCCTCAAAGTAACACTCCCTCCTCCTTCCCTGATGCTCATTGTTTCTCATTCTTATCTCACCAAAGGGTGCGCAGAGAGGACTATGGTCTGAATTCGGAGCGCCGCGCTCTGTATCAGTTGTGTCAAGGGCAGTCTCTACTGTGCATGACTGCAGCACGAGCAGCAGTCTCTACTGGGCATGTCTGCATAGCGACTACTCCTCCATGTGTCTCTTCCTCCTTCATTATGTGTCTCTCTCTCGCTTCTCTTTCAGCATGTCTTTATTTCTCCTTCATCCATGCCTTCAGCACTGTGTTTCTCCCTCATGACTGTGTGAAACATTGGACAGAATATGTCTGTATGTGGGTGTGCATTGTGTGTGAGGCATACTGTATATGTGTGAGGCATATGTGTGACTGTATGTGTGACTATGAGAGTGTTATTTCAGTTCTGTCAGAGTTGTAGTTCAAGAGTAATTGAATGATAAAGTATCCCCCTCCCTCCCCTTTTAATGATATAACACTGCTCAGCTCAGAGCAACAGGGTGTCTCCAGGTAGATTGCAGAGAGGGACAATCTTCAATTAAAATAAGGGAAAAAGCTGAAAAACCTGTCAAGGGGGGCAGGGTTTGCATTGTTCTCACAGTAAGAAGAATGTCCCTTGCTGTGTGCTGTCTGGTCTATGGACTGAATTCCACATCTGAGGGGAGGTGGCTTACACTAGGTAAAAGGGACAGGAGGGGGAAACTTTATCATCCAATTACTCTTGAACTACAACTCTGACAGTATTGAAATAACACCCTCTATGGCTCAAATACTATGAAGATTAATTGGAGCTGCTTTTTTTGTGAAACATTACTATCCCTTTAAGTAAGTTCTTGCAGTTGTTAACCTATAATCTCATGTTGTAATCTTGTCTTTAGTTGCTGTAGTGTACCATAATCCTCAAAGGACGTTATCAGAAAAATGTAACCTTAATATTTATTTTATCAGTTATATGGTCTGTTCATTTTAAGGTAAAACCAATCAAGCTGTTTTTGTGGTAAAGTTAATTATTTAAATAATATTAATTGAAGTGGAACTATCACGCCAAATAAAGTCCCCCCAAAAATAATTAGTCACATAGCGATAAGCTTAGAAATAGTACTATTACCCAGCATAAGTACCGCGTTATTAAGAAATCCTACTTCTTTTGAGACTGACAGGCAGGCTTGCTTTAACCCTTTGAGTGCCAGAGGGGTATGGAATGCATTGCTTTGCAATGCATTCCGTACCCCTCTGGCACTCAAAGGGTTAGAGGCATCTGTGCACCTGCGCTGTCAGTCCCTTCCTTTTACCTTATGGCACAATAGAGGAGACCGGGACTGACAGTGCAGGCGTGCATATTTCTCTAAGCCAAGATGTCTGCTCTTATGTCTGGCCATCAGTCTCCGAAGTAGGATTTCTTAATAACGTGGTACTTATGATGGATAATAGTACTATTTCTAAGCTTATCGCTATTTGACAAATTATTAGAGGGGGTACTTCATTTGGGGTGATAGTTCCAGCTTTAAAACCAACAAGCAGCTATTGTTCATGCAGAAAACAGCCTGGTAACCTTTTCTCAGTCTTCAATACATTTTCTTAAAGGGATAGTAATACTTAAAATGTAAAAAAAAAATATGTTGTAGGGTTTATCCCCCTGAGTAAAACAAGAGTACTCCCACTGCTGAGAGGTGTTTTATTCAAAAGTTATTAATTTTCAAAGTTGAATTTTTTAGGTGCAATATCACAGTGGCCTGAAATTGTACAGTGGCGCTGTTGCTACACGATCCTATGGACAACTCTGGTCAGTTGACCATAAATCTCCATAGGATGGTGTAGCAACAGCGCCACTGTACAATTTCAGGCCACTGTGATATTGCACCTAAAAAATTCAACTTTGAAAATTAATAACTTTTGAATAAAACACCTCTCAGCAGTGGGAGTACTCTTGTTTTACTCAGGGGGATAAACCCTACAACATATTTTTTTTTACATTTTAAGTATTACTATCCCTTTAAAATTTCAAAACATTGATATAAACAAAAAAATCAAGCTTAGGCAATTTTTCTCTTCCTAAATTAATTTTCAATTATTTTGTGAAATGCATTTAATTAGGCTGACTTTAAAAATGTAATATGGAAATGTCAGACAAATGTAGGTATGAGGAAATAGTTATTGCTTGGTATTCTAACCCTATTAACCCTGTAAGGGTTGTAATGCTTTGCATACTCCTCTGATCATTGAAGGAGCTGTGCAGAGTCAAACATTTGTTTTTGTATAGTAGCATTTTACCACTATAACCAATTCTGGGCTCGATTCAAATGTTGGCGTTAAAACCAACGTGAAGAAAAAAACTGCCTTCGCTCGTTAAGCAAGACCAGGTAACGTAAGATTCAAATCTTCCTTACCCAAAAAGCCTAACGAGCGATAACCAACAAAATACACGTTAACCTTAAACTTGCATCGCATAGAAAATCTTACCTAAAAACACACGATAAAAATGTTACCTAGCACCACAGCCAATCACAGCACTGCAAAGTATCAAGTTCAGTCAGAAAATCCAAAACCCACGTCGACAGTTCTGAACAGCTTTCTCTGTACTTCCCTACCCAGCCTCTAGGGGAACACAGAGATGGCTTTCAGCACCATGGACAGCTTTGAATGCCATAGGGATGTGCAGTGCTCACCCCTGTGGCATTCAAAGGGTTACAATCAATAAAACTAGTACACCAAGCACTACACAATGCCCCCTTCCACATCCCCCCTTAGTATGTCACACATATATTGCATATATGTGACATACTAACCCCATCCACATCCACCTCATGGACTTCCATGTAGTGGACAAATCTGTATTTTATTCCACAATTAACCCTTTGAGTACCAGAGAGGGAGGAAAGCATTGCTTAGCATGTTTCCTACCCCTCTGGTACCCAAAGGGTTAATAGGCAAGGTATGGACTACATACCTTGTCTGTATATATGTGTGTGTGTTTGTGTGTGTTTTAAACTTTTTTTTATTAAAATACTATTATTAGACATTAGTTTAAATTAGATCTCATTCATTTTTAACCCCCTACCTCCTGTGTCCCATTGCTATTAGTACTTTTGCTCCACTCTCCTTCAAAGGGAGAGTGGAGCAAAAGTACTAATAGCAATGGGACAAAGGAGCTAGAATATTATAAATGGGTGAGATCTAAGTTAACCCTTTGAGTGGCCACTATGAATCACTTCTCTGTGGACTGAATCATCAAAATTCATTGAGACTGTCACAGACATAATTCTTGTTACAGCACATCAGGGAGGTTATGCGCAAGGTGACGTAAAGGACAGATAGGTCAGATAGGCTCTGCAGTGAATCACATTTTCCAATTCCTGTGTTATCCTATAAAGTTTTTTTTCTTCAGTATAGTGACATCATAGTGTATAGACTCCATAGAATAACGTAGGAACTGAATAATTAATTTCACTTGTGAGATTATCTAACCTTAGTTCCAAGTTTTTGGAAACTTCATTCCCAGTCAGCTGATAATTGTTTAGGGATGATGGTAGTTGCAGTCCCCAGTGGCTGGAGATCCATACATTAATTACCTCTGACTCAGTGTTTCCCCCTAAACCTTAAACTTCTTCAGCTGTGTTCTTCTTATAAGCCTTCAGTGGGAAGAGTTTAAGGTCCTGGTGTCCCACAACCAGAAATCAAGTCTGCCTCCATGGATTTACCCTATAAGATAATTTTAGTAAATGTTAAAGATGATTAAAAACTGTATATATATATATATATATATATATATATATATATATATGTTTCACTAGACCGGTGGTTCTCAACCTGTGCCCTCAGGTCCCACTAACAGGCCAGAATTTGAGGATTTCCAGGTGAGTTAATCAATTTGAATGAGCCTGACCTGAGGGAAATTACAAAGTCCTGGCCTATAAGTTGGCCCTAAGGGCACGGGTTGAGAACCACTGATTTAGACATTTGAATATAAATTGATTTAGAGAAATTAGCTTTTATTGTTTGTGGCACAGTGTCTTATGGTGACAGGTCCTCTTCAACTAAAAGAAAAAGTGATGCAGTTCTGGGGAAATCAAACTGCATTATAGAGAACAATGAAAAATTAAATAGTGCTTTTAACCCATTGAATGCTTCACAATGCTTTGGAGACCTCTCAAGGGGTTAAAAGCCCCTATTTAAATTAATGCAAGTTTGAGGAATTTTTCATTTCTTCCCTGTGATTCAGCTGCTGTGCTTTCAAACATACAGTATATTGAGGGATTGTAGAAAGGTTAAAGCTATTTGGCAAAAAAAGAAAAAATCTTTATTGAAGATTAAAGGGAACAGTAGATTACACATAATAATTGGAAGAACTGAAATGATGCTCATGTAAACATTTACAATAGGTGTTAACAAAGGTCTTCCATGTCTTAGGAAATCTAGTGAACCTCTAAACAAGGTGGACAGGCGATACAGGGTAATTGGGGAAGAGGACTGAGTGGGGATAGGGAAAGGAGAAAAAAAGGGGTTATATAGAATTCTATAGGGGATATAAAGGAAGAGAGTATAAGGAACTGTGGTTTCCGGGAGTTCTCATAATGTCATACCATAGAGTAGCAGAATAGTGAGTTTAGTGTCACAGTAGGTGAAAGCCATCTTTGAAGTGATCAGTCACCAAGGGTCTATCCCATTAGAGTGGCCCTTGAGTAATGAGAGGGAGAAGACAAAGGAGGAGGGGGGGGGCAGGAGTGGAAGGTTGACCACCAGGACCACGTGGTTAAGAATGTAGGTAAGTTATCAGTGAAAAGAGTGTGACAACTTTCCACTAAAATCAATGAGTACACCTTGGTGAACCATAGGGAGACAGGTGGGGCAGCTTGTTTCTACCACTATCTACTATCCTCACTAATAAATTCCCCTCTTTCAGCCTTAAGAGTACTTTTTTGTTATTAATATACTTGTAGAATTGTTTATAATTTTTCTTGCTCTCATTTGCAATATTTCTCTCATTTAACATTTTAGCTAGCTTAATTGCTTGTTTGCATATTTTATTACATTTTTTTTTTTTTTTTAAATGATGCATCTGACCCGTTTGAATTAAGCACTTTAAAAGCATGTTTCTTACTTCTCATTTCCCTGCAATCCTCATTATTAAGCCACATTGGTTTCACTTTACTCCTTTTGTGCTTATTCTCCAACGGTATATATTGACATGTGTATTTGTCTAAGAGCATTTTAAACAAATTAAATGATCCTTGTGCATTTGTATCTTTGAAGGTTACATCCCACTGAATATCCTTTAATGCTCCTTTTAGCTTTGTAAAATTTGCCTTTTTAAAATGGAATGTTTTGGTTAAACCCTTAATATTGGGTTTCTCATAACAAATTTCAAAGGACACCGTATTGTAGTCACTGGTGCACAAATGTTCCCTTACTTGTACACTGTTTATCATGTCAAAATTGTTTGATAGCACTAGGTCTAGCACTAGTTGGCTTCTCTACTAGTTGGGAGATAAAATTATCATTAATCATACTTAACAAATTGTTTCCCTTTGTTGTGCTGGAAGTCATATTGTTCCAGTCAGTTTCGGGACAGTTGAAATCTTCCATTATAATTACATTTCTTTTTCCAATTGCAGTAAAAGTTGGGTTTCCTCCAACTCCCTAAAAAGGTATGATCAGTGGGCAATGCCACTAGATATGAGACATAGAGCCGGTATGTTTAAAGCATCTACAGCAAAGAGATGAGGTGGAGGGGGGAGAACTGGGTTAGTTTGGGAGGTGTCATGTACCATCCGGTGATACGTTTTTAATTAAATTCTCTCGTGCTGGAGTCTCGAGCAGTTTTGAAGTTACATTGGAGGATGGATGACTAATGAGACGTGTGATGAAGTGTCAAAAATGTTTTTAACTCTTTGAATTCCAGAGGGGTAAACAATGCATTGTTTCACAATACGTTGCATGCCCCTCTGGAATTAAAAGGGTTAAAATGATATCAGTCATCCATGATAGAAATATCAAATTAAATATGTGGGAGGCTTTATTGGAGAAAAGGGTTCAAGGTTTATCTAAATATGAAGATAACTTATTAATATTAATGTGTCTGGGAGTTAGGATGTTTATATCTGCTCAGTGGAAATGTACTTCTATTTCCTGGTCTAGAATAACCTATAGAATAGGCCAAATATGTTATTGTGAATTTTTAAATGGATAGTGACACTTAATATGTAGAAAAATATATATTGTAGGGTTTAGCCTCCTGAGTAAAAACAGGGGTACTCCCTCTGCTGAACTGAGTTTTATTGAAAAGTTAATGTAGCTTGAACATGATTTTTAGGTGTAATATCTCAATGGCCTGAAATTTCCAAGTGGTACTGTTGCTTCACCAGTCTATGGAGGTTTATGGTCAATTGACCAGATCTGTCCATAGGATGGTATAGCAACAGCGACACTGTAAAATTTCAGGCACTTGAGATACTGCACCTAATAATTTCAAGTTTGTACTTCAATTACTTTTTGAATAGAACACCTCTCAGCAGTGGGAGTACCCATGTTTTATTCAGGAGGATAAACCCTACAACATATTTTTTTTTACATATTAAGCATTTCTATCACTTTAAGTTCTGTTGAAAAAGCAGAATATGGTCACTTTTTGTTGACTTGGTCTACATGCCTAAAGAGTGAATTTGAGAATAAACATAGATTATTATTATTAACACTCTGAGTGTCAGGTACCCAAAGCACAATGTGTTGGATACTTCTCTGTCCCTGAATGGGATAAAAGCTTAACCTCATTAACAGATATACTAATTTTGTTGACTCGACTCTTGTATGGGATGTAATAAGAAATATTCAAACATATATTAATATAAGTTCAATAATCTGATGTTATCATTTGATATATTTTATAATTATTTGGTTGATTGATTTTCATTTTTTGTTATAATATTATATATTTTCCAGTTACACAATGTGTTTATTGGTATTGTTGGATTTTTCACATTATTTGGTCTATCATATAATATTGTATTTATTATTGTCCTTTGTTACTAACGTCCATTCTTTTCAATTGTATTTAGATTGAATTCTAGAAAAATGAATAAAAATATTCTGTTTGAAAAAAATTAATTGCACTACTTTACTCAGTCCATCACCCTAAAAGAATTGAGTTATAGGATTTTCTGCCCATGTTAAGCTGGGTTTTATTATTAGGGGGTGTTAGTGTTCCTTTAAAAGAAGCCAAGGGAATAAGAAATATACCCATTGTTTAACCCTTTGAGCACCAGAGGGCTGTGCACCACTTTGCTCTGCAGTGCATTACACAAATCCTGTGAGACTCAAAGAGTTAATTGAATGGGTAAGAACTCTATACTTCCGTAGAGGAAGTTTTCACCGTGTCTTAGATTGTCAAGAGGTACTTCTGCAATTATCTTTCTATTTTGAGTGTGTCCTAGATACAGATCAAGAGTTTCATCTTCTCTAAGCTGTTCTCGTAAGATACTGGAACCATCATGATTGCTGCTAAGTTAATAATTATGTAGATATAAAGAACTTAAATTGTCTAAAATAAATTGTATTTCAGGCCCATATGTTTTCTACAAAAATGATTTAAAAAAAGAAAACTATAATACTGAGTAGATGAGAACAGCTTAATAAGTCTATTTTAACAAAACTGCAAAAATATAATAAAAGGACAGGGATAGAGAGAAATATACAGGAGGGGTGGGATAAATGGGTCTCAAAATGTGGACTGCTCAACAGATAGCAGAGAATTGTCATACATGGGGATGAGCAGGACTTTCAGCTGTGATAAGAGATTCAGAAAAGACAGGGCCTTCCTCCTCTAAAGGGAATTCAAGCTTGAAAGCACTTCCCGCTGAACTCTTCCACACTGAAAGTAATAAATGAGCATGTGCATATTGTCAGGGGTGGGTTTACATTTTTGGTGCCTTAAGCAAAAATTCACATGGGGCCCCCTTTACTACCTTGCCAGTATTTCTAATAAGACATTTTCATCTGTTATTTACATGTGTTGGCACATAAGTGAACGGTGGCCCTCTGACTAAGTGGGGGCCCTAAGTAGCTACTTAGTCTGCTTATATTGTAGCACCACCACTACATGTTTGGAAGCAATGAGCTGGAGACTGCTCTGACTTTAAAGGGGTTAAAAGTTACCCAGATGGGATCTGGGGAATTTTCATTTGTTCCCTATGATATGCATTCTTTTTTTCCTTAGAATTGCTACTCTTACGCCTGATAAATAAGGCCCAGAATGTGTGGGAACATGATGGTGTCCATGGGAGGGCTGGCCTGGGGGGCAGGGGGGCAATTGCCCCCTGGTCCAGTCATATTTCTGGGCTGGTGGGCCACTTCCTCTTTTTGCTACAAATGTAGCTACAGTAGTGATACCATAGAGCTTACAATTGAAATGGAGCAACAATCCAAGTGGAGCTACACTAGAGGCATAACCCATTTCTCTTGTACGTTATATGGTATCACTAGTGCAGCTTTACTTACATTGTAAGCTTTGTAGTTGCACCAGTGTAACCCCATTTCAATTGTAAGCTCTGTGGTATTGCTTGCTTTACTTCACAACACTAACCCTTTGAGTGACAGAGGGGTATGCGTGGCATACCCCTCTGGCACTCAAAGGGTTAATGGCAATTTTAAAATTAACAAAAGAGGGTGGGCTGGGACAGGAGGCTGGAACGATAGTAAAATCAGGCCACTTGATTGTAGCTGCCCTCCAGTCTATGATTATCTTTATGGGAACGGAGGAAAGCAGACAGCAATGGCAGTAAAGTTTCAGCTCCCCAGCTGGGATTTCCACTGAAATTTCCACAAGGAAAAAAATTCTAATTTCCACACATCCATAATCACATAGAGAAGAGAAAGGAATGGAGAGCATAGTCACTGGAAGGATTGGATAGATTGGTGGCAATGTGCAGAAAAAGAGAAAGGGAAAGGATGGGCTGCGTAGCAGGATTAAAAGGATATGCAGTACAGGGAAGAGTTACACAGGATAGAGATACTATGCTTGAGAGAATAAACGGAACAAATGGGAAGTCTGGGAGAAAGAATGGATTTATACTTTCAGTTCAAACTATTACAGCAAAACTGAGATTTCATAGGGAAACTGTAATGGCAGGAATCATTTGCTCTAAAAAAAACATTTAGAAAAATAAATGGAAACATTATTTTCATGGGTTAATTGATGCATTAGGCATGTAAAAGTAAGTACTTGGACTTGTACCACAGCAAAATGCTTTAAAAAAAGAAGCACACATTTGCTGCTGTTTTGTCCAAAAACTCTTTGCTAAATGGAAATGTAAAATGTCTATATAAGTGCAATCACCCTTTATTAATGGAGTGGGCAACCTGAGGCCCTCTTACTGCTTGAAATTACAAATCCCATCTGCCACATTGGTAAGAAGTGTGGTCCTGAACAAATGGAAGGCTTCAGACTGCTTTAGAATATGTCTTCCATAATGTTCAGTTTGAATTATTAACCTCTGCTGTGCTGGGCGGTCATTTATGTATGGCATTCATGACGGTGTGTATATATGTTAATGTGGAACATACATGCACTAAGCTCCAATAACAGCCTGTGCTCTTGGAGTTCACAGTCCCAACATTGCCTACATGACCAGAGCTGGCCCTTATATGGGTCCCGGTGGGTCCATGGGACCCAGGCACCACTTTGACAGAGGCACGTTCTGTCTTGCAAAAAAAAAAACTTGCAGGCAGAGGAGCTGGCCCAACAGTCACTCTGCGGGTGGGCAGTCAGTTTGCCCACAGACATTCTCCCGTGTTGCCACTCTCACTCCCCGCGATGTACTGAGGTCAGAGCGTCGAGGGTCACGTGACCTGCCAGCGCTCAGACTTCAAGCTGCCTGCCACCAGACACCAGGGAGCCTGACAACTGTGGGTGTTGGCTGGGGTAAGTTCTGGGTGGGCGATGGGGCATGTCTTGAGGTGCTGGGGTAAGTCCTGGGTCAGCAATATGGCATATGAAGGGAGAAGAGAGACAGATAGAGGTTGGAAGAGGAGAGAGACAAAAGAGGAGAAGATACATGGCAAAGACAGACATGGGGAGAGTAGAGAGACATGTATGACATGGTAAAGAGAGAGACTGGAAAGTCGCACTTTCTTGTTGCTCTTGCGTTTGCGCTACTTAATCCTTTTCCATCACCTATTTTAGTTTCTTTTATGCGACCAAAACCTGCTTAATAAGTCTTCTGTTACCATGAGCTACCGGGAGATAGCAGTCTTGCTGCTGGAGGACGCCTGGAAACAAAACGCCCTCGTGGCGGGGGCCTAGGCCCCAAACTCGCGGCCTCGTCGGCCGGAATCACTGCAGTTGGTGAGAGGGTCTTGACGGCCTAATCTGCAGCCTTGCCAACCACTTCAACTGTCTCCCAGCCTCCCCGCTACTGACGAGGTAGTTACCTCGGTTGAACGGACCCGCCTGTTGGAAGAGGACGGTACTGGCAGCGTTGTCAGACTGCCGCTGGAGGTGTTCTATACTGGATAGAGTGCCCTAGAAGACGGGCTCCTGCCTACTAGGCCCAATCATCTGGCCCACAACAGGTTCTGATCGAACGGATTTGTATTGTGAGAATCTTTCGTCACTGAGTACTAAACGGAAGGACTATAGTGGATCTGAAGACCGGGTGGCAGAGAGGAGACTCACCATCACCGTACTCATATATGTAAGCAGCCCTCCAGGGGCCTAAACTGGTCATCACAGGGCCTCATGCACGATTTGGCAAACCCCCTTTAGCTCACCAGCCTATTTTTTATTTTCTTGCCCTGTTCCCCTACCCTTCCCAATAGATTCTATAAATGCTATTTTGCCACTGGATAATGACACAGCCACTTTGGTGGTATTTCTTTGTCAAGGTGTCTCACGCATATGGTTGCGCAATTTCAGTGACTTACATGGAAGTTTGATGGTCACTCTGTCTACAGTTCTGAGTTGGTAGGGTTTGCCTCAATTCCGTTTTACCCAGTTTTAACCGGGAGTTCTGGAGTTTTGTTTACACTGGGGTCTTACCTTGTAGCCCTTATCCCAGTTTGGAAGAGGACAGGCTGATCTACTTGGATTACTCATCATATATCCCCCCATATGTCTGACTTCCCCATACATGTTTCCCATGTATTCTTGAGGACTCTTCCTGTATTCCCATTGTTCCTGAGGCACAGCCTTTGAAAAGGTGACAAATTGATTTCTACATTGGAAAAGGTCATCTCTATTACTACGCACCATCTAATAGGTGGCTCCGGATACTGTCACCTCAACCTTTTTGGCAGCCATCCTGCTACAGTTGTGCCAGATTTGTATGCTGCCATGCCGAGATTGTATATGTACCTTGCTATGAATACTGCATCAGCGGAGGTCTGATGGCCTGAAGAGAACTTTTCAATGTGACCCCCACTATGTAACCCGTTCGAGACCCTCTCATCCTCCACAATACACGGATCTGGAATTCTTGATGAGATACCACTCCTGCTTACAGTTTCACGGCTTCATCGGCTTCCATGGAACGCTTCCTTACAATGTCTGACCAATCTAACCCGCAACGCCATACTCGAAGAGGAGGCAAACCTGATAAGAAGAAATCCGCTGTTTCAATCTCAGAAGTTGATGACTTTATTATGGACTCTGAAGATGTTACGGATCCTCATACTCCCTCTCTGGCAGATGCCACTGCCAGAGCCGTGATGACCTTGCTTACTCCATTGATTGACACAAAGCTGGATTCCCTCAACTCATCCATGCAGGAGATACTGGGTGAATTGAAAGGGCACAAAGAACAATTAGTAGATATCGACTCCCGCACTACAACCTGCAAATTATCCATCACTGATCTACAGCAAAAGATGCAGAAACTTGAATCAACTGCTAACCTGCACACTGACAAACGTGACGTCTAAGAGAACCGCAGCAGACGGAATAATCTCAGGATTGTGGGTCTCCCAGAATCACTTTAGGGCAGAGAACTGGGAGATTTTTTTCCAAGGGTCTTCCCGACCTGCTTCACCTAGAAAACATGGTCTCTCCGCTATCTATTGAAAGGGCTAATCGCTTTGGTCCCCCAAACGAGGGTACCGCTAACCGACCACGACCAGTCATCTTTTGACTGCTAAATTCTGCCGATAAACAAAGATTGCTTCTTGCCTACCGCAAGATGGATCTCCAACTACTGCTCCAAAAGGGACTGACAGCGCAGGCGCACGGACGTCACTATGGCAAGATGTCCATGCTTCCTGCTACTGTCAGCCTCCAAATAAGTTGAAAATCTTTTAAACCAGGTAATATTTCTGGCGATTAGCACTACTAAGCAGCTAGTCACCAGATGAAGACTTAATTAAGATAAAGTTTTTGTTTTATTTTGTAGGCATTAAAAAACATGAAGAATGATATAAGTCTTATCTCTCAAACCTTTATAGTTTATGAGATATTCACAAGCAAAGTTTCCCCTCCCCGCCCCTTTTACCTAGTGTAAGCCATCTCTTCTCAGATGTGAATCTGGTTGTATGACCAGACAGATAACAGAAGGGGACAATTTTCTTTGTATGAAAACAATGAAAGCCCTTCCCCCCTTGACAAGTTTTTCAGCTTTTTCCCTTATCTTAATTGAAGATTGTCCCTCTCTGCAGTCTACCTGGGCACCTCCCTTCTGATCTGGTTGAACGGGGGGGGGGGATACTTTGTTTGCGAATATCTCTTAAACCATAAAGGATTGAGAGAGAAGACTTATATCATTCTTCATGTTTTTTAATGCCTACAAAATAAAATAAAGTTAAAACGAAGTATTACTATCCGTTTAAGATGGTGGTCTTTCCTAAACTGTTGTACATATTACAGACGGTGCCATTATACCTACCTAATTCGGATGTGCAATTTCTTGACAAGAAATTTCAGGGTTTCATTTGGCAGGGAAAGAGACCTAAAATTAGTCTGGGCAAATTGCAGAGGAGGAGAGAACAGGGGGGACTGGGACTTCCCAACATCAGGTTATATAATGGTGCATGCCTCTTACGTATTGCTAAAGATTGGATTAACCATACTAATACCTTCACAAATTCTACCTGGGTCCAGGCTTTTACTCCACATGTGGCTCTCAGTTACCTCCTACATGCCCCACGTTCTCATATCCCCAACCACTGTTTAGACAATCCTTTAGTCATCTCAACAGTCAAACCGTGGCAACACTCCCGACAACTACTGGATAAAACCAAAAATGTCTCAGTGTTTCTCCCTTTCCTCCATAACCCTCTCTTCCAACATGGTTCCCCAGATAGGAGATTTTACACTTGGGCGGAAAAGAAGATCTTCTACGTAGGGGCTCTTCTTGACCCAAACACATTTGTCTTTGTTATACTAACTGCACAGGGAATGTAACCAGAGGAGTTGGTTGGCTTTGAAAGACCTAGGGCTAAACCCTTAGTGTGCTAGAGGGGCATGCAACACATTGCAAAATAATGCATTGCATACCTCTCTGGCACTCAAAGGGTTAAATGTGATTAGTGCATCCATATGGGCATGTTTTAGTGGGTGTGGTTTTGGGGGGGCAGCATTTCATCATTGGACCCAGGCAGCACAAAGCCTTGGGCCGGCCCTGTACATGACGTTGAGGTTTGAGATCTCCCGGTAGCTTTCTTTGAATCTACAACCATGGTCACAATGAGTAATAACAAATAACTTCATTTTATGTCTTATCATTCCTTTAAATAAAATCCATAGACTGAAATCTTTGACTTGCTTGAGTGTCACACTTCATAGCCCAACACACATTCTTTATCCCCTTTTTATTTTCCTCTTCCCTTCTCTTTATGTGTTTACTGCATTCCTCATCATTGATTACACCTTGCAGTCACTGGCTACAGTGTTGCTTCCATTTCAATCTACTAAGAGTGAGAGATTCTGGGCCACTCATATAGCATGTTTTAATCTCAGACTCTACCTACTACCGATGTGACACCCTCCAAGAGGTAGTCTGTCTTTCTATTTCATAGCTAGGTCTGTCCTTTTGTATAGCCTTTGGGCACTTATGTATAACATAGTGATTGACTATGACTGTGTGCTTAACAATGGATATTCATATCTGCTCTCATCACCAGACACATTACACAAGGGTACTGCTGGCCTTGCACAGCGTGTCTGGTTGTGATGTTGAGGCAATGTAAGAATTACAATTTTGTTATCAATTACATTATTCATTGCTTTAAATAATGACAATAATTAAGCTAAATTATAAATATGATGTGAGATATCAACTTTTTTTATTTCCCTTTGCCCCCTGCCTTCTTATGTCAAGTGATGTAAAATATGCAGAGACAGCCATTCAGTTTAGAAAGCAAAGTAAGACACGGAATTAGGTTTCTGGTAGGTAGAATATAATAACAAAAGATTTTTAAAAGGAAACATTAAGCTTGTTAAAAATAATGTCATTATTGTCATTTCCAGTTCTATTAAACTATAATTAATATCAAGTGGACTTCAAATCAAGTCTTTATTCTAAACTACATGTCCACAGATGAAGAAATATGTTTTCTATTTCCTAAATGAAAATCAAGTTAAAAAAGATTGTGGTTTCTTAACTATCTGCATATTATCACATAACAGGCACCTAACCCTTTCAGGACCAGAAAGTTGTGTGAATCAATGAGTTGCACACTTCTCTGATCCCAACAGCGTTAATGGTTTTTAACACTTGCCAAATTGAAACATACACATAAGATTATCTCATTTGGTGACTGTTCTAAGCCTGAGGCCACATCGCTGATAGGTGTATGTCGCCTTATACACCAAGTGCTGCTAACAGTACATACATTCAGGATATCTTTGCTTGAGTACAGTCTCATCAGTCAGTGGCTGTCACTATAATTAACCTACCCCTAATCAAACAGGGATTTCCTGATAACATTCTGGCCCTTCAGTGGGAGGTGTTTGGGTCATGGGGGTCATGCAACAATGAACCTTGCGTGCATAGGAAGAAATTATATATAATGCTAATTAAAGATACATTTTTGCGGAACCAAGAATTGATGCATAAAGGCCACCAGGATTTTCTGCAAAGCTAAGGTACATGAGGATTTATTGTTTAGCGGTGTTAGGGTTCCTTTAACCCTGCAACAGTAAACATGTCTTTAAATGTATGAAAATTTACAAAACAAAGCATACAAGACCATATTTAACCCTCTGAGTTCCATAGGGATATGCAATGCATTACAGAGACATGTTGCATACCCCTCTGGCACTCAAAGAGTTAAGTGATATTTATTCATAAGCCAGTGCTAGGCTGCATATTTCAGGTTCATTTAAAAAAAGAAAAAGAAAATATCTAGCTGTAAATGTAATACTAAAAGGTTTTTAATTTTCGTATTCACTTTTTAAATATGTAAATGTCAGTAAACTAAATGTGTAAAAAAAAAAATGTGGGTTTCAAGGCCATGTGGATTTTATTAGCTCTCAAATAATGCAGTGAATTAGAGTAATAAACGTATAGTGCAGTACCTAAACAATCTTATTGCACTGGGATATATCATGCTCTTGCTTCTTTCAAATGTCAAAACAAAATTTGATTAAAAATAATCTGATTTTATTTGTAAAATTACACAATTTTTCACAATGACTATGGGCAAGGTTCCATGTTAAACCTCTGAATGCTGCAGCTTCTAGCAAGTCAATATCAATATTCTTACCGTATGTAAATGCTATTACAAAGTTTATTAACTAAACGCGTGATTCACATTCTCTGAGATTTCTATGGGAAAATGCATTACCTTGGAATAATATAGGAACAAATACAGACTGAAATACACAGATGTGCTAAGTGTGTTATACGTCAAATATATGGGTGTTTTTTTTTTACTTTATTTTCCTTCATGGATGGATGCACAGTGCATTGTACATGTAACTCTGGTGGGCTAAAGATACTGCTCAGGTGAATTGAGATTGGCTTATTTATTAATTTATTTCGTATCAGCTGCCAGCCCGCATACAATTTATCATGTTTTATTTCACATGTGATTATAACAGAACAGCTGCCTCAGTCATTTAGTACAACTAAATTATTATGACTGCATTTAGCTTGAACTTAGAGATATTCATATTAAATATATATGGTCTTATGTTTTAGGGTAATAATGGCATGGTATCATTTTAAATAAAATACAGTTTATTAGGTGCACTGATGTAACAGAAGGTTGAGTCCTCACAAAAGTATCCAGTCAACACTGACTCCAAAAGGTGTTGGAAATTTCTCACAAGAATGTTGGCCCATGCTGATTCATGGCACACAAGAGTTCTCTGAGACTGGATTGTGTTAGGTGAAGTCATGATTCTTGCCACCCTTTGCAGATCACTCAGATCAACAAACTGGCTTCAGACAAAGGATTGCCACTGACTAAATATACACTGTATATACTACTGTGTGCGACCACCCCAGTAGAGTAGCAGTAGTTCATGGTACCTGCACCAACCCATCGAACATCACTTAGATCCTGCTGTTGGCCCATCTCTCTGTAGCTAATTGCTTGTGTTCCGTAACTTGATAAGGATACATTAAATAGTCCATGATTGAGAGACCACCTGTATGGATGGGGGGTGTACCTGGACACACAATATATAGTTTATAGGTAGCTAGCTTAACCTCTTGAATACTGTAGACATCTCCAACACATTGCAACACAATGGGGTTAAAGTTGGACCTAACAGTTTGAGTGCCAGAGAGGTGCACAATGCAATGCTCTGCATAACCCTCTGGCACTGAAAGAAACTCAGTAAATCCTTATTATGAAAAACTGTTCACTGTAGCAATTTACTGTAGGAATTTCCCAGATGAGTAAACTAACAGAGGACCTATTGCTGTGAAATTTTTAACTGAAAATGTATTATAGCACAAAATTATACTTTTTGAGAGTCTGATTTTAACGTTTGTTATGATCAAAAAGGCAATTGTTATTGCTGTGTATGGAGAGCTAATTATGTGTTTAGCTATCATCTCTGTCAGACATGACCTCTTAAAGGACAGGTGGTGCTCTTATAACTCATGATGGACATCCAATGACTCCCTCCCTCCCTTACAGATTCCCAAGCCATGTGATTAGTTGACTGTGATCCAAAACTAAAGCAACATCACTAAAGATGTGTCAATCACTGCTGAGCTTGGCAGAAGAAACTGATTCATCACATGTGGGGAGCACTGAATCATACAACTCAGTCACCAGATCACCCAACACATCAAACATGCAGATGGCAGTAGTTCCTGTTCAACATTCTATTCCTCCCAGTTGGTCCTTATTAGTGTTGAGCGAGCATGCTCGGCCGATGCTCGGATCGGCTCGAGCATCGCTCTGCTCGACACATGGCGGTACTCGTACGAGTACCGCATGTGCTCGCCCGCCATGTTCGGGTCTCCTCCCCGCACGTTTTGCGGCTGCTGCGCAGCCAATAAACTTGCAGGGAGGCTCTGACATCGGTGTAATGCCAGCAGCCATGTTGGCTGCTGGCATTACACTGATTGGCTGGCCAGAACCCGTGGTCGGGTGCTGTATAGCACCTGACCATCGAGTTCGGCTCAGTCTTAGCCAGGGAGAGCTGAGGATAGGAAGGGAAAGGCAGTGTAGGGAGGAAAAAAACCAAAATTGTGAAAAAAAAGAACCAAAAGTCCTTTTTAGGACTACTGTGTGTGGGGGCAGCAGGTTATTTTGTGTGGGGGAAAAAAACAAAAAAAAAAAAAAAAAAATATTCTGTTTAGTGTGCAAAGTTGCAGATTAGAGCACATTCTGTTTAGTGTGCACAGTTGCAGATTAGAGCACATTCTGTTTAGTGTGCAAAGTTGCAGATTAGAGCACATTCTGTTTAGTGTGCAAAGTTGCAGATTAGAGCACATTCTGTTTAGTGTGCAAAGTTGCAGATTAGAGCACATTCTGTTTAGTGTGCAAAGTTGCAGATTAGAGCACATTCTGTTAAGTCTTCAAACTAAAATATCAAAGTCACATATTCCATTCAGTGTGCGTCGCCGCAGTTTAGCAGCACATTCTGTGTACTGTGCAGAGTTGCAGAATAGGAAGAAATACTGTTAAGTCTTCAAACTAAAATATCAAAGTCACATATTCCATTCAGTGTGCTTCGCCGCAGTTTAGCAGCACATTCTGTGTACTGTGCAGAGTTGCAGAATAGGAAGAAATACTGTTAAGTCTTCAAACTAAAATATCAAAGTCACATATTCCATTCAGTGTGCTTCGCCGCAGTTTAGCAGCACATTCTGTGTACTGTGCAGAGTTGCAGAATAGGAAGAAATACTGTTAAGTCTTCAAACTAAAATATCAAAGTCACATATTCCATTCAGTGTGCTTCGCCGCAGTTTAGCAGCACATTCTGTGTAGTGTGCAGAGTTGCAGAAAAGGAAGAAATACTGTTAAGTCTTCAAACTCAAATATTAAAGTCACATATTCCATTCAGTGTGTGTCACCGCCGTTTAGCAGCCTATTCTGTGTACTCTGCACAGTTGCAGACTAGGAAGAAATACTGTTAAGTTTTCAAACTCAAATATTAAAGTCACATATTCCATTCAGTGTGTGTCACCACCGTTTAGCAGCCTATTCTGTGTACTCTGCACAGTTGCAGACTAGGAAGAAATACTGTTAAGTTTTCAAACTCAAATATTAAACTCACATTTTCCATTCAGTGTGTGTCACCGCAGTTTAGCAGCCTATTCTGTGTACTCTGCACAGTTGCAGACTAGGAAGAAATACTGTTAAGTTTTCAAACTCAAATATTAAAGTCACATATTCCATTCAGTGTGTGTCACAGCCGTTTAGCAGCCTATTCTGTGTACTCTGCACAGTTGCAGACTAGGAAGAAATACTGTTAAGTTTTCAAACTCAAATATTAAAGTCACATTTTCCATTCAGTGTGTGTCACCGCCGTTTAGCAGCCTATTCTGTGTACTCTGCACAGTTGCAGACTAGGAAGAAATACTGTTAAGTTTTCAAACTCAAATATTAAAGTCACATATTCCATTCAGTGTGTGTCACCGCCGTTTAGCAGCCTATTCTGTGTACTCTGCACAGTTGCAGACTAGGAAGAAATACTGTTAAGTTTTCAAACTCAAATATTAAAGTCACATATTCCATTCAGTGTGTGTCACCGCCGTTTAGCAGCCTATTCTGTGTACTCTGCACAGTTGCAGAATAGTAAGAAATACTGTTAAGTTTTCAAACTCAAATATTAAAGTCACATATTCCATTCAGTGTGTGTCACCGCCGTTTAGCAGCCTATTCTGTGTACTCTGCACAGTTGCAGAATAGTAAGAAATACTGTTAAGTTTTCAAACTCAAATATTAAAGTCACATATTCCATTCAGTGTGTGTCACCGCCGTTTAGCAGCCTATTCTGTGTACTCTGCACAGTTGCAGACTAGGAAGAAATACTGTTAAGTTTTCAAACTCAAATATTAAAGTCACATATTCCATTCAGTGTGTGTCACCGCCGTTTAGCAGCCTATTCTGTGTACTGTGCAGAGTTGCAGAATAGGAAGAAATACTGTTAAGTCTTCAAACTAAAATATCAAAGTCACATATTCCATTCAGTGTGCTTCGCCGCAGTTTAGCAGCACATTCTGTGTACTGTGCAGAGTTGCAGAATAGGAAGAAATACTGTTAAGTCTTCAAACTAAAATATCAAAGTCACATATTCCATTCAGTGTGCTTCGCCACAGTTTAGCAGCACATTCTGTGTACTGTGCAGAGTTGCAGAATAGGAAGAAATACTGTTAAGTCTTCAAACTAAAATATCAAAGTCACATATTCCATTCAGTGTGCTTCGCCGCAGTTTAGCAGCACATTCTGTGTAGTGTGCAGAGTTGCAGAAAAGGAAGAAATACTGTTAAGTCTTCAAACTCAAATATTAAAGTCACATATTCCATTCAGTGTGTGTCACCGCCGTTTAGCAGCCTATTCTGTGTACTCTGCACAGTTGCAGACTAGGAAGAAATACTGTTAAGTTTTCAAACTCAAATATTAAAGTCACATATTCCATTCAGTGTGTGTCACTGCCGTTTAGCAGCCTATTCTGTGTACTCTGCACAGTTGCAGACTAGGAAGAAATACTGTTAAGTTTTCAAACTCAAATATTAAACTCACATTTTCCATTCAGTGTGTGTCACCGCAGTTTAGCAGCCTATTCTGTGTACTCTGCACAGTTGCAGACTAGGAAGAAATACTGTTAAGTTTTCAAACTCAAATATTAAAGTCACATATTCCATTCAGTGTGTGTCACAGCCGTTTAGCAGCCTATTCTGTGTACTCTGCACAGTTGCAGACTAGGAAGAAACACTGTTAAGTTTTCAAACTCAAATATTAAAGTCACATTTTCCATTCAGTGTGTGTCACCGCCGTTTAGCAGCCTATTCTGTGTACTCTGCACAGTTGCAGACTAGGAAGAAATACTGTTAAGTTTTCAAACTCAAATATTAAAGTCACATATTCCATTCAGTGTGTGTCACCGCCGTTTAGCAGCCTATTCTGTGTACTCTGCACAGTTGCAGAATAGGAAGAAATACTGTTAAGTTTTCAAACTCAAATATTAAAGTCACATATTCCATTCAGTGTGTGTCACCGCCGTTTAGCAGCCTATTCTGTGTACTCTGCACAGTTGCAGAATAGTAAGAAATACTGTTAAGTTTTCAAACTCAAATATTAAAGTCACATATTCCATTCAGTGTGTGTCACCGCCGTTTAGCAGCCTATTCTGTGTACTCTGCACAGTTGCAGACTAGGAAGAAATACTGTTAAGTTTTCAAACTCAAATATTAAAGTCACATATTCCATTCAGTGTGTGTCACCGCCGTTTAGCAGCCTATTCTGTGTACTCTGCACAGTTGCAGAATAGTAAGAAATACTGTTAAGTTTTCAAACTCAAATATTAAAGTCACATATTCCATTCAGTGTGTGTCACCGCCGTTTAGCAGCCTATTCTGTGTACTCTGCACAGTTGCAGAATAGTAAGAAATACTGTTAAGTTTTCAAACTCAAATATTAAAGTCACATATTCCATTCAGTGTGTGTCACCGCCGTTTAGCAGCCTATTCTGTGTACTCTGCACCGTTGCAGACTAGGAAGAAATACTGTTAAGTTTTCAAACTCAAATATTAAAGTCACATATTCCGTGTAAGATGAAGAAGGCGGGTAAAAAGGGACGGGGAAGTGGACGTGATCCTGATAGTTCAGGGCGCGGGTCAGGACGCGGAGAAACTGTGCCTGGTGCCAGAGCACAAGAAAGAAAGACATCCACCATACCTAGCTTCATGTCTAATTTTACAGGGCGTCGCAGGACATCACTCTCGAGGTCCGACCACTGCGAACAGGTGGTCGGTTGGATGACAGCTGATACTGCTTCCAGTCGGTTAAGCACCACCCTGTCTTCCACCAAGTCCACTCTCAGTAGCCAAGAGTCTGGTCAACATAATCCTCACTCTGATCATCCTTCCTCCCACCATACACGGTCTGGTCAAAGAAGTGATCCCACACTGGGATATAGTGAGGAGCTCGTCTCATCACCAATCCTTCATTTGACCCTCTCTCCAAGCACGCTTGCAGAGGAACATGACATCTTGTGCCCTGATTCACAACCTCTAGAGGCTACCCAATCACAAGAAGATGACAGATGTGAACGGCATTTAAGGTCAAAGGAAGTAGTGGATGATGATGATGATGATGAGACACAGTTGCCATTAAATCAACCACTATTTCCGTCTCAAGACCTTGTTGAGGAGAATGTTATACAGTTGTCAATGACTGAGTATGTGGTGGGATCAAGACTTGAGGAGGATGATCAGAGTGAGGAAGTGGAGGAGGACTTGGTGGACGATGAGGTGACTGACCCCACCTGGGAAGGTGTAGAGCCGAGCGATGACAGCAGTCCTGAGGGTGAGCCATCTGCAGCACCGCAACAGGCTGGAAGAGGCAGTGGTGTGGCTACAGAAAGAAGGCGGACCGCACCAAACCGGCCCGCAAATGTTCCACGGAGCACCCCCTTGCGTAAATCTACCTTGCCAAAGGGTAGGTGTTCCGCGGTATGGCGTTTTTTTAAGGAAAGTGCGGACGACAAAAGAATTGTAGTTTGCAACCTGTGCCACACCAGAATGAGCCGAGGCATGAACACTAGAAACCTCACCACCACCAGCATGATCCGACACATGGCATCCAAGCACCGTAGTAAGTGGGAGGAACGCCTGGATCGCCCATCTGTGTCTGCAGGCCACACCACTGCCTCCTCTTCCCCTGTTTTCGGTGCCGGCCAATCGCCTGTCGAAGGCGCAGGCCCGCATACCTCCCGCCCTGCACCTGTACCATCTGAAGCACCATCAGCGACCACATCCACTTCCCTGTCCCAGCACAGCGTCCAAATGTCGTTACCCCAGGCATTTGAGCGTAAGAGAAAGTACCCAGCCACCCACCCACAGGCCATAGCACTAACCTCACACCTTTCAAAATTACTGGCCATCGAAATGCTGCCATTTAGGCTTGTGGACACTGAGTCCTTCCGCAGCCTGATGGCAGCAGCTGTCCCTCGGTACGCGGTCCCCAGCCGCCACTACTTTTCCCGGTGTGCCATCCCCGCATTACACCACCATGTGTCCCGTAACATCACCCGTGCCCTGACCAACGCAGTTACTGGGAAGGTCCACTTAACGACTGACACATGGACAAGTGCTTGTGGCCAGGGACGCTACATTTCCCTGACGGCACACTGGGTGAATGTCGTGGAGGCTGGGAGCGACTCGGACCCTGGGATGGCACGGGTGCTACCCACGCCGAGGATTGCGGGCCCTACCTCCATCAGGGTTTCCGCCAGCACCTACGTTATTGGCTCCTCCTCCTCCGTTTCCACCTCCGAATTCTCTACACGCAGCGCCACTCCCCCATCAGCCAGTAGCTGGAAGCAGTGTAGCACTGCAGTGGGGAAGCGTCAACAGGCCGTGCTGAAGCTGATCTGCCTTGGGGACAAACAGAACACGGCCTCAGAGCTGTTGCAGGGGATTAGTCACCAGACCGAGCAGTGGCTCTCGCCACTCAACCTGCAACCAGGCATGGTTGTGTGTGATAATGGGCGTAACTTGGTGGCGGCTTTGGAGCTCGGCAAGCTCACACACGTACCATGCCTAGCGCATGTATTTAATTTAGTGGTGCAGCGATTTCTAAAAACCTACCCCAATGTGCATGATCTCTTGACCAAGGTGCGCCGCGTGTGTGCACATTTCCGTAAGTCATCTACAGCTTCGGCCGGCCTGTTGAAGCTGCAGCAGCGCTTACAATTGCCAGCTCACCGGCTGCTGTGTGACGTGAGCACGCGCTGGAACTCCACCTTCCATATGTTGGCCCGGCTTTGTGAGCAGCAGAGGGCAGTAGTGGAGTACCAGCTGTTACACGGTCGTCGCCTCTCCGTTCAACTTCCTGTAATCAGAAGTGAGGAGTGGGAATGGATGTCAGACCTCTGTGAGGTTTTACGCAATTTTGAGGAATCGACACAGATGGTGAGCGGCGATAACGCTATTATCAGTGTAACCATCCCACTTCTGTGTCTACTGAAACGCTCGCTGCTCACAATTAAAACCGACGCTTTGCATGTGGAAGAGGTGGAAATGGGGGAGGAAGAGCTTACACAAGGTGATAGCCAGAGCACCCTCACTTCGTCTTCTCAGCGACAATTGGAGGAGGCGGAGGAAGACACGGTTGCCTCCGCTACAGAGGGTAGCCATGGAACTTTAGTTCCATCTCTTCAGCGTGGGTGGGCAGAAGAGGAGGAAGAGGATGAGGATATTGAGAGTCATCCTCCTGGTGAGGACAGCGAAATCTTGACTGTTGGTACTCTGGCACACATGGCTGACTTTATGTTAGGCTGCCTTTCCCGTGACCCACGCGTTATACACATTTTAAACAACACGGATTACTGGGTGTTCACCCTTCTGGACCCCCGCTACAAAGAGAATTTCTCATCTCTCATTCCTCCGGTGGAGAGGACAAGCAAAATGGTGCAATACCAGAAGGTTCTTGTTGAAAAATTGCTCCAAAATTTTCCATCTGACAACGCTGGCAGCAGAGTACGTGCTACCTTGGCCAACCGAGAAGGGGAGAAAAGGGGAGCACACAGCAGTTCCGAGAAAGGCAGGGCAACACTCTCCAAGGCGTGGGACACCTTCATGACACCCCGCCAGCACCCTCACCCTGATGCGCAGCCTAGTGTCACAAGGAGGGAAAAGTTTTGGAAGATGGTGAAGGAGTACGTAGCAGACCGTGTCAGCGTCCTCAATGATCCCTCTGTGCCTTACAACTACTGGGTGTCCAAGCTGGACACGTGGTATGAACTGGCACTCTACGCCTTGGAGGTGCTGGCCTGCCCTGCCGCCAGCGTTCTGTCTGAGCGGGTATTTAGTGCTGCTGGTGGCATCATAACAGATAAGCGTATCCGCCTTTCCACCGACAATGCTGATAGGTTGACACTTATAAAAATGAACAAGGCCTGGATTTCCCCTGACTTCTCCACTCCACTGGAGGAAAGCCCCGGGGGAACATAAACTCACTTTATATATGTTATTTACAATGATGTGAATACTCTGTATTCTCATTCACCCCTTCCACCCAAAAAACGGGTATATGGTTGACTCTTAATCTTCTCATCCTCCTCCTCCTCTTCCATATGCCCTGGGATATAATTTTTATATAGGGCCAGCTCACCAGCGGGCCCTGTGCTATAATTTTTATATAGGGCCAGCTCACCAGCGGGCCCTGTGATATAATTTTTATATAGGGCCAGCTCACCAGCGGGCCCTGTTTGACAATTTTTATATAGGTCAGCTCACCAGCGGGCCTTCTCATATAATGTTTTATTGGGTCAGCTCTCTAGCGGGCCCTCTCATATAATGTTTTATAGCGTCAGCTCACTAGCGGGCCTTCGCATATAATGTTTAGGATGGTCAGCTCTGCAGCAGACCCTTACCCATAATGTTTTAGATGGTCAGCTCAGCGCACGTTTCCCTCTTAATCATGGCCTCAGTTCAATAAAATCAAGGAAATTTTTGGGAGAATTTGCCTCTGCGCACGTTTCCCTCTTAATCATGGCCTCAGTTCTGAAAATCAAGGAAATTTTGGGGAGAATTTGCCTCTGCGCACGTTTCCCTCTTAATCATGGCCTCAGTTCAGAAAAATCGAGGAAATTTTTGGGAGAATTTGCAGATGATATACAAGTAAATATACAGCAAATACTGTTTGGTAACAATTTTTCGCCTAAAGTCGTTTTTATTTTCCTTTTTGTGTGTTTTACGGTCAGTCTGTAAAAATGTCGTACTACGGGCGAAAGATCGTTCCCAGCAGCGATGTTGGAGTCCAAGATGCATCCAGACATCCTCCCTATGCTGTCCCTGAACCATTTCTGTGGTGTTTCCATCCTTTTCTGCCATTTTCCTATGGACCAGGCACCCTCCCCTCATCAGAGCAGGGGGTGCCTGGTGTAATGCTCGAGTCCTCCCATTGACTTTAATGGGGCTCGGGTGCTCGGCCGAGCACTCGAGCCTCAGGGGGTGCTCGGTCAGAGCACCCGAACACCCGAGCATTGGGGTGCTCGCTCATCACTAGTCCTTATAAAGGTCTTAAGAAAAGTTATTTTGGGAGGAGCAGTCCCAGTTAGAGGGACAAAACATGAGAGAAAGAGATAGGTGATGAGAAAACCAGTTCCTATTTGGAAGCCATTTAGGGGGGGTCAAAAAAGAGAATGAGAGTCTCTAATGGTAGGCCTAAAAGATGAGATAGAGATATTTCATTGGGAGGAACAAAACAATCACTAGATGAGTTGAAACATTAAAACAAGGTACTCTACAGAGTGCATAAATATGAGAGAGAAGTCCCATTGGGAAAACCAAAAGAGATATGTCTTATTCGGGGGCCTAAAACAGGAAACAGACAGATATATTTGGAGTAAATATACAATAAAAAGTGAGAATGCACAATACTTTTTGGATCATGTACAATTTTATGCATAGGATAATTTGGTGTTGTGTGCAGGGTTAACAGATTTTTCAGCTAACTCCGAAACGTCTTCACAATAAAGTCCTGTCTGTCTCACTTCCTTACCTCCACTTTTTTGTTGGCCTCATTCCCTCCTCCAGTCCATTAAGGAGGAACATTATATGGGGTAGAATTAGCTATCACCCTCTTTTCAAAGCTTCCTTTTTCTAGGTATCTGAGAGGTTGGACAAAAACAAAGTTGTCTAGAATGGAAGAACCTTAATATCCAGAATATTGTCACACGCACGGCACGTGCAGCAGTCCCTAGATTCAAGTACACAGACACCCACCATCCAGGTGGTATTCTCTTGGGCAGACCTGTCTGTGGTGGTTATGGCATTGGTAGACTCTGGTGCAGCTGGGTACTTCATGAACCAATCTTTTGCCGAATTGCACAAAATTCCGTTAGTCAAAAGGGAATCTCCCCTGGCTACTGAAGCCATTGATGGCAGACCTTTGGAACCTGCATTTATCACC
Source organism: Rhinophrynus dorsalis (assembly GCA_037306005.1). NCBI lineage: Eukaryota > Metazoa > Chordata > Amphibia > Anura > Rhinophrynidae > Rhinophrynus > Rhinophrynus dorsalis. Next base: position 147,631,572 of record CM074718.1, read on the forward strand.
ATGGAAACGATTCCTATTACTATGTCTGTTGGGGCTCTCCACAAGGAGGAAGTACATTTCCAAGTAATTCGATCTCCTCATCATGCAGTCATTCTGAGGTTTCCATGGCTACTATTACATAATCCCCAGTATGACTGGCAGAAATGTGAGGTTAAATCATGGTCTGAGTACTGCTCTAAAAACTGTTTATCACGCCCTGTCAAGATTTTGTGTACCTCTCCCTCCATGCCAGCTGAATATCGAGAATTCAGTGACATAATCAGCAGGGGGGGGGCTGGCGCACTACCTAAGCACAGACCCTATGATTGTGCTATTGATCTGCCCCCAGGCGTGGTGCCCCCGAGGGGTCGCACTTATCCATTGTCATGTGATGAGAACAGGGCCATGCAGGATTACATTGAGGACGCCCTCAAAAGAGGGATATTCACAAGTCTACTTCTCCGGCTGGTGCAGGTTTCTTCTTTGTGAAAAAGAAAAAATGGCGAGCTTAGACCATGTATTGATTACCGGGGGTTGAATAAGCTGATGTATAAGAATGCCTACACCATTCCACTCATTATTGAATTATTTGACAGGTTAAACGGCTCTTCCATCTCTACTAAACTTGATCTACGGGCCGCATATAACCTGATCAGAATTAAGGCTGGAGATGAGTGGAAGACGGCATTTAATACCAGATCAGGGCATTATGAATATCTGGTGATGCCATTTGGCCTATGCAATGCACCTGCGGTGTTCCAGGAATTTATTAATGACATCCTTCGTGACATGCTTCAGTCCTGTGTGGTGGTATATCTAGATGATATATTGATTCACTCTGCCAACCTTACCCAGCATATTAAGGATTAGGGATGAGCGAGCACCCCGATGCTCGGGTGCTCGGGTGCTCTGACCGAGCACCCCCTGATGCTCGAGTGCTCGGCCGAGCACCCGAGCCCCATTCAAATGAATGGGAGCACTCGAGCATTAAACCAGGCACCCCCTGCTCTGATGAGCGGAGGGTGCCTGGTCAATGTCCCCCTTCATCTCCGCTATGCCCCTCTTCCACAATGTCCCCCTTCATCTCCTATGCCATAGCGGAGATGAAGGGGGACATTGTGGAAGAGGGGCATAGCGGAGATGAAGGGGGACATTGTGGAAGAGGGGCATAGAGTCTATGCCCCTCTTCCACAATGTCCCCCTTCATCTCCGCTATGCCCCTCTTCCACAATGTCCCCCTTCATCTCCTCTATGGCATAGGAGATGAAGGGGGACATTGTGGAAGAGGGGCATAGCGGAGATGAAGGGGCACATTGTGGAAGACGGGCATAGCGGAGATGAAGGGGGACATTGTGGAAGAGGGGCATAGAGTCTATGCCCCTCTTCCACAATGTCCCCCTTCATCTCCGCAATGCCCCCTTCATCTCCGCAATGCCCCCGTACCTCCATTCCCTGGTGGTCCAGCGGAGCGTCTTGGATCTGTGCCTCTTCCGGCACAGATCCTCTTCACCCGAACATGTCGGGCGAGCACATGGCGGTACTAGTACGAGTACCGCCATGTGCCGAGCAGAGCGATGCTCGAGCCGATCCGAGCATCGGCCGAGCACGCTCGCTCAACACTATTAAGGATGTCTCTGAGGTTTTGCTTCGATTACGTAAAAATAAATTGTTCTGTAAACTAGAAAAATGCAAATTTCAAAGGTCCCAAGTACCATTCCTGGGGTTCGTAATTTCTATAGATGGCATTGCTATGGACCAGGAAAAATTGGCAGCAGTCCTACAGTGGCCTCACCCCAAGGTTTTAAAAGCTATTCAGTGCTTTTTGGGCTTCACCAACTATTGTAGGAGATTTATCTAGAACTTTTCTACCATTGTGAAACCTTTGTCTGACTTGACACATAAGGGCGCTACTCCCTCTCAATGGTCCGAGGCAGCTGAAAATGCTTTTGAGACTCTGAAATCTGCCTTTGCTTCTGCTCCGGTGCTGTCCCACCCCAATCCCGCCCTGCCATTCACCTTGGAAGTTGATGCCTCTGAGGTTGGGGTTGGGGCAGTACTCTCCCAATGTCCTGTGGGAGGTGGCGCCCTGAGACCTTGTGGGTTCTTTTCTAAAAAACTCTCCAGTGACCAAAGCCACTATGAGATTGGCGACAGGTAGCTCCTGGCTATTATTCTGGCACTTAAAGAATGGTGTCACCTATTGGAAGGTACCAGGGCCCCAGTATTAATCCTAACTGACCACAAGAATTTGACGTATCTCTCTGAAGCAAAGAAGCTGTCCTCACGACAAGGTGGGCACTCTTTCTATCCCGGTTCAGTTTTGTAGTGTCCTACCTTCCGGGCTCTAAGAATGTTAGGGCAGATGCTCTGTCCAGACAGTTTACATCGGACATTGAGAGGGAGGAAGAACCAGTACCTATTATTCAGCCAGATCGTATCCTGGCTACAGTACGTACTAGCATCACTTCGCCATTGGGGGAAGAGATTTTGGCTTCTCAAGCAAGGGCTCCCCCAGAAACCCCAGTTGGCAAGTGTTTTGTGGATGAGCCATTCCATACCCGTCTATTGGAGATATACCATTCATCTAAGGCTGCTGGGCATATCGGGAGGGATCAGCTAATATGGTCTGTATCACAGATATTTTGGTGGCCCTCCCTTAGAGCCGATTGCTCCACTTTTACAGCAGCCTGTGCCACCTATGTTCATGCCAAGACCCCCAGGCATCTCCCAGTGGGCCTACTCCAACCTGTGCCTAATGGCGAATGTCCATGGTCCCACATATCAACTGACTTTCTGGGAGAGCTGCCAGTATCTAGGGGGGTACACATTTATCCTCATGGTGGTCGACAGGTTCTCTAAGATGGCTCATTTCGTGCCCCTCTCTGGCCTTCAGTCGACCCAGGAATTGGCGATAGTTTTTGCCAAAGAAGTGTTTCGCTTGCACGGGGTACCCAGAGTGGTGGTGTCTGACAGTGAGAGCCAGTTCGTTTCCAGATTTTGGAGGGCATTTTGTTGCCAGATGGGCATTCAATTGTCCTTTTCCTCCGCCTACCATCCCCAGACCAATGGGGCCGCTGAGCGTGCCAGTCAGGGACTTGAGAAGTTCCTGTGTTGCTTTGTAGCCGACCATCATGACAATTGGCCTGACTTGTTGCCGTGGGCAGAGTTTGCCAGGAATTGTGCAGTTAATTCATCGTCCGGGAGCTCCCCGTTTCTCATTAATTATGGGTTCCAGCCATGCCTGCTCCCGGACTCATTTCAGTCACAACAAATTCCAGCTCTGGATGAGCATATTGAGCAGCTTCGCTCCACTTGGGCACAGGTTCAGAGGACCCTCAGTCAGTCATTTCAGCGACATCAGTGGCATGCCAATCGTAGACAGCTGCCAGCGGTCTCCTTCCAGGTTGGGGATAGGGTATGGCTCTCCTCCAGAAACCTCAATCTGCAAGTGCCTTCCAATAAGTTGACTCCCCGGTTCATTGGTCCATTCAAAGTTATACGCAAGGTGAATCCCATCTCGTACGCATTGGAACTCCCAGCCTCTATGCGCATACATAATGTGTTCCATGTATCTCTGTTGAAACCCTTGGTTTGCAACCGCTACACTATCACTCCGATGGTTCCTGGGCCTGTGGATGTTCAGGGCCAAGAGGAGTACGAAGTCCAGAGTATTATTGATTCTAGGAGATTTAGAGGGAAATTGCAATATTTGGTCCATTGGAAGGGCTATGGCCCTGAGGAACGATCCTGGGTGGATCAGAAGGACCTCCATGCGCCTAGACTGTTGCGCAATTTCCACTCTAAATATCCCCAGAAACTGAGACCTCCTGCAGGGAGAGGGGGTCTTTGAGAGGGGGGTACTATCACGGTGCCCGTGATCTTCTGTCACTCTCGCTTGTGGTGCGCTCCTATTGGCTGGGCCTGTTTGGCCCGCCCCTTGTGACCTTTTTATGCCTGGCCATTGGCACCTGTCAGGTGTCCTTTCGTGGTGTTCCTGAGCCAGTGTTGCTGTTGCTGTGTTCCAGTGTTCCTGATTCCTGTGTACCAATTTGGCCTGTTTTGACTACGCTCCTGAGCTCCTGCTCCGTGATCTGACCCGGCCTGGCTGACGTTCCTGCTTGTGACTGATTTGGCTTGTCTGAGAACCCTTCTCCATGATCTGAACCGGCCTGGCTGACTTCCTGCTCCGTGACCTGAACCGGCTTGCTACTGACCCTGCCGCCGTTCCTGCTTTCTGCTGCTGGTGTTGCCGAGGTGACATTCTGACTTCCTCTGTGCTTGTGGCAGGGCTGATCGTGATTACCTCCATTAACACTTGCAGAGCCGTATCTCCATTGCTGAGTCTCCATTAACACTTGCAGAGCTGTGTGTCCGATCCTTGAGCTTTCATTAACACTTGCAGAGCTGCTGTCTCCATTATCTGAGCCTTCTTTAACACTTGAAGAGCCGTTGTTGATCATCCGCTACATCTGCTGAGCCGGCCGTGTTGTGTGCCTTGTTTAGATGGCGGCTCATCTTGTCAACTTGCAGTGTAGTCGGCCTCTGTTACCGTGCCTGCGGGGGGCACTATTGGCTCTAGCTCATTCTGTGTTAACTCTCCATTACACGCCCGGTGGGGCTATTGGCTCAAGCTCTTGCAGCGCAGGTTGTGTCCGTTACTATGCCCGTGGGGGCTATCGGCTCAAGCTCTTGCAGTACGATAAGTCTACGTTACTACGCCCATGGGGGCTATTGGCTCAAGCTCTTGCAGTGCAGGTTGTCTCCGGTAATACGCCCGTGGGGGCTATTGGCTCAAGCTATTGCAGTACAGTTGGTCTCCGTTATTACGCCCGTGGGGGCTCTTGGCTCAAGCTCTTGCAGTGTAGTTGTCTCCGTTATTACGCCCGTGGGGGCTTTTGGCTTAAACTCTTGCAGTGTAAGTTGTCTCCATTATTACGCCCATGGGGCTACTGGCTGAAACTACTCTGCAGAATTCTGGCCTCAGTTCCTGTTCTGCCTAAGCAGCTATCTAAGCCTTATGGACTTAAGGTGTTGTATCATCTAACACCAATTGCTGCCTCATTACCACCTTGGGCGTGCCAAACACCACTACAGAGATTGATTGATTATTTGTACTTAACCATTGAGTACCTTTGCTATTCTGTGCCTGTCCTGAGACAGTATATGTATTGTTCTTGCATCTGTATACTGGGTCTGAGAAAGCATATGTAAACCAATTTCTCGCTATTATTCTGTGTTGCCTATAGAGGGCGATCTTTCTTCTTTATTTTTTAATAAAACTGTGTTTTATTCTAACCTGCTGGTCTGAGTGTCTTGAAGAACCGTTACAGGAACCCAGGAACGCTCCTCCGGGCCGTAGCTCTTCCAGTCCACGACATAATGGAGGGCACCCCAAACCAAGTGGGAGTCCAGAATCTTCCGTACAACATACTCTTCCTGGCCATCAACCCGTACAGGGGTTACGGACGCCGACTGAGGGGTATACCAGGTGCGACCGGAGCAGCTTAAGCAGGACACATGAAAAGCATTAGGAACCCGCATGGATGGTGGCAGATCCAGGGCGAAGGACACCTGTGAGACTTGCGAGCGTATCCGAAAGGGCCCAATAAAGAGCAGGCAGAACGTTGAGGAGGGTTGATGGAGATGTAGATTCTTGGTGGAGAGCCACACTTCATCACCAACCACGAACTTAGCACCGGGGATACGCCGCTTGTCAGCTGCCTTCTTGTACTGGGCTGCGGCTGCTATGAGGTTCGAGCGGATCCGTTGCCAGTGTGTCTCCAGATCATCCACATTAGAGTCTATGGCAGGTACACCAGAGGAGGATGAGAGCGGTAGTGATGTGGGGTTGAATCCACCAGCAGCGAAGAAGGGAGAGCATTGGAGAGATTCATGGCGACAGCTGTTAAAAGCGAATTCTGCTAGCGGAAGGAGATCTGTCCAGTTGTCATGAAGGGGTTCCACAAACAGTCGTAAGTACTGTTTGAGCGCCTGGTTACTCCTTTCAGTCTGCCCATTTGAGTGGGGGTGATAGGCGGAATATAGGTGCACAGCGATGCCTAAGTGAGGGAGGCCGTGCAAACGGAAAATCTCCCGGAGGAACACCCCGGCCAACTGCTGAGAGGTGGGCAGTTTGGGAAGAGGGATAAAATGCACCTGACGAGAGAAGCAGTCCACTACGACCAGGATCACTCTGTTCTTCTTAGATGGAGGCAGATCCACTACAAAATCCATGGCGATGTGTGTCCAGGGAGAAGATGGTACGGGAAGCGGTTGGAGAAGGCCAGCCGGCCGTGAGCGAGGTCCTTTATGTCAGGCACAGTGATGACAGCCTAAGATGAAATCCTTTACGTCTTGCAGCATGGAGGGCCACCAAAGCTGTGGTTGTGCCAGATCTAAAGTACAATTGATCCCAGGGTGACCGGAGGTGGGTGACTTATGCGCCCACTTAAGTATTTCTGGACGGAACTGAGCCTGAACAAAGAGGCGTCCTATGGGACATGATGGATCCAAGTCTCTCTGGGCGACGGTAAACTGGAAACGGGAAAAGAAAAGGGCCCATCAGGCTTGGCGAGACGTGAGACGCTTAGCGGTCTCAAGGTACTGTAGGTTTTTATGGTATGTGTAGATGACAAAAGGAATACCTTACCCTTCCAGGAGGTGACGCCATTCCTCGAGGGCGACTTTCATGGCCAATAGTTCGCGATTGCCAACATCGTAATTCCAATCAGTTGGCGAGATAGATAGGAACATGGGTGGAGGCTGTTGGTCTTCGGGTCTCTTTGTGACAGGACTGTTCAGACGCATCCACTTCCAGAACAAAAGGCCGGGTGCTGTCAGGGCACCGAAGGACAGGTGCCGTGGTGAAGGCGGTCTTCAGAGCGGAGAATGCAGAGGTGGCTTCCTTAGGCCAGATCCGTGGGTTTGCTCCCTTCTTGGTTAGGGCGGTGATGGGAGCCACCAGGATGGAGTAACCTCGAATAAATCTCCTGTAGTAATTGGCAAAGCCAAGGAAGCGTTGTACTGCCTTAAGATCTGTGGGTTGCGGCCAGTGGAGGACAGCTGTGAGTTTCTTAGGGTCCATCTCAAGACCGGAGCTGGAGACGATGTACCCCAAGAAGGGGAGCCAGTCTTTCTCGAACTCACACTTCTCGTGTTTGGCGTAAAGTCCGTTATCTCTCAACCATTGAAGAACAGCTTTAACATGTATGCGGTGTTGTTGGAGAGTCGGAGAGAAGATAAGGATGTTGTCTAGGTAGACTATGACGTGAGAAGTCAACATATCCCGGAACACGTCATTAACAAAGGCTTGGAAGATGACCGGCGCATTACAGAGTCCAAAGGGCATTACCAGGTACTCATAGTGCCCATATCTGGTGTTAAAGGCCGTCTTCCATTCATCCCCTGGTCTTATATGAATCAAATTGTAGGCTCCCCTAAGGTCTAGCTTAGTGAACCAGGTGGCACCTCGGAGCAGGTCGAATAATTCAGGAATAAGTGGCAGTGGGTACTTATTCTTAATGGTAATGCGGTTCAGCCCGCGGTAATCGATACATGGGCGAAGGGAACCGTCCTTCTTGCCAACAAAGAAAAAACCCGCCCCGGCGGGTGAGGTGGAGGGGCGTATGAAGCCCTTAGCTAGGTTTTCTTGGATGTAGGTGGCAAGAGCTGCCATCTCCGGTGGAGAGAGCAGAAACGTCCTTCCTCTGGGTGGTTGGGTCCCAGGCTGGAGATCAATCGGACAATCGTAAGGACGATGAGGAGGAAGGGGTTCGGCCTGGACCTTGGAGAACACATCCCGGAAGGCGTGGTAGACAGCAGGCAATGCTTCTAGAGAGCACAAGGCAGCAGAGACTAATGGGTGAAGGGAGATCGGGTTCACAGGAAGGCAGTTCGTGAAGCAGGACTTGCTCCACCGCGTGAGATCGACGGTCTGCCAATCAAAGACAGGATTGTGGTGCCGAAGCCAAGGGAGTCCCAGGATGACCGGGGCAAACGGGGAGAACACCACTTGTTCCGAGTGAAGTATCCCAGTAGTGAGGACAAGAGGCTCAGTTTCCTGAGTGATTCTTCCTGTGCCCAAGGGTCCACTGTCCAATGTGGAGACAAACATAGGGGCCTTCTTAGGTCGACAGGGCACGCCATGGGCTTGGGCCCAAACACCATTGATAAAAAGCCCGGCGGCTCCGGAGTCGACAAAAGCAGCCATAGTAATAGTATGGGCAGCCCACTGGATAGTCACAAGAGCAAAGACCCTAGACCGGCCATGGGGAGGCTGATGGTTTGGGCTTAGGCGACCGCCTCGGGAATCGGCTAAGTGGTGTCTTTTCCCGGACGGATGGGGCATTGTCACAGCATATGACCCGTCTGCCCACAGTATAGACAGAGGCCCAGGGTTTGCCTTCTTTTCCTTTCTTCCTCAGATAGGCGGGTAACGCCCCCAACTTCCATTGGGGTCTTGGCTGCTGGGTGGTCCTCCACCAGAGGAACGACTGTGGGTACCCGTCTCCTACTGCGATCCCGTTCTTGCTGTCTCTCCAGTAAGTGCCTGTCCAGGTCCAGGCACAAAGAAACGAGGTCTTCAAACTCATCAGGGATATCGTGAAAGGTCAAGACATCTTTCAGGCGTTCATTGAGCCCGCTCTGAAAAGCCGCCTTTCAGTATTAATAAAAGTTATTATTTTTTTAAATCTTGTTGTGCACTTGATGTTAGATGGTTTACCATCTACAACATATTTTATACATTATTTCAAGTATCACCAAGGAGTTACTTTAGTAGTATGAATTTTGGAGTGCCCACTTTTCACTTTTATATATATATATATATATATATATATATATATATATATATATATATAGATATAGATATATAGATATATATATATTTATTTATTTATTTATTTATTTTATTTTTTTTCCATAACAAAAGTTAAGCAAACTGGCTCCTTGTATGATCACATTGTCTACAGACCATTGTCACGTCATATGATTATATGCCCAAAGCCTGTAAAACTGGTATCAAACTGCTGACCAATATTTTTATTTCAGTTCCCATATTATCTAAAATCCTGAAAACACTGTGCCCATATTCAACTCTGCTAGCATTTGCAGCTGTCCAACTTTCTCATCCACTTAAATCTGGCTTTCATTCAAATCATTCAATAATCACTGCCATCTTTAAGTATGCAATGATATCCAAAGAACCAAGAAACATCTTGATCTTACTGAAGCTACTTTCCTAGATTTTTCAAATGTTTTTGATATAGTTGACTAAACTATTTTATGATATATAAGCTCAAAATCTCAGGTATAGGTAATTCCTCACTAAACTCACCAAAATAGCTTCAATCCTACTTATCAGGGAGATCTCAATATGTGTCTATTTTCAACGGTGTTTCCCTCCCACAGCAAGTTACATGTGGGGTCAAGATTATCATTGGAGGAATAATGAATATGCTTATTGTGCCTTTTAACCCTTAATAAACCAGTATGTATACAGACAGTTCACTGTTATTTTAAAGGAACATTAAGACCTAAAAATGAAACAGGAGTAAATAAATTTAAATACCTGTACTTCAATCCAGCATCTATAAAAATTATTCTCTGTCTGGTACCTGAGGCCTAAAATCTTCTGTGTAATATGCCGTGACAGAATTCTTTGTGCAGGACCAAGGACCTCATTACCATTTTTCATTGTGAAATAAGGCTTTAGATCTCTGGCATTGAAGCGGTTAAAAGCTTATTTTAAATAAATAAGAATTTGATATCCTCCAGTATTGCTCATCTTTTTCTTCTGCATAAAAGCCTCTTATATTTAAAGTTCTATGAATGCGTGGGAATCTGAATATTGCTATGCATAAATGTAAAATCACATTTTCATGTTGCATATTTGCACCAGTGTTCCTATCATATAAATAAATTCATCTCTGTAGATTGTGTCCTTTATTAGAACAAGTTCATTGCTTCCCACAGCACATAAGCAATGGTGAAGTTCAATTAAAGAGACCTGTTCCTTCTTATGTGACTAACTCTATATTATTATATTTCCTTTGATTTGTCCAGATTTATTCCCACTTTCATGCACTGGATTTCATTACTCTCCATGCCCACATTAAGTAAATTCAAGGCTGGCTATATTAAAAAAGCAATATATATTTTAATTATTTTACATCTTTACCCTCACACAAGTACTAGGGAGTGTACAATATAAAGTGCTAATGGTGACTGATGAAATGTATTTCTATATCACAATGCTTGCAAACAGTGCCAGCTGCGAAGAAGAAAGAATATTGTAAATGAAAATGCTATGGAACCTGGAAAAATGATTCTATAGATTTTCAAGTCTACACTTGCTATTTCAGTATAAAAGAAATTGATTTTGTTAATGTGTATTGTACAAGCATTATACAGTGTAAGCTACTGTATGTTTCTTAGAACAAAAGTAGAACACCATTTTAACGGTTTCTGCTATGACATATACCCTATAGCTAACCAATTTGCTTTTATAGATTTTTCAAGAGCAGTACAGCTGGAGGGAAATGGCAGCCCTATATTAGGGGAAAAGGCTATGGATCAATATGTATATACAGAAAAATAATGTGACAGGGTTGCCCAGGAAGCAAATCTAATGTTTAAAGAAAATTTAGTTACATGGAAAGTCCAAGTTAGTTTACAGATAATTTCAAAAATAATTTCAAAGAATGCAAAGCTTGCTAGGACATGCTCCATATCACTTGAGTAGCTTTCCTAGCTGCTAGGAAGTTAGTAGCTTGAAGAGCGCTTTCGGAAAAGAAACATTACTGTCACAGACATCTGAGACAGTTCTGGCACCCGGTAGTTCACTGACCTGTATGCTGCCAATTGGCCACTGCCAATCTGTATCACAGAAGGACATGTATTCTGGCTTGCCCACATGAACGCAAGTCAATTATGCTGACTGGTGTCCACATGGGTCAACCATTCATTGGAGGTTGCTATAAGCATCTCAACCTTCTACTCGCCTTGACTGAAAGATCTACCCATGGCCCATAGGCTGCTGGGCAGACCTTGCTTATTGCTTAGAACCCCCACTTGGTCAGAGGGCCCCACCGCACTTATACAGTACTGCCACTGCATGTAAACAAAATCAGATAGCAATGTCTTGATAGAAATACTGATATGGGAGTAAAGGGGGGCCCATGTAGGTAGGCCCAATCCCAGAATAACAGCTAAGTGCCCACTCAGAGCCACTCACACGCTTTGGCTTTATTTTGAAAACCCATTTTAACAAATAAAATGCCCAAGGAAGGGGTCCTCAAACTTCTCCTACTCTCCCACCAAGAGAGGATACCTGTCAAATATGTAAAGAAATAGTTATAGAATGATACGGAATCTCTTACCTTATAGGTGATCCCTGTGCTTGGTTATGAGAAAGCCATTATTCTGAATGATTCCATACATTCACACATTTCATCTATCGCTCGTTTATTTGCAGATGAGAATGCATATACAAAACTGTATATTATAATAAAAGAGTGATGCGCACCCTGATGGAAGAGGCCAAGGCAAAAATTATAGTAAGTGCAGCTCCAAGAAAAGAACTCCCCCACAAAAATTCCCAAAATACAAAATATCAGAAAAAACGATTGTCTAAGCCCCAATACATATCTTGTAGTATCAGAGGTAAATATGAATATATTATAGAATGCACTATCCTAATTATAATCAAAACAGCATTATACAATGTGAAAATAAATTAATAGTTATTAAAATTATTTGAGCGCAAATGTTAAATTTTAAAAAATAAGTAACTATCAAATGCAATACCTAGTATACATTCTCTCCTACATATCATTTACTTGATAACATGTGTAAATATCCTCGCAGGTACAATCTGTATGGCTGAACAACACTTATACCAGCACCCCAAGTGAAACACACTCGTATATTCAGAAAACACAATCAAACCTCTGTTAAAGGAACTAAGATGTAATTATAATGCCTTAAACAGACCAAAGTTTGTATGTGTAGTTCAAAACACACTGTCAGATACCACCATAGGGAAAGTGTGAGTATCAAGATATTGGACCTAATTGTTAAATATATTCCAATAGGCTAATTCACATGCAAGCATAGATACCCCAGTGAATCAGTTTACATGTATTGTAACTATACACAGATCCAGCGAATCGTCAGAACACACCAGTTTTGTGGTATAAGCTGATAATAAGTTTAACCTCTTGGCAGAACTGTGTATTGAATATCAATATATAGCTGGAATCCAATATTGAATTAGACAGTGCAATATGTATATATATTTAAAACAAAAAAGCATAACCCTACCGGGTCGAGAGAACATAAATTATCTCTGTTTGCGGATGACCATATCCTAACTCTATCTCGCCCAGATATTTACCTTCCTGCTGTGGAGGCTGCACTTCAGAGATTTAGCTGGGCCTCCTATTTTAAACCCAATCTCTCCAAATTGGAGATTTTAAATATTTCTATACCGACTCAATAATGGCTATAGATTGTGCAGTCCTCACCTTTCCGTGCACTTTGTGGTGGTCTGAAATATCTGGGTATCTTTCTGACTCCTAAGCACTCTGATCTGTACTCATCCATCTATTTGCCTTTCCTTTCTTCCTTGATGAAGATGGTGGCTCTTCCCAAGTTTTTGTACTTATTTCACATGGTGCTGATTCGACGCTCTGTTTCTTTCCTGAAATCGGTCCAGAGTGCGATTAACAAATTTGTTTGGCACTCTAAGCCGGCAAGAATTAAGACAGCCACATTAGCCAGTGGTAGGAGTTAAGGGAGTTTGGTGCTCCCCTTGATCAGCTTGTACTACTCGGCCTCTCAGCTGTCCCTTCTCGACTGGTGGTTACATCCTGATTATGATAAACTTTGGCTACGCATCATGTCTGACACATCATCCTCTATTCCTCTGTGTTGCTTGCCATGGTACCCACGTGCTGTGTGGCTCTCATCTGGATCACCGAGTTTCCTTCGGCAATCAATCTTGGGATTGTTTCATCTTCATGAAGCGTTTTCCTACTTGGTCCTCGAAGCCTTCCCCTTAACCTCTTTGTCCTGTTATCCTGATTTCCTCCTGGGTTCCTCGCGAGACTTCATGGGCAGTTGGCATACTGGTGGCATTTTATTGATTTCACATCTCCTTCGGCAGGGTGTCTTTTGAGGAACTCCAGGAGCACCTCGACCTCCCCTCTAGTGAGATTTTGAGATATAGGCTGGTCCACAGCTATGTTAGTTCCCCATGTTTTAGGGAATTTGGCCGTTGTCCCTTCACGCCGTTTGAACAAATTTTAGCGGAGCAGTATCCTACATGCCGTTCCACTTCAGCAATCTACAGCTGCTTACTGGACTTACAACCACGTCCCTCTTCTGACCTATGCAGTGACTAGGAACAGATTCTGGGTTGTGTGATTTCTCCTGAACTTTGGAGGGGGATTGTGCATTTGACAGCTCACAGTTCGCACAATGTTCTGACTGTCAAAATGAACTATAAATTGCTTAACAAATGGTATCTCACCCCTGAGTCCTTGCACCGAATATTCCCTTCGGTCTCTCCTCTTTGTTGGAGATGTCTGTCTGGAATGGGCTCCTTGGAACATGTCTGGTGATCCTGTCCGCAGATACATCCATACTGGGCTGCAGTGGGGCATCATGTTTCAACCTGCCTCTCGATCCCTATTGTTCTTGGACCTGAGCATGTGTTCTTGGGTTCAGTTCCTCTTATTCTCAAAAATTCTCCTGCCCATTCCCTACTGTACACCCACATGTTAAATTCTGCCAAAATATACATACCTGTTGGATGGAAGTCGCCTGTGCCCCCATACCCTCAGCAGTGGATTTCACGCCTGTCTGTGGTCCTGATCATGGAGAAATTATCGTGAACAAACTCTTGGACACCTGATTCCTTCACGTAGACATGGACACTATGACAGGATTTCTGCCATACGTTGGTTCAACAGTCCACCTCCACTTTTGTCTCTGGTTCATGACTGGCCTCTGCCACTGGGAAACCTCTCTGTGATACTCCCTTCATCTGCTTCACTCCCCCTTTCTTTTCTCTCCTTATTATTTACTGTTCTTTTTCTTTTCCTTCTCTTGTCTTGACCTACTTATCTCCCCTCTGCCCCAGCCCTCTCCTTTGCGGAGGTTCATTTTCAGTAATGGGATCACTGCTTTGATCTGTTTAACCTGACGGTTACGAGTAACTAGTCTTCGCTTATTCTTTTTGAAGTATGATCCCTACTACATGAATTTTATTCAAGGGGACTGTTCTGTGAGCATACCTTGGGGGTCCCATGTGGCTCTGTAATATAACTGATTGTATGTTTCTTGTATCCCCTTCCCTGTTCTTTTTCCCTTCTTGTACCCTTACCATAAAATTCAATACAATTATAAATAATAATAAAAAAAAAATCTAAAGTAAGATGGAGGATCCTAAAAGATATAGAAGAACCCAATATGGTCCCTGCAGACAACACTATATTGGTACTTGTAACCACACAGGATCTTTTAAGTCACTCTATCATCCGTTAAATCCAATCAGGAAAAAAATATAGTAATAATATATACTCCGAATGATTATGATGGAATTGAATATTTTATTACCTTATATTCTCAATATAGGTCAGCTTGTTACTTTGCCTTTAAAAAGGGGAAAGTTGTTAAAAGGTCCTCTTATTTTATTCTTTTGATCATATCAATACCAGTTATTTTATTGGAACTCCTTTGTATCAGAGTATATTTGTAGTATATACGTATTATGTCTTGGAGATTTATGCAAATAAGTAACTATTAACTTGCTGCGCTAGTATTGTTAGTCCCACAATTATATGTGAAGGTACAGTTCACTTATGTCTCGCTTTGGTAAATTGAACTGATTTATTACCTTGTGTTATTGCATCTTGACTTCAGCATTCAGCTGTTGCGGCGTCTTTTGTTCTCCTCTTTCAAGAACGGTTATACTGACAGCACACTTAGTGTCCTTTTCAGACTTTTGATTCCATCCAGGATTCCGTTCACTGGGGACCTCAGTACCTTTAGCGTAGTTTCTTTTGTGGCTATCAAATCGCTTTATTTCCTTATCGGGCTATAGATGACTGTGTGGATATTATCCAACGTGTTTCGAAATCTACACAGATTTCTTCCTCAGGGATCAAACAGAACTTTTTTTTTCCACTGATCCTACAAGATATGTATTGGAGCTTAAAGAATCCTATTTACTAAAATGTTGATGAACAACCAAAAGTCCAAATAGGCCAGACAAAAAAAACACATGGGAGGGAAAGACATCCTTCCATTATTGTTGTCCCAAAAGGAACAATAACAGTGTTCAGTCATTTGTGACTATATTAATTATTACTTTTTTAAATTTTACACTTTATTGTGTGTTTTACATTAACTTTTCTAAGTTTTTTTTAATGGTTTACGATGAATGTTACTATGAATGTTCAGCACACCTCAAAATAGTGCAATGTTAAGAGTGTGAACACTGAAACTCGTGCGTTGCTACAGCACCATTATTGTAAGCAAGTCATTGTTGCACATGCATAGGTATGAAGCACATCAGAAAGGTGAATTGTAAAATATTGTGGCCATACCGATATAATGTAATCAATGCTCATTGTTGTTGCCAGTTCATAGGTGTGAAGTGCATCATGGAGGCAAAGTTTTAAAGTCTCATGTTATTAAAAGGCAAGTGTATAGAATGTTCTAGAATGTTATAATGTTATAGGTGAGCATCATTTATGATCTTTCACAAGTGTGATAATGCGTGCATTTCTCTGTATCCGAAATACACATGTCGACACAGTGACAGAGAGGACCACAGCTTTTATAATGCTTTGGAATTTATTAAAAAGCAAGAAAGGAGCGGACGTGTGGTGGATGAATGTACTTTCAGAAAAGGTTATCAATGGGAAATGCATCTGGAGGTGTGCAACTGGGTATTGTACTTTATGGTGCCATACCAAAGATGTCATAATTTGTAAAGGAGCAGGCGAGCATAATCACGTGCAGCAGTGGAGGCAAAACAATTAATAGGAGTGATGAAAGAAAGGGCTCTGATGATCTGTAATTATATGTTTATAAGTATTTGTCACTCCGTTCGCCTGCGCTCCATCTTTCTTTGTGCGTCGGTGCGGTCCAGCGCTTCCGGGTTTGGCTCGTCACGTGATGGTGACGTCATTCAGCGGTGCCCATATCTGGGCACGCTCCCAGACACCTGGTGCACTGACACAGTGTTCCGTGATCATCTGGGTACCTGTCTCTGAGAATGCTCAGTTATCACGGTGCCCGTGATTCATGCTATCCTGTGTCTATCACTTGCTGGAGGCTCCTCATTGGCTGTCTGCTGTCAGCCCGCCTCACATTTCCTTTTTAAACTCAGTCCGGGCACCGTTTGGTTGCCCTTTCGTGGTGTCTCTGACAGCATAATTTCTGTCCTGCCTGCCATGCTGATTGGGCCTGAGTTCCTGAGTTCCAGAGTACCAGAGTTCCAGTGTTCCAGTGATTCAGAGTTCCTGAGTTCCTGAGTCTACCTGTTCCTGTGTACCTGCCTGCTTGTTGTTCCAGTCTGTTCCGGTTGTGCTCCGTGGTTGCTGATGTTCCGGTCACCTGTCAGTTCAGTGGTGCT
This sequence comes from Rhinophrynus dorsalis, assembly GCA_037306005.1. Taxonomy (NCBI): domain Eukaryota; kingdom Metazoa; phylum Chordata; class Amphibia; order Anura; family Rhinophrynidae; genus Rhinophrynus; species Rhinophrynus dorsalis. The sequence continues at coordinate 147,648,196 of CM074718.1, forward strand.
CGCTCCGGTTGATCCTCTGCCTGGTCTCAGTGGTTCCCTGCTTGCAGTCGCTGAGGCGACATTGCTCCCATTTTGCTCTGGCGATATTCCTACTGTTGGCTCCAGTGTGTGGACCCTGGTTTACTCCATTAACCCTGGTGGCGTATACTATTGTTGGTTCCAGCATGCGGACGCTGGTTTACTCCACTAAACCTGGTGGCGCATACCACTGTTGGTTCCAGCGTGCAGACGCTGGTTTACTCCATTATACCTGGTGGCTTATATTACTATTGGTTCCAGCGTGCGGACGCTGGTTTACTCCATTAAACCTGGTGGCTTAAGCTATTGTTGGTTCCAGCGTGCGGACGCTGGTTTACTCCAATAAACCTGGTGGCTTATACTATTGTTGGTTCCAGCGTGCGGATGCTGGTTTACTCCATTAAACCTGGTGGCTTATACTACTGTCGGTTCCAGCGTGCGGACGCTGGTTTACTCCATTAAACCTGGTGGCTTATACTATTGTTGGTTCCAGCGTGCGGACGCTGGTTTACTCCATTAAACCTGGTGGCTTGTACTACTGTTGGTTCCAGCGTGCGGACGCTGGTTTACTCCATTCAACCTGGTTGCTCATACTACTGTTGGTTCCAGCGTGCGGACGCTGGTTTACTCCATTTAACCTTGTGCCATTACTACTGTTGGTTTACTCCAGTACGCCCTGCGGTTCACATTCCTGTCAGTTGGTCCCAGCGTGCAGACGTTGGTTTACTCCCTGACTGTAATCAGGTACTGTGAGGTCCGAGTTGCTGTCCAGTCCCTATGCAGTTGTCTTGTAGTTCTCTGGCATGGGACTTCTGCTGGTGCGAGACCGTTTATCCTAGATGCTACCTCATCCATCCTACTGTCATTGTCACCTGACAGTCAGTTGGTTCCAGGAAGATCTCCTCTCTTGGGCTGCCCTGCCCGGTATTGGTAAGGCCGGTAGAACCTATTCACGTTGCCATCCTTAAGGTTGCCTTACCCGGTATTGGCAGGGCCTGTAGAGCCTACTCACAGTATTCCCTCAGGCTGCCTTGCCCGGTATTGGTAAGGCCGGTAGAACCGGTACGTTACCATCTCACGGTTGCCTTACCCAGTATTGGCAAGGCCGGTAGAGCCTGCTACTGCTATTTCGTCTGAGTCGCCTGGGTTGCCTTGCCCGGTATTATTGGCAAGGCCGGTAGAACCTATTCATACTGTCATTTGCTTATTTGTATTGTTTGTATGTGTATGATAGCCCTATGGGATTGCCTTAACTTTTCAATAAAGTTATGTTTTTACCTAAACCTTAAGTCTGAGAGTCTTAACTAACCGTGACATCAGTCCTGTTCTGGTGCCTTGTCTTCTGGATCCCAGTAGCTCTCCTGTATATCAGACTCCTGGCTCGTTTGACCCTGCTAGCAGTCTTCAGATCGTGTATCTTCCTCCAGACTCATTTGACTCTGCTGGCTGTTTTCAGTTCCTGGTTGCTCTCAGACCTCTTCACGCAGATCCCTGGCTTATCTGATCCTGCTTACAGCGGACCGGTGGGAGATCCTTCAGACCCTCCATCTATACAGGTCTGTACCTATTTCTTTGGGGTGTCTATAGTGTTTTAGTTTCTGGGGAGTTATTGCTACATAGTGGCCCACGTACTCCATCCACGATCCCTAGCCAGCGCTCCCTAGCCTGCGCTCCCCCTGCAGGAGAGATTGTACTGTGTACGGTGGGATCATCCTGGTCTAGGTCCCGGCTCAACCGGGATCGGACATCTGGCTTTGCGGCCAGCACCTTTATACGGCCCTCGCCGCAGCAAGGTCTCGCCATAGACAGTCACCGCACTACTAGCACCGTACCCCAGCATACCACTCCCTCTCTTGCAGGTCCATACCTGCTCTGTAGGGCTGGTGACAGTATTATGTTATGTGGCTATGTTGCTCAGTAGTGCATTCATGCTCAGTGGTGTCATGTGACTGAATTGGTTCAGACTGGTCGTTCAGAGTTGTCTGGAAGATGCATACAAGTAAAGCTGAAAATAAGAAACAAGTGTGTATGCCTTTTATATTATATTAGAACCCACAAAGCACAACATGGTGTCAGAAGTGCTGGGTTGAACACAGAGACTCTGGTGTTTGCTGTGCAGCAAGTCTGCTACATTTGCTGAGAGCTGAGGCCTTCAATCCCCATCAGCACTTCAGCTGACTGGAAATGTTGCTGAAAACTGGAGCACATTTAAACAAAGGTTTGAATTATATCTCTCTTCCATTGATGCTGACAGAAAAAGTTAAAAAAATGAAAGCATCACTGTGTCTGCATGTGATGAGTGAGGAAGCACTGGAAGTGTACAATAACATTGTGTTTCCAGATGAGGATAACCTGAAATTAAAGACAATAATGGATACGTTTGAAGAATATTGCATACCTAAAAAGAATGTTACGTGAAAGGGCACAAATTATTTACCTGTATGCAGAAGCTTGGAGAATTAATTGATCAATACATGACAGAGCTCAGGAACTGGAGCAAAACATGCGCGTTTGGAGAGTTAACAAATTCCTTCATAAAAGACAGTATTGTTATGTGGTATATGAGATAATGGGCTGAGGGAAAGACTGCTTAGGGAGCAAGACCTAGATCTACAAAAGGCCTTAGCATTGTGTAGAGTAGCTGTAACTGTTAAGTCACAGGAGAAAGAGCTCATTAATGAAACATGTCATGTGGACCAGCTGAGAACATGAGCAAAAAAGCAATATGGTGAAAAAACAGATGCAATCAGCAAAAGGAAAAAGATTAGACAGTTAGATAAAAGACAGAAGCTTTGTAACTGGTGTGGAACTGAATATTCACCAAAGAAATGTCCAGCATATAGGCAGAGCTGTAATACATGTGATAAACTAAATCATTATGTGCGATGTTGCAAAAAAGAGTAGAGTGCACATGCTGAATGAATGTGCTGTGGAGGAATTCTGTGTAGATACACTGCTACAGAATAAGCAAGCACAAAAGGACTGGATAATCACACTGCAGGTGCAAAACATCAAAATGTCATTCAAATTATATACTGCATGAGACTAATATCAGAGTTACAGGATACTCTGGTGCAAATATACCAGTAAAAGGCAAATGTGTCTTACACGTGTCATACAAAATTTAAGTGCATGCACTGTCATTCATTGTGGTCCCAAAGGATGTTCAAGCAATATTAGGCTTATCATCTTGTGAGAGACTGAACCTGGTGAAAAGAGTGTGGAAGAATACAGTGATTTATTCAAAGGGCTTGGTTGTCTACCAGATGAACACACCATCATAATAGACAAAACAGTGCCGCCAGTAGTATATCCCTGCAGAAAAGTATCATTTGCACTGCAAGAGCAACTGAAAGCAGAGCTTGATAGAAAAGAAAGCCTTAGAGTCATTACAAAAATAAATGAACAGAGTGGGTGAATTCTCTGGCCATTGTGGAGTAGAAAAATGGAAATTACGGTTTTGCCTGGATCCTCATGATTTAAATAAAGCAATAAAAAGAGAACATTTTAAATTACCTGCTCATGAAGAGATCATGTCACAATTTGTAAATGCTAAATACGTCAGTAAATTGTATGCTTCCTCAGGATTTTGGCAATTGAAGTTGGATGAAATCAACTCAAAAATGTGTATGTTCAACACACCATATGCCAGATACAGATTCTTGAGATTACCATTTGGCATTGCATCCACCACAGAAGTGTATCACGAAACCAATCATATGATACACAAACACATTGAAGGTGGCACTTTCATATTGTCAACTTCTAAAGAAGAACATGATTCTCGATTCAGACAATTTCTAGAAGCTACTAGACAAGCAAACTTAAAACTAAAAAAAATGTCAAGTAGGAGTAAACAAAATAAGTTTGTGGTCAGATCTGATCCCATGAAGATATCTGCAATTGAAATCATGCAAAGACCACAAACCAAAAAGTCTGTGCAGAGGTTTTAGCGGAGGCGCGGGCGCCCGTTCTTAAAGTGGCCATAGTACAAATTTGGGCAACCTGTGAGACAGCACCAAAAGCCCCCAAAACCCTAGGGGCCACGTAAAGGGAACCTAAGACAGAGGGAAAAGCTAGAAACTGCCCACAGTGCCCAAAGCTAGAGAAAACAGCAGAGAAAGGGTTCATGCATAAAAACCTGCAGCCATCCTTGCTCCAGAGCCCAGGGAAAGAACAGTATAGAAATAAATATTACCCAGTGCAGGAGCCCAAAGGGCTCAGAGAAAACATCTGTGCAGAGAGGCACCAGGTAAGGACAAAGTAGTTTACCATTGTGAAATCAAACAGAGCCCCAGGAGACTCTACTGGGAGTGAAAACTTTTGGCTGCAAGGGTTCACACAGCACTTTTACACTGCTCAGTCCATTTCAGGGGAAGCCCAGTAATGGTAACCCGCCAAATGGGGGGATTTTGACAGCCCCATATCTAACAGAGAATAATATAAAAGCTAAAAAAAAACTAAGAGAGTGTCTCTGCTCCATCCATTCAACACAGAAGTCACATTCATACTGGGAACTGTAAGGCGAGGGGATGGATTAAGCTGGAGGAATGGCTGGGAGTCTATACCTACAAGACTCTGTCTTTTGAGATGTGTCCTGCCCAATGTAACCTGTGTTCCATAGTGGACGTAAGAGAAAGAACAATGCTTGACAGAACTAAACCTGGAGCAACTTGTTTCTGGGCAACAACCGTTGACATGAAGGAAATGCCATCGGGACAATGCCAAAAAAATTACAACTTGTTGCTGAGGACTATGTGAAGAATCCCTTATTGCAGTACATCAGAGCTATAGCTCACAATTTACATTTCAACACACGATGTGGACTTTGTTGTGGAGTTGTTAATGCACATTACCATCTTATACAGGTATGTTGACCTCTCTACTTATGCCCATACCGACATAATATTGCAGTGAATGCAGCTGTGCAACAACTTTTAGGCTGAGGGCCTGGGGGTGGGAAGGGAGGATGAACTAGGTAAAAAGTGTTGTGTGAATATAGTGATTACTAACCTTTTCTTCTTTGTCAGGTGTGTCTGCGGCTACAGGGAGGAGGTAATCATCTTTCCAAAGGCCTGTTCACCACTTCAGATCAAGCAGCAGTACAATGGAAGTATCGTCCTGTTACTCTGTGTGTATGTGTGTATTTGTGCAAGTGTGTTTGAGCATGTCTGTATGTTTATGTGTGTATTTTGGTGTGCGTGTACTTTGGTGTATGTGTATGTGAGTGTGTATTTGAGTGTGTACATATACACATGCAAATACACATCGACACACACAAAAACAGACAAATGTGCATGTATGTGTCTGAGTATTCTGCACCAATGTCTGATGTTTTTTCTATTTCCTGGCAAGCTGCTTCATCAGACACAAGTATTGGTCAGCTTACACACTCATGGGAAAGGAAGAACATGGATCAGGAACAAGGATAGCATTGGGACCATCTGCACACAGAATTGTCCTTGTAACTATGAACCACTATGAACGTAACACAGTAGCTTCACATAAGAGACCTTTAAATATGTGTACATTTTGTTCAGAGGGGTATAATTGGAGATGGAATGTTAGAATAAGTAATCAAACTAGGAAGCTTCAGGAAAGCTCATGTCGCTGAGGGAATTGATCCAGGGAGAATGTGAGTGAACTCATTTTTTTCGCACCCACTGGGTTTTCCTGCTTCAAAGCTAGGTACTTGCAATCGGACAGCACAGGACAAGTGAAAGTTGGGGGGATGTGGTAACATCCTGTACATGTTAAGAGGTGGTGGGTATTATGAGGTAAAAGTGTAGTCTGTTGCCTTGGTGTAGTGGGGATGAAAGGATTGTGCTGTGGTTTTGTGAATTCCTTGTTTGCTTCTTAATAAATATTCCTTATAGCTATTGGACCTTGATTGTGTATCTTGCTGAAAAATGCATATTGTGCTCTTGTGGCACTGAAAGGGTAATAGGTATGTGGGAGTGCCAGAGAGAGTTATCCAACCCATTGCAATGCATTGGATACCTCTTTCGCAGTCCAAGTTCCACTTCAAGTGCCAGAGAGGTATCCAATGCATTGAGATGCATTGGATAGCTTTCTGGCACTGCAAGGGCTTACAGGAAGGGTAAAGTATGTATCACTGTTTAATAACTTAAGACATAAAAACTATATGTGCAAAAACAATTTTTTTTTCTCAGTTCCCGGCATTCTTTCTGGACAAATTGCAGTTCCCTCGGTTGGCAAAGAAGTTGCCTACTGAGGGACTGTACCCTTGCTTCTATCTTCAGTAAGTTTTTCTACACACCACCTGCTACTTCCTGCAGAGGATCCAGGGGACGATGAGGGGAAACAGAAAAGATGGTGGTGGGGGTTGACTCTGGTGCATGGCAGCCTCTTCCCCGGAAGGACTGTGAGGGCCAGGGGAGTGATGAGGGGAGACCTCTTGCACAGAATATTCTGATGCAGAATCTAGAATGAAAAATGGGAATACTTGAATATCTATCTATACTTAGAAAAGAAGAATAGGTCATGTGACACACATTCTACGACTAATATAATTTACAAGGTTTTGTCTTCACATTACCATCCAAAAGTAATCCCACTCAAGATACCCGTATTAACTCAACAACTACATTGGCAAGTGAAGGTTGAAACGGGGGGAGGAGAATCCTGCCGCTATCGTGGGGAGTGCTGAAGTGAGACTTGAGCTCACTCTGCATTCATTGGCAATGCAAGACCAGACCAGAGAGAAGAGTGAGAGGCAGACCTGAGAGGAGACTAAGGCACTATTGTCGCCCCCTTGTTTTGTTTTGATCCATGTATATTGGCTTCTTGAGTGGTCTGGGGAGAGTGGCCTAACCGGACAGGGTACTGCTTAACACATCACTGAGTCTTTATAGCTGGTCTACATATAAGTGCACTTCCAGCCATTCATTTTGTGAGTACAATTTTGATGGTGGAGGTGCAGCGAAAATATTTTTTACCTTGAAAATATTGCACAAAGAAGCTCCTCGTTTTTTTTCCCTTTTTTTTCCCTTTTTCTTTAACATCAGAAACGAAACACACTATGACACTGTGACAACAAAAACAGGAGACAAAGAAAATTGTCCGAAGAAGCGGACATACAGGAGGGAGCAACAAAGATCTCAAAATAGACCAGTAAATATACCCAAAGGAATACTCAAGTGATCATACTCTAACTATTACAGAAGTTCAGGTACAATGCAAGGGCTTATCTTTAGCATCTACTAAAAGGTTAAATATGTTTGACGTTTTCATTGACATAAATAAATTCATAAGATCAATAACACTTCTTAGGTTTCTTGCTGCTACACAAAAAGTACCTGATAAACCCACTCCACATAATTCCATTCAGTACAAGTACACTTCAAGGTTGCTTGAAATTTTAAAAATAAATAATGATAAAACAGATGCATTGGACCCTATACATACGAATTGAAAACCTACATTTTATTCAGCCAGAACCCAGCCAGATCTTAAAGCGGAATTACCACACTAGGTAAAGTCGGCCTGCAATAATTAGGCAGGTGGCAACTAGCTTAATAATTGTTATATTACCTCTCAAAAGTAGCCATTTGTAAAGTAATCCTTAGTCTTCTGAGACTGACGGCCAGGTTAGTGCAGTGTGAGCGCCTGCGCAGTCAGTCCCTTCCAGTGCCTTTCAGCACAGTGCAATGCGTTTTAATGGAGACCGGGACTGACATCGCAGGCGAGCAGACAAGATGTCTGTGCTGATGCCTGGCTTCTGGTCTCAGAAGATTAAAGGGATAGTAATACTTGCAAATTACTAATCCCCATATTGTAGCTTTGTTAAAAAGAAACTTATTGCCCCCAGTGTCTTCTCTCAAACCCTTATGGTTTGAGAGATGATAGCGCTCAAAGTTCCCCCTCCCTCCCCCTTCCCTGACTGAATGCTCAAAGCTGACTGCGGGGGAAGCTGTCGTACGACAGTCTTATGTGCATCAGGTGGCTCTGCAGATGGCCGGGATCGTGTTTATAAAAAAGAATTCTTTCACTGAAAAGGTCTTCTACGCGTGCTTGGTTTGCAAGCACACGTAGAAGACCGTTTTAGTGAAAGATTTTGTTTTTATAAACGCGATCTCGGCAATGCTGCAGAGCCGTCTGATGCAAGTAATACCGATATCCCTGCAGTCAGCGTTCAGTCAGGGAAGGGGGAGGGAGGGGGAACTTTGAGCACTATCATCTCTCAAACCATAAGGGTTCGGGAGATGACACTGGGGGCAATACGTTTCTTTTTAATAAAGCTACAATATAGGGATTAGTAATTACTATCCCTTTAAGATTACTTTACAATCGGCTACTTTTCAGAGGTAATATAACTATTATTAAGCTAGTCGCGACCTGCCTAATTATTGCAGGCGACTTTACCTGGCGTGGTAGTTCCATGAAAATGAATATGATTCCAGTGACAGAGCCCAAAAATTACATTAAAAGCAACATATAAAGATAAAGTCCAAATGAACAATTCCAAATCTTCCTTCTTTGTCACTAAACATAATGAAAAAATACCCCAAAGTAACCATATGTTAACCCTTTGAGTGCCAAAAGGGCAATGCAACACATTGCTTTGCAATTCATTGCATACCCCTCTTGCACTCAAAGGGTTAAACAATCACTGGCACACTCTTATGCAGGACCCTGTTCTTATAAAGGAACTGGGACATAAACCTAATATATTTTATAGAAGGAATAAAAATATTAGAAACATCATTGCTCTCTGTGGCATACACTACTAACAAATCAAAAAGGGATGTATAAGTGTAATAAACATTAATGCACAGGAGCCCGAATGCATAAAAAATAATGTCTCAACCTTCAAGACCACAAGCACAATTAAACAAAATGATTTACTTGCCATTGTTTATGTTATTTGCCATATCACTTATGAAATCTAATTATAATATGTAGGACATACAAAAAGGAAAATGAATACAAAATTTGCAGAACATCTAAGAAATATAAAGGATGTCATCACACACAATCTTTCAAAATATTGTAAATATATGAACATAATAGGCAGCATAATAAAATAATAAAATAGCTCCCTCATAGGCACTGCAACCGTTTACACCAGTGATAGAGGAGTCTTATGAGACTTATGAGTCCTTCTGAACCTATGAATTACAACATTTTATAAAACAACTAGTTTAAAAGTCTGTGTACACGGGCCACAGTGCCACCCAGCAGCCTTTGCTGGTGCCCGGAGCCTCTCTGCTCACTGCCCACACTGCAGTCATGCGCAGTACAGACTGCCCAAATGCGCCACGGCTGATACAGAGTGGGGCAATCCGAATTAGGACAGTAGTCCTCTCTGCACACCTTCCTGGGACCAAGTTGTCCCAAGAATGTGTGCAGAGAGGACTCCATTCCAAATTCGGAGCGCCCCTCTCCGTATCAGCCACGGCGAGTTCGAGCAGTCTGTACTGCGCATGACTGCCGTGCCTGCAGTCTGTACTGTGCATTACTGCAGCGTGTGCAGTCTCTACTGCTCATGGCAGCTTCTGACATCCTAGAGAATTATTATACAGGATAAATAGGGCTTTTTGACACTTTGAATGTCAGAGGGATAAGCAACACATCACAAAGCAATGCAATGTGTATCCTTCTGGCACTCGAAGGGTTAACCTCCCTCCACACAACTCCCCTTCTTTTTCTCCAAGTCCCTTCCTGTTCCTCATTCTTCCACGTAAACATTACAGCATTAAAAGATTACTAAGAATCCTGTTTCATATTTAATTGTGTCCTCTTTTTATGAGATAATTTTTATCAAATATACCGTTTTATAATATTAGTCTATGACTTTTATAATGTAGGTGTCTTTCAACATGTTATACATTTTGTCAGTTATCTTTGATAATATTGTTAACCCTTTAAGTGACAGAGGGGCACCCAATGCATTGAGAAGGGTTAAGATGTTATCCCACAAGGTCCTAGTAAGTTTCAGTATCAATATGAATTTGTACATGCATTTTAGTTACATTTCTATTTATTTGGATGCTTGTATGCAATCTTATTATAAATATAACTTCCATTTGCTCGTACAAATAGCATCTATTGTATTTCTTTGGTGTTTTGCAGAAAGCAGCACATTATCTAGTATATTAGTTTCTCCCCTTTACCAATTACAAAGCAATTTTTCTTCTATATCTTCCTCCTATACCTTTTTAGCATCTATTTCATTCTTTTTTGTCACTTAATCTCTTTTATTCCTGTCCCTCTCTTTCTGGGGCTTGTCTTTTCCTCTCATTCTTTAGCTATAATTAGCTGTGCTACACAGTTGTAATATACATTTTCTTCATATTACGTGCATGTTGTGGGAATACATCATGGCAATATGACCATTAATAAATATCACACCCAATTATGATACCGCACTAGTACTACGTATGTAAGAATCCTGTACAGCTGTGTTTTCATTAATTACTTTTCTTTTTTTGTGAAACAATTGTAGCACTTAGACAAATACCGGGACTTTCAGTTTTATTATAAGCTGTCCATATTTTTAAGCACAAAAAAGAAAAAGAAAAAATGGAGAGCACAATATGGTGTAGAATTTTAAATCTCAATTATTCGTATTGTGAAGGTGAGAATTATACTATATAATAATTCTCTAAGTGTGAGTTTGTCAGAAGCCATCATGAGCAGTAGAGACAGCTGCACACGCTGCAGCCATGCACAGTACAGACTGCCCACGCCATGGCTGATAACGGAGTGGGGCGCTCCAAATTCAGACCGTAATGTGGTGCGCAGAGAGGACTACGGTCTGAATTCGGAGCACCCCAATCCGTATCAGCTACAGCGCGGGCAGTTTGTACTGTGCATGACTGCACCGCGGCCGTTGCTGGGTGGCACTGTGGCCCGTGTACATGGGCTGTTCAACTAGTACTCAAATATTAAGTTGGCTACTATAATGCCACAGTAGCAATGCGTGTATGTGGAGGATACTTTACTGCCTCCACACAGGTAATACAAATTGCAGCTCAATCCTTCACCAATGAGATCTCAGATCAATTGTGAAGTAAACAGAGAGACAAAAGGGAGAGCGCTACTGTATAGTGTAAGTTAGGCAAATAGCAACAATCAGAATGAGTTGTACATGTATACACTTACCTGAGTGAGCCAAGGCCAGTGACACTAAGTAATCTACCGGTCTAAATGTTTGTGAGGTATTGTGTGTTGGTTCTCCCCACTCCGGACCTTTCAACAAACAGCACAGTTTTGAGATCGTAGATTGGGGAATATCAAGCAGGCCAAGATGATTACTAACAATTAAAAATAATGTATTTAAATAGAAAATGATATACGAACAAAAAATATATATAAAATTATACATAACAAATATATTAAAAAAATAAATCCCTCAAAGCATTTCATGGTCATTTCTTCAGGAGGCTATGTCGAAAATGGGGAGGACCAGCACACCTTACCCCACAAGTGTTTAGACCAGTAGATTACTTAGTATCACCGATCTTGGCTCACTCACATAAGTGTATACATGTACAACTTATTCTGATTGTCACGATTTGCCTATTTTACACTCTACCATAGTGCACTACTATTTGTCTGTCTTTCTTCATATTATTAAGCTGCACAGTTTCTTTATTACACAGGTTTTAATAGTGAGGCTCTGGTAAAGAGTAAAGGGATAGTAATAATTATTACTAATCCCTATATTAAAGACAGATTAATAATAAATGTATTGCCCCCATTTCTCAAACCTTTATGGTTTGAGAGATAATCGCTCCTAAATCTGCTCTCTCCCTCCCCCTTCCCCAAAGTCAGCGTTGTAGCTGACTGAAGGGAAATCTGGTCTTACGATCATCAGGTGGCTCTGCAGCAGAGCCGCAATCGAGTTAATAATAAAAAAATGTTTTCATTAAAATTGTCTTCTACGTGTGCTTGCAAACCAAGCACACGTAGAAGACCATTTCAGTGAAAGATTTTTTTATTAACGCGATCTTGGCTGTGCTGCAGAGCTGCCTGAAAGTCGTACGACAGGCTTCCCTGTAGTCAGCTAGAACATAGAAAATGCTGTTCAACTTCAGAATTGTCATAGTGTTGGTGATGTGTGAAAGGAGGAAATCCCTTCCACACCGACAACAGGTCACAGCCCTCCCTAGTTGTGATTGCAGGCTGTGAACCAGATGAAAGGGCATGAGGAGACATGAAGCATGAGCCCACTCTGAACACTGTACATGGTTGCAGAGGTATGTCCTAGAGAAGTTATCCCATAGAAGTCAATGGAGCAAAGGTGGTTGTGGAGGAAAGTGTATCTTAAAGGCTCCATGTACCCAAAAACGGAACAGTTTAAAAGTGGCCCAAAACAACCAGAGACCCAAGGGGGCATGAGGGGGGTAATAAAATACACAGCTCAGGAACAACCCCTAACACCGAAAAAAACATCAGGGTAGGGGTTAAGCAATACTAAAGCAGCCATCCATGCTCCAGGACTCAGGGAAAGACCTGAAATAAATTAGCCAACATAATTGCAAGAGCCCAAGGGCTTATATACAACTCCAGTATAGAGGGGCACAAGTGGGGACATGGGGACCGTGACACTCAAAGAGTTACTCACAAGTCTTCAGATTACCATTGTGTAGAACAGGGTCTCAAAGAGACCCTCCTGGGAGTGAAAATGTGGGCTGCAAGAGTCTCTCCACAGGGCTGCAAGATTCCACAACACCACCTATACACTGGGTAATCCTCCAGGGGAAGCCAGTAATGTTAACCCACCTAATGGGGGAATTGCAACAGCTGCATATCTAAGTAGAAAATAAAAAATAAACTAAAAACTAAGCAACAATGTTCCAAGCCTGTTCACTCTAGTTAGAAACATACCAAAACTGGAAGGAGGGGCGGGGTCAGCCTGAAGAAGGGGAGGGAAATGTCGAGGATATACAGTAAAGTGTTAACAGAAGATCCAATATGTTGTATATCTTTGCATAAATAGATAAAATAATAATAATTAAATTAATTTGAGAATTTTACACTAACAAGGTATTGACACGCAACTTCACAGTAAATGATTGATTAAAATGTGCAAAAATATATATAAAAAAAATATATATAATTTATTTAAGTAAAAATATAATATATATAAAATGTAATCAAAAATTATAGGAATAAGTGAACACCAAATGAGTCAAAGATGTATATTATAATATGACTTAGTCATATATTAAGATAAATCTCAGTGACCAAACACACAGTAAATCGATAACCAATATCACAAAGTACTATTACCCAGCATAAAACAGGATTAAACAATATATAGGTGTATTCAAACGTATTTGGTAACAATATTTGAACACAGCAGCATAGAAAGGGTTAATTGATCCTTACAATTAATTACAATACAATTGATAGCAGTGTATAGGAATACCTGACCAAGAATCTATACAAACTATGCTAATTAAGGTCTAAGGGATTATGTTATGCAAGTTGCTTCTAATAAAAAAAATAACAATTTCCTTATACCATATAAAAATATATCAAAAATTTAGAAATGTATCTGGAAGATAAATTCCCAAATTTAGATAAATAGAATTTAACTATTTATCTACTATTTTCAATATTGCATACCTTCTTTTGGGGTGAGCGAAAAATGTAAAAAATTTCCTGCGTGCCGATTTTTCGCTTTTCCTGCGAAAAATGTTGCCTTTCCGCCTATGCAAAAATGTCGTCCTTTTTGTGTATTTGAACAAATTTTTCACCTATGTAGCACATTTTCCGCCTATATTAACACATTTTCCGCCTATTTTAAAACATTTTTCACTTATATTTCCTATAGGTACTACATTTCTCACTGTAATATTACTACTTCTGAGGGCTGAAGTTTAGAAATAAGTGACTGAAAGTCAAAGTTGTGAGTCCTACAGCAAAATATGGCTTGAAAAATGTGTTAGCATGCTGAATGCATTTCTCCTTTGCCCAGAACACTTTCTTGCTTAAGTGACACTGGCACATATTCAGGATGATATCAAGTAATAAAAAAAAATAAAGTACAACCTGTCAGAGACATTGCCATGGTGGGGAGGAAATGATTAATTTTTCTTTTAAACTAAATTCTATAAAAATCTGTGCTTAAAATGTGTTTAACCCCTTAGGGACCCTTGACGTACCAGGACCGTCAAGGGTAAATTTGCTTGAAAGACCCTTGACGGTCCTGGTACGTCATGTACTTTTTACTTACAGCGCTCTACCGGGAGCGCTGTAAGTAAAAATAGGGCATGAAATAGACCGCTCCAAGATCTGAGCGATCTGTTTCAAGCCCCATAGTGACGCGCCGATACACGTGACAGGTCACGTGTACCGGCGCCTCAAAGTGCCCCTATGCGGTCGTTATGGGACGGAAATGTCCCATAACGTCCGGTCCTTAAGGGGTTAAATTAGCTAATTCTTCTGGACATAAGAGGCCTCTATTTACCTAGATGGGAGTGAAAAATATCTAAGGGAGTTTTATGGTGATTGATATTCAGTTGGAGACAAAATGTCTGGAAAGAAGATATTCTCCCGTGTGAGAAGTCTGGTAGGTTGACATATTTATGTCTAATCCAATGACCTCGTGGCCATTCTTATCTGATGATGGTAACCAGATCACCTTATTGTCTATTGATAGGAATTATTATCAAGGCAAATTTTAATGTAGAGTAATGGCACCATCTCCAGGATATAGCGTTATTACCAGTGTTTTGAGAAATTCCCAAAAATTATGATAATACTGGTGATATCACTGTATAATGAGATGGATCTCTGTCCAATCAGAGGGGATGGGTGGAGAGTGCTGATATAAAATACTATGATAGAAGGTAAAAATTCTTGGCTTCCTGGTTCAATTCTTGCTATGATTTCCTGAAATATTTTGGACTAGCTGTCATAGAAATCCTAAGAAATTCACACTTATTGGACTGGTAACTATATCTTTCCTACAAAATTCAGAATCAAATATTTATTTCTTCCTTATTTGAAGAAAATTAATTTTCTTATAATTTGTCTTAATTGGACTGGCCAACCATTTGGGATAAATTAGAATAAGCTATATTAGCTCCAGAAATTCTGAAATTAGGCAGAATTCATTAATTTATTGGTAAATTGTTATATTTTGCCAGATAAGGGTAATATAGTTAAATAGCTTGGTTTATATATTAGTTAATATACATTCTTTTATTTCTAGAATATTGTGTTTCTGGAAATGTTATAATAGCAAATATTTGATCTGGGGAATTCTTTGAATTCATTTATTAACCCTTTAACCAGTATTTGTCTTTTTATTTTTGGTGTTTCTTTGGATTTCTTTGTGTGTGTACTCGGCCTAACTTTTGTAAAGTGAAGGTTTCTTTTACACTTTCACTAGACAAAAGAAGCTGCCATCTGGGGTGTGGCACCCTATCTTAATAAGTGAATTAACCCTTGAAGTACCCTATAGGTTTCACATAATATTGCTATAGTCCTATTTGTGATATATGTTGCACGAAGTTTAATATACTGTCTAGACATATATTATTGAATTGATTCTAAGTATTTTCTGGTATAATCTGTTACTGACTATATTAAATGCAATTTATATGTTTTATTCAGAAGGTATGCAATATTTGTAATCGGTAGATTACTTTGATCCTTGACTCCAGCGCAGGAGTTTATTCATTAAAAGTGGAGTTGCCCACTTTTAACGAAAGAGCTCCTGAACCAGCTCGCTATCAATGGGCAGTTGATAAGCTGGCTTGAGGTGGGGGATAGGAGCTACAAGGTGAAGGTGCTGTTCACCTTCCTGGTTGCTGCACTGAACGCCTATCCTATTGGATAGTTGGTCAATAGCAGGGGGATGTCAGCAGGAGTCCTGATGCCGCCTGTGAGGTCTGATTTTATAACATAAAGAACAGACTTATGTTTTAACAGTAACCCTTTGAGTGCCAGAAGGTTGTGCAACACATTACACTGCAATGCATTGTGCACCTCTATGGCACTCTAATATGCAAGTTATTAGGCAGATCTTATTTATTAAATAAAAATGGACAACATATGTTTTTAACAGGAATAGTGTGGGGGCACCTTATGTCAGATTTTACTGGGAGGGCAGAATGTTAGAGTTTACTGGGGGGCATCATACCAGAATTGATATGGGGTAACTGGTAGCCACAAATCCCCACGGATGCTGTCTGACCCCCAGTCTTGTTCGCTTGGGAGTGCACAACATGTATGGAATAAATATGATACAGAACCGAAGGGATAATTATGTAGTGCTTGGTGTACTTTTATAACCTTTGAGTGCCACAGGGGTGAGCAATACACATCCATGTGGCACTCAAAGGCATAAGGGAGTGATGCTGTCCATGGTGCTGAAATTATCTTCTCCACTCTCCTACTGGCCAAGTGGAGAAACAGAGAGAATGCTCTCAGACTTCAGGATTGTTGTAGAGCTGGTGATATATGAGGGAGAGCATCTCTTGCACATTGACATCACTTTGACAATCCTGTATGCTAAAGGGGACCTTCTCCTTCCCTACCATTGCATCCCTAAATTTTATTGCATATGGAGTTGAGTATCTACATCAAAATGTCAAAGTGCTTTGAACACATAGACATAATATATCACCACAGCATTGTCTTTTACTGAATATCCCCCTTGTGTGTGTAACCCTTTGAGTTCCAGGGGGTGTAGAGTGCATTGTGGAGCAATGCATTGGATACTACTCATGCACCCAATGGGTAAGGGCCCCCTTTTGTTATGTAAGGAAATCACAGGTGTTATCAGTTTTCAGAAACAAAAGTTTTCTGAGGAAATATGTTTAGTTAAATTCCAGAATGAAAACTATTTTTTACTGGGCCTTAAGAAACAATATTTATTTTCATAATAAATTATTATTTTTCCATCACTCGGGCAGTTCACCCACATACCTGAATCATAAAAGCATGTTCTATTACCTTTACAACTTCTATTTACATCAGTTTACTATATGGTAACACAGCTTTTAGCCAAACTAAATGGCAATGAATTTAAATGATACAGCAGATTATCAAAGACGTCAATCCAAATGGAATGGTTTTATTCAAATATTCCGACTCTCAATATATGTCTTTATTATAGTACTGCAAATGTTACTAAAGAAGTGACATTGAAATGTCATTTACAGACATACAGTAGATTATAAATAACATAATAAAAAGTACTTTCAATAACATCAAACACCAAGATATATTCTTAAAAACCAAGTTATTTTTCTGAGTCCTTAACCCATGGATTCTAAAGAGGTCTCCCACATATTGCTAAGCAATGCACTAGCTAGCATTCAAGGGGTCATTAAAAATTAAGTTTTGTTCATTTAAATTTATATGTATAGGTGATTCTTTTCAAATAGCATTCAAGGTAGAAATGGAATAGACAGGGATTTCTTTTTTCTGAGGGAACTCAAGGATACTTGGTACTGACAACTCTTCCTAAAAGTACAAAAATGAAAATCAAGAACTTTTGTCCAAAAGCCAGGTTCTTTAGCCAAACGTTTGTTGTGGTTTCTGTTGATAGTGCATTTGAATACCTCTGATGACACAATGTATGTACCAGTCGGTAGCCTCAAAGGGTTAACTGTTTGAATGCGAGAAAGGTCTTTATTGGATTGTGAAGCAATGTTCTGGAGATCTCCCTAACATTCATGGGGTTAAAATCCCAATTCAAATCAATGGAGCTGGTCCCCCCAGAATTGTTTACTTATTGTTTGCTTGAGGATTTTATTTGTGGAGAGAAGGATATATGAGGCAGATTCTCATTTATTTCTATTGTACTTTATTCATTATAAATTATACAAAAGACCAATTAAGTTGGTTTCTTTGGCTGGAGCTAATAAAACATTTCTATGAACTATTGCATTTTCCTCCTTTTGTATTCAGCATGACATAATTTAAATAGCTTTGATTTAGATTTTGTGCATAGGTTTTAGTTCATTTGAGGGAAAACACAATATAAAGAAAACATTGGTGATAGTATTAAAATTAGATGTTTTCAGAATGTATAATAAGCTCAGTTTTTCAGGTCTTATTTTAAGTATGCTGAACAAAAAAACAATTACAAGAATATAGGATTATACAAGAAAAATTCCTTAGGAAAAGTAATTCAGTATTTAAATCTAATGTAATTTTCACACAGTATTAGTCCAGAATGCACTTCAGGAGTTTTAGTATAGATGACAAACCTGCAAAAAAAGTGTAACATTCATGGCAGGAAAAGTAACCTTTGGCTCTCCAGCTGTTGGAAACTACGACTCCCATCATCTCCAACCAGCAAATGTCAGGTTGTTGCTTGTGGGCACACAAGGCAATTCTCAAGGTTTGACCGCGAGACTCATGGTTTTGACTCAGATAAGGTGGTTTTAGGGTGAAAGGGGCAATTTCTCTGGTTAGCAACTACATGATTTGAACCAATTAACTGCTTTTTAGTCTATTATTTGGCATACTTTCTAGATGTTATGTTATGGGGAACTTTAAAGGAGCAGTAAAAGGTGATTTTTGAGTACCTTCCGATACATCATTTTCTACTTGTAAATAATTTTTTTTCAGTCCATGTGGAACACAGGAACCATGAAATAAAGTATCCTTCAGGCAGGAGGGAAAGTCACTTGCATAAATAGAGCTCTCTGGAGGTGGAAACTCCCCCATTACTTCACTTTACCCACACCAGATATGCCCAGTTTTAATGTATAGCAAATATAAAACAAAAGTAGAGCAGGAAGGTTGTCACCTGAACCAGGTGAAGTTGAAGAACCTCACCAGTCAGAATGCAAAGAATCTCTTTTTTTCTCCAGGAAGAAAGACCTTTGTTCCAAAATGACTAAGAAGCAGTGATGGTCTAAAGTTTTTGCCTCAAACTGAAAGTAGCGAGTAATGGCACTTTCAGCTTGGCAAATAATTTCCAGCTAAGAGTGCAGTTTTACCATTTTTTCCCACCTTTTTCGCCCATTGAAATCAATGGGAAAAAAATATTTATCCACCACACAAAAGTTTTCTATAGCCATATAAAAGGCTGTCAGGCTCTCAAAGCATGCCATTTTGTGTTTGTGAGAGGAGAGAGAAGTAATTTTTTTGAGCTAGAGAAGACAGCGAGTGGAATTGAAGTTTAGTTTCGGTTAACTAATTTTAACATAGGGGAAATTACTCCAGTACTGAAGAAATGGGAGAGGTATATGAAAAAATCTTTCCCCACTGAGTGTTGGTTATATTTTTGTATGAGGATAAGGAAGGCAGTCCATTGTGTGAATATACAGGAAGTCTATTTTAAGTTGTTGCATGGATGGTACATAGTTCCCTCGATGGCGCTGTTTCTTGCAATTGCTGGAGATGTAACAACAGTAGGGGAACAATGTACCATATATGGTGGGAGTGCGAGAAGTTGTTGACGATACGAAAGAAGGTCTCACAGATCTTTGCTTCTCTGTTTAATTATGAACAGATACTTAATCCCCATACTTTTTTGTTCTATTTTGAATTGCCAACGAAGAGCAAAATGCAAGCTTTTTTAGCCATTAATATATTGATGGCCGTTAAGATATATGGCTAGAGCATGGAGGAAATATGAGCCACCAGTTTGGATGGATATTGTAAATCAATTAACCCATCAATGTCGGCTGGAAAAATATTTTCATTCTCTATGTTCTAGTATAAAAACATATGAAGATATTTGGTCTCCATGGGAGGATTGCCCAGATAGCCAATTCTGTTGATATGGCCTGTGCTTCCTAAGTTAGTTGGAAATATACGTCAGAGTGTAAATGTGTGTGCTATTGTTTGGATAAGAGTTTGTTAGATGATATTATGTAAGAATATTTGATGGCTTTATACCTGAATGGATTTTTTTTTTTATAAAACTTAATACTAAATTAAAAAAATGAAGTTTAGTTTAGGAAGTCTTTTAGGTAGGACATTTATTCTGTTAGGATAGTCAGTGGAGCACTCTGGGGATAAGAAGGGAGGAAGGAGGTTGACCCCAAATACTCCAAAATTCCATGTGAATGACTGGCATGACACAGGCAGCTAGGGGCCTGTTTTCTTGCTGATCTTGCTGTTATTGTCTCTGTGCTGGGTGGGGAAGTCTGGGGAAAGACGTTGATTTTGTTTTTCAGTTATAATTTTTTTTTTGGACAGGCTGTGATAAGACCACAGGGTGGACAACTTAACAAAAATAAATAAATAAATAAATAAAAAGAATAGAGAGCTAAATATATTAGGTGACAGTGACAGACAGCTGACTAGGCTTAGGGAAGGCATCATACAGCTCCATCATTTGTGTTGTGTACAGTACAGTAAAAAAAACACAGTGTAGTTGCATAATGTCTAGCAAATGCAAAAGGGGAAGGGAAAGGTGAGGTGTGGAGCAGTGCAGGGATGTTAGAGTAAAGTAGTAGTTCAAAAACTGACTGTAGCAATGGTTGCTACAGCGTGTGCAATCAATGATGATCCCTCTACTCCAAGGGAGGATGCAGTTTGTCAAGGTCTCAGCAAAACTAGTTCCAGAACCACCAGTTCCAGTAGAAATAAAGAACCGTATAAGAAGAACACTGAAGATGACAATAAGGCGCATTTAAGTGTTGATGATGCTGGCAATAGCGTCTTTCAGCCACTTATTTCTAAACTTCACCCCTCAGAAGAAGTAATATTACAGTGGGAAATGTAGTACCTATAGGAAATATAGGTGGAAAAATGTGTTAAAATAGGCAAAAAATGTGTTAACATAGGAGGAAAATTTATTAAAATAAGCAAAATGACCCGGCTGTCATGGTACATGTTGGTACTAATGACAAAGTCAGTGGAAAATGGAGGTCCGTTAAGAAGGATTTCAGGGACCTAGGATATAAGCTTAAGCAGAGGACCACTAAGGTAGTATTTTCTGAAATTCTACCTGTGCCACGCGCTACATTAGAAAGGCAACGGGAGATTAGGGAGCTAAATGCGTGGATAAAGACTTGGTGTAAGCAGGAGGGGTTTGGGTTCCTAGAGCACTGGTCAGTCTTTTCCCTTGGGAGCAATCTTTATAGTAGTGATGGATTGCACCTTAGTGGAAGAGGGGCCGCGGTGCTGGGTGATAGGACGGTTAGAAGGCTGGAGGAGACTTTAAACTAGAAAGGGGGGGGGAGCTGCAACACAGGCTGGGGAAGATAGTATAATTGAGGGAATGGGATTAGAGAAGGGTCATGGAGGTGGAGAGGGGGAATGGGCTAGTTCATCTAATAGGGAGTTGCCATTGTTACAGCCTGATAAAAGACAAATACATCTGAAAAAGAACGAAATCTTTAAGAATGGCAAAAAGATAAAATGTATGCATGCAAATGCTTGCAGTCTGGCTGGTAAGATGTGGGAACTAGAATTGATTGCAGTACATGAGAAGTATGATCTGATTGGAGTGTCTGAAACCTGGTTAGATGATACATATGACTTGGCAGTCAATCTAGAGGGTTATTCACTTTTTAGGAGGGACAGGGTTAATAAAAGGGGAGGAGGGGTATGCCTATATGTAAAGCAGGCCTTAAAACCTAGTTTAAGGGAAGATATAAATGAAGGGTCCAATGAAAAGGTAGAGGCCTTGTGGGTTGAAATACACACTGGGGGCACACATAATAAAAAGATATTGGTGGGGGTTTGCTACAAGCCACCTAATGTTGGGGAGTTGGAGGAAGCCCAACTTTTACTGCAAATGGAAAAGGCTGCTAGGTCAGCAAAGGTAATTATAATGGGAGATTTCAACTGCCCTGAAATTGACTGGAGCAATATGACTTCAGGCACAACAAAGGGAAATATTTTTCTAAGTATGATAAATGATAATTTTATGTCCCAACTAGTAGAGGAGCCAACTAGAAAAGAGGCCTTGCTTGACCTAGTGCTCTCAAACGATTCTGACATTGTAAACAATGTGCAGGTAAGGGAACATTTGGGCAGCAGTGACCACAATAGTGTATCCTTTGAAGTTTGTTATGAGAAACCCAATAGCAAGAGTTTAACCAAAACATTCAATTTCAAAAAGGCTAATTTTACAAAGTTAAAAGAAGCTTTAAAGGATATCCAGTGGGATGTAATTTTCAAAGATAAAAATGCACAAGAATCATGGAATGTATTTAAAATGATCTTGGGCAAATATACACGTCAATATATACCATTGGGGAATAAGCACAAGAGAAGTAAAGCAAAACCAATGTGGATTAATAATGTGGTTAGCAGGGAAATGAGAAATAAAAAGCAGGCTTATAAGGTGTTTAAGTCAAACGGGTCAGATGCATCATTTAAAAAACATAAAGAATGTAATAAAATCTGCAAACAAACAATTAAGCTAGCTAAAATAGAAAATGAGCGAAACATTGCAAATGAGAGCAAGAAAAACCCTAAACAATTCTACAAGTATATTAACAACAAAAAAGTTAAGGTTCATATTGGTCCTCTTAGGACTGAAACAGGTGAATTGATTAGTGAGGATAAAGCTATGGCTGACACCCTAAATACGTTCTTTGCTTCAGTATATACAAAGGAAGCAGAAATGACAAGCTGTGGGTAAACAGACAAAACCATGGAAATTCCTCCAACATCTACATGGCTTACTGAGGACAAGGTCCAAAAGAGACTGGAAAGGGTTATAGTGAATAAAGCGCCTGGACCGGACTGTATACACCCAAGGGTACTTAAGGAACTTAGTTCAGTAATAGCAAAACCATTATACTTAATATTTATTGATTCGCTTTCATCAGGCATAGTGCCCTGTGATTGGAGGAAAGCTGATGTAGTTCCATTGTTTAAAAAGGGAGCAAGATCCAAACCAGGAAATTATAGACCTGTGAGCTTGACTTCCATAGTGGGTAAGATACTAGAAGGGTTATTAACTGACAGTATTCAGAACTATGTGAAGACAAACAATATCATTAGTAGGAATCAGCATGGTTTCATGAAGAACAGATCATGTCAGACTAATTTACTTGCATTTTATGAAAGAGTGAGTAGTAATTTGGACAGGGGAATTGCTGTTGATGTAGTATACTTGGATTTTGCAAAAGCCTTTGACACAGTGCCTCACAACAGGTTACTGCATAAATTAAAAGGCTTCGGTTTGCGTGGTGTTATCTGTACATGGATTGAGAACTGGTTAAATGATAGATGGCAGAGAGTTGTTGTAAATGGAACTTTTTCAAATTGGTCTAGGGTTATAAGTGGGGTGCCGCAGGGTTCAGTCCTGGGCCCAATGCTTTTTAATTTGTTTATTAATGATCTAGAAGTGGGAATTGAAAGTAGCATCTCAATCTTTGCTGATGACACTAAGCTATATAAGGAAATATATACAGAGCTCGATGTTTTTTCCCTACAGAAGGATTTGGATAAACTAAGTGAATGGGCAGAAAAGTGGCAGATGTCATTTAATGTAGATAAATGTAAGGTTATGCATTTGGGTTGTAGAAACAAACTTGCTACATATACTCTAAATGAGAAACAACTTGGGAAATCCTCATTAGAGAAAGATTTAGGTGTACTGATAGACAATAGTCTTCACAGCAGTGTGCAGAGTCACTCAGCTGCTGCAAGAGCAAATAGTACTAGCCTGCATAAAAAGAGGTGTAGAAGCAAGGGATGCTAATATTATCATACCTCTGTATAAATCCTTGGTTAGGCCTCATCTAGAATATGGAGTACAATTTTGGGCGCCTGTTCTAAACAAAGACATTACTGAACTGGAAAAGGTGCAGAGATGTGCAACAAAACTGATAAAGGGATTGGAGGATCTGAGTTACAAAGAGAGACTAGCCAAACTGGGTTTGTTTACATTAGAAAAGAGACGTCTAAGGGGTGATATGATTGCCATTTACAAATACATTCAAGGTCAATACAAAGAACTATCCAATGAATTATTTATGCAAAGAGCTGAGCTAAGAACAAGAGGTCATCCATTAAGACTTGAGGAAAGGCGCTTTCGAATAAAACACAGGCAGGGATTCTTTACAGTAAGGGCGGTAAGGCTATGGAATTCTTTGCCTCGGGATGTTGTGCTTGCAGATAATGTAACTGCATTCAAAAAAGCAATGGATGCCTATCTAGCACAGAACAATATTGACAGTTATGACAGATGGCTTCAAAGCAAATAGGATATTGAGCCTGGGAACTATTTGACACACACACACACACACACACACACACACACCTACACTGCAAATTGCTCCAGAGGGCTTTTTTGTTGCCTTCCTCTGGATCAACAGGGGTGTTATTGGCATGGGCTGGACTTGATGGACGCATGTCTTTTTTCAGCCTTCTCTACTATGTTACAAAAAGGAGGACATTTTTGCATAGGCGGAAAGTCATGTGGGAAATGTTTGAAACTTTTTTGTCCACCCTTTCTAAGAAGAAAGGATTTGTCAGGAAGTACAAAAAAAAGCTTATTTTCTCTTTCCATTCTGGAAAACAGGAACCATGGGGATAAACCAATGATATCTACCAGGTTTCTAGGGAAAAGAAAAACTTCTTAAAACACAGATAAGTTCTATGGAACAACCATGAACTGGAACAATCATGAACTTTAAATGTCAACAGACATCAACACACCAAACCAAGTAACAGTAAAAAGTTCCTGGAAGGAAATACATAAATGACATCTACACAAGCACAATAACCTGTATGACATTCCATCCAAAGCAGGCTTCATCCAAAGCCAGAACATTGGTATTGTTTTGAAAACATGTGAAGGGGAGACAGTGTTACCACTTTATACAACTGCCCTGCAGAGGATGGATTCTTATAGGACCAGGAAGTACCCTCTGCTCTGGTGAAATGAGCCATGACCCTAAAGGGCACAGGTTTTCTAAGCACATAGGCCTGGCAAATGGTTGCTGTAATCCAGGAATGTCTTTGGATGCAAGTAGTATGAATACAAGGTTGATTACGTGCAATGATATCTCTGCAGATATGGCTAGGAACTGGGTGAGTAAGGGTAATACATGGTGATGAATTTTGTAGAATACCTGCAGAGGAAGTGGGTAATGTAGCTAGAGAGGAGGATGTTGCTGGAGTGAAACATTCTTTAAGTTGGTAAGGCGAGACTGGATGTCTGAAACTGCCGCAGTCAAGTTGCTGAGAAGCTGATGAATCTGAGATGATTGAGGAGGATCGAGGAGGCTGGTTGTCTAGGCGATGGGGTAGTTGGAGGAAAAATAGTGCGGAAGAGCTCAGCTTTCCTAGCAGAAGCAGAATGGTGGAATGCCTTGCTTAGATATTTTCTGCAAGATAGTATGCAATCTTGCATAGTTGGAAGACTGCTGATGGATCTTATCATGGGCTGAGGGATGAAGCTTCTGAGCTAGGAGACTGAAGAGCACTAGGTTCTGCCATGTTGACTGGCCAGGCTTTATATGAAATAATAAGGGAAAGGGGGAGAATTATTGCAGGGGGAGATAGAGGTATAGCAGGGGGAGGTGAGGTGTATGAGCTAAGCATTCAATCGCCGAGAGGAGGTAAGGCTTAGGAGAATTAAGTTATGAGCTTCAGAAGGAGAACAGGACTAAACTGAATAGATCAAATTTGAAACTAAACTTTTGGCCTCTAAAAGCAGTTAGGCAGGGGAGCAAAGCCTTCGGCCCCTGTGAAAAGGTAAGGCTGGGGAAGATATGATACAGACTCTTGAGAGGAGGAGGAGGAATGCTAGGCCAAAAAATTAAAGGCAAAGGCCAGGTTTAAGGTCTCTATTACAAAAAGGCAAGGCAAGTAGCGAATACGATCAATCCCCCAACATCGGTGAATAGACGTAAGGAGTGCATTTGAACCTTGGCCTCTAAAATATACCATCAGCCTCCACGTAACGAGATAATTAGTCCTTTGGCCTCTGTGTTAGGGGCAAGGAGTAAAAATGTCCTTTGGCCTCTGAGATAGAGGTAAGGAAAATAACTAGTCCTTTCGCCTCTGACAGAAGTAAAATATGCAATATTCCTTTGGCCTCTAACATAGAATGGAATAGGCCTTCTGCCTCAGACATAGAGAGTAGTGAAATAATCCTTCGGCCTCTGTGATAGAGGTAAACAAAAGGGCAAATTATAGATGCCCCCAAAGATATGCTTAAAATATATGCTGGCATTAACCCTTTGTGTGTCACAGTGGTACACAACGAATTGCAGAGCAATGCATTCTGTACCCCTCTGACATCCCAAGGGTTAAATGTATGCTGCCAATCCAAATATTACATGTATGATGCCAATCCTAGTATTAAATGTATGATGTCAATCCAATAGTTCAATGTACGGTGCTGCTGCTGCTGCTGGCAGTGGCGGGAATGCAGATGAAAAAGCTCCCCCTCAACTTACCTCTCGGGCCGTTGCTTGAGACATTCTGTGGAAATATTTAACAAAAACTGGCCTTTTTTATGGCCAGTCTCTGTCCCAAATGGTTTCCACACTACAATTGCCAGGGATGTCTGCTTACACACCTCCCAGTCAATCAGCTTCTAGCAGGAGATGACAAACCCGCTAGAAGCTGGTTGGCTGGGAGGTGTGTTAACCCACAACCCAGCCACTGTAGCTTGGGAAACCATTTTGAACACAGACTGGCCATATAAAAGCCAGTCTCTGTTAAATTTTTACACAGAATGGCTTGGGCAATGGCCCAAGAGATAACTTGGGGGGCATTTTTCCTCTGCCTTCCTGCCGCTGCAGGCAGCAGCGGCAACGTTCACTGAATTTTGGATTGGCATCATACTTTTAATACTTGGATTGGCAGCATACATAGAATATTTGAATTGGCACTGTAAATTTAAGGGTTATTGTCAGCATATCTTTAATGCATATCTTTTGGGGGCATCCATAATTTGCCCTTTTGTTTTCAATTGCAGTGCCATTATTCAGGTACCAGAATGAAGAAGAGAGGACAGAAGATAAGAAGAACAAAGGAAGAAGAAAGAAGAAGGTAGAAAATAGAAGAATACTTGAACTGGATGACAGGTGTTATTATCACGGTGCCCATGATCTTCTTTCTGTCACTCTCACTTGTGCAGCGCTCCTATTGGTTGAGCCTGTTTGGCCCGCCCCTGGTGACCTTTTTATACCTGGCCATTGGCACCTGTCAGGTGCCCTTTCTTGGTGTTCCTGAGCCAGTATTGCTGTGCTGTGTTACTGATTTCGGTGTACCGATTTGGCTTGCTTAGACTATGTTCCTGTGTTCCTGCTCCGTGACTTGACCCGGCCTGGCTGACGTTCCTGCTCGTGACCTGATCTGGCTTGTCTGAGAACCTGCTCCGTGATTCGACCTGGCTTGGCTGACGTTCCTGCTCGTGACCTGATCTGGCTTGTCTGAGAACCTGCTACGTGATTCGACCTGGCTTGGCTGACGTTCCTGCTCGTGACCTGATCTGGCTTGTCTGAGAACCCTGCTCCGTGATTCGACCCAGCCTGGATGACGTTCCTGCTCTGAGACCTGCACCGGTTTCACCAACCCAGACAACGGTTCAGCTTCCTGCTGCTGCCGAGGCGACATTCTGACTATCTCCAGTGAACTGTACTTCTGCTACTGAAGCCGTTAACCCGTGCAGAGCTGCACTCCTGCTACCGAGCCGTTACCGTGCAGAGCTGTACTCCTCCTATTGAGCCATTAACCCGTGCTGAGCTGTACTCCTCCTACCGAGCCGTTAACCCGTGCAGAGCTGTGCTCCTCCTACTGAGCCATTAAACCGTGCAGAGCTGTATTCCTGTAAACTGAGCCGTTCACCCATGCAGAGCTGTGCCTCCGATTCTGAGCCTCCAGTCTGGTACAGAGCATTGCTTACTCTTGCTGAGCCGTTACATTCCAGCCACTATTACTGCTGAGTCGGTTCATAGTAGCCTTGTGAGGCGACGGTTCATTCCACTCCTTGCAGTATAGTTGGTTTACATTACCGCGCCCGGAGTGGGCGCTAGGGCTTTAGCTACTACTGTGCTGGTCTCTGTTATTACGCACATGGGGGCTAGTGGCTCAAGCTCTTGCAATCCAGTTGCTTCCATTATCACGCTCATGGGGGCTATTGGCTCAAGCTCTTGCAATCCAGTGGCTTCCGTTATCACGCCTGTGGGGGCTATTGGCTCAAGCTCTTGCAATCCAGTTGCTTCCATTATCACGCGCGTGGGGGCTATTAGCTCAAGCTCTTGCAATCCGGTTGTCTCCGTTATCACGCCCGTGGGGGCTATTGGCTCTAGCTCTAGCAATCCGGTTGCTTCCGTTATTAAGCCCGTGGGGGCTAAAGGCTCAAGTTTCAACAGGCTCTGGGTCGCAGGTCCTTTTTACTGAACAGTTATATTAGTTTTATGAACTTTAGGTGTTGAGTTCTCTCCACCATTCACTGCCTATTACCACCTTGGGCATGCCAAACACCACAACTGAGACGGACTGATTACTGTGTTAATCCTTGTATCTCTGTTCTCAGTATCTGTTATGTGCCTGAGCTGTTAAGTTATTATCTGTATATTGGTCCTATTTTTGCCTCCTTGTTATTACTCAGTGCTGCCTACAGAGGGCGATCCTTTCTTTTATTTTTCTGTTTAATAAAACAGTGTTTTATTTCACCAACTGGTCTGAGTGTCTTGAAAACCTTGACAGTTATTCAGCTTTGGGTTATGGGTGTTATGATAGTGTTATGGCTAGAATTGTTTCACTTTATTGTTAGGGATAGTTTAGGGTTCTTTGTGGTTTCTGTTGGTAGTGCAATTGAATACCGATGGTGACACAGTGTGTTACCTCTCATTTTTGCCCTACCAACAGTTTTAACAGGGCATATTGAATTGAGGCCAACTTTGGTCATTTCATCTACCCATCTTGTCTTGTATGTATGTATGTATGTATCTTTATTTATATGGCGCCACACAGTGTACGCAGCGCCTTACAATAGACATATGTTACAATAAATAAGAGGGGATGAAATAAGTGCGACATTCATAGAAACAATGGGAGAGAGTTCCCTGCCCCAAGGAGCTTACAGTCTAAATGGATAAAGGGAGACATACAATGGGGTAAGAGGGTGTTAAGTGCTGAGATTACAAGTGCTGAGTTTGGCCAAAGGCAGTGCATGGTCCTAGTGCTCCAGAAGATAAGACTTCAGGGTAGACTTAAAGACAGAGGGGGATTTTTCTAGGCGTAAGGAGAGGGGTATGGAGTTCCATAGGTATGGAGCAGAAAGCGAGAAAGGTTTGAGACGGGAGAGGGCAGAGGGTGTGGATGGTGCAACAAGAAGTGCATTGTGTGCTGAGCGAAGGAGGCGGCCAGGAACATAATAGGAGATGAGGGAAGAGATGTAAGGAGGGGTAGCAGTGTGGAGAGCGTTAAAGGTGAGAAGAAGGACTTTGTAATTGATGCGCTGCTGAACTGGGAGCCATGACAGATGTCTGAGAATTATGTGGGCAGGTTCAGTTTTTGGGGAGAGTGTGGTGATTCGTGCAGCTGAGTTTAAAACAGATTGCATAGGTGAAAGATGAGTAGCAGGGAGGCCAGTTAGTAGGATATTGCAATAGTCTAAGCGGGACAGAATGAGAGCACGTATAAGAGTTTTAGTAGTTTGTTGGGAGAGGAACGGGCGGATTTTAGCAATGTTACGGAGAAAGAAGCGAGATGATCTAGCCACAGAGTTAATGTGAGGGGAGAAGGAAAGAGAGGAATCAAATATGGCCCCAAGGCAGCGTGCTGAGCTGACCGGATCAATATCAATTCCATCAACTGTAATGGTGAAGCTAGGGGTTCGGCAAGGTCTTGGTGGGAAGATTAGCAGTTCGGTTTTGGCCATGTTAATCTTCAGCTGACGCTGTGCCATCCAGGAGGAAATGGCCAAGAGGCAGTCTGAAATTTGCAGCTGGATTTGTGGTGAAAGATCAGGAGTGGAGATGTAAATTTGGGTATCGTCAGCATATAGATGGTATTTAAAGCCAAATGAACTAATAAGTTTACCCAATGAAAGAGTGTACAGTGAGAAAAGCAGAGGACCCAGAACGGAGCCTTGAGGCACCCCCACAGACAGAGGGACCGTGGAGGAGGTGTTATTGTTAGAGGACACAAAAAAGGAACGTTGTGAGAGATAGGAGGAGAGCCATGAAGCAGCTTGATTTCGGAAACCAAGACTGTGGAGAATTTGAGCAAGCAGAGAATGGTTAACTGTGTCAAAGGCAGAGGATAAATCGAGTAGTATAAGTATTGAAAACTGTCCTTTGGCTTTTGCAGTCTGGAGATCATTAGCCACCCTGCAGAGAGCAGTCTCAGTTGAATGACCGCACCGGAAACCAGACTGCATCGGATCCAAAAGACAGTTAGAGTTGAGGAATTTGGTTATTTGGGAGAAGACCAGGCGTTCTAGGAGTTTTGAGGTAAGTGGCAGAAGGGAGACAGGTCGATAGTTAGAGAGACAGGAGGGGTCGAGGTTAGTCTTTTTGAGCAGGGGTTTAATTTGGGCCTGTTTGAAGGAAGAAGGGAAGGTGCCTGTGGAGAGAGAAGTGTTGAAGATGTGTGTTAATATAGGTGTAAGGACTGGTGCAAGTGGTTTGAGTAAGTGGGAGGGCAAAGGGTCCAAGGAGCAGGTAGTGAGGTGGGTAGATAGGAGAAGTTGAGAAACTTCTTCCTCTGTTATTGGGGTAAAACTATCAAAGTATGATGAGGGGGGTTTGGGGAGAGAGAGTTCGGAGGCAGATGGAATAGTAGGAATCTGTTTTTGAATAGATTCCACCTTGTGCTTGAAGTGATCTGCAAAAGCTTGAGGTGAATGTATGGGGTGAGAGGAAGCAGTGGAAGGATGGAGCAAGGAGTCAAAGACCGCAAAGAGACGGCGCGGGTTTGATTTATTGTTGTGGATTAGTATGGTGTAGTATTCTTGTTTAGCTTTTGATAAAGCAGAATGCAGGCAGGACAGCATAAATTTGAAGTGGATGAAATCTGCATGTGAGCGAGATTTCCTCCAAAGGCGTTCAGCAGAACGAGTGCAGGAGCGTAGGAAGCGGGTGTGGGAGTTGAGCCAGGGTCGTGGACTGACTTGATGGCTCCGTTGTGGTTTCAGTGGGGCAAAGGAATCAATAGCAGAGGATAGAATGGAGTTGTAGGAGTTAACTAGAATGTCTGTGTCAGAGATGGCTAGCAAAGAGGAAAGATTGGAGTTAAGTGAGGCACTCATCCCAGCAAGATCAAGTGAGCGGGTATCCCTTATAAATCTGTTGGTGGGAGGGATGGGGGAAGGGGCAGTGTGAGAAAGAGAGAAGGATATAAGATGGTGGTCTGATAGAGGGAATGGGGAAACTGTGAGAGAGGAAAGGTCCAGACCCTTAGTAAAAACAAGATCGAGGCAGTGACCAGCTTTGTGAGTGGCACTGTTGGTCCACTGCTGGAGATCAAGGGAAGCGGTTAGATCTAGAAGACGGGAAGCCCAGGGGACAGAGGGGTTGTCAATATGACAGTTAAAATCACCCAGAATAAGGACAGGATTGTCAGTGGAGAGAAAGAAGGAGAGCCAGGATTCAAAATCTGAGAGAAAGTTTGAAGGAGAAGAGGAGTTAGTAGGTGGCCTGTATATTACAGCCACGCGCATAGCCAGGGGGTAATAGAGCTGGATTGCGTGTACTTCAAATGAAGAAAAGTGCACACATGGTGGGATTGAGAGGGTCTGGAAGCGGCAGCGGGAGGAGAGAAGGAGACCTACCCCCCCACCTCGACCAGTGGATCGAGGGGTGTGTGAGAAGCAGAACCCTCCATGAGAGAGTGCAGCCTCCACAGCTGTGTCCTGTGCAGATAACCAAGTTTCTGTGAAGGCAAACAACTGCAGTGATTGCTCACAGAAACAATCATGAATGGTGGTTGTCTTATTAACTATGGAGCGGGTGTTCAACAGAGCACAGGAGAAGGGGAGAAAGGATGGTGAACAAAGAGGAATGTTTATGAGATTTGAGGGGTTAGAACCCTCCAAGTTGCGGTGGGAGGAAATGGTGGGCCGTGGCTGATAGCAGGTGGGTATGGGGATTGGGCCGGGATTGGGAGCAATATCCCCTGCAGCAAGCAGAAGGATAAGACAAAGGGCAGAGATGTGGGAGTGGGATT
Source organism: Rhinophrynus dorsalis (assembly GCA_037306005.1). Classification (NCBI taxonomy): domain Eukaryota; kingdom Metazoa; phylum Chordata; class Amphibia; order Anura; family Rhinophrynidae; genus Rhinophrynus; species Rhinophrynus dorsalis. The sequence goes on from CM074718.1 coordinate 147,680,257, forward strand.
TGTATTGGTGCTTAGGAATAGGGACTGCAGAGGTAGAAGGGGTTAAAATCTGGAGAAGTGTGTAGGAGCAGACAGGTGTGAAGGGGAGGAGAGAGGGAGAGATGTGTATGTAGTTTGTAAAGTCAAGGGGAGAGCTGAGGCTGACAAGAATCCTGGGGAGCACTGAACATATAACAACAAAATAAATAGCAGATGTAAACATTGCAAGTCCAAATCTGATGCCAGAGAAGAAATGTCTTTGCTGATTATCTTCTCGTCTTTAGTCTTCTTCTTTAGGGCTCGATCCAAATGTTGGAGACGGCTGTTTTTTTCTGCTGACGGTATTCAAATGCCTGTGCTGTGAAAAAATACTGGCTAAAAAAAGAGCCATCGTGTGATAACGTTAAAGCAGAACTATCACCTAAAACCAAAGTTTTACCATGCATTTTAATGTTTAACCCGACATTAGTGCTGTGTGTGTGTGTTCTTCAAGTCACCTGGTAGTGGAGATATTTGCCCTGCAAAATCAGGCACTTACACGTTCTGCGGGACTCCATGACATCTCAGGACTTCCCAGCTGCCCCAGGGAGCACGTTCATGCTCACCTTCAAAGCTGGATTTCTGTGATGTAGTGTTACAGCAAACTCCTTTTACAATGCTACTAAGATTGCAAACTGAGTTTGCTGTAACGCTACATCACAGAAATCCAGCTTCGAAGGGCAGAGTGAACGCACTCCCTGGGGCAGCTGGGAAGTCTTGAGACGGTACAGGTACCGTAGGATGCAGAAGTGCCTGATTTTGCAGGTCAAATATCTCCACTACCAGGCGACTTGAAGAACAAACACACACAGCACTAGTGTCAGGTTAAACATTAAAATGCATGGTAAAACCTTGGTTTTAGGTGACAGTTCCACTTTAAGAGGTATTTTCACCAATAGCAAATTATGAAAATACCGTAATCATCAATTAAAATGTCTGTGTTAGCCAAGAAAATCCAATATGGGACTCAAGTTATCGCAAGAAAGTTAAGAACCATTTTTTTTTTTTAACTTGAGTCCCTTATCGGCTCTTCAAACAGCCGACGCAGAAACTTGAAAGAAAAAAAGTTCAAAAAACTTAAGTCCTCAGTGGATGTATTGATATAGGGCCCTAAGCAATGCGTTGCATACCCCTCTGTCACTCAGAGGGTTAAACGATGTCATGATTTATGCATGATATTTATACTTTCTTTTTTACTTATAGCAAGAAGAAAGAAGAGAAGGACAGAAGACAAGGACAGTGGATGACAGGTAAGTTTAACACAGATTAGTTAACGATCGGTGCTTCACAGTATGTCAGGCACCGATCATTAGCTTTTTCCTTTGACGTTCCCAATACTGCTGTTATTTAACACACAAAATGGACGTTTGGCCACAAGACCATTTTTGTGGCCTAACGTCTGTTGTGCTTTAAGCCGGTAGGACATTTGAATACTGACCATAGTAACATAGTAACATAGTAAATTAGGTTGAATAAAGACACAAGTCCATCAAGTTCAACCTTCTCCTCATACCCCAGTAATTGAGAATTTTATAGCTTTCCTGCTACCAATTAAGTTAGTCTTTATCAGAGCTTCCTGATCTGCCTACTGATAAACTGTATAACTCTGTATGTTCCCTTTTGAAAGAAATGTGTCTAATCTTCTCTTAAATTTATCCATTGTATCTGCCATAACCACCTCCTTGGGCAATGAATTCCACAATTTAACAGACCTTACTGTAAAAAAGCCCTTCCTCTGCTGAAGTATAAACCTCCTTTCCTCTAATCTCAAGGGATGTCCCTTGGTCACCTGATCAGGCCTTGGAATAAATAGCTCACTGCAGAGATCCTTGTATTGACCTCTCATATACTTGTACAATGTGATAAGGTCTCCACTTAGTCGTCTTTTCTCTAGAGTAAATAAACCAAGTTTGTCTAGTCCTTCCTATTATGTCAAGTCCTCCATTCCCTTAATTAATTTTGTTGCTATTCGCACCCTCTTGTGCCCTCTCTAGTTCTAGTATATCCTTTTCAGATCCGGTGCCCAAAATTGCACTGCATACACAAGGTGAGGTCTTACCAAGACATTTTCTTTTGTCGGTCAGTATCCATTTTGCCCTACTGGCTTTTTAATCTCCAACATTTGGATCGAGCCCTTAGTATCAAGTGAAATCAATTCCAAAATATGTTTGGTCCATCTACCATCAGATCTTCTTGCTATGTGGCCTGCCCATTTTCATTTCAGGTGCATTACTCTTTCAGTTACATCATAGACCTTTGTTGACAAATCCATGCGTGCAGTTTTTGGTCTTTTTTGTTATGCTTAGAATTTACTGCTCCATACTTCTCTGTGTAACCTTAAGTTTTTGTTTTGGCTTTGGCATTCAGTGTCCATGTTTCACAGCCATATGTAAGGACTGGGAGGACACACTAGTGAAAAACCTTTTTGCTTGAGGCAGAGTGGTACATTTGCCTTAAAGTGATAGTATTTGAATCATAGAGAGTGCTATTTCATTACTGTCAGAGTTGTACGTCAAGACTATACGAATGATAAAGTTTCCCCCTCCTACCCCTTTTACCTACTGTAAGCCCCCACTCCTCAGATGTGGAATCCAGTTCATAGACCAGACAGCTCACATCAAGGGTCAATATTCTTACTGTGAGAACAATGAAAACCCTGCTCACCTTGACTGGTTTTTCAGATTTTTCCCTTATCTTAACTGAAGATTGTCCCTCTCTGCAATCTACCTGGACACTCCCTGCTGCTCTAGGCTGAGCAGTGTTACATCAGTAGAAGGGGCAGGAGGGGGATACTTTATCATTCAATTACTCTTGAACTACAACTCTGATAGAATTGAAATAATACTCTCTATGGCCCAAATACTATGAAGATTAATTAGAACTGCTTTTATTATGAAACATTACTATCCCTTTAAAGACATTACTACTAAGTACTTGCCATCCCAATATAATTTGAGAGATGAATATCTATATATCTATATAGATAGATAGATAGATAGATAGATAGATAGATATAGATATATTTCTTTATTTATATATATATATATATATATATATATATATATATATATTTATAAACACACACACTAGCACTAGCTGGTGTTTTAATTTTACCTTTGTTGAGTGCATCAGATATGATATGACTTAGATATGTTATTATAAACACAAAAAACTGAAATTATAACAGTTTATAATGATATAGTATGGATTATTTATAATAAAGTGCATTAGTCTATGAAAATTGATATTGTAATGAATTGTCTTGCATCTTACTAGCAAAATAATACCAGGTATGTGCTGAATTAATAAATATTTGGAAGCAAGACTTCTTTAGGAGGGACATCCCTTCTTTGAGATCCAAATACCTCTGTCCCTCTCTTCCTCCCTGGTGTCCCTCTTTTTAGGAGATTAGACTGTATGGAGATCTGTAGGAAATCAGACTGTATAAGTGCATTGCATTCTCCACAGCAATAAAACTCTCTTTAATCTTCAGTATATGTGCTGAGAACTAATTGTTCAGTAGCCATTTGGCCTTAAAGTTAGAATAATTTATGGAGGTTATGCAGTCCAATCACATTAGTAATAGGGTAAGATTAGATTGATAGCAATTTTAGATAATTGGAGTTAAAGTTTAGCTAATAGTGCTAACACCTGCAAAGCCAGTTGTTTATTGTGCGAGTGGACGTCTGTGCCTGAATGCTGTGGGATGCATCTGTGCCCAATGCAGATAGGCACAGAAAATTCACAATAATGTTGTTCTGAGAGGGTCATTGTGCTCCATTTTACAGTGTTCTGAATCTTTCTGTTTCTTTGTCTGTGAATCTAGTATTTCTTGGGCTGGTTCTGTTCCAAATTTGCTTTGTGTGCTTGTGGTATATAGCCGTGGATTTGATCTGTTGAATAGTTACACTTTTGTAATTGACTGGTCCTTACTGTCCATAATTCAGTTAACCCCTTATGCTGAGATGTGTGCAGACATGATTTTGTCATTATAATCTTTATGGTATATACACCATGATATATTTTTATATCTATATTTATCATTGTTTTGCTATAACCATACCTTACTTTAATTGCTTAAGATTATAATGTGGTGATGAAATGTTTTACTGGGAAATGTATTTCATTATTCTGTGTTCCATCCAGAGGTATGCATAACGAAACAGCAGTTAGATAGTTAAGTCTATTATTTGGCAGATCTGGGACCTTATGTCTTTTAGATACAGTGTTAAATTTAAACTTCAGTATATGTTTATAAAATAATCTGTTATATCTAAACACTTTGGTCTTGTTCTAAATAATTTATTCAGTTATTCAAAGAGGTGTGAATAAGTAATGCCCCACCCACCAGTCACGCCCCCCAACAACAACATCTAAAATATCAGTGTCCCTCTTTGACCATTTGAAACGTTGGGAAGTGTGTACAGGCCTGTAATTAATGAGAGTTCAAATGTACATTTTACACTTACAGAAACATGGCATTTTTGTGATTGGACTGATAAAATAACTTTTCCACACAAAAAGATACAAGTAAAAGTATTTATATTTCAAAAGCACAAAGCCCAATGAGTATAATTAATGGCAGCTTGTGTCACACATAAAAAGTCAAGCTTGAATTATCTTCAGAAAAACAGAGAAATCCATGAGGAGAAATAAAAAGCCAGAGCCACTGACCTTCTAACACACGTTGAAATCTTGATTCAATATTAAATATAACATTTATCTAGTATAACTGCAGGCCTTCTGTAAAAAAAATGATAACTCATTGGTTTATGATTCCATATTATAGAGATGCCTAGAGCAGTAAACTGCATCTACCACCTTTCACAAGTTTCAGAAAATGATTTTCATTTTTTTAAATATATGCTTGCACTTAAAGGAGAAAAAACACCCATTTAAATTGCATCTCCCCACTTACCATAATATGGCCAGAAAAGTGGCTCACACATTTGCCATGGTACCTTTGTTCAAAAGACAATGGTATGATAAAGAGGAGATAAACAGGCGATGAAGTGAAGATGACTTCTCCAGTTTTCTAAACTCTCAAAGTCCATGTTATGCTATGGAGTCGAATCACTAAGATTTATACAGCTTTAGAGATCTGAGTGCATTGGCACCATAGAATAACATGGTAACTGGAAAATCATATGATTGATATGGAGAAGTTATCTGCACATTATCACCTTTTTATCACACCTTAGTGTATAACCCTGTCAGAGAGTCTGCTCTGGGTAGAAGGAAATGGTTAAAGAGACTGTTCAGTAACCATTTTGTCTGTGTCTATATGAGGTTGTATATTTAAAAGCAGCAATAGGTTTAGTTTCTTTGGAAATGGACGTATTCTTGAAACTATCATGGTGCCCGTGATTCGTGCTATCTGGTGTCTATCACTTGCTGGGAAATACTCATTGGCTGTCTGCTATTAGCCCTCCTCACTTTGCCTTTTTAAACCCTGGTTGGGCACTCCCAGGTTGCCCTTTCGTGATGTTTCTGACCTCATCTGTCCTGACCAGTTGTCAGGCTTCTGGGCCTGCTGTTCCTACGTTCCGGTGTTCCAGTGTTCCAGTGATCCTGTGTTCCGGTGTTCCTGTGCACTATCGTTCCTGTGTTCCAGTGTTCCGGTGTTCCCGAGTTCCAGCACCTCGCGGGTTAATCCTCCTGAGTCTCCTAGCTACCGCCTCGTCTGCCGGTTGCTCTCTGTCATTGGTTCCTGTGTTCCGGTCTCCTGTCACCGCTTAGGTCTTGCCTCGGTGAATACCCGCTGAGTACAGGGCTCTCGCTCTTTGCTTTGTCCCTCCAGCGACATTGTTACCTTCCGCTTCAGCTTTGAGGCTGATACCAGCTAGCGGACGCTGGTTTACTCCACATTACCTGGTTGCGAGAATCACTGATGGCCCCAGCGTGCGGACGCTGGTTTACTCCACTTTAACCTGGTTGCTAGTATCACTGTTGGTCCCAGCGTGCGGACGCTGGTTTACTCCATATTATCTGGTTGCGTGAATCACTGTTGGTCCCAGCGTGCGGACGCTGGTTTACTCCATATTACCTGGTTGCGAGAATCACTGTTGGTCCCAGCGTGCGGACGCTGGTTTGCTCCACATTACCTGGTTGCTAGAATCACTGTTGGTCTCAGCGTGCGGACACTGGTTTACTCCATATTATCCTGGTTGCGAGAATTACTGTTGGTCCCAGCGTGCGGACGCTGGTTTACTCCATATTACCAGGTTGCGCTTATACCGTTGGTCCAACGCTAGGACGTTGGTTGCTCCTGAATCCTAGTCCTGTGGACAGGTTGCAGTATACTTCCTATGCAGTTGTCTGATACATCCTGGCAATAGACTTCTGTGGTGAATAGGCCATTGTATCTATTCCTATCTGCTGTCATAGTTATCTGACAGCTGGTCTACGCTTTGGGCTGCCCTACCCGGTATTGGTAAGGCCAGTAGAACCTTTGCTCGTTACCATCTTGTGGGTTGCCTTACCCGGTATTGGCAGGGCTGGTAGAGCCCATACTCAGCCTCCCTTGGGCTGCCTTGCCCGGTATTGGTAAGGCCGGTAGAACCGGTACATTTCACCTCACGGTTGCCTTACCCGGTATAGGCAAGGCCGGTAGAGCCTATTGTTATATTGCTGTCTCTTGGGCTGCCTTGCCCGGTATTGGTAAGGCCGGTAGAACAGGTACATGTCACCTCACGGTTGCCTTACCCGGTATAGGCAAGGCCGGTAGAGCCTATTGTATATACTACTGTCACTTGGGTTGCCTTGCCCAATCATTGGCAAGGCCGGTAGAACCTACTCTACTACTTTGTTGTTGTATTGTTATGTATGAATACCCTACGGGGATTGCCTTAACTTTTAATAAAGTTACGTTTTTACCAAAACCTTAAGTCTGAGAGTCTTCAAAACCGTGACAGAAACACAGTAAACAGCCTTGAAGGAGGATAAGGTTTTCTTTTCCCAAAGTCTAGGAATGTTATCTAAACTGCACCTGTGTGCTGGAGTAGGGAGGTTAGTTCACACATTCTTGAGATGGGATGTTATTTCGAAACTCATATTATTAAATTTTTTTTAATTGGGTTTCTCATTTACTGACTTTTCCTGGTAGTAGACTGCCACAGAGTGACGTGGTAGATTTAATGTTTCAAATTGTTTATATATAGTATTTACTAATCTATATTACCTCATATGCTAATTCTCTAAGGGGTGACCTATGAGAAGAGAATAGTCGTACTTTTCTATTAAGGGTTTTTTTGGTAATATAAGCAGTGTACAGGGGGGGGGGAGGGCTTTTTGTTTGATGAATTTCCTGGTTCCTGAAGTGACCAGAACCGTACTGTGCCTAAGACCACGCCCTGTTATAGGACTGGTAAAATATAATTTAAGTTATTATCACTGTATACACTTCCAAAATTATCATAACCCAGCAAATTCTGGGATAATTACGTTATAATTACTTGCCAGTAGAACTGGCCAGCGTGCTGAGAACGAATTGTTCAGTAGCCATTTGTCATTAAAGTTAGAATAACTTTGGATTGTGTAATTGGCTGGTCCTTACTGTCCATAATTCAGTTAACCCCTTATGCTGAGATGTGTGCAGACATAATTTTGTCATTATAATCTTTATGGTATATACGCCATGATATATTTTTATATATATATTTATCAGTGTGTTGCTATAACCATACCTTACTATAATTGCTTGAGATTACAATGTGGTGATGAAATGTTTTACTGAGAAAGGTGTTTCATTATTCTGTGTTCCATCCAGAGGTATGCATAATGAAACAGCAGTTAGATAGTTAAGTCTATTATTTGGCAGATCTGGGACCTTATGTCTTTCAGATACAGTGTTAAATTCCTGCAATATTGTGCATTGTGGTTATCAAAGGGTTGTCACTTTACCTGTGTCCTATTGAGCACAACTCATGCAACAAGTTTCCTCCCACTTAATTGGCTTGGTATATACAGGGTGGGGCAGGTGTTGTTACACTTCCACCTGCTGTATTGTCTATAATTGTAAGGAACTGTTAACCCTCGTTACTGCTGGATTCAAACATTGCTAGCCTATACCTCTGGACACCTATATATATATGTGCTTGTATGATATCTGTGCAGTAATCTGATATATCCTATCGTATTGTATTTTCTTATGCATATATATATATATATATATATATATATATATATATATATATATATATATATATATATATGTTAGTCTAGGACTGTTGCATTGATATTTATTACTGAGTCAATTTTGTATACTTTGATATCCCAATTCATCGATTATTGTATTTTACATTTCACATTTTCCTTCAAATAAAAGATATTGGTTCACAAATATGAGTAACTGATCCTTTTTAATCAATTCTGTTCACTGTGAAAAAGTGTGTCATACTTAGATTGTGTAAAAGATCTTGAGTTTATTTATATTGTTCATTTATTTTATGCGAGATTTATAGTGCATGGTCTCCTGTCCTTTCTGTAATATCTCCGACAACCCCCAACATCTTCATCCAATCTTCAATGTCATGTTAATTGTGGAAAACATGACAGTCACTGGCAATTTTTTCAAACTGAAGCAGAGTGCACATGCAGAGTGCACACAGACAGAGTGAATGAACCTGTCCTTCTAGGACCAAAGGGTTGGAAAGCAATGCGTTGCACATACCATAAATCTTTAACCCTCTGAGTGCCAAGGTGATATCACATATGGGCATGGCCAACTATTCCAGCTGCTCCAGGCCCATGCACACTACCACAACTTGCAGTTGACACACAAGCTGGTACTACCTCAGAACTCATGGGGGACATCAGGATACAGCCCCAGCTGATGATCTCCCATTGGAAAGTGATTGGATTGTTTCCACTCCTATCCAAACTCCTGGGTAGGAGTGGGCAGGATCATGGAAAGTCTCCACATAACTGTTGACATGACTGAGAGGCTTTCCTCATCCCTCCCACTCCTACCCTGAATTTCATGTAGAAGTGGAAGCAGGGGAGCCATGCTGCTCCCTTGCATCACCTCTATTGATCTCCCAGTACAACAAGCTGAGAGATCAGTAGCTGGGGAGTCATCAGTAGGAATCCTGATGCCCCCCCTTCCTCCGCATGGTCTGTGTATACTAAAAATAAATAAATAATAATGATGTGTGCCAAAGGGTTGTTTAATGCATTGCTTTGCAATGTGTTACAAACTCCTCTGCAGCTCATCCCCGGGCTCCTGATCCCCCTTATCCCCCACATATACTGTCTGAAACCCCAGCCTGGATCCACTGTCCAATGGTAGTCACAGATCCCCACATACAATAACTTACCCCACAGCCTTGTTCCACTGTTGGCTAGTAGTCGCATATCCCCACATTCACTATCAGACACCTAAGTCAGGTTCCACTGCTCACTGGAAGTCGCAGATCCCTACATAAACTTTCTAATCTACCACCACCCAGCCTGGTTCTACTGCCAACTCTTAGATCTCTGCATACACTCTCTTACCCCTGTCCCAGTCAAGGGCTACTGGTAGTCATAGAATTGCACATATACCCCAGCCTTTTTGCACTGGTAGACATGCTACTGGTACCCACTACAGTATGCTAACCCATAATGAGCTACCATTTTCTCAGGCTTGCATTAGAAACTGAATACAATAGTAAATTCCATGGTGTTGAAAGTTCTTTGTATCGTTGAAGTGACAAAAAGTCCTTAAAATGTTTTTTCCTATTGTACCACTTTCTGGAAAGAGTTGTGCATACTAGCCTAGGGGAAGGAAAGTGACCCCTCATTTGATGCAAATGAATGTTATGGCAATGTTAAGCCAATTTTAGCGCAAGCAGGCTATTTTAGAAAAGAAAACAAAAAGGTTTATGCTTCTGGCACCTCATTTAGTATGTCAACCCATACCAATGGGGTACAATTTCTTGGACAAGCAGTATCTAATGAATACAGTAGGACATTCAATAGTATCAAATATTCTAGTACATTTTAAAGGGTAGAAATGTAAAAGAATGCTAATTTTTGGCTTTGGCACCACCTTCTGGAAACATTTGTGCATACCAGGTTAGGTGTAGAAAGGCAAGTTATATCTTTTATGTTGTGGGTTTTATTATTTCTAAAATTGTGTGGTTTGCAGTTGTTACAAACATTTTAGTACAGTCAATTAGAGCTGGACAAAAAGTCAGATTTTGTTCACACAGAAATCTTCATGGAAAAAAAATAATTTTCCTTTTTTTCCCATTGGAATTCCTGACAATAGTGAAACCTATAGATTGTCTGCCATTTCAAAGACATCACAGGTTTTCCTCCTAGAACAGTTACATTTGCAATGTATGGTTTTCAATGTTGTTGAACTTCCCTCCCCCATACTATAAAAACCCAGAATTTCCCACCATACAGCATGGTGTAGATAGCATAGCAAAGATAGTGGAAGCAGGCAGAGAGAGAGAAAAATCAAAAAATAAAAGTTAAAATAAAAATAAAGTTGTTTGGTGTGTTGAAATGACTAACACTATAACCAGTCACAACAAGAGAAGTTGTATGGACTCTGCTGTTGATGCTGCTGTTGAATGAGGCAGTGGGGGAAGTCAGCAGCATCATCATTCCCCTGACCCAATGTACCCCAGTCCCCTGACATTGTCCGTTGGGATGTGGGGAACTTTATTGAAGAAGGCAAGGCTGGCTAGTTGTATGAGCAGCACACATCAGCTGCCTGTGCCTGCTGCTACTGCTACATTTAAGGAGATGGCAAGTGTGATATCAGGGGGCCCTCAGTCACATTTGTCATCCCCAACCAGTCCCATAGAGCAGCAAGACATTGGAAGTGGTGGTAAGAGTGAGGGTAGTGAGAGAACAGCTGGTGTGGTGGAGGGTATGAGAGCATTTTTGGAGGAAAGTGATAAAAAAGTGAGAAAGAGATGTAAATGGAGATGCATATCAATGCAAGTGCCAGCAGTAACATTCTAGCCTTTTGCTGCTGCTCAGGCTTCAGAGACAGATGTTGATCTGTCACAGCAGCAGCAGCATGATGATGAGCAAACTAGTGTGCCACAGACTACTGTGGCCATCATGGGACTGGATTGCCACCACTACTCCTGGTCCTAGCTCTAGTTCTTATGCTGAGGCAGCAGAAGCAGCACCTTCCCCAGCCAGTGAATGTGATTCGGTAGAAGAATAAGAAGAAGGCCATTCTTCTCCACTTCTCCCATAATTAAAATCATGGGTGTGGGAATATATTTCCTTTGAGGCAGGCACAGTGCAGTTATCCCAAATAGCTTGGCAAAAAATTTCCCACGAAAAGTGTAGATTTTCCGCTTTTTTTCACCTAGCTCATTCCATTGAAATCAATGGGAACATAGAAGTTACACACAACACATAGCAAATATTATTTTATTTCCCAAAGGCATAGTACAAAAGAGGCATAATGGTGCCTGTGTTGGTGGGGAGTGGGGAAAGAATCAGTTGAACAGGGAATGTTTTTGGGGGGTTGTTTACTGGGATTGGGGGGCAGTTAATAAAAAATAAATCCTAAATAAAATAAAAAAAAACATAAGACATGGTATAAAAGGGGTCTGAGGAGGGTGCCTGTGTTGGTGAATGAATGAATGATTTGAACAGGGAATTTGTTTTGGGGTGGGTTTCTTGACTGCTACTGGGGTGAAAGTAAAAAATAAATAAAATAAGAAAGTTGTATTTAAAGTGATAGAGACAGGAACCCCCTGACATAAGCTGCCACTGTGGTGGACTGACACTTGACTTGATAGAGTATTTTGTAGAGGATGATTTGTTAGATATGTTGTGGAAAGCCCAAGCCCTGAGGAAACATTGATTTGTAGGACTTAGGCTTGTTAGAAACAAACCCCCCAAAACCAGTTCTGGCCTCTTCAGGATCATGTTCCACCTGGAAACTGTAGTGAAGGGAAGGTGAGGAGGACTCCCAGAGCCAGAGGAATGGTGTGGGCTCCCTTGACCACTAGTCTGGATGCTCTCCAATGTTTTCCCTACCACTCTGGCTGCTTCACCATTACTGCTACTACTACTAACACCAACCACATCAGCTGCAGGGTCTTCCTCCTCAGTCTCACAGTCACTAGTAATATGAGGCTATTGTTGATTACCCCCTCCTTCACTCTTAACACTAACAAGCTGCTGGACCTTAGTAGCAGTACTACTAGCACTGGCGGGACTGCTTGGGAATGTATGGAATTGTATGGAACATAATTCATTCAGAGCACTATAGGAGCCACCAAAATGGTCAAATATTTTGCATGCAATATCAACATCTCTCAGCGGTTTTCAGATTGTGAGAGGAATATAGTCACTACTCAGTTTAGAATATGGCCAAAGAAGGGCACATGCCCCAATATTACCTATTCACAATGCAGCTAATATTTTGAAGCCATTGTCAGCAGTCATAAAACCAGTTATCAAGGACCAGGGTACAAGCCAGTCCTCTATCACAGGCTCTAGTTTATTTAACACATCTAGGGCTTTGTGGGATGGTCTCTCAGGACTCTGCACACACAAAGTATCATGAAACTGGTATGGTATAGCCTGCTGCTGTCCTTTAATAATACTGCCAGTGCCAGAAGGAAGATTGCTGGTAGTGACCTGATTCTGTATGCTAGTGTTGACAACTGGTGGGAGGGAAACCCATTTACCAGGGACATTCATATAGTTTGTGCTCTTTCCACTTGTCCACATACTTGTCGTCAGGTGAAGTTTCTTTCCATGCCCTTTGCCCACCACACTCACCACCTGTTTGTACAATTATGACACAGCCAACCTTGAAATGACCATGGATTAGGATATGCCAAAAGGGTGCAAAACATGATATGAGTTATATAAAACCTCTGTTTTCTACAAAAGAACATGGCAGCATGTCAATTACCAACATTCTGGCAACTTTGCCATTCCAGAGCCATAATTTGTGAATATTTTTGTAATTTCTTTTTACTTTTCTCAATGTCACAGTACCTTGTAGCTCCCCCACTTCTGGCGATGCTTACAGTGATGCTCCAGCGTCATTTCCACGAATGGTTGGACACATCTATGCTACGTGCGTCATCTGCAGCGCGAGGCTTCAGCATGCTGCAGGCTTCTGTTTTATGTGTTTGAGGCCTGTAGTCTCCTCCTACCTACTTCCTCCCTCTGAGCCACTCCTCCTACCTACTTCCTGAGGAGGGGTTTAAAAGGCAGACTTATTCCTGACTCAGTTACCCTTACGTTGGTGTTCTGCGCAGTTCATTATTTGTGTTCATGATTCCTGTGTATGATCCATCCATTCTGGTGTTGACCTGTGGCTCTGCCGATTCTCCTTGTGCTTTCCGATTTAGCTCAGATATCCTTTCTGGTGCAAACCTGTGGCTCTGGCTGACTACCCACTCCGTGTTTGACCTAGGCTTGTCTGACTACCCACTCTGGTGTTGACCTAGGGCTCTGTCCACTGTGCATACCATTGCTTCAGTGGATATCATACCTGGTGCAAACCTGTGCTCTGGCTGACTACCCGCTCCGTGTATGACCTAGTATTGTTAGTTCCTTTATTCAGTCATCCTTCCTAGTAGAGACCTGGGGCTTTAGCAGACTCACAGCTACTGACTGCAGGCTGAGTCAGTATCACTCTTGGGCGTTACCTTACCGCGAGATCACTCTTCCTCGAGACTCCATCAGGCTGAGGCCTAGTCTTGGACAGTGTGGTGGTGATATTGGGAGACTGCTATTCCTGATACAGTACTCGCCTTTTCATTCACCCACTGTGTGTATATATTTATATTGCATTGCTGTTAATATTCTCATAATAAAGGTTATATTAACTATACCGTCTGACTCCTGGTTTTGCTTGCCAACCGTAACATCTCAAGAACTCAGAAAGTATGGGTTGGCAGTTTGTGGCAGAACGACTGTGTAACTTTATTACTTTAAAAACATAACTTGTGGAAGTGGAGGGGGGTGGTATGTGTGGGCACTCTATGACTCTTATCATCTCCTACAGCCAACTCATACTTCGCTGCAGCAGGAGCTATAGGCATTATTTCAAATGGCAGAAATGTTGGCACCCTCAACAGCACTTTTATTATGTGCCCCAGAGCTCGGGGGACTTTTAGGATTGCTTCTCCTGCTGCTTTTTGTGGCAGCTCTGACTTATTGATGGGTATCCTGGACAGAACTGTAATTGTAATTTGATCATGAGTGAAATCTGCAGACTTCATAGACTGAGGCTTTCCTACTAATGGGCCTAGATGTTGCTGCAATTGTATTACTAGCTGTCAAAGGTGTTGCAGCAGAGACACTCATTATAGGTAGGGTTGGGGATGTTGATGACCTGTGTTGCTGTTACTCAACACTAATGTGTGTCTGAGTGGGATTTGATCTTGGAAGCAGTGATGATGCTGATAATGACCCATAAGATGATTATGTGTTGGCATCTTCACTTGTCCAGAGGCAGACTTTCCAAATGATATCTCACTCTATCTGAGTCTCTCTGTGTCTCTCCTTCTCTGTCTTTCTGACTTTCTCTTTTGTTCCTGTTTGGAATTTCTTAAGTGTCTCTGGGTATGTTTGAGTCAAAGTGAAGCATTTGTTGCTTCATTTAAAAAAAATACTACGTCTTATACTGCATTGTTGTTTTCATAGTACAGCTCTGTTACGTGTATAGTAAAGATCTATATGTATACATTACTGATGTTTGATGTCTATCATACTGATTCCAAGTATGAAGTACCATTGTGTGGTATATAAATTACAGCTCCAAGGGGTGGATAAAACCACTGCTTGCTATGTGAGGTGTATAATACTGAGTACGTGATGTCTATAATACTGCTGCATGGTATCTTTAGCACCACTCAGTACAGTATTTATCAACAGTATTAGATAGATCAATTAATTTATATCTACACCCCATGTACATCTATGTCTCTCATTATATAAGTTAAAGAAACAGAAACCTTTTTATTTTTACTTTACATACTCTGCAAGTACATAATATGCACAGTCAAATTATGTATTTTTTTCTTTTTTTATTTATTTTTCTTTTCGTCTGTTCTTTTTTACATTTTAAGTCCCTGACAGTGAGTTACCTAAATCTCCCTTTGCAGTGAGTGTTTTGGTCAGTAGACCATCAAATCAGCATGTGAGGCCCTGTTACAGTCCCCTTGTAGCACTGAATGCTCTGTGTAATTCTATTTTACATTATTTCAATTTTACATTGAATCATTAGACCTGATTTCAGAAAGCTCCCCTCAAACAGATGCAGCAATCTTATTGTGAAGAATATAAAAAAAAGTTGAAGATGGAAAAAAAAAAAAAAGTGTGGACTGTTTGACTGTACATATTATGTACAAGTATTGAAGGCCCGGTACTGCCCGGCGGCCTTGGATGCTGCCCCAAGGGAGGGGACGGGCGGTGAGCCGATTGGAACGCCCAGCTCTGGATCGGGCAGTCTGTGCTGTGCATGACTGCTGTGCATGACTGCGTTGTTTGGGCAGTCTCTGCTGTGCATGTTATGCACACAGGGAGATTCGCATCCTAGCAAATTATATTATTAATAATTTGCAGGATACATAAAGTCAAAATAGAGGCTTACTTTCACTATTACCTTAAAATGTTCAATGGAAATAACACCAAGTGAGGTACTGATCTTCATATTGCCATTGGTGATGTAACAATTCATGAGATCTGTGGTGCCAATGAATATTCCATATGTGATCTCATCAGCAAAATAGAGGAGTTAGAATTAAGGTTCATGTTAGCTTGACTTTACATTCACACTGGCTTAAGAATGTTCTTTGTAATTGAAAATGTATAGAGCTCTCTATTTATAAATTTATAAATATTAAAGTGTGAATATCTAAACATATTTCTAGGAACGAGACATCTCCAATGCACTGAAAAGAAATGTATTAACCCTTTGAGTGTCTGAAAGGTGCCTAACGCATTGGATATCCCTATGTTACTCAAAGGGTTAAAGACTTAACCAGCATATACAGAGTTAAATGGCTTGGCTGTTAAGGTTTCTGCGAGATTTTATGTGAAACCAAACTGTTCCACCATCACAAACATTTTAAGAACCCCCTGTTTCAGCAAGATTTTTAAAAAAAATGTATAATCATTTTCTCTTAATTCTTTGAATCACTTTAGTTGGTTGCAATTTAAAGGGATAGCAATACTTAAGATGTAAAAAAAATGTGTTGTAGGGTTTATCCCCCTGAGTAAAACACAGGTACTCTCACTGCTGAAAGGTGTTTTATTCAAAAGTTATTACAGATCAAAGTTGAATTTTTTAGGTGCAATAGCACAGTGGCCTGAAATTGTACAATGGTGCTGTTACTACACCATCCTATGGAGATTTATGGTCCCGGGTCCAGAGCTGTCCATATGATGGTATAGCAACAGCACCACTGTACAATTTTAGGCCACTGTGATATTGCTCAAAAAAATTCAACTTTGAGCTGTAATAACTTTTGACTAAAACACCTTTCAGCAGTGGGAGTACCCTTGTTTTACTCAGGGGGATAAACCCTACAACATATATATATTTTTTTACATTTTAAGTATTACTATCCCTTTAAGGGAGTTCTAGCCCCAAAAGCTGTAATGCCAGATTTTGCCTAGCCCTGCAATGTACTGCATACATTTGTGGCCAAAAACTACTACAAACTTATGAAGTTTATCTTATCTCTGTGTATAAGAACAAAATAAATAATGTAACAAGGCAGTAAATTGATTTAACAGCGTGAGCACAGGAAGTTCGCTGAGCTAATTTTCAGAAATACATTTGTCTCTATTGGAATAACAATTATCCCTTCTTGACTATAATAGTGCTAATATGATGTTCTAATATATACCTGAGTAATATGCTGTTCTTTCTGAGCTTGAAGTACCTACATTTTCTGTTCAAATATATAACAATTCTGAACAAAACAGGATAATCAGGTAGCGTATGGTCTTGACAAAATTAGTCTATGAATTAATAATGGTTAGTGTGCTCAGTCTGAAAATCAAATTAAGTGAAGTACAGTAGGAACAGTTTTCTGAAAGTAGATTGTTTGGGGCTGTACATATATATATATATATATATATATATATATATATATATATATATATTTATAATATCATGTGCATAGAGAATACAATACTGATCAATATAAATGTATTTATTAATTTAGAAAGAATGAATATATTGAGATTTCTCTCATTTTCAGCTATATCCTTATCATCCTGTATAATAAAACGTTAGAATGTTTGTCCGATGCAGTCATGCGCAGTAGAGACTGCCCAAATGCACAGAATGCTGGGAGTTCTATGCTGGGAGCATTCTATGCGTTCGGGCAGTCGCTACACTGCATGACTGCATCGCGTGCGCCGCCAATGAGGTGGCATCAGTACGCAGAGCAGGACCGGCATCTTAACCCTTTGAATACCAGAGGGGTACACAATGCATTGCAAAGCAATGCGTTGCATACCCCACTGGCACTCAAAGGGTTAACATCACCCGGACCTTGGCTCGTATACATGGGCTTTTACACTAGTTAAAGAAAAATCAGTTAGCTACTGACCAGAGCAATGAACGGTTATGGCAGTAAAGCAAGTTTAAGGTGTATCAATCAAAATCTACTAAAGTACTGCCCTATCAATAAAAGAAGATTGAAACAGATATGAAAATACTTCTACTATTGTAGCTAGCTAGAATCTAAAGAAGAAAGAGGAAAGTAACTCTCTAGTACAGTTACTATATGTATTAAACAGCCAGATCATGACTTGACGTCTGTAGTTTAATGTTGCAACATAAGTTGCAAGTCTTAAATGACTAAGCAATCTGAAGTGCTCTAAGGTATGAAATCCTCATCATTTTAACCCCTCAGATGCAAGCGTAATAGAGGAAGGTCCTTAAACTCTTTAATCTTTTGGGCTAGCTGCATAAGCTGATAGCTTCTAAATTGCGTGCTCTCTTCTCATGGATTGGGAATTTAACCCACATCAATGCGAAGCCCAATACAGTATATAACAGGTGATGAAGGATACTTAAAGTGTGCTTATTGCAACAGCCCTATGAGCATAGATTGGGGCTTTAGTCCATATCCTTATGGAGCTCAAAGCCAAAGTACTAAAGATAGAGAGAAACTCTCTAACTTTGCACCTATGTAACTTGACATTGGTATCACAATGGCTACAAATTCATTAAACACATTGAAAGGCTCACTTCCAGCCATAACGATGTAGAGCCAGTCTGTTACTTAAATTTTACCCCCAATGTACCTGCAGTCTTGGAAAAATGTATATACTGTACTCGTATCAGCAGTAAAGGCTCTCTTCGCATGGATTGGGAATTTAACCCACATCAATACGGAGCCCAAAGCAGTACTGGCAGAAAACACTGAATAAAGTAAGAGGGAAACAGTGCCCTAAAAATATTTGTAAAGTGGGCTCTAATTCACATGGATTGGGGATTTAACCCATATCAATGCAGAGCCCAAACATGAAATCGGCAAGGAAGACTACATAACCTAAAATAGATACATTTTGCGAGAGTAAGTAGACAAAGGCTCTATTTGCATTAATTGGGGTATACACTATCCCACATCAATGCGGAGGAAATGTTATATTGTGTACGAACATACTGCTAATGCCAAAATAGAAGCCCCAAAGAGACATATCTGCCCTACGTGTTTCGTCAGAATAAGCTGACTTCCTCAGAGGCACTATATAGTGCCCCAGAGGAAGCTGACAATGTAAAAGGGCTCACCAGCACACATAGCAAGGGTTCTGGACACACTTCCTAGGCAATGTCAGGAATTTGTGAGGTTGTTTGACCCAACCCCAACAGATTTAGAACTCTTGTTACTGAGAGCAGATAGGTGGTGGATTGACCTCCCATACCCTCAAAGGGTATGTGCAGTCTCATCAGTAAGGCCCCTTAAGAGGAGATGGGAAGCTCAACAGCAAAAGAGAGATAGTGAGAACTGGAGGATGAGAGATGTGTCACACCCATGGATCAATGCCATATTATGGCAAGAGTGTTTGTGTTGTGTGTCAATAAAGCTGAGAACTATGCCATCGGGAGCATATACTCCTGGCAGGGTCACCCAAAGTGGACAGATTAAAGCTAAGACACCAGGCTAAATTGATCGAAAATCTGCCAACGGGCACCGGATCAGCATGTCAGATTGTGATACATTCCCACATCATGGCATTACAAGAAAAACAATGGCCCTCATTCCCCGGGGGTTTGCATGCTACTTCCTACGGCAGAGGGAAGACTAGCTCAATGACAGAGGGTGCTATGAATTACAAGGTTCTATCAGGCTGCCTTTGGTCTCTAGAAATTGTAACGCTTAACATTCAGTCTATGAGTACGGTTTCATGTTTAGAGAAACTTGTAGAAGAACTAAATAACATAAATTGGGACAAAACACAAAACAAAATTGGAGAATAATGGCACTTCCCGATTGGCGAATAATTTCCCTCAAAAGGTGGTATTTTTCTGCTTTTCTCACCTAGCTGATTGCATTGAAATCAATGGGGACACTGACTTTACACACAACACACTAAAGGTATAGTATAAAAGGGGTATGAGGATGCCTGTGTTGGTGGAGTACAGAGAAACAATCAGTTGAACAGGGACATTATTTGGGGGGGGGGGTTGTTGACTGGAACTGGGGTGACAGTTAATAAAAAATAAATAAATAAGACATAGTATAAAAGGGTTTTGTGGTGGGTGCCTGTGTTGGTGGAATCTGGGGAAAGAATCAGTTGAACAGGGAAATGTTTGGGGGGGAATTTGTAGACTTGTACTGTGGGGGACAGTTAATAAAAAAATATACATACAATTAAAAATAAAATAAGAAATTGGTACTTAATGTGACAGAGACAGGGACCCCCTGACTTATGTTGTGACTAGGGCAGACTAATACTAGACAGGATAGAGTATGTTGTAGAGGATGATTTGTAGGACTGAGTCTTGTTGTTAGAGGCCCAAGCCCTGAAGAAACATTGATTTGTGGGACTTAGATTTATTAGAGACATAAGCCCTGAGGAAATATTGATTTGTTGTAGGACTTAGACTTAGCCCAAGCCCTCAGAATACATTCCCAGGGTCAGGGGAATGTTGTGGGCTCGCTTCACTGTTAATATGGTCACTCTGTATCACTTCCCATACCACCTCAGCATCAGCAGGATCTACTGGGGTCACGCTAGTCCCACCGGCTGCTTTACTAACAGCAACCACATCTATTTCAGTCTCTGAGTCTCCATTACTACTAGTATCCCCCCCTCCCTCACTCCTAACACTTGAGTCTGTAGCTGCTGGATCTTAGTAGTAGCAGTAGTGGCAGGACTGCTTGGGGATAGCAAGTGTGACTTAGGGTCCCCTGCTGTCATACTTGGCATCATCCCCTCCTTTTCCCCTCCTGACAATCACAAGACACATTAGCAGGCACAGCACTGGCAGCAGGCACAGGTATCTGACCTGTCCTGCTCACACTACCATCTTCTATTCCTCTGCCTGCCTGTGACAAAAATGTTCCCAATATCCCTAGCATTGATGTAAGGGGGCTGCCCATCATTGGGTCTGGGGAATCAGGGCATCCATACTCTTCAATGTTGGTAGTGGTCACTTCCTAAACCTCAGACTCACTGGACGGATAATGGTCCTTCCAGCTCCTCCTTTTAGTTGTATTCCAGGTGGTCATAGTGATAGCACACAGTATGAGCCTATGCTACCTTCATTTTTCAAAACTGTGCACAGCCCAACACCTAACACCCTCTCTCTCTCACTAGCTGTTTGTATTATGTTTCACTTCCTGGAAACGCCATGTTTCTATAGAAGAAATGTGAAAAACATGTAGGTAAAGGGGCCAAATGTTTGTAGACATTGAAAAAATAGCAAAACATTTTTGGCAATGAGTAAAAGCAGCAAAGATTTAAATCACTAGTAGAAGCTGCAATAAAATCAATGAAAAATGGCAAAGTAGCTGTATTTGATAAAGTTAGCTAGCCAAACTATTTTCAAAATTGCTACTACTCGGCATGGAAAAATGCAAAAGTCATCCTACTGCACAAAAAAGGTTATAAGGCCGAACTAAAAAACTACAGACCAATAAGCCTATTGCCAATAGTCTGTAAAAGTTTGTCAGGAAGTTTTCTTGCACAAAGTGTAGCAGTGAGCAGGGTCAGTTTTTACAAGAATGTGTCATAGATTGTGGCCCTGTTTATATGATATTAATGGATTTTCTCTGAAGATAGGAGGTAGAGTCCTGTCTCTGCTCAGGATAGGCCAATTCTTTTTAATGGTAGAGGACACCAGACTAGATTCAGGAGCATACTGTGTCTTAAATACGGTTCTGTTAAGTCTGTCGATGGATGTGGTTGCATTAGTTCTTCTCTGCTGCTGAGTCTGGCCCTTTCATACTGTGTAAGGAGTTCTTCCCATTTGTACCCACGTTCATGAAACAGATCCATAAGTTCTTGGAGCTGGATTTCCATTAGCTTAGTATCAGTATTGTTCCGTATTATGCGCACGGACTCCGATCTAACTTTCATTCTCAGATATATGCATTGTTTTTTCAACACCTTGTTAACATATTCAGGAGTTTTCAGCAGGGAGCGCTCCTTTGTAGTACTGTCTGCGATGCTCCTCAATGTAGCGGAGTTCCGCAGATGGTTCATAGCGACCTTTATACTGATTAAGGGGTTCATAGCTCCTTTAATACAATATTAATCAATGTTTTTCTTGATGATTGGGCCCATTCTGACAGCAGTGTGTGACGCACCCGAGAGTCTCACTGGTGTCCTCGGTTTAACTCTTATTGCCGAGATAGCCGGGGAGCTCCGGTAACATGACCCGCTGCCGCCTACTTGGGACCAGTTGACCTTGGTCATTTATATATCTTTATTAGTCTCTTTATATATCATTTTCATGCACTAGTTTATTTTTAATTGTATGTTTATTAGTGTGTGGCATATTGATTTGCATTTTACTGTGAGCTCCACTGTGGATGGGAAGGGGTTAGTTATTCACACCGCTCTTTTGACTGGTGTGTGTCTGGCCCTTCCCCGTCTACTGTATTTTGCATCTGTGACGTCAACCATTGGATTACATTGTACCAATCAAGTTATTTTGTTACACTGGCAGGCTTTTTCATGTTGGGGTTAGTTATTTAAATGTTCGTTTATACACTATGTACTGTGTATGTCTTGATAAAAGTGGCTGTTGCCACCGAAACGTCGACCTTAACCCCTTAAGGACAGCCGATCACGCATGTGGCCGTCACTTCAGGACCACAGAACATTTTTTTTGTCACTTCCAGTTGAAGGCTTCCGAATGGCATGCAGCTGTGCGGGGAGCCCGGAATTCCATGACGGACCTGGCACGTCATGGAAATCTACCCATGATGTGCAAGGACCATCAAAGGTCGTTAAGGTGTTAATACAATTTTTACACAAAACTTTTTGAATTGATTGCCTGTTTGCAAGTCCAGAAAGTGCAGCTGCTTGTTCTAGATAGATAGATAGATAGATTGATAGATAGATAGATAGAAAAGGTGATTTGGAAGCACTTACAGTTCAAGAGCAAAATGCCTGGGTGCAGTCAGTGAAGCCAAATTGTACAATAGTAGTAGATCAAAGCAGCACACACAGGACTTTATGAAAATAGTAAATAATTTGTCAACGTTTCGGCCACATAGTATGGCCTTTCTCAAGACAAGTGTGATAGTGAACAAACCAATGTTATAAAACCTAAATGCATTGAAATTGCGCCAAAATTGGCGTGGAGAGGCTGACGATGACATCATCGCCCATGGGCATAACAAACTATCATCGGGAAGTGAAGCCCAAGTGTGAAATATGTGAACAATAATTAAAATAAGAGATATATCACAGTTGATCTAGCAACTGAAGGGGAATAACTAATGGACATGAGGGGTTACAGGTTATTACTAAAAAATCGTCTACGGTACTGCATCACATAATTGTTTGGTGTGTGCCGACGGAGGGGCTCATGGAGATGTAGGCTCTGTCCATGAGCAAGTAGCATCCCTTCGTCAATCATATTAACCGCCAATCTGTGATACAGATATAAGGATATCCGAGCAAACAATTATGGCAATCAGCAATACACCCGCACTGTCAGTCCTAGGACGCCAATGTGTATAGCCAGTATGCTTAAAGGCATCGCGATACGACAGTGCCCCATGTATGGCTTCGACACTGGCACTCCTTCGAGTAATACCACTAGACATGATAGTTGATCCCGTTTAGTGGGAGCTACTGGTTACTAATATATACAAGACGGACCTATGTCACGTCACAGAAGGTCGTGCGATATTGATTGCTAGGGTACACAAGAACAGAATGACAAAACCTGACATGCGGATAAATAAGTATGAAGCAAGTTATAAAAACTGTATTCCTTATCAAAGGCTGTACTCATGGGGCTCATGGGAGATGTGTGCTCTGTCAATGAGCCTGAGCCTTCTCTAACATACACCACTCCAGCCACCAGAGAATAGCTGGGTGACACTGAGTGCCTCCGTTCACTGTCACTCTTTCACGTGCACCCAGTGGAACCCCCGTGTAGAGCCAATGTGTCAGCTGGTGTTGCAATGCGATGGATCCCAGGAGAGATTCAAACACATGTGTCCCAGTGGGTGATAGCAATGAGAGTGATACAAGGTGAATAAAGCTGCGGATGTGTGGTGAAACAAAGACCTCAACGAGCATGTATACTATAGCAATAGTACCTTTTATCTCTATCAACAGCATAATATGGAAACATTATCATTATTAAACATTATCATCATAAGCCAAACACTGCACTTCCTCCTCTACCAGCTTGTCTCTGTATGTCACCCATCCTATACTTAGATTGTAAGCTCTACGGGTCAGGGACCTCTTATCCTAATGTATACTCACCTGTTGTTCCCCTTATGACTGTCTATATAAGCACTTAATCACCGCACTTATTGTACCCCTTCTATATTAAATGTAATCTATAAAGTGCCAAGGACACTGGTTGGATCTATATAAATAAAAATATACAATACAATACAGTACCAATCAGAAGCTGTATCCTGTGTCAATGTTTCTTTGTGTGTGAATTCAAAATTGTTGAGTTCCTGCCTGACCTGCTTGAGAATTCTCCCAACCTCTTCTATGAACAAGATCATTAAGTCAAAGGAGCATTTGTTCAACACGCCACACCATCTGCAACAAAATTCTGGATTAGTGCAGCCTATGGTGGGGGTGTTGTGCACTCTGAATCCCCTGGGAATTTGATTGGCCCGGTGATAGTCAGATAGATAAAGACGAAGCATATATAGATCCGTTTCTCTCTTTTTTAGTTTAAGTACTTCATAATAAAGATTTAGGGGTGTCTCACCTGTTGCAGTAACTGTGAATAAAATTCTCTGTATATCTTCCTGGAAGAACTCTCAGCCATTTCATCATGGATGGCCCACCCCACCTTAAACTTAATATGACTAAGACAGAGCTGGTGGTGTTCCCTCCTAAAACCCATCCACCAACCCCCTTCTCCATCACAAAACTCTGCCATATACTCAGTATCCAAAGCATGCTGTCTTGGGGTCATACTTGATTCTACATTAACCTTATCCCCCCATATCCAAGCTGTCACTATAACATGTCACCTCTTCCTAAAAAATATTGCAAAAATACATCCTTTCCTCTGCATGTCAACAGCAAAAACTCTGTCTCGGGCACTCATTCTCTCTAGACTTGACTACTGCAACATTCTACTCTCTGGTCTTCCTGCTTCTCATCTCTCTCCACTTCAATGTGTTATCAATTCAGCCGCATGAATCACCACATTTGCTCCCAGATATCCTCCCTCTCATCTCCTCCTGATTTCCCTCAAATGGCTACCTATAAAGCATTGTATTTCTTACAAGATTCTCCTCTTCTCCTATAAATCTCTCTGTTCTTCAGTACCCTCTTACATTTCTGCTCTTATCTCCCGCTACACCCCTTCCCGTCCCCTACGGTCTTCTCAAGGGTTCTTCCTGTCCTCTCCCTACACAGCTAGAGCCATCTCTCAACTACAAGCTTTCTCACTGGCTGCCCCTCGACTCTGGAATACCCTCCCTATCACCATTCGCCAATCATCCACACATTCAAGCATCTCCTCAAAACCCACCTGCTCTGGGAGGCATCTCAATAGTAATATCCTCCTCTTGCACACAGATAGTCACACCAGAATCCTTCTGCACTTCCTTCACCACACAGTGTACTTGCACTTATAATCCTCCTCCTAATGTATCTGTTTGTCATCATGAATTCTAATTAGATTGTAAACTCATTGGGACAGGGTCCCTTTCCCAGTCTTTGATTCCGTTGCTGCACTTTCCTCCACAAATAATGAAATGATCGCACTTTAGCTTAATGCTCTTAACCCTGTTCTGTAGTTCTGTATTATATTATTTAAACTTTTGTTAAGCGTTGTGTACATGTATGGCGCTATATGAATAAAGATACATGCATGGAAAAAGAAATATGCTTTTGCTATTATAAGAAGAATGTCTTTGTCAGTGAGTTTGCCTGCCACTGCATGTTTTGTCAGTGCATGTCTGTCAGTGTATATGTCTGTCATAGTTTAATGTGGGTACATCACTAGAAAGTTTAGTTTCTTTTAACCCTTTCAGTGCTAGAGGGGTATGCAACACATTGCTCTGCAATTGGTTGCATATCCCTCTGGCACTGAAAGGGTTAAAGAGAACTAAAATCTGTTCATGCTTGTGACATGCACAACACCAGCATATGTTTCACATTGTGTTTTTCTGATCTGGCAGGGCCAAAAGACTGCAAAGGGGAACCCTCTCAATTTCCCCTTAAGGGTTTCTGTATCCTCCTTTTCCCCCATTACACGGCACACTTTATAATAGTGAAATGAGATAAGAATGAAAAGTTAAAATCAATAGGGTAAAGAAACAGGGAAACTAACATGCATCGCATGTTATGTTTCAAGGAGTAAAGAAACTAGGGAAGCCCAATACCACTGGTGCAAAGTAATGAAGAAAGTACATTGGTGATCATGGAAGCAGATAAAGTAGGTCAGGGCTGTTTCTCCACAACATGGCTCCTTGTGAGAAACTATAAAATGCTCCTCTTCCCATTAATCTTTTACAAAATATTTTTGGAATTGTGAAGCTTCTGCACAGACAGCATAAACATTTAGCAAATTATATACAGCGGACACACATATACACACAGTGAATAACACAAACACAAACATACCCACAGATGCACCATGTAGAGACCCACAGACATTCAGCCACCAGATTACAACATGTGCAACCACAGGCAGTAATATATTACTTCTCCAAAACCTTTTATTTACAAACATAGCTTTCCAAACCTCAACGTTGACATACAGCACTTCCACCCTATAAAACAATAACACCCAATGAGACCAGCAGATCATTATGAGAGACCAGGAAGGCAACAGATCATTACCTGAGTGTAGTAAAATATTATATGAGACCAGAAAGACTATGCACAATTAAAGAAAGCTAGATGATCAATAAATAATTACATGAGACTATCAAGGTAGTATGCCATTATTTGAGAATAGCAGACCAGTGTATGAGATCAGCAGGGCAATACAAAAGTAACTGTGGCCTGCTGGTCTTGTGCAGCTTTGTATTACCCTACAACTTGTGGATGTATTTCTTTATTGAGACTAGAAATATATTACATGGGACCAGTTAGGAAAGACAACAGTGTATGAGACCAGAAGGGAAATAAACAATTACATTAGAATAGCAAAGAATTACATGGTATTGGGCTTCCCTAGCAGGAGGTGCAGTGGTATTGGGCTTCCCTAGCAGGAGGTGCAGCAGCAAGAGCACAGGAAGGCACTTCAGGTGGTGACTAGTGATGAGCGAGCATGCTCGGCCGAAGCTCGGTTCGGCTCGAGCATCGCTCTGCTCGGCACATGGCGGTACTCGTACGAGTACCGCATGTGCTCGCCCGCCATGTTCGGGTCTCCTCCCCGCACGTTTCGCGGCTGCTGCGCAGCCAATAAACGTGCGGGGAGGCTCTGACATCAGTGTAATGCCAGCAGCCATGTTGGCTGCTGGCATTACACTGATTGGCTGGCCAGAACCCGTGATCGGGTGCTGTATAGCACCTGACCAGCGAGTTCGGCTCAGTCTTAGCCAGGGAGAGATGAGGATAGGAAGGGAAAGTCAGTGTAGGCAGAAAAAAAAGCGCGTTTGAACAAAAAAAAGATCCAAAAGTCCTTTTTAGGACTACTGTGTGTGGGGGCAGCAGATATATTTTGTTTTGGGGGGCAGAGTTTAAAAAAAAAACGTCACATATTCCGTTCACTGTGCCTAGCCGCAGATTAGCAGCACATTCTGTTTAGTGTGCAAAGTTTCAGATTAGCAGCACATTCTGTTTAGTGTGCAAAGTTGGAGATTAGCAGCACATTCTTTTTAGTGTGCAAAGTTGCAGATTAGCAGCACATTCTGTTTAGTGTGCAAAGTTGCAGATTAGCAGCACATTCTGTTCAGTGTGCAAAGTTGCAGATCAGCAGCACATTCTTTTTAGTGTGCAAAGTTGCAGATTATCAGCACATTCTGTTTAGTGTGCAAAGTGTAAAAAATAAAAGTCACTTATTCCGTTCACTGATCCTAGCCGCAGATAAGCAGCACATTCTGTTTAGTGTGCAAAGTTGCAGATTAGCACAACATTCTGTTTAGTGTGCAAAGTGTAAAAACTAAAAGTCACATATTCCATTCACTGTGCCTAGCCGCAGATAAGCAGCATATTCTGTTTAGTGTGCAAAGTTGCAGATTATCAGCACATTCAGTTTAGTGTGCAAAGTGTAAAAAATAAAAGTCACTTATTCCGTTCACTGTGCCTAGCCGCAGATAAGCAGCACATTCTGTTTAGTGTGCAAAGTTTCAGATTAGCAGCACATTCTGTTTAGTGTGCAAAGTTGGAGATTAGCAGCACATTCTTTTTAGTGTGCAAAGTTGCAGATTAGCAGCACATTCTGCTTAGTGTGCAAAGTTGCAGATTAGCAGCACATTCTGTTCAGTGTGCAAAGTTGCAGATCAGCAGCACATTCTTTTTAGTGTGCAAAGTTGCAGATTATCAGCACATTCTGTTTAGTGTGCAAAGTGTAAAAAATAAAAGTCACTTATTCCGTTCACTGATCCTAGCCGCAGATAAGCAGCACATTCTGTTTAGTGTGCAAAGTTGCAGATTAGCACAACATTCTGTTTAGTGTGCAAAGTGTAAAAACTAAAAGTCACATATTCCATTCACTGTGCCTAGCCGCAGATAAGCAGCATATTCTGTTTAGTGTGCAAAGTTGCAGATTATCAGCACATTCAGTTTAGTGTGCAAAGTGTAAAAAATAAAAGTCACTTATTCCGTTCACTGTGCCTAGCCGCAGATAAGCAGCACATTCTGTTTAGTGTGCAAAGTTGCAGATTAGCAGAACATTCTGTTTAGTGTGCAAAGTGTAAAAACTAAAAGTCACATATTCCATTCACTGTGCCTAGCCGCAGATAAGCAGCATATTCTGTTTAGTGTGCAAAGTTGCAGATTATCAGCACATTCAGTTTAGAGTGCAAAGTGTAAAAACTAAAAGTCACATATTCCATTCACTGTGCCTAGCCGCAGATAAGCAGCATATTCTGTTTAGTGTGCAAAGTTGCAGATTATCAGCACATTCAGTTTAGTGTGCAAAGTGTAAAAACTAAAAGTCACATATTCCATTCACTGTGCCTAGCCGCAGATAAGCAGCATATTCTTTTTAGTGTGCAAAGTTGCAGATTATCAGCACATTCTGTTTAGTGTGCAAAGTGTAAAAAATAAAAGTCACTTATTCCGTTCACTGATCCTAGCCGCAGATAAGCAGCATATTCTGTTTAGTGTGCAAAGTTGCAGATTATCAGCACATTCAGTTTAGTGTGCAAAGTGTAAAAACTAAAAGTCACATATTCCATTCACTGTGCCTAGCCGCAGATAAGCAGCATATTCTTTTTAGTGTGCAAAGTTGCAGATTATCAGCACATTCTGTTTAGTGTGCAAAGTGTAAAAAATAAAAGTCACTTATTCCGTTCACTGATCCTAGCCGCAGATAAGCAGCATATTCTGTTTAGTGTGCAAAGTTGCAGATTATCAGCACATTCAGTTTAGTGTGCAAAGTGTAAAAACTAAAAGTCACATATTCCATTCACTGTGCCTAGCCGCAGATAAGCAGCATATTCTTTTTAGTGTGCAAAGTTGCAGATTATCAGCACATTCTGTTTAGTGTGCAAAGTGTAAAAAATAAAAGTCACTTATTCCGTTCACTGATCCTAGCCGCAGATAAGCAGCATATTCTGTTTAGTGTGCAAAGTTGCAGATTATCAGCACATTCAGTTTAGTGTGCAAAGTGTAAAAACTAAAAGTCACATATTCCATTCACTGTGCCTAGCCGCAGATAAGCAGCATATTCTTTTTAGTGTGCAAAGTTGCAGATTATCAGCACATTCTGTTTAGTGTGCAAAGTGTAAAAAATAAAAGTCACTTATTCCGTTCACTGATCCTAGCCGCAGATAAGCAGCATATTCTGTTTAGTGTGCAAAGTTGCAGATTATCAGCACATTCAGTTTAGTGTGCAAAGTGTAAAAACTAAAAGTCACATATTCCATTCACTGTGCCTAGCCGCAGATAAGCAGCATATTCTTTTTAGTGTGCAAAGTTGCAGATTATCAGCACATTCTGTTTAGTGTGCAAAGTGTAAAAAATAAAAGTCACTTATTCCGTTCACTGATCCTAGCCGCAGATAAGCAGCACATTCTGTTTAGTGTGCAAAGTGTAAAAAATAAAAGTCACTTATTCCGTTCACTGATCCTAGCCGCAGATAAGCAGCACATTCTGTTTAGTGTGCAAAGTTGCAGATTATCAGCACATTCAGTTTAGTGTGCAAAGTGTAAAAACTAAAAGTCACATATTCCATTCACTGTGCCTAGCCGCAGATAAGCAGCATATTCTGTTTAGTGTGCAAAGTTGCAGATTATCAGCACATTCTGTTTAGTGTGCAAAGTGTTAAAAATAAAAGTCACATATTCTGTTCACTGTGCCTAGCCGCAGATAAGCAGCATATTCTGTTTAGTGTGCAAAGTTGCAGATTATCAGCACATTCTGTTTAGTGTGCAAAGTGTTAAAAATAAAAGTCACATATTCTGTTCACTGTGCCTAGCCGCAGATAAGCAGCATATTCTGTTTAGTGTGCAAATTGCAGATTATCAGCACATTCTGTTTAGTGTGCAAAGTGTAAAAAATAAAAGTCACTTATTCCGTTCACTGATCCTAGCCGCAGATAAGCAGCACATTCTGTTTAGTGTGCAAAGTGTAAAAAATAAAAGTCACTTATTCCGTTCACTGACCCTAGCCGCAGATAAGCAGCACATTCTGTTTAGTGTGCAAAGTGTAAAAAATAAAAGTCACTTATTCCGTTCACTGATCCTAGCCGCAGATAAGCAGCACATTCTGTTTAGTGTGCAAAGTTGCAGATTAGCAGAACATTCTGTTTAGTGTGCAAAGTGTAAAAACTAAAAGTCACATATTCCATTCACTGTGCCTAGCCGCAGATAAGCAGCATATTCTTTTTAGTGTGCAAAGTTGCAGATTATCAGCACATTCTGTTTAGTGTGCAAAGTGTAAAAAATAAAAGTCACTTATTCCGTTCACTGATCCTAGCCGCAGATAAGCAGCATATTCTGTTTAGTGTGCAAAGTTGCAGATTATCAGCACATTCAGTTTAGTGTGCAAAGTGTAAAAAATAAAAGTCACTTATTCCGTTCACTGATCCTAGCCGCAGATAAGCAGCACATTCTGTTTAGTGTGCAAAGTTGCAGATTAGCAGAACATTCTGTTTAGTGTGCAAAGTGTAAAAACTAAAAGTCACATATTCCATTCACTGTGCCTAGCCGCAGATAAGCAGCATATTCTTTTTAGTGTGCAAAGTTGCAGATTATCAGCACATTCTGTTTAGTGTGCAAAGTGTAAAAAATAAAAGTCACTTATTCCGTTCACTGATCCTAGCCGCAGATAAGCAGCATATTCTGTTTAGTGTGCAAAGTTGCAGATTATCAGCACATTCAGTTTAGTGTGCAAAGTGTAAAAAATAAAAGTCACTTATTCCGTTCACTGTGCCTAGCCGCAGATAAGCAGCACATTCTGTTTAGTGTGCAAAGTTGCAGATTAGCAGAACATTCTGTTTAGTGTGCAAAGTATAAAAACTAAAAGTCACATATTCCATTCACTGTGCCTAGCCGCAGATAAGCAGCATATTCTTTTTAGTGTGCAAAGTTGCAGATTATCAGCAGATTCTGTTTAGTGTGCAAAGTGTAAAAAATAAAAGTCACTTATTCCGTTCACTGATCCTAGCCGCAGATAAGCAGCACATTCTGTTTAGTGTGCAAAGTTGCAGATTAGCAGAACATTCTGTTTAGTGTGCAAAGTGTAAAAACTAAAAGTCACATATTCCATTCACTGTGCCTAGCCGCAGATAAGCAGCATATTCTTTTTAGTGTGCAAAGTTGCAGATTATCAGCACATTCTGTTTAGTGTGCAAAGTGTAAAAAATAAAAGTCACTTATTCCGTTCACTGATCCTAGCCGCAGATAAGCAGCATATTCTGTTTAGTGTGCAAAGTTGCAGATTATCAGCACATTCAGTTTAGTGTGCAAAGTGTAAAAACTAAAAGTCACATATTCCATTCACTGTGCCTAGCCGCAGATAAGCAGCATATTCTTTTTAGTGTGCAAAGTTGCAGATTATCAGCACATTCTGTTTAGTGTGCAAAGTGTAAAAAATAAAAGTCACTTATTCCGTTCACTGATCCTAGCCGCAGATAAGCAGCATATTCTGTTTAGTGTGCAAAGTTGCAGATTATCAGCACATTCAGTTTAGTGTGCAAAGTGTAAAAACTAAAAGTCACATATTCAATTCACTGTGCCTAGCCGCAGATAAGCAGCATATTCTTTTTAGTGTGCAAAGTTGCAGATTATCAGCACATTCTGTTTAGTGTGCAAAGTGTAAAAAATAAAAGTCACTTATTCCGTTCACTGATCCTAGCCGCAGATAAGCAGCACATTCTGTTTAGTGTGCAAAGTGTAAAAAATAAAAGTCACTTATTCCGTTCACTGATCCTAGCCGCAGATAAGCAGCACATTCTGTTTAGTGTGCAAAGTTGCAGATTATCAGCACATTCAGTTTAGTGTGCAAAGTGTAAAAACTAAAAGTCACATATTCCATTCACTGTGCCTAGCCGCAGATAAGCAGCATATTCTGTTTAGTGTGCAAAGTTGCAGATTATCAGCACATTCTGTTTAGTGTGCAAAGTGTTAAAAATAAAAGTCACATATTCTGTTCACTGTGCCTAGCCGCAGATAAGCAGCATATTCTGTTTAGTGTGCAAAGTTGCAGATTATCAGCACATTCTGTTTAGTGTGCAAAGTGTTAAAAATAAAAGTCACATATTCTGTTCACTGTGCCTAGCCGCAGATAAGCAGCATATTCTGTTTAGTGTGCAAATTGCAGATTATCAGCACATTCTGTTTAGTGTGCAAAGTGTAAAAAATAAAAGTCACTTATTCCGTTCACTGATCCTAGCCGCAGATAAGCAGCACATTCTGTTTAGTGTGCAAAGTGTAAAAAATAAAAGTCACTTATTCCGTTCACTGACCCTAGCCGCAGATAAGCAGCACATTCTGTTTAGTGTGCAAAGTGTAAAAAATAAAAGTCACTTATTCCGTTCACTGATCCTAGCCGCAGATAAGCAGCACATTCTGTTTAGTGTGCAAAGTTGCAGATTAGCAGAACATTCTGTTTAGTGTGCAAAGTGTAAAAACTAAAAGTCACATATTCCATTCACTGTGCCTAGCCGCAGATAAGCAGCATATTCTTTTTAGTGTGCAAAGTTGCAGATTATCAGCACATTCTGTTTAGTGTGCAAAGTGTAAAAAATAAAAGTCACTTATTCCGTTCACTGATCCTAGCCGCAGATAAGCAGCATATTCTGTTTAGTGTGCAAAGTTGCAGATTATCAGCACATTCAGTTTAGTGTGCAAAGTGTAAAAAATAAAAGTCACTTATTCCGTTCACTGTGCCTAGCCGCAGATAAGCAGCACATTCTGTTTAGTGTGCAAAGTTGCAGATTAGCAGAACATTCTGTTTAGTGTGCAAAGTATAAAAACTAAAAGTCACATATTCCATTCACTGTGCCTAGCCGCAGATAAGCAGCATATTCTTTTTAGTGTGCAAAGTTGCAGATTATCAGCAGATTCTGTTTAGTGTGCAAAGTGTAAAAAATAAAAGTCACTTATTCCGTTCACTGATCCTAGCCGCAGATAAGCAGCACATTCTGTTTAGTGTGCAAAGTTGCAGATTAGCAGAACATTCTGTTTAGTGTGCAAAGTGTAAAAACTAAAAGTCACATATTCCATTCACTGTGCCTAGCCGCAGATAAGCAGCATATTCTTTTTAGTGTGCAAAGTTGCAGATTATCAGCACATTCTGTTTAGTGTGCAAAGTGTAAAAAATAAAAGTCACTTATTCCGTTCACTGATCCTAGCCGCAGATAAGCAGCATATTCTGTTTAGTGTGCAAAGTTGCAGATTATCAGCACATTCAGTTTAGTGTGCAAAGTGTAAAAACTAAAAGTCACATATTCCATTCACTGTGCCTAGCCGCAGATAAGCAGCATATTCTTTTTAGTGTGCAAAGTTGCAGATTATCAGCACATTCTGTTTAGTGTGCAAAGTGTAAAAAATAAAAGTCACTTATTCCGTTCACTGATCCTAGCTGCAGATAAGCAGCATATTCTGTTTAGTGTGCAAAGTTGCAGATTATCAGCACATTCAGTTTAGTGTGCAAAGTGTAAAAACTAAAAGTCACATATTCCATTCACTGTGCCTAGCCGCAGATAAGCAGCATATTCTTTTTAGTGTGCAAAGTTGCAGATTATCAGCACATTCTGTTTAGTGTGCAAAGTGTAAAAAATAAAAGTCACTTATTCCGTTCACTGATCCTAGCCGCAGATAAGCAGCACATTCTGTTTAGTGTGCAAAGTGTAAAAAATAAAAGTCACTTATTCCGTTCACTGATCCTAGCCGCAGATAAGCAGCACATTCTGTTTAGTGTGCAAAGTTGCAGATTATCAGCACATTCAGTTTAGTGTGCAAAGTGTAAAAACTAAAAGTCACATATTCCATTCACTGTGCCTAGCCGCAGATAAGCAGCATATTCTGTTTAGTGTGCAAAGTTGCAGATTATCAGCACATTCTGTTTAGTGTGCAAAGTGTTAAAAATAAAAGTCACATATTCTGTTCACTGTGCCTAGCCGCAGATAAGCAGCATATTCTGTTTAGTGTGCAAAGTTGCAGATTATCAGCACATTCTGTTTAGTGTGCAAAGTGTTAAAAATAAAAGTCACATATTCTGTTCACTGTGCCTAGCCGCAGATAAGCAGCATATTCTGTTTAGTGTGCAAATTGCAGATTATCAGCACATTCTGTTTAGTGTGCAAAGTGTAAAAAATAAAAGTCACTTATTCCGTTCACTGATCCTAGCCGCAGATAAGCAGCACATTCTGTTTAGTGTGCAAAGTGTAAAAAATAAAAGTCACTTATTCCGTTCACTGATCCTAGCCGCAGATAAGCAGCACATTCTGTTTAGTGTGCAAAGTTGCAGATTAGCAGAACATTCTGTTTAGTGTGCAAAGTGTAAAAACTAAAAGTCACATATTCCATTCACTGTGCCTAGCCGCAGATAAGCAGCATATTCTTTTTAGTGTGCAAAGTTGCAGATTATCAGCACATTCTGTTTAGTGTGCAAAGTGTAAAAAATAAAAGTCACTTATTCCGTTCACTGATCCTAGCCGCAGATAAGCAGCATATTCTGTTTAGTGTGCAAAGTTGCAGATTATCAGCACATTCAGTTTAGTGTGCAAAGTGTAAAAAATAAAAGTCACTTATTCCGTTCACTGTGCCTAGCCGCAGATAAGCAGCACATTCTGTTTAGTGTGCAAAGTTGCAGATTAGCAGAACATTCTGTTTAGTGTGCAAAGTGTAAAAACTAAAAGTCACATATTCCATTCACTGTGCCTAGCCGCAGATAAGCAGCATATTCTTTTTAGTGTGCAAAGTTGCAGATTATCAGCACATTCTGTTTAGTGTGCAAAGTGTAAAAAATAAAAGTCACTTATTCCGTTCACTGATCCTAGCCGCAGATAAGCAGCACATTCTGTTTAGTGTGCAAAGTTGCAGATTAGCAGAACATTCTGTTTAGTGTGCAAAGTGTAAAAACTAAAAGTCACATATTCCATTCACTGTGCCTAGCCACAGATAAGCAGCATATTCTTTTTAGTGTGCAAAGTTGCAGATTATCAGCACATTCTGTTTAGTGTGCAAAGTGTAAAAAATAAAAGTCACTTATTCCGTTCACTGATCCTAGCCGCAGATAAGCAGCACATTCTGTTTAGTGTGCAAAGTGTAAAAAATAAAAGTCACTTATTCCGTTCACTGATCCTAGCCGCAGATAAGCAGCACATTCTGTTTAGTGTGCAAAGTGTAAAAAATAAAAGTCACTTATTCCGTTCACTGATCCTAGCCGCAGATAAGCAGCACATTCTGTTTAGTGTGCAAAGTTGCAGATTAGCAGAACATTCTGTTTAGTGTGCAAAGTGTAAAAACTAAAAGTCACATATTCCATTCACTGTGCCTAGCCGCAGATAAGCAGCATATTCTTTTTAGTGTGCAAAGTTGCAGATTATCAGCACATTCTGTTTAGTGTGCAAAGTGTAAAAAATAAAAGTCACTTATTCCGTTCACTGATCCTAGCCGCAGATAAGCAGCATATTCTGTTTAGTGTGCAAAGTTGCAGATTATCAGCACATTCAGTTTAGTGTGCAAAGTGTAAAAAATAAAAGTCACTTATTCCGTTCACTGTGCCTAGCCGCAGATAAGCAGCACATTCTGTTTAGTGTGCAAAGTTGCAGATTAGCAGAACATTCTGTTTAGTGTGCAAAGTGTAAAAACTAAAAGTCACATATTCCATTCACTGTGCCTAGCCGCAGATAAGCAGCATATTCTTTTTAGTGTGCAAAGTTGCAGATTATCAGCACATTCTGTTTAGTGTGCAAAGTGTAAAAAATAAAAGTCACTTATTCCGTTCACTGATCCTAGCCGCAGATAAGCAGCACATTCTGTTTAGTGTGCAAAGTTGCAGATTAGCAGAACATTCTGTTTAGTGTGCAAAGTGTAAAAACTAAAAGTCACATATTCCATTCACTGTGCCTAGCCACAGATAAGCAGCATATTCTTTTTAGTGTGCAAAGTTGCAGATTATCAGCACATTCTGTTTAGTGTGCAAAGTGTAAAAAATAAAAGTCACTTATTCCGTTCACTGATCCTAGCCGCAGATAAGCAGCACATTCTGTTTAGTGTGCAAAGTGTAAAAAATAAAAGTCACTTATTCCGTTCACTGATCCTAGCCGCAGATAAGCAGCACATTCTGTTTAGTGTGCAAAGTTGCAGATTATCAGCACATTCAGTTTAGTGTGCAAAGTGTAAAAACTAAAAGTCACATATTCCATTCACTGTGCCTAGCCGCAGATAAGCAGCATATTCTGTTTAGTGTGCAAAGTTGCAGATTATCAGCACGTTCTGTTTAGTGTGCAAAGTGTTAAAAATAAAAGTCACATATTCTGTTCACTGTGCCTAGCCGCAGATAAGCAGCATATTCTGTTTAGTGTGCAAAGTTGCAGATTATCAGCACATTCTGTTTAGTGTGCAAAGTGTTAAAAATAAAAGTCACATATTCTGTTCACTGTGCCTAGCCGCAGATAAGCAGCATATTCTGTTTAGTGTGCAAATTGCAGATTATCAGCACATTCTGTTTAGTGTGCAAAGTGTAAAAAATAAAAGTCACTTATTCCGTTCACTGATCCTAGCCGCAGATAAGCAGCACATTCTGTTTAGTGTGCAAAGTGTAAAAAATAAAAGTCACTTATTCCGTTCACTGATCCTAGCCGCAGATAAGCAGCACATTCTGTTTAGTGTGCAAAGTTGCAGATTTGCAGCACATATTCCGTGTAATATGAAGAAGGCGGGTAAAAAGGGACGGGGAAGTGGACGTGATCCTGATAGTTCAGGGCGCGGGTCAGGACGCGTAGAAACTGTGCCTGGTGCCAGAGCACAAGAAAGAAAGACATCCACCATACCTAGCTTCATGTCTCAGTTTACAGGGCGTCGCAGGACATCACTCTCGAGGTCAGACCACTGCGAACAGGTGGTCGGTTGGATTTCAGGTGATACTGCTTCCAGTCGGTTAAGCACCACCCTGTCTTCCACCAAGTCCACTCTCAGTAGCCAAGAGTCTGGTCAACATAATCCTCACCCTGATCATCCTTCCTCCCACCATAGAGGGTCTGGTCAAAGAAGTGATCCCACACTGGGATATAGTGAGGAGCTCGTCTCATCACCAATCCTTAATTTGAACCTCTCTCCAAGCACGCTTGCAGAGGAACATGAAATCTTGTGCCCTGATTCACAACCTCTAGAGGGTACCCAATCACAAGAAGATGACAGAGGGGAACGGCATTTAAGGTCAAAGGAAGTGGATGATGATGATGATGAGACACAGTTGCCATCAAATCAACCACTTTTACTGTCTCAAGACCTTGATGAGGAGGATGATATACAGTTGTCAATGACTGAGTATGTGGTGGGATCAAGAAATAAGGAGGATGATCAGAGTGAGGAAGTGGAGGAGGACTTGGTGGACGATGAGGTGACTGACCCCACCTGGGAAGGTGGAGAGCCGAGCGATGACAGCAGTCCTGAGGGTGAGCCATCTGCAGAACCGCAACAGGCTGGAAGAGGCAGTGGTGTGGCTACAGAAAGAAGGCGGACCGCACCAAACCGGCCCGCAAATGTTCCACGGAGCACCCCCTTGCGTAAATCTCCCTTGCCAAGGGGTAGGTGTTCCGCGGTACGGCGTTTTTTTAAGGAAAGTGCGGACGACAAAAGAATTGTAGTTTGCAACCTGTGCCACACCAGAATGAGCCGAGGCATGAACACTAGAAACCTCACCACCACCAGCATGATCCGACACATGGCATCCAAGCACCGTAATAAGTGGGAGGAACTCCCGGATCGCCAATCTGTGTCTGCAGGCCACACCACTGCCTCCTCTTCCCCTGTTTTTGGTGCCGGCCAATCGCCTGTCGAAGGCGCAGGCCCGCATACCTCCCGCCCTGCACCTGTACCATCTGAAGCACCATCAGTGACCACATCCACTTCCCAGTCCCAGCGCAGCGTCCAAATGTCGTTACCCCAGGCATTTGAGCGCAAGCGAAAATACCCAGCCACCCACCCACAGGCCATAGCACTAACCTCACACCTTTCCAAATTACTGGCCATCGAATTGCTGCCATTTAGGCTTGTGGAGACTGAGTCCTTCCGCAGCCTGATGGCAGCAGCTGTCCCTCGGTACGCAGTCCCCAGCCGCCACTACTTTTCCCGGTGTGCCGTCCCCGCCTTACACCACCATGTGTCCCGTAACATCACCCGTGCCCTGACCAACACAGTTACTGGGAAGGTCCACTTAACGACTGACACATGGACAAGTGCTTGTGGCCAGGGACGCTACATTTCCCTGACGGCACACTGGGTGAATGTCGTGGAGGCTGGGAGCGACTCGGACCCTGGGATGGCACAGGTGCTACCCACGCCGAGGATTGCGGGCCCTACCTCCATCAGGGTTTCCGCCAGCACCTACGTTATTGGCTCCTCCTCCTCTGTTTCCACCTCCGAATTCTCTGCGCACAGCGCCACTCACCCATCAGCCGGTAGCTGGAAGCAGTGTAGCACTGCAGTGGGGAAGCGTCAACAGGCCGTGCTGAAGCTGATCTGCCTTGGGGACAAACAGCACACGGCCTCAGAGCTGTTGCAGGGGATTAGTCACCAGACCGAGCAATGGCTCTCGCCACTCAACCTGCAACCAGGCATGGTTGTGTGTGATAATGGGCGTAACTTGGTGGCAGCTTTGGAGCTCGGCAAGCTCACACACGTACCATGCCTAGCGCATGTATTTAATTTAGTGGTTCAGCGATTTCTAAAAACCTACCCCAATGTGCATGATCTCTTGACCAAGGTGCGCCGCGTGTGTGCACATTTCCGTAAGTCATCAACAGCTTCAGCCGGCCTGTTGAAGCTGCAGCAGCGCTTACAATTGCCAGCTCACCGGCTGCTGTGTGACGTGAGCACGCGCTGGAACTCCACCTTCCACATGTTGGCCCGGCTTTGTGAGCAGCAGAGGGCAGTAGTGGAGTACCAGCTGTTACACAGTCGTCGCCTCTCCGTTCAACTTCCTCTAATCAGAAGTGAGGAGTGGGAATGGATGTCAGACCTCTGTGAGGTTTTACGCAATTTTGAGGAATCGACACAGATGGTGAGCGGCGATAACGCTATTATCAGTGTAACCATCCCACTTCTGTGTCTACTGAAACGCTCGCTGCTCACAATTAAAACCGACGCTTTGCATGTGGAAGAGGTGGAAATGCGGGAGGAAGAGCTTACACAAGGTGATAGCCAGAGCACCCTCACTTCGTCTTCTCAGCGACAATTGGAGGAGGCGGAGGAGGAGGAGGAAGACACGGTTGCCTCCGCTACAGAGGGTAGCCATGGAACTTTAGTTCCATCTCTTCAGCGTGGGTGGGCAGAAGAGGAGGAAGAGGATGAGGAGATTGAGAGTCATCCTCCTGGTGAGGACAGCGAAATCTTGCCTGTTGGTACTCTGGCACACATGGCTGACTTTATGTTAGGCTGCCTTTCCCGTGACCCACGCGTTATACGCATTTTAGACAACACGGATTACTGGGTGTTCACCCTTCTGGACCCCCGCTACAAAGAGAATTTCTCATCTCTCATTCCTCCGGTGGAGAGGACAAGCAAAATGGTGCAATACCAGAAGGTTCTTGTCGAAAAATTGCTCCAAAATTTTCCATCTGACAACGCTGGCGGCAGAGTACGTGCTACCTTGGTCAACCGAGAAGGGGAGAAAAGGGGAGCACACAGCAGTTCCGACAAAGGCAGGGCAACACTCTCCAAGGCGTGGGACACCTTCATGACACCCCGCCAGCACCCTCACCCTGATGCGCAGCCTAGTGGCACAAGGAGGGAAAAGTTTTGGAAGATGGTGAAGGAGTACGTAGCAGACCGTGTCAGCGTCCTCAATGATCCCTCTGTGCCTTACAACTACTGGGTGTCCAAGCTGGACACGTGGTATGAACTGGCACTCTACGCCTTGGAGGTGCTGGCCTGCCCTGCCGCCAGCGTTCTGTCTGAGCGGGTATTTAGTGCTGCTGGTGGCATCATAACAGATAAGCGTATCCGCCTTTCCACCGAAAATGCTGATAGGTTGACACTTATAAAAATGAACAAGGCCTGGATTCCCCCTGACTTCTCCACTCCACTGGAGGAAAGCCCCGGGTGAACATAAAGTCACTTTATATATGTTATTTACAATGATGGGAATACTCTGTATTCCCATTCACCCCTTCCACCCAAAAAATGGGTATATGGTTGACTCTCTTCCATATACCCTGTGATATAATTTTTATATAGGGCCAGCTCACCAGCGGGCCCTGTGATATAATTTTTATATAGGGCCAGCTCACCAGCGGGCCCTGTTTGACAATTTTTGTATAGGTCAGCTCACCAGCGGGCCTTCTCATATAATGTTTTATTGGGTCAGCTCTCTAGCGGGCCCTCTCATATAATGTTTTATAGCGTCAGCTCACTAGCGGGCCTTCGCATATAATGTTTAGGATGGTCAGCTCCGCAGCAGACCCTCACCCATAATGTTTTAGATGGTCGGCTCAGCGCACGTTTCCCTCTTAATCATGGCCCCAGTTCAGAAAAATCGAGGAAATTTTTGGGAGAATTTGCCTCTGCGCACGTTTCCCTCTTAATCATGGCCCCAGTTCAGAAAAATCGAGGACATTTTTTGCAGAATTTGCCTCTGCGCACGTTTCCCTCTTAATCATGGCCCCAGTTCCGAAAAATCGAGGACATTTTTTGCAGAATTTGTTTCTGCGCACGTTTCCCTCTTAATCATGGCCCCAGTTCCGAAAAATCGAGGACATTTTTTGCAGAATTTGCAAATGATATACAAGTAAATATACAGCAAATACTGTTTGGTAACAATTTTTTGCCTAAAGTCGTTTTTATATACCTTTTTGTGTGTTTTACGCTCAGTCTGTAAAAATGGCGTACTACAGGCGAAAGATCGTTCCCAGCAGCGACGTTTGAGTCCAAGATGCATCCAGACATCCTCCCTATGCTGTCCCTGAACCATTTCGGTGGTGTTTCCATCATTTTCTGCCCTTTTCCTATGGACCAGGCACCCTCCCCTCATCAGAGCAGGGGGTACCTGGTGTAATGCTCGAGTCCTCCCATTGACTTCAATGGGGCTCGGGTGCTCGGCCAAGCACTCGAGCCTCCGGGGGCGCTCGGTCAGAGCACCCGAACACCCGAGCATTGGGGTGCTCGATCATCACTAGTGGTGACAGTTGACAGCCCAATCCCTTTCCCTGCTTTGAAATAGTGGACAAGAGATTATGGGCTCAATCCAAATGTTGTAGTAGATAAAATGTCGGTAGGGCAAAATACCGACCGACAAATGTCAAATGTCCTACCGACAATTAGCACAACGGACGTTAGGACACAAAACTGGTGCTAAATAATGCCAGTTTTGGGAACTTAACAGTAAAAAAGTTAACCATCGGTGTCTGACATATTGTCAAGCACCAATCGTTAAAAAGTCTGTGTTAAACTTACCTGTCATCCACTGTCTGTCTCCATTCCTTCTTCTATCTTCTTTCTTCTCTTGTATCTTCTGTCTTCTTTCTTCTATCTTCATGCTGTAAAAGAGAAACAAAAGTTTAAGTTAAAAGCATACAATATTTAACCCCTTCAGTGCCAGCCAATCAGTTTAAAGCGCAGCCGCTCAAAGCTGATTGGCTGGGAGGTGTTTAAGCATATCCCAGCCAATGGCTGTGAGAGAATTAGAAGTGAGGTTGCTCATATATATAAGGGCAGCCTCAATTCTAATTCCCTCATACCGGAACGAGCATCAGCCCATGGACAACAAGAGGGGAGGGAGTGACTCCTTATTCTGTCTCCGACGCCGCCTCAGACTCAAACAGCGCTGAAGACAGCAACATTTATATGCAAATGTTATTTTTATCTTCTTTTACTTATGGCAATACCATTTGATTGAAATATACTGAAAATATTTCTTATCAGTTTTATTATTATGGGGGCATTTGTTTTTTAAGATGTGGCACACTACTACATACTTTAACCCTTTGGACCACAGAGAGGTACGCAACTCATTGTTTTGCAATGCGTTGCGTACCCCTCTGGCACTCAAGGGGTTAAACATTGTATACTTTTATCTTAAACTTTTGTTTTCTTTTACAGCATGAAGTTAGAAGAAAGAAGACAGAAGATACAAGAGAAGAAAGAAGA
Source organism: Rhinophrynus dorsalis (assembly GCA_037306005.1). Lineage (NCBI taxonomy): Eukaryota > Metazoa > Chordata > Amphibia > Anura > Rhinophrynidae > Rhinophrynus > Rhinophrynus dorsalis. Next base: position 147,722,823 of record CM074718.1, read on the forward strand.
ACAGAAGATAGTACAGAAGAGGACCAGGAAGCTGAGGACTCAGCTGGACATCAGGATTAATGGTAAGTGTTACTTGTAATGTAATCATACAAAACACAATACAGGGGCGCCCCTAAAGTCTACCCAACTGAAAACAAAATTAAACTAAGCTGCTACTCCCAAACACCCACAGTGTGATATATAAAATAACTAAAATAACAATAGGAGGCGCTGAATGAATATCAGTGTCATAAAATCTACACAATATTATAACAGTGAAATATACAATATTAAACAGTGAAATACACAGTATTAAATATATAATCTATTAACATGTTACGTGAAAAATAATAATAAATATTCGTTACTCACATACACAGATATGTAGATAACGTATCCAAAATGTCAGATCACGGAAGACATGTAAAAAATAAAACAAAAATACACAGTGTAATCTGTATAAACTTGCAAAGTCCAATATCAAAAAATATATATATATATGTGTGGCGATCTTGATGTTCAAACTGAATCTTCTGATACAATCTTCCAATATAAAATCAATGGCTGAATGACAGAAAATGACTCACATGTCAAGGCGATAATAGCTTGTGGAGAGAACACCAACTGTCTCCACTCAGTCAAACAATGTAACAATCCTTGATAATGGTCTTCCAACCACGAATACAAAGCCACAGTGATTCCACAAGGAATAAAGTATACCGGATACTCACTCGTTTGTAGTTCTTCCCGAGGGGGTAAATACCCTCTCTCGGGTCAAGGTTCACGGGAAGAATTCTCAGTACCGTCCCCGTTCGGTCAAACTGGCTTGTAGATGGTAAAAATATCTTTCTTATGCCAAAATGAAGGTATTCTCTGATGATACCAGATGAAAAACCCACTGGGACAAAATAAATCTTAACCCCTTCAGGTCCAACGATCCCGCGGTGTCTGGTCCTTTAAGGACCAGATAGACAAGTTCGACGTGCCGTACCACGTGACTTATCACATGGGGCGGCACATCGAAAGGAGGACTGAAAGAGAGCACTCCGGTCTTGGAGCGATCAATTTCAGTCCACGGTATTACTCACCGCGCTCCTGCAGGAGCGCGGTGAGTAAAAGTACGTGACGTACCAGGACCGTCACTGGTCCTTAAGTGCCGGACCAGCGTGACGGTCCGGGTACGTCACAGGACGCGAAGGGGTTAATATTCCAAAGTAAAGAATCTTTATTTATATAAAATAAAATCAATAAAAATAAAAATCAATGATAAATACACAGTTATTTTAATTATTTGTAATGTAATGTTTTTTAAGTTAGTCGGGTTAACCCTATGAATGCCGGCATGGTAATTATACCCCACTGGCACTCAAAGGGTTAATTCTACTAATGTCTGACACATTTTTTATACTTTGGATGTACTAATATGGGGCTTAGAGCCCCATATCAATACATCCACTGAGGACGTGGACTCAAGTTAAAAAAATAATAGGTGTTAACTTTCCTGCAATAACTTGAGTACCTTATCGCCTGTTCTTGGCTAATGCAGACATCTGAATTGCTATTTACTGTGTTTTCATAATTTTCAATGGATGAAAACACCTCTTTTAACACACGACGGCCCTTTTTTTTTTTTGCCAGTATTTTTTCACTGCACAGACATTTGAATAGCTTACTGCTCTGGAAAAAATGCAGTTGGCAGAAAAAACAGCCATCTCCAACATTTGGATCGAGGCCTATATTAGCTTGGAGGCAGGGACTGTTCAATACTTAAAGGAGCAGTAAACTTTTTTTATGAAAAAATTTATATTGTAGGAATTTTCCTATTGAGTAAAATAAGGGTACTCCCACTGCTGAGAGATTTATATTTCCAGAGTTATTATGGTTTAAACCCATGTTTTTTTACATTAGCAGTGCCCTCTAGGGGTCAAATTCTAATTAGTTTGCCTGTTACATTCTAATGGAGAGGAAAGTCAGAAAAGTCAGAGACATACAGTTCTCCATATAATGTGATAGAAACTGCCTGTCACTTCCTGTCATTTAGAACTATCAGGAAGTAAACACAGTAAATTAACTTACTCATTATTTGAACTGCTATAAATTTTGAATAAAACATCTGACAGCGATGGGAGTGACCTTCTTTTACTCAGCAGGAAAAGCTCTCTAAATAAAAGTTGACTGCTTCTTTAGTATCAGCTTTGTGCACAATGTGACAATGTTGTAAAGGGTGAAGCAGGAGTCAAACATAAGCACAACTGCCCTTATAATACATTACAAGCACAAACACAAGCACCCTGTAGTGCAATGCAGATATGAACAGCCCCACTCCATAGTCAAGCCAAAGAAGGATGTGAAATAGCCCCCCTTGTCCATTTGCACACTGGGAAAAAAATGCATGCATACATCTAGGCCAGCTGATAGAAAGGGAGCAACCATTGCCCATATGTTCATAGATTAATCAGCATAGGTCTATGACATAATTGAAAGTACCTAAAATGGAAATGGACAGGCCACATAGGAAGAAGACCTGATGGTAGCTGAAACAAACACATTCTGAAATGGATTCTACACTAAATGTAGAAGTAGAAGGCCAAAGACAACGTGGGTAAATGAAATTACCAAATTTGTTGGTACACATAAGCAACAAAAAGCCAACGTTCTTGGAAACTTATAGAGAAGACTATGATATGATAATGAAGTGAAAATGATTTGATAATAATATGATAATGATAAAATATGATAATTATATTATTATTATTGGGTAATAATATAACAATTATATGATATGATATGAAATGATATATATAACATTTTTATTTTCAGGAGGAACCCAAAGTGGGTTTGGAGATACAGGTAATAAACACCGAATTTAATTTGAGAATGACAACTTGAGAAATATAAGGATTAAGGTATACTATCTAACTATAGGCAATATAATTCAACAGTCTTAATGAAAATCCTTTAGAGGGAAGCTACCCTCCATTGTGAGTAGAACCATGTAAGCATTTTTAGATTTTCATGTAGTGAAATGTCAGCATCCAGCTATGGACTACAGCAGAATTCCAATACAAAAGACTGTATAGCTATAATTTCTATATGAAGAACTCATTCCTAGGTACGTAATTTTGTAAAACAGTGGGAGTTATGCACTAAAACGTGATAAAGATGTGATAAAGTGCTGATGACATATCCACTGATATCACTTCTCCAGTTCCTATGTTATTCTATAGAGCCTATGCACTAAGATTTCCAAAGTTGGAGAAATCTTAGTGAATAGGCTCCTTTGAATAACATAGGAATTGGAGAAGTGATATCACTGGAGATGTCATCTCCACTTTATCATACCTTTATAACCCCAATGTATTCCTATATTATAGTCCCTTTAAATCTAAAAAGGATTATAAAACAAATGATATATCCCTTGAAGTTATTTTTGTTATAGACTATGGTGGTGTACCTTCTTGCCAGAAAACTACAATAGTACCAAAGGTGAGAGAGAAAATATTTTTCCATTAATTAATGTTCTTGACTTGAGCACCATCAAATGTGCTGAAGTGGCAATGTCATGCAATTGGAATTGTATGCAGTTAACTGCTTAACTGTTCTTTCTGTGCAGCCACAGCTATATTATTATTATGTATTATTTTTTTAGAGGAAACTATGCAGCAAATTTCATGGACAAATAGCTACAGCTACATGATAATGATATGATATGATAAAGATATAATGTGATTATGATATGACACTGATATGATATGATAATTATATGATTATGATAACTGCATGTTTTTCAGTGCATGCCTGTGAGTGTATATATCTATAGGTACATCACTAGAAGAACTAAAAACTGTTCATGCATATGACATGCTTGTGACATGCACAACACCAGCATTCTTTTTTTTAATGATCTGACAAAGCCAAAAGACTGCAAATGGTGGGGAGAGTCTTAACATCCGGACACATTACTCAGTTTACACTTAAAGGGATAGTAATACTTCATTTTATCTTTATTTTATTTTGTAGGCATTGAAAAAACATGAAGAACGATATAAGTCTTATCTCTCAAACCTTTATGGTTTAAGAGATATTCACAAGCAAAGTTTCCCCTCCCGCCCCTTTTTCCTAGTGTAAGCCATCTCTTCTCAGATGTGAATCTGGTTGTAAGACCAGACAGATAACAGCAGGGGACAATCTTCTTTGTATGAAAACAATGAAAGCCCTTCCCCCCTTGACAAGTTTTTCAGCTTTTTTCCTTATCTTAATTGAAGATTGTCCCTCTCTGCAGTCTACCTGGGCACCTCCCTTCTGATCTGGCTGAACAGGGAGGGATACTTTGCTTGTGAATATCTCTTAAACCATAAAGGTTTGAGAAATAAGACTTATATCGTTCTTCATGTTTTTTTAATGCCTACAAAATAAAATAAAGATAAGACAAAGTATTACTATCCCTTTAAGGATTTCTTTATCTTCATTTTACCCATTACATGACACACTTTATGGTAGTGCAATGAGATAATGTACACAGAAAGGTTGAAATCAATAGAACAAAGAAACAGGAAAATGCACATGCATTACATGCTAAGTTTGAACCCTTTGAGTGCCAGAGGGGTACGCAATGCATTGCTCTGCAATGCGTTGCGTACCCCTCTGGCACTCAAAGGGTTAAGGAGCAAAGACACTAAGGAAGGCCAGTATCACATGTGCAAAGTAATGAAGAAAGTACATTGGTAAACAAGGAAGCAGATACAATAGTGCAGGGTTGTTTCTCCACAACATAGCTCCCAAACACGAACCTATAAAATGCTGATGATATGATTATGATATGATTATGATAATGATATGATAGTGGTGTAATAATGATATGATATTTACAAAATAATTATTTTCAGGAGGAACCCAAAGTGGGTTTGGAGATAAAGATAATAATCTCAGAATTTAAATTGAGAATGACAACTACAGAAATGTAAGTGTGAATGTACTCTATCTAACTATAGACAAAAGAATCCCCCTCCATTGTGGGAAGAACCATGTAAGCGTTTTGAGGTTTTCATGTAGTGAAATGTCAGCCTTCAGCTATGGACTACAACAGAATTCCAATACAAAAAAAGTATAGTTATAAATAATTGTTCTATGAACACCCCACACATAGGTCATTTTGTAAAACAATTTATTCATATAATTGTAGTCTCCTTTTAAATCTGAAAAGGATTATAAAACATAATATATCCCTTGAAGTTATTTTTATTGAACATACTAAGATGGTGTACCTTCTTGCAAGAAAACAACAACCGTACCAAGGAAAAGAGGGAAATCTTGTTCAATTAAATAACGTGCTTGACTTGAGCACCATCAAATATGCTGAAGTGGCAATGTCATGCGGGCCTAACTGTTCTTTTTCTGTAGCCACAGCTGTTTTATTAGCCTTTTACAGAGGAAAATATGCAGCAAATTTCATGGCCAAAAAGCAACAGCATCTAAAATAAATGCTTAGTAGGAATGCATTAGGATTTATCTTAGCTATACATTGAAGAATAAATAAATCATTTTGAAATCTGTGTTTAAATTATAATTAAAAAATAGAACAAAGGCTAGTAAGTGAGGAAAAATATACAGAAATGAAGGGCTGAAAGTAAGGAAGAAAGGCAGGCTATTGACAGTGCAAGCCTGCAGCATAGCAGGAACACAAAATATAATATTTAAAGACACAAATCAGTAGAATAAAATGTAAAAACAATGGAGAGCAGATTTTAATGTACTTATCTGGAGGGAAAGCAGCAAAGAAAGAGGAGGAGTTACTGGAGGTGTCATGTGTTATGCTAATGGTGGAGGAGGCTTATTGAAGGACATGTTCTATTGGTTTACATATATTTTCTTTTCTTTTCTTTTCCTTTGCTGCTGAGGGAAATAAAGAAAGAGATATGCATAATAGGAGCCTCCGTGTCTTTATAAATTATAATTTCATATCACACTTAAAAAGGATAAAAATGTAACAAATGCATAAGTTAATTGGAAAGGACATTTCCAAAAATGGTAGCTGCTCCAAATCAGTTCAACTCCACGATCAGTAAACAATGGATCAGTCATTTAAAACTAAGCTGAAAGCACCTCATATGATATGATAACGGTATGATATTTTAACTCTATAATGATATATGATTATGATAATCATATGATATAATTATGACATGATAATTATATATTACTAGTTGAAGAGCCCGTTACACGGGCCACAGTGCCACTACCAGCTGGTCACGGGGCAGTCATGCACAGTAGAGACTGCCAGAGCCGTGGCTGATACAGAGCTGGACGCTCCTTCGGAGCACCCCGCTCTGTATCAGCCTCATCATGGGCAGCCTCTACTGTGCATGACTGCGTTGTTACAAACTTTCTAGCTAATTATTATATAGGATAATTATATAATTATATTATTATGATAATATTATGATAATTATATAATTATAAGATTATATGATTATTATATGATAATGATAATTACAGGCTATGTCTATGATATGATAATGATATGATTATGATATCATAATTGTATAATAATTATATAATATGATAAAGATATGTTACGATAATGATATGATATAATTAGGATAAGATTATGATGATGCTGTAATAATTATATGATTATGATATGACAATTATATGATTATAATATGATATATGATTATGATTGTGATTGCATATTTTGTCAGGGAATGTCTGAGTGTAGATGTCTGTCAGAATTTAAAGTGGGCACATCACTAGAAGACAAGTTTAGTTTCTTCTACAGAAAGCTAAAACCTGTTCATGCATATCACTTGCTTGTGACATGCACAACACCAGAATATTTTGCGTTGTGTTTTTCTGATCTGACAGGGACAAAAGACTGCAAAGGTGTGGTGGATCTTGGCACATGAAAACCCCCCTCAATTTACAATTGAGGGTTTCTGTATATTAATTTTCTTCATTACATGACACACTTTACAGTAGTGCTATGAGATAAGGTTGAAAGAAAGGTTAAAAAGCAATAGGGTAATGAAACGGGGAAATGCACATGCACATGCTATGCTTCAAGGAGTAAAAAACTAGGGAAGCCCAATACCACTTGTGCAGAGTAAGGAAGACAGTACATTGGTAATCAAGGAAGCAGATACAGTAGTATAGGGTTGTTTCTACACAACATGCCTCCCAGTCGAGAAACTATAAAATGCTGATGATAATTATATGATAATGATGTTATAATAGTATAGACAAAATATTTATTTTCAGGAGGAATACAAAGTGGGTTTAGAGATAAAGGTAATAATTGCAGAGTGTAAATTGAGAAGGACAACTGGAGAAATATAAATGTACACTATCTAACTATAGACATTAGAATTCCCCCTCCATTGTGGGAGGAACCATGTAAGCAATTTTAGATTTTCATGTAGTGAAATGTCACCAGTAAGCTATGGACTACAACAGAATTCCATCAGAAAAAAATGTATAGCTATAAATAATTGCTGTAAGAAGAACCCATATCTAGTTAAAAATAATGTATTCCCATAATTGTAGTATACCTTTAAATCTGAAAAAGATGATAAAACAAATGATATATCCCAGAAGTTATTTTGTTAAACAGAGTATGATGATGTCTTGTCACCTGGAATCCCCTCTCAATTTACCATTAAGGGTTTCTGTATCTTCATTTTTCCCCATTACATGATACACTTTATAGTAGTACAGTGAGATAAAATAGAAAAGTTAAAAGCAATAAGGTAAAGAAACAGGGAAATGCACATGCATTACATGCTACATTTCATGGAGAAAAGAAACTAGGAAAGCCCAATACCACTTGGTAATCAAGGAAGCAGATACAGTTGCACAGGGCTGTTTGTCCACAACATGGCTCCCATGAAATGCTCCCTGTTCCATTAATCTTTTACAAAATATGTTTGGCATTGTGTAGACTCTGCCAAAGATAAACATTGGATGCACATATACACACTGTGTATAACACATCCATAAACATACTCACCCCCACAGAACCACCATGTACACACACACACAGACTCTCAACCATCAGATTACAACATGTGCCATCACACACAGCAAGACAATGCTTCTCCAAAAACACATTGCTCTCCAAACCTCAAAGGTGACATACAGGGTTTACTTTTAAAAGGTTGCATGTGAAAGAGTGTGTGACCACATGACACATTAACCATGTTGCCATAATAAAAATGGAGACATGAGAATCTCACAGTGCAAGACAGTGCAAGATTCTCATGTCAGGTAGTGAAATGTCACATCCCAGACTTGCTGAGCACTGCCCTGGGTCTATCTCACCTTCTCTGTATATCCAAGATACGCAGCCATAAGCCAGACAGAGATGACCACTTGCTCCATCCCTCACACCCAGTGGGTGTTCCAGGAGGTGGTCTGGAAGGGCAACACAAAGGAGCTGCAGTCCATGCTGTTGGTCATAGATGGCAACCTGGAGCTGGTCAAGTTTGGGGCACACTTCAGGCTGGCAAACAGGGATGCAAAATACACACAAAAAAGCTATGGCGCTATGGGCACTGAAATACCTTTAGAAATTACTAAATGTCCACATAAAAAGTAGCGTATATGCTACAGATAGTCCACTTGCCATAATACTAAATATACATTCGTCTTCAAGCACAGGTGTACTCTTTTAGTGTCAAACTCTTAATCAAAGAGCATCCAGTGTATTGGTAGTACTTCACAAAGATATCTCTTCAAAGGTCGCCGCCCTTGCTGCACCAGTGTAATGCACAAGACCCAAGGTTACTAGAACAAAGCACAAAGAAAAAGGCGCAGGCCTTTCTAAGAGAATATCTGTATATGTGCAAATATAAAAAGCCCCCAAATAAGAAAGTCTCACCAAATGAAGGAAATAGTCATGCTCATCAAATGTTCTCTCTTTACACATTCAGCCTCTCCATTATTGAATCCAAATATTGGAAAATTCTCAGTCCAAAGGATTAAATCGTTTTTTGTTTAGCCACATAAATACAAAGAGTGTAGACTATATAAATTTGCCCAACGCGTTTCCTACTACTATTAGTACTTCTTCAGGGGCTCACAGGTTATTTCAAAGTCAACACAACAATATACAATTGTTAAAACATAAAAATAGCACCTATTTGTACCTTATGTCCGAGGTCCCACTCCATTGTGTCTCCATGCACGCCACCGGGTTCAGCGCAACTTCCAGTGGTCTGCAACGTCACATGCCTGTATCACTTCCTGTTATTGGAAACAGAACAGCATGTGAAGCAAGCTTGCATTCCAACCATGGAGCGCATCTCGCTAAATGAAAAATATAAACAGTAATGGGACACAAAAGTATATTATCAAAATGTGAGTCCCAATGTGTACCGACTCCGGACACAGTCACAAAGAGGAAGCCATACATTTCATAATTTTCAGAATATAATAAATGTTAAACCATTCAAAGTGAATGAATCGAAAATAAAATCTCATATGTGAATAATTGTTGATAAAAATATAAATGTATAACGTATATATGATGCAAAATCCAAATACAACCTCATTTCAAATATTCTTAAAAAATCATGATCCATAACAATTTGCTCCAAATATATATAAAATATTATTAATATAAGTAGTATCCGATATATCTTAATAATATATCCCTTCTACATTCTATAGAAAAAATCCCTCAAAAACCCAACTATTCAAATGCACTATATCTATAAAAATAGATGACACTAATATAAATATTTGTAAAACCTAAATAAAGAAGAATTGAATAACATCATCAATGATAGAATCAATATAAATGTTAAAAACATGTATGAAACATACACATGCGCAAATGATATAAAAATATACAATTATAAGTGTAACTGAAAATCTTAAAAACGCATTGTGCATATACATACATATAAAAATCATACCTGATTTGAATCACACTAAATCATTACAGACCTTCAAATTAATTGCCATAAATCCAGCTCTTCATTTAGACCTCCTGGTTTTAAAGTGCCTAGTTTATATATCCACAAAGACTCTTTTTTACATAACGCAATAAATCTATTTGGAACCTGTCTAGGAAGAAAATCTAAACCTTTCACCTGAAAGTTATTGATCCCTCCTTTGCTACATAAATTAAAATGTCTTGAGACAGTATGTTCCTAAGAGTTTTTAATAATATTGAGTCTGTGTTCACCTGATCTCTCACGCAAAGTTCTCGTGGTTCTCCCTACATAATTGATACCACACCCACACGTAATTAAATAGACGACATGAGAAGTACCACAATTAATAAAATGTTCAATTTTAAAACATTCTTCTGATTTTAAACATTTGAAAGTTTTGGCTTTTTGATCAATATATGGACAGTTCAGACATGCTTTTAAATTACACTTAAAATTTCCTTTAATACTATCCTTATATGGTACTATTCTATCCGGTAATTTTTTCGGTTTACTTTTAGCAATTACAGATCTTAAATCTTTTGCTTTTCGAAATATTACCCTCCCTTGTACTGGTATTTCATCTTTAAACAGGGGATCTTCTCTCAAAATTTTTCAATTTTTCTTAATAATAGTTTGGATTTTTTGAGCTGATGAATTATACCCCGAAATAAAGGCCGAATGATGTTTTTTATTTTTATTTTTATGTTGATTCATTTTATCTTTTGGCTGTAATAAAAGATTCCTATCTAAAATCCTAGCTTTGGCTATAGCTTGATTTAAACAGTTTTCATCATATCCTCTTTCTACAAATTTACTCTTCATCTGAGAACATTGTAACTCAAATTCTTCCACAGTGCTGCAATTCTGTCTTAAATGATTAAATTGCCCAAAAAGGATATTTTTCTTCCACTTCTCCAAGTGGCAACTTTGGGCATGAAGATATTTGTTTTTAGATACTGGTTTGAAGAATACCATACTATGTATCTCATTGTTAGAAGAGTATAATTGAAGATCAAAAAATGTAATTTGATATTGATCTATCTCAGAGGTAAACTTGATATCTCTGTTGTTGGTATTAAAAAAATTAATCATCTCTTGCAATTCAAGTTGATTGCCTTTCCAAATAATAATGATGTCGTCTATATAACGGCCATAGTATACCAGACTCGTCCCCCATGGGTTATTCGTCCATACCTGTTGTTCTTCCCAGTAACCCATGAACAAATTTGCATAACTGGGGGCGAATCTGGTACCCATGGCCGTACCTTGGGTTTGAAGATAAAAAAAATCTTGAAAAGTAAAATAATTGTCGTGTAATATGAAATGAACACCCTTCAGTATGAACTCCTTTTGAAGAGCTGGAATCTCTGAATCCAAATCTAAAAAATATGCTATCGATTCCATACCGAAATGGTGTTCAATTGAGGTATAAAGAGAAGTCACATCAAGAGTAGCCCATATAAATGATTCTGGGTCCCATTCTATGTTAGAGAATTGATATAGTACATGCTGTGAGTCTCTTATATAAGATTTCAATTTTACCACATATTTTTGAAGAAAAAAATCTAAAAATGATGATAAATTAGAAGTTAAGTTGTTAATACCTGAGATAATTGGACAACCTGGAGGGTTATCCAAACTCTTGTGAACCTTAGGTATATGATAAAAAAATGCTATACTATATTTAGATTATCCTTCTTTATTGGATGTTTTTTGACATAGTTATTTTAATCTCTTAAAACCATTGTGTAGAATGCTTCAACATAAGGACCTTTATAACTGGAGGCATAAAATTTAGATTTTCCTTTAAAGGGGGTGCGTAAAAAATCACAATTATCATGAAAATCCATATCTGTATTCTTTAGGTCATCTAATACATTATTTTCTTCAAACAGATTCTCCAAAATCTTAAGAGTATCATCTTCATTCTTCAATCCTATACAGGTCTCTTCACTTTTAGTATTCCTTTGTAATTTACTATTAAAAAATCTTTTTAAAGTCAACTTACGTTGAAATTGATTTAGATCCACAAAAAAATTAAAATCGTTGGGTGTCTGACTAGGTACAAAAGCCAGTCCTTTTTGTAAAAGTGAGACTTGATTGTTAGTAATAGTACAAGAGGAAAGATTAATTATCCCGTCTTTTGCATGTCCTGATTCAATTGGTTGGTTAAGGGCAACTTTTTTCTTTTTGCCTCCTCTACATCCTCTGAATTTTCATTTTCGTCTCTCTTCCTTCTGTTGATATTCTTTTGGTTCGACTTTTCCCAAAGTGCTTGTATTGGATTCTTTAATTTTGATGTTGACAGTGGGACCTGAGTTAAAAAAGATGTTGAAGTTGATGGTATAGGAGATGATTCATCTATTTCTATTTTAGATTGAAGAGCTACTTTGCAAGATATAACCTTAAAAACAGTTTTTGTGGATCCTACTGACATAACTTGTTTATTCGTTGTGTTCAATATTTCATGTTCCACTAATTCATCTTCTGTGTGGAGTACTTCATATCTATTATTCACAGGAACAGAAAATTCCACAGTATTTTCGATACTACCTGCCACTGTCTTTGTATTTTCCTTATCCTTTATTTCCCTTGGTTTTTCTTGTAATTTGGCAGCATTAGATTCATTTGGTTTATTCTGAAAATATTTGTACCTTGAATTGTGTTTGCTGAACCTATTTTTATTTGCATTATTACTATACTGATTGTAGTTATAATGACCCTGTCTCCAATCAGTACTTCTATTCCAATTCCCGTTTGAATTTGTACTTTTATTTTGATAGTCTGAATTTATGTTGCTTTCTATCTTTTAATTCCTTTTTCAACCTGTTAACATTGCCATTCACTTTGGCATCTAAATCATTAAACAAACGATCCTTGGGCTGACTCTCCAATACATTATAAATGGCTTCAATGTTTTCTTCAATCTTTTTTAGTTCTTTTTCCCTATATTCAATAATATGCCTAATTAAATTGAACGAACATTCCTCTAAAAGCTGATTCCATTTTATATTAAAATCCTTATCCTGGAATGAAGAGGGTTTATGTACTCTCAATCCTCTTGGTATGATTTTTTTGGTTAAATAGTTTTGTAATAAGACTACATCCCACCAATGGCGCAATTCATCTTTAAGGGCTTGCTCTAATAATATAAATAGTTTTTTTACAATATTCTCATCTTTATTACAAACTGGATTCTGATTTGACTCCTGAGTGAGAAAGGTCTTAATATTTTGCTTTCTCACTTGACGTTCTTGAAAAGATATACAAGACATATTGATATTACAATTCAAAATCTTTGGGAATACACCATAAAAATCAATCTCTAAGATAAACGGTCCAAGCTGCCTCAGCCAAAGAACACCAAGTGGATAAAATATCCACAAAACATATGCAAAATACATACAAAAAAGCTATGGCGCTATGGGCACTGAAATACCTTTAGAAATTACTAAATGTCCACATAAAAAGTAGCGTATATGCTACAGATAGTCCACTTGCCACAATGCTAAATATATGTTCGTCTTCAATTACAGGTGTACTCTTTTAGTGTCAAAGTCTTAATTAAAGAGCATCCAGTGTATTGGTAGTACTTCACAAACATATCTCTTCAAAGGTCGCCGCCCTTGGTGCACCGGTGTAATGCACAAAACCCAAGGTTTGAACGCAAGATCGCTATCACGGTTCCCGTGATTTTCTGTCACTCTCTGCTGTGGTGTGTTCCTATTGGTGGAGCTTGGTTATGCCCGCCCAGTGTGGCCTTCTTATACCGGGTCTCTGGCACCTGTCAGGTGCCCTTTCATGGTGTTCCAGTACCAGTGCTTCCGTTGCTGTGTTCCTGCGTTCCTGTGTACCGATTTGGCTTGTCTGACTATTCTTCTGGTTCCTGCTCTGTGATTGATCTGACTTGTCTGATGCTCCTGCTCTGTGTATGACCCGGCTTGGCTGACATTCCTGCTCTTTGATTGATCCGGCTTGTCTGACGCTCCTGCTCCGTGTATGACCCGGCCTGGCTGACGTTCCTGCTTCGTGACCGGTTTCCTGTGATCCTGTTCCAGCGAGATCCTACTTGCTGAGCTTGTTGCCTCCGTTACCTGTTCGTAACACTTGCAGTGCTTGTTGTCTCAGATACTGGGCCATCCGTTAACACTTGCTGAGCTTGTTGCCTCCGTTACCAAGCCTGTCTGTTAACACTTGCAGTGCTTGTTGCCTCAGATACTGGGCCATCCATTAACACTTGCTGAGCTTGTTGCCTCCGTTACCGAGCCTGTCCGTTAACACTTGCAGTGCTTGTTGCCTCAGATACTGGGCCATCCGTTAACACTTGCTGAGCTTGTTGTCTCCGTTACCGAGCCTGTCCGTTAACACTTGCAGTGCTTGTTGCCTCAGATACTGGGCCATCCATTAACACTTGCTGAGCTTGTTGTCTCCGTTACCAAGCCTGTCCATTAACACTTGCAGGGCTTGTTGCCTTAGATACCGAGCCTCTCCATTAACATTTGCTGAGCTTGCTGCCTTCATTACCGAGCCTGTCCGCTATACTTGCAGAGCAGTTGTGGCTTCCGTTAACTGTCTACCAATAGCTCTTGCAATACACTCGGTCCATTCAAGCACCGGAAGGGTGCTACTGGCTCTGGTCCTACTCAGCTCTGGTAGTGTTGTGTATCCGTTTACGCACCAAGGGGTGCTACTGGCTCTGGTCCCATTCAGCTCTGGCAGTGTGTGTATCCGTTGACACACCAAGGGGTGCTACTGGCTTTGGTCCCATTCAGCTCTAGCAGTGTCATTAACCCATTCAGCACCGGAAGGGTGCCATTGGCTCTGGTCCCATTCAGCTCACGCAGTGTGGTTAATCCCATTATGCACAGCAGAGTGCTCTTGGCTCTTGTCCATTTAGCTCTAGCACAAGTGGTTGGTCTTGCATATTGCCAGTCTTTGAGGACTACTGTTTGGACTCACTACTAGGTGCTTTCCACCTTGCACCTCAGTCTCTGGCTGCTTTTGTCCTCTACTGGGCGTTGTCTTACACACCACATCAGAGACTGATTACTTGCATTGGACTTTAACCCTTGCTATACTCTGTTCCATTGCATTGTACAGTATTGCTCCTTACCCATACTGTGTCTGCTATACTACCATATTTGCCTTCAGTTACGTGTCATTACCTATTTCTGCCCTTAGGGGGCATTGTTCCTCATTTGTTCTCAATAAAACTGTGTTTTATTTTTTACCTCTGGTCTGAGTGTCTGAAATAACCGTTACACTCGCTTCACATGCTGTTCTGTTTCCACTAACAGGAAGTGATACAGGCATGTGACGTTGCAGACCACCGGAAGTTGCGCTGAACCCGGTGGCGTGCATGGAGACACAATGGAGTGGGACCTCGGACATAAGGTACAAATAGGTGCTATTTTTTATTGTTGTGTTGCCTTTGAAATAACCTGTGAGCCCCTGAAGAAGTACTAATAGTAGTAGGAAACGCGTTGGGCAAATTCATATAGTCTACACTCTTTGTATTTATATGGCTAAACAATAAATTATTTAATCCTTTGGACTGAGAATTTTCCAATATTTGGATTCAATAATGGAGCGGCTGAATGTCTAAAGAGAGAACATTTGATGAGCGTGACTATTTCCTTCATTTGGTGAGCCTTTCTTATTTGGGGGCTTTTTATATTTGCACATATACAGATATTCTCTTAGAAAGGCCTACACCTTTTTCTTTGTGCTTTGGCAAACAGGGATGGCTGGAGTGCATAGAGCTGCCTATGGTGGGCACCAGGACATAACCCTCTACCTAACCACCGGCACTTCCTGATTCTTATAGGAGAGAGACTGTTTTGTATTAAACACATGCGTGTTTATATATATATATTTTACAGTTTGATATTATAAAACTGCTTTTTGCTTTGGTCTCAAGTTTATAGGAAACCTGGGGCGTTTGCAAGGAAATGTCCTGGTCCCTAACAATGTGCATGGATTTGTCACCAAACAAAGGTCTATGACATAATTGAAAGAGTAAAGCAACTAAAATGGAAATGGACAGACTACATAGCAAGAATACCTGACAGCAGATAGTGTAAACAAATTTTGGAATGGATTCTACTCCATACAAAATGCTCAAGAAGAAGTCCAAAGACAAGGTGGGAAGATGAAATTACCAAATTTGTTGGTTCACAGAGGCAGCAAAAAGCATAAGGCCAAATTTGTTAGAAATGTACTTAGGAAGATATTATATTGATAATATATGATAATTATATGATGTGTTTATGATATATTATAATTATATGAAAATTATATGATAATGATATAATATGATAATTACATGATATAACATATTAAAAAAATTTTCAGGAGAAACCCAAACTGGGTTTGCCGATAAAGGTAATAATCCCAGAATTTAAATTGAGAACAAAAACTTGAGAAATATAAGGATGAGTGTACACTAACAATAAACAATAGAATTCAACAGTCTTAATGAGTACTCCTTTAGAGGGAAGTATCACGGTGCAGTGTTTCCCCTCATGTCACTCTTGCTTGTGCTGCGCTTAGATTGGTTGAGCCTGTTTGGCCCGCCCCTGGTGACCTTTTTATACTGGGCCAGTGGCACCTGTCAGGTGCCCTTTCGTGGTGTTCCCGAGCCAGTTTTGCTGTGCTGTGTTCCTGCGTTCCTCATTTCCGGTGTATTGACTTGGCTTGCTCTGACTACGTTCCTGTGTTCCTGCTCCGTGATTTGACCCGGCCTGGCTGACATTCCTGCTCGTATCCTGATCTGGCTTGTCTGAGAACCTGCTCCATGATTTGACCCGGCCTGGCTGACGTTCCTGCTTGTATCCTGATCTGGCTTGTCTGAGAACCTGCTCCGTGATTCGACCTGGCTTGTTGACGTTCCAGCTCAGTGACCTGCACCGGTTACTTCTGCCTAGACTACGTTCCAGCTTCCTCTGTCGCCGAGGCGACATTTTGACTTCCTCCATCTACTGTCCTGAGCGGCTGCAGTGGTTAACCTGTGCTGAGCTGAGATCCTGCTACTGAGCTGCTTCCTGCAGAGCTGTGTTCCAACTATCGATCCGTTAACCATGCAGAGCTGTGTCCCAACTCTCGAGCCGTTAACCCGTGCAGAGTTGTGTTCCAGCTATCGATCCATTAACCCGTGCAGAGCTGCGTCCCAGTTCTGAACCTCCAGTCTGGTACAGAGTGTTGCCTTGGTGCTGAGCCGTTTCTCTCCTTGCAGTTAGTGAAGTTCATTACCACGCCTGGTAGGCGCACGGCTCTGGCTGCTACTGTGCAAGTCTCTGTTGTTACGCCCGTGGGGGCTATTGGCTCAAGCTCTTGCAATCCAGTCGCTTCCGTTAAGCCCGTGTGGGCTATTGGCTCAAGCTCTTGCAATCCGGTTGCTTCCGTTACGCCCATGGGGGCTATTGGCTCAAGCTCTTGCATTCCAGTTGCCTTAGTTGTCACGCCCGTGGGGGCTATTGGCTCAAGCTCTGGCAGTCTACTTGCTCCGTTAGTACGCCCGTGGGGGCTACTGTTCAAGTGCAGCAGGTTCTGGGTTGCAGGTTCCTCTTTGCTGGACAGTTATCTCAGTATTATGAACATTTGGTGTTGAGTCCTCTCCACCATTTACTGCCTTTATCACCTTGGGCGTGCCAAACATCACAACTGAGATGGACTGATTACTGTGTTTACCCTTGTATCTCTGTACTCAGTATCTGCCAATTGCCTGTGCTATTTTATGCTATACCTGTATATTGGTCACACTATTGCCTTCCTGCTGCTATACAGTGCTGCCTATAGGGGGCGATCTTTGTCCTTTATTTTGTTCTTAATAAAACTGCATTTTATTTCACCTACTGGTCTTAGTGTCTTGAAAACCGTGACAGGAAGACCCCTCCATTGTTGGATTGGAAGAACCAAGTAAGCATTTTTAAATTTTCGTGTCATAAAATGTCAGCATCCTGCTACGGACTAAAATAGAATTCCAATACACAAAAGTGTATAGCTATAAATAATTGCTGTATGAAGTCCCCATACCTATGTAAGTAATTTTGTAGAAATATTTATTGATATAATTGTAGTCACCCTTTAAATCCAAAAAGGATTATAAAGCAAATGATATATCCCCTGAAGTTATTTTTGTTAAATAGACTATAATGGTGTACCTTCATACCAGAAAACAAGAAGAGTACCAAGAAAAAGAGGGAAAATCTTTTTCCATTAAATAATGTTCTTGACTAGAGCACCATCAAAGATGCTGAAGTGGCAATGTCATGCAACTGAAATTGCATGCAGTTTAATGCTTAATTGTACTTTTTGTGTAGTCACAGCTGTTTTATTAGCATTTTTCAGACGAAATTATGCATCAAATGTCATGTCCAATAACAATCAGCTCCTAAAATAAATGCTTAATAGGAATGTGTTAGGATTTATATTAGATATACACTGAGGAAGAAATTAAACATTTTTAAATCAATTATAATTTCATATGACTATTAGAACTGATAAAAACTTTAAAGCAAAACTACCACTATAGGTAAAGTCGCCCTGCAATAATTAGGCAGGTGGCAACTAGCTTAATAATAGTTATATTACCTCTCAAAAGTAGCTGTCTGCATGCCCGCGCCGTCAGTCCCGGTCTCTATTAAAAAGCATTGCACTGTGCTGAAAGGCACCGGAAGGGACCGACGGCACAGGTGACCAGACTGCACTAACCTGGCCATCAGTCTCGGAAGATTAATTATTATTTTACGATCGGCTACTTTTGAGAGGTAACTATTATTAAGCTAGTCGCCACCTGCCTAATTATTGCAGGGCGACTTTACCTATGGTGGTAGTTCCACTTTAACAAATGCACAAGTTAATTGTAAAGGATATTTCCAAAAATGGTAGCTGCTCTATTTCAATACAACTTCAGGATCAGTAAACATTGAATGAGTCATTCAAAACTAAGCTGAAAGCACTCCCTATTTTAACACAATATACCAACATTTTTTCAAATGCGAAAAATTAAAAGTCTTTGAAAGCAAACCACAACCCAGCAGCCTAGGACTTTCTAGTAACTAAAATATGCCACGGATCACAAAAAATATTAAGCAACTTGGAATCATATATAAAATCTAGAGCAATTATTATTATTATTTAAAAACAATATTAATCAATAATACTTTTAATAAATCTAAAATGAGACTGCGAAGTGGATTGTCAGTTCTTTCACTTTATATTTAAGTTGAGAAATTAAAATGCATTCTAATGTATATATTTAAAGGATAAAATATATTATGTTTTAACAGTTATTGGTTTTAGTATTTATAGAATTTAGCAGAATACTGGTTTGACAAAAGGTGAAGGTTGCAAAAGGATAATGAAGTAATCTGTCTCATTACAGGATGTTCCTGATTTAAGCACCATCAAATAGTTAAAAAAAGGTTATTTGACCAAAATTATATAATGAGAACTGCTTAAATGTTTTTTCTCTCTGTAGACACAGCTGTTTTATTTGCAGTAATCAGAAGAAAACAATGCCTCTGATTTCAAAAGCCTCCAAGAAAATTGCTTAATCAAAGTATATAACTTTAATCTTCAGTTATTTTATGGTACAGATTGAACAGTACAATAACAGAAAATTGGCATGGAAAAATTACAGAGAGTTGTTACTATGGAATATATAATACATTTCTTTTACCTGTTAAATGTTTTACAAAAAACATTATTGTTAAAAAGCTTTTGCATTTTTTTAATTTGGGCAGATTAGTGATCTGAAAATTATAGGCTGGTATATATGATGTGATAATGCTGGAGAAAGTAAATTGAACATTATTTATTATTATTATTATTATTATAATAATATACAATAAACCCCCACCTCTCAAGTCATAGGGACTGGGAGAAGTATCTATATGAGTGCACACACAAATATAAATCACCTTCAACCCATGGGAGGAGATGCTGAGGATGAACGGGTTGGCAATAACTGTTGAGGGGATCTGGAAGATCAGACACTGGGGAGGACAGCACCCTCCACACTTCCAGTAAGTGCATCATTCTATAACCACACACCACACAAACCCTCATACCTACTACAGCCCAACACAGTGACACAAGACCAGCATTCATTCACACAACTGGACCAACACAGCTCCGAGGGGATCCAAACAAGGACAAAATACTGGACAATCCAAGCACAAATGGGAAGGGTAAAGCAGAATAAATACAGTCCAAGTCTAACCCCTTGTTGCTATGCTGTTCATGATACCCACTCCACACAAACATTGCTTGCCATCACGTTGTCATGTGAAGCTCTGTCATGTTCCTTCACAATGTTAAACATGTAGCCAGAAGGAAGTCAGAACCTAACCCTTTGAGTGCTAGAGGGATGATCAACACATTGGTCGACGATGCATTGTTTACCCCTCTGACACTCCAAGGATTAGCCAACAACCAACAAAATGCAACAGGGTTACATTGTACTGGTCCAAAAGGGTTAGTTCACACACACCACAGTTCTACTGACACAAACTGATTTCATATACAACACACAGACCTCAAACTACAGAACACTAGGGCCCCAGAGCAAAGCAATGCACCTTTAAAAACAACGACACCTAAGAAGCCTAAAGATCCTGGGAACCATATGTATCCTGAGAAGTGGGTATAGCAAGGAGGGCGATTTGTGTGGTTTGAGACCATAGTGTTGTTGCTTCCTAGGCCTATATGTTGTGCATGCTCTCAGTTGAACTGTGATGGTTAAGCTTTGGTTATCACATTTATTCTGAAGAGTGGGGATGGCAAGGAGGAATTTAAGGCCATGCAGTCTCTTCATAATATATATGAATATATATTTAACTACTGTAGGTTGCTTACATCAATGTACAACAGGGCTGTGTAAATTTAGCCTTCAAGGGTCATCAACAGGACAGGATTGAAGGATATCCCTGATTTAGCACAGGTTGGTCAGTCAAAAAGAATAAGCTACTGATCAACTCAACTGTGCTGAATCCACAAAATCCTTACATCCTGGCCTGTTAGTGGCCCTGAGGACTGAACTTGGACAGGTCTGATGTACAGGATCCTGTTAAGCTCATCAATCAGTGGTTACCAGGGTGTATCCCATGCATCTCAAAGCAATGCAGTGAATACCATCCTGTCACTCTAGGGTTCACATGTTACTGTCATCGTCTTGCATCCATCTTGTCATTGTTTACATTACTAATCACACATTGTAATTTACTCACATAGCATACATGCCTGCAGCACAGCAGGAGGACAGTGAGGAGGAGCCATATGAGGTACTCCCCAGTGACTTCCCCCTTGAGGACCAAGAAGAGAGGACAAGCAGGTGGTCACCACCCCCTCCACCAGCAACAGCTCCACCAACCATGGAGTTCAGCCGGCTACCCACTCCCTACACCAACTGGATGTCTCCTGGGAGGTGTATGACTCTGTCCACCTCAGGACATTATTTTCTGGCCCCAACATCAACAGGAAGGCACTAGATGCCAGATACAGTGCCCACCTCACAATACAGGGCATATGGGCCCACAACACGACCACAGGAACCCTCCTGGATGAAGCCAGAGCATGAAACCAGGTATGACCCCACACCCAGGTTGGAGTGAAGCAGCTACCAGTGGCCATGGTATGACCCATGCCCACTGGATTATGAACATTTGGGCCTGACTGGGGAACCCCAGGACCCTGAGCAACAGGAGGACTTCACACCCCCACCACATCTTTAACAAGAGGGCCAGACATCCGTTGCCAGTTCAGAATCTCTAGATGTGATGGGGACACAGGCATCCACTGGCTCCACACATGCTGTGACCCAGCCAACAGAAACACAATCAACCTCACCACCACCACAACCAGCAGAATAGGAAGAGGAGGTTGAAGGAACTATAGCCCAGCTGGAGAAGGGAGAAGATGTTGTGGAGCCACCATCAGATGATGAGGGGGCAACAACTCCCTTCACATCCCCTTCCATCAGTGGGCACAGCATGGGGATGGAGAGAGTGTCTGGTCATCCAGAGGAGGCAGCTCAGGGAATCCCAGAGAACAAACAGATACCTGAGGAGGTTGCAAAGGTATTCCCTTAGAAACACAGACACCCTCCATGCCCTGGAATCACAGCAGGCAGTTTTGAACAGTGAGATGTGGCAATTATGCACCGGCATGATGGGCCAGCTGCTTGTGCAAATGAGGGAGAACAAGACAGTCTACAAGGGTATACAGCCCCTTCATAAGCCGCTCCCCCCAAAAAAGAAAAATAAAAAGACCAAATTGTGATTTTTCCCTAAGATAAAAAAGCACTTCTTCATAATTTTTATGTGTGTGAATATTTCTGTTTCCTAATAGGTAAGGTGGTAGAGCTGTCTCCAGTGCATTGAAAAACAATGCAGTGAACACAACTCCTGCACATTTTACTTGGTCGTAAGGTATTGTATCATAGATAAGCACATACAACATTATCCAATTCAACTCACAATCCCACTAGTACAGCAAAACAACATGAAAGTTTTGTTTGGCCATGATTTTATTTGAAGTTGAACAACATTCCCCCTCCCCTTAGCATACTAGTTGCCAGACTGTCCCTATTCAGTTCCATCCATTGATGTGGTTTTAATGGTGTTATCCAACCAGATATTTTGGTTTGTTAAGTAACTTGTAATATAGATCATCCAAAATATGCTGGGATTCACACTCTGATCAGGAAACAAATATCACACACCTAGAAATGTTAGGTTGATTAATGGGATCAATGTTATGTTTGGATACAAGACTGGAGCATGAAGAAGCCACTACTCTGGTCAGTTGATTACACCAAGCAGGGAGAACATCAGGGGTTAACCAATAAGTTGTGGTACTGATTTAATAAGGTAGAGATGACTTCTCCAGTGATAACACTTTTCAATTACCTATGTTATTCTGTGGCACCTATGCACTAAGATCCGTCAAACTAGAGCAATTTCAGTGCACAGGCTCCAGAATAAAGCATAGGAACTGGGGATGTGATATCAATGGAGATGTTATCTTCACTGTATCAACTCGTTATCACCTCCTCAACACACCTAAAGGAATCACTGCCATCATCTCCTTGCATCAATACATAACCAAGCCCACTCATGGTCAGTCAGTAGACTCCTATGATTAGGGCCATGCCTCCCTAAATAAAAAGTATACATAACTCAGAACTATGGTTCCATTTGGTAATATGGCAAATCTGACATCAGTGTTAACAGACATATATTGGATAGAGATGGGCCTCCTTTAATTTGTCGAACAATACAATGAAATATACAGATTTTTTCTGTAGTAACAAAATGCACTGCAGGCTTGGGGTGGGCAAGAAGTGTAAAAAATTTCCTGTGAAAAATTTTGTGAAAACGTGCCGATTTTTCGCTTTTCCCCCCTTTCCTCCTATGCAATAATGTCTTTACTTTTTGCCTATTTTAACAAATTTTCCACCTATGTTAACAGATTTTCCACCTATTTTAACACATTTTCTGCCTATTTTAACACATTTTTCGTCTATATTTCCTATAGGTACTACATTTCCCACTGTAATATTACTTCTTCTGAGGGCTGAAGTTTAGAAATAAGTGGCTGAAAGTTAACGTTGTGAGTCCTACAGCAAAATATGACTTGAAAAATGTGTTAGCATGCAGAATGCATTTGTCCTTTGCCCACAACACTAACTTCCTTCATAAATTACACTGGTGCATGTTCATGATGATGTCAAGAGATTTAAAAAAAAAAAATACATCCTACAATGTGGCAGATGTGTGTTGTAGTGGTAGTAGTGGGGGACTGGCTGATATGGTTGTGAATTGTGCATGTATATAGTTTTTACTATTGTCATTTTTGCATCAAATCTCTATCCTCCTTCTCAGATTAGTGACACACATTACTTGTCGCTCATAGCAGTGGTCCCAAGTGGGGTAGATGGTGACAACCCTTCTTCGAATCCCTCCTCCACCTCCTCATCTGTGCTGCTGTTAATATATTTGTCCTGGCTTTGTCTGTCATGTGTGGTTTCTGCTGCCACTACTACTAGATGTCAAAGGTGCAGCACTTATAGCAGCAGCACCAGAGATACTCGTCATATCTAACACAACCTGTGTTGCTGGGTACTCAAAACAGGGGTGTGTGGCTGAGTGGGACTTGGACTTTGAAGAGGCAGTGATGCTGAGGATGACTGATAGGGTGACTGTGTGCTTTTTGACATCTGTACTTGTCCAGGGTCAGACTTTCCAATGTCTTTCTCAAACAGTTTATAGACAGACACAGTGCTCCTTAAAAGTGGCGGAAGATACAGCCTTTGACTTTCTGCTAACCTTATAGCCCTGTCATCATCCTCACTCTCAACTTCATCTGTATCTGAACAAGAGAAGGATGCTTGAGGGATATATTCTAGATCTGCATCATCATCAGTCATCATTAGGTCATCCTCAGCAGCATCACCTGACAGTTCTTGCCGACTATTACCCTTATATTCCTCTAAGCTTTTGGAGGTGTCAAACAATTTCTTTTTACTTTTACGATAACAAAATTCACTACTACTTTGAAGACAGGTGTTTTGGTGTCTCACTGTCTGATGCAGCAGGTGGTTCAGCTGCTACACCTTTCTCTATTATGCTGTTGCCAGCATCATCAACATCAATGTGACTTGCTTCAGTGTTCTTCTTATATGGTTCTATATTTCTACTGGCACCGGTGGTGCTAGTTTTGCTGGGACCTTGACAAACTGCATCCACCCTTGGAGTAAAGGGATCATCATCACTGATTGTACACGCTGCAACAACCATTGCTGCAGTAGGTTTTTTGGACTACTACTTTACTCTCACATCCCTACACTGCTCCACCACTCCCCCTTCCTCTTGTGCTTTTGCTGGACATTCTGCAACTACACTGTGTTTTTTTACTGTACAGTGCACAACACAACTGATGGAGCTCTATGATGCCTTGCCTAAGCCCAGTCAGCTGTCACTGTCACCTAAGATATTTAGTTTTTTATTCTTTTTTATTTATTTTTTTTTTATTTAATTTTTTTAATTTAATTTATTTTTTTAAGTTGTCCACCCTGTTGTCTTATCACAGTCTGTCCAAAAAAATTATAACTGAAAAATCACCAATGTCTTTCCCCAGACTTCCCCACCCAGCACAGGGACAATAACAGCAAGATCAGCAAGGAAATAGGTTGCCTGTGTCTTGCCTGTCAGTCACATGGAATTTTGGAGTATTTGGGGGACAACCTCCTTCCTCCTTTCCTATCCCTTAGAGTGCCCCCAGACTCCCCTAATACAGAGAACAAATGTCCTACCTAAATGACTCCTTAAACTAAGATTCAATTCCCCTTTATTTGCCTATCTCCTCTAGCTCAAAAACATGCTGCTCTTTCCTCTCACAAACACAGAATGGCTGCTGTGAGAGCCTGACAGCTTTTTATATGGCTGTAGAAAACATTTGTGTGGTGTAGAAATATTTTTCTTCCTATTGATTTCAATGGGTGGAAAATGCGGAAAAAAGCAAAAAAAAGGCACTTTTTGCGGGAAATTTTTCGCCAAGCGGAAAGTGCCATTATTCGCCAATTTCAGTTTGAGGCGAAAATTTTCACCCATCCCTACTGCAGGTTTGTAGAAGCACCAAAAAGGTATATTTAACACAAAAGCTGTCTACTAATAAAACACATAGAAACTGACCATATGAGAGGTATTTTAATTCTGATGATGAAAATTATTACTGTACAGGTTGTCCACCAGGATCATAGTCAACACATATACTTGAGTATTCTGTTAATATGTGAATGGTTCAGTAGAGGTTGCTATCAACTTCAAGTTTTCCATTTCATCATCAACACCAGCATTCGAGAACATCAAGGGGTAAGCTTCATGGAAGTGGAGTCAAGGCTTCAGGAGAGTCAAGCGGACATTCCTTTGTTCCATGATAGGTCATGCTATGGATGCCTGTGGGAAAGGATGACCAATGGTTTGCAATTGGCTGTCTACGCCTCTGGAACCCCCGTGGGAGGGGGCATACTACTTATTTGGCATGATTTTGTATTGTTAACACAAGGTGCTCACTCAGTGTGGAAAGGTACTGGAGGATACAGTGCTGACTTCATACAGTATAAGTTAATTCTCCATTCTTATAGCTCTGCCTTCTCCCTGGCCAAAGAGTTATACTTTTCCTCTCTAATTTCTAATCATTCCTCTAACCTGATATACCTTTTCTCAACCTTTAAATCTCTCCTACCGATACAAACACCTTCCCTGAATTTCTCTGCCCAAGATCTCGCCACCTACTTCAAGTACAAGATCCACCCCAATCCATCCAGCTTAGTCCTGTCACCTCTCATACATATGCACTTAGATCCTTCTCACCCGTGACCGAAGTTTCCCTTCTCCTCATATGCTCAAACCTAACCACATACCCTCTTGACCCAATCCCATCTCAGTGCACTGAAGAACTTTCTCCTCTACTAACTCCAGCCTTTACTCACTTATTCAACCTCTCTCTGTCAACAGGCACCTTCCCAACCTCTTTCAAACATGCACTAATCCCACCCATCTTAAAGAAACCCTCCCTGGACCCAAACTCACTCTCAAACTATCGGCCCATTTCTCTACTCCTGTTCACCTCCAAGCTCTTCAAATGTCTTGCATATAACCGACTCACTAAATTCCCCTGTTCCCTGCTATGTCCCTTGCAATCTGGATTCTGCCCTCATCACTCCACTGAGAGTACCCTCACTAAATTGGCCAACAACTTGCGCTCTGCTAAGTCAAAAGGCCACTACTCCCTACTCATTCTCCTGGACTGTCAGCTGTCTTTGGCACAGTGAATCACCCACTCCTCCTCCAAGCTCTCCACTCCCTAGGTCTCTGTGACACCGCCGTCTCTCTGCAACGGCTCCTTCAGTGTCTCCTACTCTGGCTCCACTTCATCATCCCTCCCACTGTCTGTCAGAGTACCACAAGGTTCCGTCCTGGTCCCTTTGCTCTTTTCAATCTGCACCTCGTCCCTCGGCAAACTAATAAACTCATTTAGTTTCACCATCATCTCTATGCTGATGTCACTCAAATCTATCTTTCCTCCTCAGACCTCCCCTTCCCTCGTGTCCCATGTATCTAATTGTCTGTCTGCTGTGTATTCCTGGATGTCCTCCCGTCAACTCAAACTTAACCTTAGCAAAACCAAACACATAATTTTCCCTCCCTCTCCAACCAGCCTTACCCCAGACATTGCCCTCACTGTTAACAACACAACCATCACACCAACCCCTACGCAATCTGCCTGGGGGGACCTTTTTTCAACCAAGACACCACTAAAAATGAAGGAGTGATTGAGAATGAATGCATCATTACAGCTCCTGGGATAGAAGGCACACACATTGGTTATCCTCATGTTGGCATCACACACCATCTGCATGCTGATGGATTGGAAATTCTTCCTGTTAATATAGCGATGTCCCTTATGCACTGGAGATTTGATGCATACATGTGTGCAATCTATGATACCCATGAGCCTGGCCATGCCTCCCCTTGTGTAGAAGTCCTGTTTTACAAGTGTCCACTCCATGTCAATGGTGGGGAAGTGGATGTACCTGCTGGCCTTCCTTTTGAGGGATGGCAACACCTGAGCCAGCACCATTGAACATGTTGGCTGGTACATGCCAGATGCATAGCCTTCTGTGGACTGGAATAATCTACTTGCCATTAATGTATAGCACACATCAGTGTCTGAAACCAGATACAGCATGGTTGTTTCTGTATATGGGGTTGACACAATCTTTGATCACCTCACATAGGTTGATGATGCTGTGCAACATCATCCTGTAGTAGTTTTATTACTTCATCATCAGTCATTCCCAGGCGCATAACCCTTGTGTGGTATATCCTGCTCCTTGGTTGTCGTTTGTCAACCCTGTGCTGCTCCACATGTCCCTGTGGCAGCTGTGGGAGATCCAGTTGGGGCATTTGGGGTGCTGCTGTCTGGTGTGGTTCTTCAGGTGGAGATGGGCTCCTGTCTAACTATTCAGGCAGAGTAACAGCATCAAAAGGTGTGCTTGGAGAGTATGGTGATAGGAAAACAGGGGTCTGGCTTGCACTATCTCAATAGGGTAAGGGATAAAGCCTCAAATTATTGTCTAGCAAGAAGGGTGCATGAGTAACAAACACAATTTACAGAAACAACCAATCCCCAGAGAAGGGGAGAAAAAGAATGACCCTTAAGCTTGCACTCCTATAATATCCCAGTTCAAAGTGAGTAATGACCTTATGTGTGAAGAAGGGAAAGGGCCAAATGTTAAAAGAATAATCTTTATTTATTGTTAGCATAAAAAAATGTAGGTTTATTGTAAAAAAGATTTGTAAGAGTGATGGTATTCTGGTAAAGGAAATTAAGGAGGTCAATTACACACACATTTGGTAAGCAATGTGTTAACTCCTCTTTATTCCAGAGAATGAATAATAGTTAGGAAAATACTATCATGAATATGTCAAATTTGAAAGTCTTACTGTATGAGTGTAAATGCATATGCCACACTAAATATAACTCTGACTCACTTATATAGAGTATAAGTTGACATTAGATCAGCCTTAACAATAAGACAAGTTGGTTGAGTCTAGAGAACCTCCAATATAGTGAGAATTGCATGTTAGAAAGAGACACTGCTATAGGTCACAGTTTAAGCGATGCTTTGTGATGTCATGGAGCCACTGTCAGTATCCCTTGATCGTAATGCATCTGAACAGCGGGACCAAAATTCAGTAATTAGCAGGTTATAATTATGTCCGTGACACTGTGGCAATTAATATAGCCACAAAACGTTGTGTAGGAATAGCTTATCATGTAGATTAGACCCTACAATAAAGTGGAGAGCATAAATTGGTATGGAGTAAGAGAGCAGTAGATATAAATAGTGGCTTATATAGGATATAATTTAAGGAGTTAAATCACTCTCAGTACAGATATACTTAAAATACTACCACTAAGATAATAGTCTTCTCATTGAGAATGCTAGGCTGAGCTATAACAATGTTGCTTATGCTTGACTGTTAACCATAGTATAGATCTACTCAGTAGAACGTGGTTGCTCCCACTGTGTAATAGAGTTAATCATTTAAGAGAAAGAAAACAATCTGCTCACTCAATCCGCTAACAGGGTTAACTAGGTCAGATTGATGATCTGAAAAAGACTTCCACTTCCAAAGAGGAGGATCTACACACATTACTAACACTGTGTTGCCCTGTGGTAATCCCTAGCCCTTGCACGCCTTTGTCTCCACTGTTTTTGAAGGAATAGGCATGCATACATACTGGTTGTAATCTCTCTCTCTATCTCTGTCTCTCTCTATGAGTCTCACTAAAAACACAAGAGAGAGGGGAGGGAGGGACATGTGAAACATGTGAAAACTCTGTCTCTGGGATCCTGAGATGAAAGGAACTAGCGGCATAGACTCAAGAATTATAAAGTACTCTCCACAGCTGTGGAATTTTTGGAACTTTTAAATATATATATTTGGGACAAATCTTAATTTAAAAAAAAAATTAAAAATTTTTTTAGAAAAAAATATCTTCTCTCCTCTGGAGAGGCACATCCACTTGGGATAGTAATCATAATCCTCTCTACCATCCCCCGTTTTCTTGGTGGGCATATATAGCGCTGATTATTTATTCACATTGTATACTCACTGTAAACACTTCACGTCTGAGGATGGTGAGCTGTCCCTTTAAGATACTGGTGGGGTGATGTCCAGGTGTGGCCATGAGGTATGTAACATAGTAACATAGTAATTTAGGTTGAAAAAAGACTTGTGTCCATCTAGTTCAACCCTTTTCCTATTCCTGTTTACCATCGTTGATCCAAAAGAAGGCAAAAAAAACCCCTCAATATAGAAATTTCAAATTCTGCCTTGAATGGGAGGAAAAAATTCCTTCTTGATTCCAAATGGCAATCAGATTTCTCCTTGGATCAACAAGCCCTAACTAAATATTAATCCAAATACTAACGTACATAGCCCTCTATGTTATGCTCTTTTAAATAAGTATCCAGGCCTTTTTTAAAGGCATCTAATGTATTTGATAGCACCACCTCCTCAGGAAGTGAATTCCATACCTTTATTGTCCTTACTGTAAAGAAACCCTTCCGCTGTTGTAGATGAAATCTCCTTTCCTCAAGCCTTGTCCTATGTACTGTTCTGTTAATGAACAGATCTTTGGAGAGCCCTTTGTATGGGCCCTGAACATATTTATATAGTGTTATCATATCCCCTCTAAGACGCCATTTCTCTAGTGTGTACAAGTTTAACTTTTCTAGTCTTTCTTCATAACTAAAACTTTCCATTCTCCTTACTAGTTTTGTAGCCCTCCTCTGCACTCTCTCTAGTTCCATAATGTCCTTTTTCAGAAAGGGCGCCCAGTATTGAACAGCATATTCTAGGTGGGCTCTTACCATGGACCTGTAAAGAGGCATAATAATATCTTCCTCCCTTGAGTCAATACCCCTTTTAATACATACCAATATCTTATTGGCCTTTGCAGCTGCTAGCTGGCACTGCATGCTACTGCTAAGTCTATTGTCTACCATTACTCCTAAATCCTTTTCATTTGTAGGTTTCCCCAGAGAAACACCATTTAAACTATATGTTGCATTTTTAGTATTATACCCAAAATGCATAACTTTACACTTGTCTATATTGAATCTCATTTGCCATTTGCCTGCCTAGTTACTCAATTTGTCCAAATCCTCTTGTAATGAAGACACATCCAGTTCAGACTTTATTACCTTACTTAATTTTGTGTCATCGGCAAACACTGATACATGGCTCCCTATGCCCTCTGGGAGGTCATTAATGAACAAATTAAATAGAAGAGGACCCAGGACAGATCCCTGAGGTACTCCACTTATCATGTTTATCCAACTGGAGAACTTGCCATTTAATACCACTCTTTGCATTCTATCTTTCAGCCAATTTCCAATCCACACACAAACATTTTCCCCTAGGCCTATTTCATTCAATTTGTACAGTATCCTCTTGTGTGGAACCGTATCAAAAGCCTTGGCAAAGTCTAAATAGATCACATCAACTGCCGCTCCCGCATTTATATTATTACTCGCTTTTTCATAAAATGCGATCAAGTTAGTTTAACAAGACCTGTCTTTCACAAAGCCATGTTGGCTCCTGCTAATGATATTCCTGTTCCAGCAGAATTCTTGAATATATTCCCTTAGCAACCCTTCAAACAGCTTCCCTACCACAGATGTCAAGCTTACAGGTCTGTAATTTCCTGGCTTTGACTTTGATCCCTTTTTAAATATGGGCACCACATCTGCTTTATGCCAGTCCATGAGCACCATACCTGAAATAAAAGAATCCCTGAAAATCAAATATAACGGTCTGGCCAGGGCCTGGCTTAGCTCTTTAAGTACCCGTGGGTGTATACCATCTGGCCCCGGGGCTTTGTCTACCTTAACACCATTCAATTGTTTTAACACTTTTTCTTGTATTAGCAAGTCCCATGCTTGCTGTGACTGTTCTGTAAAAGTAGTTTGCAGATTCTTGTCCATTGGGTCTTCCTTGGTAAAAACAGAAGAAAATAAATCATTTAAAATATCTGCCTTCTCTCTGTCCCCCTTGACTATCTCACCCGTTTCAGATAACAAGGACCCAACATTATCAGGCTTTCATTTTTTGCCATTAATGTATTTATAGCATTTTGGGGGGCTACTCTTGCTCTCCTTAGCAATATTTTTTTCATTCTCCAGTCTAGCTAATTTAATAGCCTTTTTACTGGTTTTGTTGGCATTTTTGTATTCTGCAAATGCCTCTGCTGATCCCACAGCTTTATAATGTTTAAATGCTGCTTTCTTGTTATTTATTTCATGAATTACTTTACTGGTTAGCCACATTGGTTTTAATTTGCTTCTTTTGTATTTGATTCCAACAGGGATAAATTTATATGTGTATTTTTGCAATGTTATTTTGAAGGCATTCCACTTACCTTCTGTGTTTTTTCCTGAAAATATTTTATCCCAGTCAACGAGACCAAGGGATGAATGAAACCTGCTAAAGTTGGCCTTTTTAAAATTCAGTGTTTTGGTGGAACCCATACCAAATTGCTTTTCTGAATTAATCTCAAACGATACCATGTTATGGTCACTATTCCCCAAGTGCTTCCTAACTTGGATGTTAGAGATAAGTTCTTCATTGTCAGTTATTACCAGATCCAGACACGCATTCCCTCTGGTTGAGGTCTGCACTAGTTGAGACAAAAAATTGTCATTCAACAAGTTCAGAAACTTACTGTTTTTAGCAAAATTAGCTGTTCCATTTTCCAGTCTATTTCTGGATAATTAAAATCCCCCATAATTGTAGTTCTCCCTATTTGAGAAGCCTTTTCTTTTTGCATTAATAGCTGTGATTCTTCAAGGTCACCAATGTTTGGTGGTTTATAACAAATACCCACTAATATTTTCTGAGCAGTTTTACCCCCAGTGACTATTTCAACCCACAGGGATTCCACATGTTCACTACTGTCATCACATATATCTTCCCGCAAATAAGGCAATAATGTTGGTTTGACATACAGACAGACCCCACCACCTCTTTTGTTTGACCTATCTTTTCTAAATAACATGCAGCCCTCCAAATTGATTGACCAATCATGTGTGTCATCCCACCATGTTTTTGTTATGCCTATCAAATCATAGTTTTCAGTTTCAGCTACCACTCCAGTTCCCCTATTTTACCAGTTAAACTTCTGGCATTTGCAAGCATACAATTTATGTCACGGCTATGTTCCATTTGTGATTTAATTTTGATGTGGTTTATAGGCTTCTCCCTATCATCTGTACTAACCCCACCCCTAGATCCACCCACCAGGTCATTAACTACATTGCCTTCCCTTTCTATACTATCTAGCCCAGTATTTATTAGCCCCTCCCCCCCTTCCTAGTTTAAAATCTCCTCCAACTGTCTAGTCATCCTCTCCCCAAGCACTTGTATTTAGGTGCAATCCATCCCTACTATAGAGATTGTACCCCAAAGCAAAATCAGCCCAGTGCTCTAAAAACCCAAAGCCCTCCTTCTTACACCAAGACTTCAGCCATGCAATGACCAATGTAATGACCAATGGAAAGGTGTTTGTTGTCCTGGTAATTGTTTATCGGTGTGTGTGTTGTTTTTTTTCTGTTCCGATTGCTGTGTAGCTGTCAGGTGCGTGTGTCTCCATCGGCTGTTAATGTTGCACAGGTAAGCTTGGGTTGCTTAGATTGACAGTTGTGCATGTTGTGTGTTAACCCCCTTTATTCTGGGCTATGTTGTGATGGCCTGTGCTTTTTGAAGACCTTGTCCCTGGGGGGTTGCTAGGTTTTTTGGTATGTCCAGGACTTGTTTGTGGGGAGTGGGCATTGTTGGTGTGTTTGCTAGGCTTTGCATAGGTTAATGTTGCCATAGGTATACTTGTGATATGTGTTGTTTGAGTTGCTGTTTCTCTGCTTAGTTTTGCCCGACTGTGGGTTTTTTTTGCCTGTTGTGTGTTTTACAGCCAAGAAAACTGGATATAGAATTTCCTTCTTAAAAAATATCAATTTATTGTGCTTTAGCACTACCATGCACATTTGAATGGCTCTATGGATATATCATATCTATACCATAGTTCTCAGTGGATGTTCTCAATATTATTGTCAGTTGTGATTTTAAAACTGCCGTTTACTGTTCATAAGACTGCTAATTTAATGGTTTACCATGATTTCAACTCGTTACCGGCTGGTTTTTTTTGGGTTGAGGATATTTAAATTGAATCCTAAAGTGATAGTGACTTGAGCCATGCACACCCAGACAGAGTTGGAGGCAATATATCTGATGTTACTGGACTAAGGGCTCTATACTATTACCAGCACCAAAACCTCATTGTGGGGAAACTACTTCACATAGTCTAATCAGGCATCTTACAATGGGTCTGTCAGATCATACCAGTCAGGAAGGTGACAGCTTGACCTGAGCAGAATTCCAAGATGCCAGAACACAGATGCACTTTCTGCCTGGGAACAACTGTAGCAGAAGTTACAGATTGCAGTAGGATCAGGGACTGCAGTGATCTTGACAGTAACAATGTGTATAGTAAAATAAAGTGGGACTGGGTCATAATGTATGACTGAATGACAGCATTGGGAGGGGCTAAATGAGGATTTAAATAGTTCTTCATCCCCTTCCAAAAATACTGGTGATGCCTTGAACAGTATGAAGTATTACTATTCCTTTACATGCAGGAGTGCCCTTCTGGTCACTAACATCTCTAGTACCACAGTACTGCACATGTTTCTTACACATATGCATAGTACACCCCCCCCCATTAGTGGTATTAAGATCTACCCCTCAATGAAATGCAAAATAAGTTAACTATTTAAGCATGTAAAAACAATAACAGCAATAATAACAGTAAAAAATAATAACTGGTTAAAACTTTGCAGTGTATTTTTCCACAGTAAGTGCATGCATGTAAAAAAAAACATATTCCCCTTAAAAAATGTGATGGAAAAAAAGTATAGTATTTTTCACTGGTAAATAAAACGCTGCTCATAGGAACATTGCTTAACCCCTTAAGGACCAGAGAGTAATGATTAAATGATTAAAGAGATAGTAATACGTAATGCATAAAAAAACAATGTTGTAGGGTTTATCCCCCTGAGTAAAGCAAAGGTACTCCATCTGCTGAAAGGTGATCTATTTAAGATATTGCAGCTCAAACTTGAGTTTTTTAGGTGCAGTATCACAGTAGCCTTAAATTGTACAGTGGAGCTGGTGCTACACCATCCAATGGACAGCACTATTCAGTTGACCATAAATCTCCAGTAGCGGGATTACCTATGTTTTACTCAGTGGAATAAATCCTACAACATATTTTTTACATATTAAGTATCTCTATCCCTTTTGAAAAAAGGATTTTATAAATTATACTTGTACCATTCTTTATGCTTGACAGTGCTTTAATGCTGAAGCAGAAAGCCGAATTTTGAAACTGTCTCCCTTTCGAGTCATGTGACAATATCATTGATGATCATTGGTCAGGCTATATTTAAAAGGTTTTCCAGCACTTCATTAGTGTTAGCTGCATCTGAAGATGCTCAAGTATGGAGCAAAATATGTCCGACTTTTGCTCCTTATTGACACTTAAATACAAAAATAATTGTGCCAATTTTCTCATAAGATAAAGTGATAGTAATGTTTGACAAAAACAGCAGCTCCAATTAATCTTCTTAGTATTTGGGACATGGAGAGTGTTATATCACTACTGTCAGAGTTGTGGTTCATGAGTAAATGAATGATAAAGTTTCCCCTCCTGCCCCTTTTACCTAGTGTAAGCCATCTCTTCTCAGATGTGGAATCTGGTTGTAAGACAAAACAGATAACAGCAGGGGACAATCTTCTAAGCCCTGCACCCCTTGACAAGTTTTTCAGGTTTTTCCCTTATCTTAATTGAAGATTGTCCCTCTCTGCAATCTACCTGGGCACCTCCTTTCTGCTCTGGCTGAGCAGTGTTACATCAGTAAAAGGGGCGGGAGGGGGATACTTTGTCATTGAATTACTCTTGAACTACAAGTCTGAAATAACACTATGATTAATTAGAGCTGCTTTTATTATGAAACATTACGATCCCTTTAATGGCCTTGGTACTCTGATTCAAAGCCCAGTACAAAACATTTTGTCCATGTGAGTGTTTTGGGAGAATCGGACTGATGTTACTAGCATGGCTATGCAAGTGATTATACGGCTTTAATAAAACGCAACCACATCAAATTTAACCATTTGAGTGCCAGAACAGTGTCCAACACATTGCAAAGCAATGAGTTGGACACCCCGTCTCTTAAATGGTTAAATAATGATCAATGTTGGGGCATCATAATATGATAGACATGCTTCCCACATACCAATAATATATGAAGCTGGTTGATAACTGATGGGAGTTGTTTAGAGATGGAAGCTAGTAAATACTAGCTACAATACGATAAAATCAGTCTCCTGATCTTGATTGCTACAACGTATTTTCACAGTTTATTGTTTTAAACTGCCTCAATATTGCAATCATCAAATATAAATCAAATAAATGTTGTGGCCTATATAAATAATATAGCCTCTGCAATCTAATCACTATAATATGTACTATGCAACAACTGAGTGGCCTATTCATTAGTACAAGTATAGCATAATGATTACAGTTTTTGAGGATTATAATACAATTACTATAGTACTGGTACACTAATAACATATAAAATTGGGTGGTAATTGATGGTAAATATTTAATTTGCTGCAATATGATCAAACTAGTCTCCTGACTATGATTGTTACTATATATAATCCCAGTCTGTCACTTTGCAAACAGCAAATAAAAATGCTGTGGCCTATAAAATAGCTTGTGCAATGCAGTTACTATAATACTTACTAATAAACAACTGAGTAGCTTATTCATAATAATAATCAGGGTACTCACTACATTAGAATTGCTGTTACTATATTTTGAGTGGGATAATATGAGGAATTTGTCACTTACAAATTAGCATCTCATATTACTTAAAGATAATTAACAGGAACATTTGTAAGTTGTGGCAAACTAATATATTCTCTGCTGTGAACACACATAATACATTTTGCAGATTGAGATTATTAAAAATACATATCCTCAGTTTTTAAGGGTATGTTTGCAGATTACAATTACTTAATAAAAACGCTGTTTTTTAAATTACTATAATGTATACGTTTTCAGCAAACCAATGCTCAAAATATTTGAATGACAGCTTAAAGGGGTACTTTCACCTGTAAAAAACTTTTTCCCGTATGCTTACCTATAAAAATAGTATTAGGTAATATTTACATATATTGTAAAATATTTAGTCTTCATGCTGTGCACATCCGCATTATGCAGCACGCTGAATCTTTGGCACAGCTCTGCAGGACTTCCCAGTGCTGTTTAATTCTTCTCCCACCTCCCTCCCAGCTGCGCCAGGAATCGCATTCATGCTTCCCTTTGGTGTGGTGTGAATCGTCTCTATCATTACAGCAAGTTCCTTTTATCATTATACTGAGCTTACAAGCTTTACAATGATAAAGTGAGCTTGCTGTAATGATAAAGGTGATTCACAGCACTAAAAATGGAAGTGCGGAAGTGCACAGCTTGAAAGGGTTAGTTCTTATAGAAATAAAAAATAATATTGTAGATAATCGAAAAAGAAATCCATCCATGCCAGTCTGATCTCTCAAACCTTTATGGACTGAGAGATATAACATTTTAAAGTTCCAGCCTCCCTCCCCTTTCCCTGAGGTTATCCTCTAGATGACAGAAGAAGATCCTGGTCCCGGGACCGGCAGGTGGCTCTTCAGCAGATCCGAAATTGCATGATTTAAAAAGAAATACTTCAGTGGAATGGTCAACAAAGTGTCCTTGCAAACCAGGCACACTTTGTAGACTGTTCCAATTAAGTATTTCTTTTTAGATTGAGCTATTTTGCTTTGCTGAAGAGCCACCTCGAGTTGGCTGACACAAATCTCCTGCTGTCAGCTTTACAGCTGATATCAGTGAGGGGGAACTTTAAAACATTATCTCTCAAACTACAATATTATTTTTTATTTCTATGAGACATTACTATCCCTTGAAGACTAAATATCTTACAATGTATGTAAATGAAAAAAATAAACACATTTCCTAATACCATTTTCATAGATAAGCAAGTATAATGTGTACAGAAGATCAAAAGGCCATTGAAGTTTGATTAATAAATAAATCGAAGTAGCTACCTAAATTATTATAATTTTGGCAAGATACATGGTTCTAAAATCTGACTGCTACATACCCATTAACAATGACTTTCTGACTGGTATCTAAGCACTGAGTGTGTCTATTAATTAAAATAAAGTTCAATATAATCATTTGCTTATTTTTGAATTGTAGATAAAGTCCATTATCATTTAGAAAGACTTGAAATACCATCTTGGTTACTTCTAATTGAGATAATTATTAATTACTAATAATACAGAGTACTGTGGTAGGGGGCATTTGACACACCATTGATTTATGTGGAAAATGCCAGTAGAGTGTCTACTATGTAACGTTTATTCACTACAATTTTATTACCCCTTCCCTTATTAATTTATTTTTTCCCCGATATGTATATATTTTTATTAACAAATGTTATGCTGAAAATATGTAATCTAATGTAGTTATGATAAACTAGTTGATGTCTTCTTTATTTTTGAATATATTTATTTCATTACATCAGGTCACCTGCTTTTCAGTAATATATTTGATCTAAGCAGATACACTGATACTGTAATTGGGGATGCAGGAATATCGCTGTATATGAATAATCTATTCCTATAATTCTCAAAGTATCCCATAGAGAAGCTACCCTTCAAAACATTCATTGTCATACCAAGTTTATGCTGGAGATAAACAATCCTATTAACACCTAGAATGCTAGTCATATCCAGTGCATTGCAAAGTCAGATAGCATTCATAGCCTTGAAGAAACACTTGAATATGAGACCTCTCTAACTTTCTAGTGGCTAAAATTCCCATTTAAATTGGTGGGAGTTTTTAGCAATGCCAGGTCTTAGTAAATCAGCCTCAACATGTACAAAATATATTCTGGCAATATGACTTGAGACAGTGAGTTTGAGGTATTAAATAGAAATGAATTAATTCTGGAGCAAACCAACGCCACCATAGGGGCTGAATAAAAATGGAGATTTTCACACCATGGCTTCAATTCAATTCCCCTCTTTGTAAAAAAAGAAAAAAAAAAACACCAGCATTTTTTCAAGCAACGTAAGCAATTTATTTACCTGTGACAACTGCGATGGCGGCAGCATCTTTCACATTTATTATTTAATAATAATATTTAATAATTGGACAGGACCCTCTGCAATATTCATTGGGGTGATATATTATTATTACACATGAATTTGCCACCTCTTCTTCTGCATCAGGCCTCACATTGTTTTTGGAATTGTAATGCCGGCACAGTGTAACCCTTTGAGTGCCGAAGTGGTATGCAACGCATTGCTCTGCACAGTGTAACGCTTTGCGTGCCGAAGAGGTATGCAACACATTGCTCTGCACAGTGTAACCCTTTGAATGCTGAAGAGGTATGCAACACATTGCTCTGCACAGTGTAACCCTTTGAGTGCCATAAAGGTATGCAATGCGCTACTCTGCATAGTGTAACCCTTTAAGTGCTGGCGTAAGGAACCCTTATGTGTTGCATACCGGAGAGGTATGCAACACATTGCTCTGCATTGCATACCCATCCGGCACTCAGGGGATTAACAAATACATTACTGAATTACATATGTTTAATGTAAACGTTATGTCCTTTTATAGATACATATTTAACAACAGAAGAAGACAGCAGATGAAGAGAAAGAAGAAGAAGGAAAATGGAAGATGACAGCAGAAGACTGACAGTGGATGACATGTAAGTGTTACAGTTGTGGGTGTAAGGACAGTGTTAGGGGTAGAATCCAGTAAGTAAACACAGGCCTAGATTCCACCACACGTTGTATCAACAAATGTCTCCATAGGGAATGCTTAAGATAAATCTAGTTATAATATTTATCAACTACAATGTAATCTGTCCACAGTTTTATAATTTTAATATTGCATATTATAGTGTAAATCTACAATAAGTGACATCAAAATTCTGGGAAAAAAGAACAGTCAGATGCAAAACAAACAATGTTAAAATATGCAAATGCACATATTCTGATCTGAATAGATTAGCTATTTATGAGCTGTAGAGGGGCTGATGGCATCCATAATGTATTAAATAAAGCCATGTCATGCCTTAATGGCACTGGATTACTGGAGCACTTTAACACAGATTAAAAGCCTTAAAATCATTCAGCTGAACACAGTGTCTGTTTTCTGTAACATAAGCATTACAGAGTGCAAAATAGGTCACTTTAAAGGAACTCTAAACCCAAATAATGAAAACATATGCATGTTTTTCTTAATAAAACAAGGGAACTAAATGCTGTTAGATGCATCTCTCAAAATGCGTTACAGTTAACTTGAGGTTTTTCTGATAGATGTAGTTCAAGGTGCTTTACTGCCAGGTATTGCTACATTCACCCATGAAAAGCTTATTCAGCTTTTCACAGACTATAAGGTTAACAACTCCACCAGGCTGCAAAATACCTTAACCCCTTAGTGACAAATAATGTGCCAGGACTGTCACGCTGGTCCAGACGTTGAGGTCCGGTGACACCTGGCACATCATGGAATTCTGGAATGGCAGCAGAGCTGCATGGAGTTCTGCCATCTGATAATTCAATGCAAAAATAAGAAAAAGCGCCGTAGTCCTTAATGACCACCCACTTCCATATTGGGCTGTCCTAAAAGTTAAACTCAAATTTAAAAAAAAAAGTTTCCTCTGTAATGACTCTTGACTGAATCATCTCACAACTGTAGAATAACCCTTGTTTTATTCAGGAGAAAAATCCATAAAATAAAAATATTTTTATAAAAAGGTTCACTGTCCCTTTAGGATTTGGTTACTTTAATTTTTAATCTGAAATTTTCCCACTCTCCCTTCAAATCTTTATTCTGGTAAAAAAAATGTATACTTCCTTATATTCTTTTATTGTATATTATTTTCTACTTCAGTGTCAGAGGTCCATGTGTAAACATTGGGGCCAGATCTAGATCATAGGCACCCATGATACCTAGTCTCATCTAGGACTGCTACCCTTCTCCTCACATGATGAGGAAGTCTGAGGAAAAAAGATGTTGATTTTGTTTTTGTGATAAGATAGGGTGGACAACTTAAAAATACAAATAAATTAATAAAAAATATAATAATAAATAAATGTATTAAAAGACTGGGAGCCTGATGTGAGCTGTGTGACTGAAGACAAGGTTGCCAAGATGTTGGCAGTAGACATGCTGCTGTATTCTTTTATAGAAAACCGAGGTTTCAGATAACTGATGTCATGTGCAGCTCCATGCTGGCATGTACCAAGCCACAGTTATTTTTTCAAGATGGCTGTGCTTGAATTATACAAGCAGAAAGCCAGGCCAAATTTATTAACAGTAGCATAGATGAGGTGGAGGAGGTATGTGAAGAAGGGTTGCTATCATCTACCACACTTGGGACCTACGATGATAATAATTAATGTGTATCTGTAATCCGAGAAGAAAAATAGCTAACGTTTGATGCAAACATAATAGTAGTGGTAGGGGATACTGGCATGGTGTGACAGATGTGTGTGTGTATGTATGTATAGATATATACACATACACACACACACACACACACACACACATCAATCACACCATGCTAGTATCCCCTACAACTACTATACACATCTGCCACATTGCAGGTTGACATCATCAGGAATATGTCCCAGTGTCACTTAAGCAGGAAAATAGTGTTGTGGGCAAAGGACAAATGCAGTCTGCATGCTAACAAATTTTTCAAGGTAGACGTTGCTGTAGCACTCACAACTTTCACTTTCAGCTACTTTTTTCTCTACTGCAGCCCTCAGAAGAAGTAATATTGTGGCGGGAAATGTCGCACCATCGGAAACATAGGAGACAGATTTGTTGATGGCAGATGTACTAAGAAAATTGGGATAACTCTGGGGTAAACTAGATGCAACAGTGATGTAGAAGTGGCCCCAATGGTGTGGGCCATGGACTTTTATACATAATTTTTCTGTAAGCAGATGTTAATGCAAAAAATAAACCTGGGTGTGCTTTATCCCTTACCACATGGTGCAGGCATAATGCTCTGACCAGAGAGTTTCTCATAAGTGTGACCAATAACTGAATCACTAGTTCACAGCAAGCGGCACCAGACTAGGACACAGTGCAGATTCATTCACCCACTGATGTGGAACAGCAACACGGTGCAATGCAGAAGGATGAGCCGACACATCCAAGATCCAAAGGAGCAAAATAGATATCCACAGCACTCAGTTGTTGTTCATAAAAACACTTTCTTTAATACAAAAATTGGAACACAGAACACCCGAGGGTCATAGTCTCACACGTTTCGCACGATGTGCTTACTCATAGATAGGAAGTAATTCAGATTTAGGTCAGACACATGTATAAGAAATTCTCTGGTCAGCACAGTAAGCATACACCACTCAGACAAAGGTTTTCTATAATATCTGAGATGATAAAAGCACTGCATTGAGTGGCTTGTGAAGGGTATATACCCCGTTTATTAGTACAGTAATATAAAGCAAATCACATTTGTAGAATAGGCAGGAATTTCCCAATTTGTCAGGTGTCTGACAGAGCATGTCAAGGCATGCACAGACCCTGCCCCTGGGTGTGAGTACACTGTGCTGGGCAAGATATGGTTATGTACCATAACATCTGGACAACACAAGCCAGAAGCCTCTTTCCCTCTGCTACCACCATAAATCTTTTCCATAACAAACAGACCCTGTGCAAAGCCTGGTTGCTATTTCCCATTTGCCCACACTGGAGAAATCTCCTGCCCAGTGAAGCCTTATGGAAGAGATTCTAATCCAAAATGTGGTAAATAAAAAAAAATGTCTATATTTTTTTTCCACTCAAAAATGAGGAGAGAAACAGGAGTGGGCAACCCATGGCTCTCTAGCTGCTGTTGAACTATAACTGCCTTCATTCTCAGCCAATTGCTGGCTAGTTGAGAATGATGGAAGTTGAAGTCCAGCCACAGATGGAGAGCCATATGTTGCCCATTCCCCCTAATCTAAATGCCTCCAGTCAATTGTAATACCTTTGGTATCACTTGTGTCCCTCCCCATCAAGTACTCTGGAATCACTTGTGTTCATTCCTATCAATTGTAAACTCTGAGATATCACGTATGTCTTTCCTTATCAGTTGTGAGCTGTGGTATCATTTGTGTACATCCTTATCAATTTTAAGATCTGTGGTATCACTCATATCTCCCCCTATCAATTTTAAAGCACTGTGTTATCACTGGATTCCCCCCATATCAATTGTAAGGTCTGTGGAATCACTTTGCTATCATTTGCAAGCTCTGTGGTACCATTTGGTATGCACTCTATCACTTATAAGGTCTCTGGCACCAAGCACACTAATTGTTTATCAATCAGTCCTTCCCTGGCCAGAGTGTACTAATTGCAGTGACATGTTTATATGGCAGTCCCTCCTAGGACCAAAGCGTACTAATGATGGAGACAAGTTGATGGATCAGTCTTTCTGTGGTTAATGGCAATAATAGGATTATAAGTGAGTCATTTCAATTATCCAAATGTGCTAATGACAGTTATAGATTTAAGGGCAATGATATATTTATAGGTCAGTCCTTCCTAAAACCAAAGTGTACTTTTTCCTTCTCCAT
Organism: Rhinophrynus dorsalis; assembly: GCA_037306005.1. NCBI lineage: Eukaryota > Metazoa > Chordata > Amphibia > Anura > Rhinophrynidae > Rhinophrynus > Rhinophrynus dorsalis. Next base: position 147,766,093 of record CM074718.1, read on the forward strand.
CTTCTTTCTCTCTCCATTTCTCCTACATTCCTTCCCTCCATCCATACCTGTTTTCTTAACTCCATCTTTCCCTCTTCTTCCATCCTCCTTCCCACCTGCTTTTTCTTACATCCCTCCCTCCCTTCCTTTCTCCCTCTTGTCATTTTCTCTCTCCCTTTAGTGTATCTTTTCCTCCAGATTCTCCCAGTATGCTCTTTCTCCCTTCTTCTTCTTCATCCATCTACCTCCTTATTTACTCCCATCTTCTTCTTCCTCCATTCTCGCCATAGTCTGCCTTCATCTTTCCTCTATATACCCCTGTAGACAGATTTTTTAACACAGGAGGAGATGGAGTGCTGAATAATTATCTATTTTACCTATTTTGTTATAAGCCTGAGGATTGCTGATGCATAATGGTAATATTGAGTATCACAGGGTGCTGAGGAATTAAATGTTTTATTATTGTTGTTGTTGTTATTATTATTGTGTGGGTGGAGTTTATAGGTGGTGGAGGGGTGTGTGGTGCCCCTCAAAAGAGTTTGAAGGTGGGAGCATTTTTTGTTACACCACTGAATTTGACCATACGCATACCTGGAGAAATTTGGAAATTAGCTCACCCTGAGATCTTTGGAAGGGATGAATAAGTAGATTCTCTGTGCTTTGTCAATGTCTGCTCTAACCCAGAGATGATCCAATCAGTCATCAAGGAACCTTTAACATGCTACAGTTGTGAGATATCATTTTGTAAACGCTCCCAAGACAAGCAGGACTTCTTCCCTTCCTCTGTTATTCTTATAGAAATGTCACTAATCTGGATATTAAATAAGCAGGAAACTGGTGTAAATCAGACAGTAGGAAACACTGGACTCCCTCACCCTGGGAATTTGGCTCTTCACTCACATACCCTGAGATTTGTTTCACAATTTATTGTAGACTTCAGTAATTTAAGAGACTGAAAGCCCCATTTAGATAATTGGCAAGCTTGGGGCTTTTTATTTGTTCCTTAAGTTGCAGTTAGTTTGCTCCAGAATAAAGCCAGGGGGAGACTCATTAACTTCAATGTAATCAACTCTCCAATTCCCCTCTTAATCTATGGAACCTATGCACTCAGATCTCTCCAGCGTGGCAAATGTTAGTGAAGTTATCTCCTCTTTATGATACAAAATGTATTTAATCACAGTTAATTATGCTTGCATATTACATTTTACGTTAATGTGGTTTTCACAGCAAGATGTTTCTAATCACATTTCTACTTATCATAAATTGTACCTGTGTTATGTATCTGCCATTTTCCCCATGGAAGATCATGGTTTCCTCTCATGTAATTTTGTTGCAACACTGCCATCTGCTGGAGCGATTAGTTTTGTAATATATAAATGTAGCCAGCATTAAAATACAGTTATCCCTATATATTCTTTTATAGACAGTTGTTATCAAAGTTATTCAACCCCCATTGCAAATCAGGTTTATTGTCAAAATTTACATACTTTCAACTTTTTGCAATGAACAAATCAAACAAAAGCAATTCAAATAGCTCAACACAACAAATGCTTCAAGTAGTTTCCCCAAATTCAACTGAAAATGCAACTTATAATGACTTCTCCAGTCTCAAAATCTTTCAACCCCCTGAACAGAATCCCTCACAACAGCACAAATATGCAAAACAGATGTTGTCTCAAGCACACCTGATGCAACTAATCAAGTGCTTCACACCAGGTGTGCTTGAGCTGGAACACATGAAATACCTGAACTGGCTAAGGGTTTGTTGAGTGTCACATTTCACTGCATGTTAGAAATATGGCTACGTCAAAAGAATGTTCCAAAAAGTTAAGAGAAATGATTATCGCCCTTTGCAAACAAGGAACAGGATAAAAAAAGCGCACTGAATGTTCCTAGAGGCACTGTTAGAAGCATAGTTTGCAAGTTCAAAGTCAAAGGAACAGTGGTTACACTACCTGGAAGGGGCAGAAAAAGGAAGCTATCAATGGCTGCAACCAGATTTCTAAGAAGGCAGGTTGAGAAAAACTCTTGAGTGACTGCAAAAGACCTGCAGCAAGACTTGGTGGCAATAGGCACTGAGGTTTCACTGAGCACAGTAAGGCGCGTACTAAACACAGAAGGTTTCCATGCAAGAACTCCAAGACGTACACCACTACTGAAACAAAAGCACAAGAAAAGTCAGCTCCAATATGAGCAAAATCATATAAATAAGCCACAGAAGTTTTGGGATTCTGTTCTATGGATCGATTAAACATCGGCCCGATGGATCAGCAGTATGTCTGGAGGAAGAAGTATGAAGCATATGCTGAGAAGGACACTTTGCCTACGGTTAAGCATGGTGGTGGCTCGGTGATGCTCTGGGGCTGCTTTGCATCCTCTGGCACTGGAAACCTGCAGCATGTGGAAGGCAAGATGGATTCATTGAAGTATCAGGAAATCCTAGGCGAAAACATCATACCATCTGTGAGGAAGTTGAAGCCTGGGAGTCATTGTACCTTCCAACAGGACAATGATCCCAAGCATACCTCAAATGCCACCAAGGCTTGGTTGAAGAAGTCCTGGAAGATTCTACAGTGGCCATCATAAAATTTCTGGTGGGATTTGAAGAAGGTGGTTGCAGCACGCAAACCCAAGAATATTACTGAACTGGAGGCCATTGCTCATGAAGAATGGGTTAAGATTCCTCATGAATGCTGCCAGAAGCTGGTGTCTGGCTCATTTGCAGCAGTTTGTTAGCTCTATCTATTCCTTGTCTGATCAGAGCATCAATTATTGCTTGATTTTTCACTGAATCGAAGGCCTTTTCATAGCCACTGAAGGCTATGCATAATGGAAGGTTGTATTCATTATGTCACTCTGTAATTTGTTGCTCTGTCTGGATGTGGTCCATTGTACTGAATAAGCTCCTGAGGCCTGTTTGTTCTTTATGTTGTGCCGTGTTAAGTATTGTGCCCATTCTTCTTGATAGTACCTTTGTGGAAACCTTGCAGACCACTGGAAATAGGTTCACTGGTCTGTAGTTTATTAGATTCTCCTCATCACCTTTTTTGTGCAGTAGGATGACTTCTGCATTATTGCATGTTTCATGCACTTTGCCGAGTAGGAGAGATTTTGAGAACAGTTTAGCTAGGGCTTTGAATAAGGGTTGACCTCTGGCTTTCAACATTTCATTAGTAACATTATCAGGTCCAGCTGCTTTGCCACTTTTCACTGATTTTATTGCAGCTTCTACTTCTTCTATCAAAACGTCTGGCACATCTTCAGCCTCTGACAATGCATTCAGTTGTTGTCTTTCATCCTTCTAAAGATTTGAATAACATTCTTCCATTGTTTTGTTGTTGGGTTTTTGCTGTTGTACAATCTTCAAGCTTTATTACAAACACACATCCCTATGTGTGGACAGCTTTTGTTTTGCTTTCTTTAGCCCTTGATTTTCTTCCATTGTCCTTCTGATGAACTCAACATTTAACTTGCATGTTTCTTCTTTAATGCACTTCATTATGGTCTTGCACGTTTTCACATATTCTACCCTGTTTATAATATTAATGCTAATATTAATGTTTTGCTTCATTTCATGTCGCTTTTTTAATCATGGCAATTGTTTCTTTTGATATTCGGTTGGTTTTTCTTGTTTTACAGTATGTGCAAGAGTATTGGCAGTGCCAACGATAGTCTCAATAACTTTTTCATGAGGGTTGAAATGTCTGTGTCTGGAAGGACTTGCAACACAATAAAGCTATTAGACATGCTATCTCAAAATTCTTATGATTTTTCAATAACTGGCTAGAGTCGATCTTCGTGTTTTTTTATTTGATAGTTTTCTTTCTTTCTTGCAGTAAATTTAGATTTTTTCTTACCAGTTCTTGCACTGAAATCTCCCATTGCATTGTATTGGTAATTGTCCTGTTTGTAAAGGCGTAATAAATCATCATAAAATTATACAACTTCAGAATCACTGTGGCTACTTGAGGGGGCATAAACTTGAATGATTTGAAGAACATAGTGGCTGCTTAGTTTTATAACACAGATAGTGATTCTTTCTAAAATACTTTCTACTTTTAGGACTGAGTCTCATTCTTGTTAATAATGAATCCGATTCCTACACATCCTCCATCATTGGTTGCTTTATAGTATAGCCATTATCCATCTTCGAAATTTACTAAATCTTCACCTATTTTACAAGCCTCACATAAGCCGATGACGTCCCAGATGATGTGATTAAGTTCTTTTACAAGTTCCTCTAAGCGTGAAACCGTACTCATAGATCAAATGTTAAAGGAGCAGTAAACTTTTTTTTAATGAAAAAATATATATTGTAGGGCTTTTCCTGTTGAGTAAAATAAAGGTACTCCCACTGCTGAGAGATGCATACTTCCAGCAGTATTACATTTTAAACCCGTGTTTTTTTACATTAGCAATGCCCTCTAGTTGTCAAATTCCTATTACAAATTCTGTTACATTCTAACGGAGAGACTAGTCAGTGACTTACAGTTCTTCATAGAATGTGGTAGAAAGTGCCGAGTCATGCTGTCAGAACTTCAAGGAAGTAAACATACAGTAAATTCACTTCCTGATTATTTTAACTGTTATAAATGTTGAATAAAACAACTAACAGCAGTTAAACTGCCCTTGTTTTACTCAGCAGAAAAAGCTCTACATCAAATGTTTTCATAAAAAAATCTTACTGCTCCTTTAAGCATTCCAATGTCTAAAGACCAAAGGCAGCCTGGTAGAAACCAGTGATTCTGCCATTGAGCTGGTCTTCCCATTGCCGTAGGAAGTAGCTTAAAAGCTTCCAGGGAATGAGGGCCATTGTTTTTGTTATTAAGCCATGCGGAGTAATGGACCATAATCTGTCATGCTGGTCCAGTGCAGGTTGGCAGACTTTGGATCAATTTAGCCTAATGTATTAGCGTTGATTTGTCCATCTTGGGTGACCCTGTTAGGAGTATATGCTCCCAAAGGAATAGTCTGAATTCGGAGCGCCCTGCTCTGTATCAGCCGTGGCGTGGGTAGTCTGTACTGCGCATAACTGCAGCGTGCACAGCCATCTCTACTGCGCATGACGGCTTCTGACAAACCTTCTTAGCAAATTATAATATAGGATATGAAGCAATAAAGAATACTCACAGCACCAGCTCACCATAACATATCCATGTAAATATATAATTTTAATGTGGATAATAAAAATAATTACAAAGACAGCAACATAGAATGAGAGGGTTCTCCAGTCCCCCATACCCCAGGTACAGACCCAAAAGTGAAAACAAATAGACAAAAACACAAACTTGCGCTCATCTATGTAAAATAAAAAATATGTGCCCTGTAATGTGCATATATAATATTTCTTAGTAAATATGTGCCCTATAATGTGCATATATAAATATTTCTAAGAAAAATGAGTAAGAATTTGGTATTCACAAATTGGCCAAGTCATGGGTAAGCTTGACACCACGCCACAGTATCTCACTCTTTGGCAAGTCCTACTCTAATACAACTTAAAACCCTTTCTAAATTTAAAATCCCTGAAGAAATGTTTTTATATTGTTTGTCTTCTGTTTTTAATTGCACCACACTGGGACGCACAAGCATTGTAAAGAAAATATTTAAAGGGATAGTAATACTTAAAATGTAAAAAAAATATGTTGTAGGGTTTATCCCCCTGAGTAAAACAAGAGTACTCCCACTGCTGTAAGGTGTTTCATTCAAAAGTTATTAATTTTCAAAGTTTAATTTTTTAGGTGCAATATCACAGTGTCCTGAAATTGTACAGTGGCGCTGTTGCTACACCATCTTATGGAGATTTATGGTCCCGGGACCAGAGCTGTCCATAGGATCGTGTAGCAACAGCGCCACTGTACAATTTCAGGCCACTGTGATATTGCACATAAAAAATTCAACTTTGAAAATTAATAACTTTTGAATAAAACACCTCTCAGCAGTGGAAGTACTCTTGTTTTACTCAGGGGGATAAACCCTACAACATATTTTTTTTTACATTTTAAGTATTACTATCCCTTTAAAGTGTCCCCCCTCCAACGCGTTTCTTAAGACATTTCTTCAGGGATTTTTAATTTAGATAGGGTTTTAAGTTGTATTAGAGTAGGACTTTCTGAAGAGTGAGATACAGTGGCTTGGTGGCAAGCTTACCCACGACTTGGCCAATTTGTAAATACCATATTTATATATGCACATTATAGGGCACATATTTACTAAGAAATATTATATATGAACATTACAGGGCACATATTTACATAGACGAGCGCAGGTTTGTGTTTTTGTCTTTTGTTTGTTTTCACTTTGGGTCTGTACCTGGGGTTTGAGGGACTGGAGAACTCTCTCATTCTCTGTTGCTGTCTATGTATTTATTTTTATTATCCACATTAAAATTATATATTTACATGGATATGTTATGGTGAGCTGGCTCTGTGAGTTTTCTTTCTTGTTTCTTGTCTTCTTTTCTCCTTAGCTGATTTTAGCTGCCTCTTCACTTATTCCACTTAATCATTTATATTATTAATATTATTACACTATATCTATTTTCCTTTTTTTCTTTCAATCTGGCCCTTTAAGGACTAGGCCTAAATGGCCTGTCCTGTCTTGCATCTGACTGGCTGTAATCATTCACCTCTCACATGAGCTGTGGGGGGTGGACATAAATAGGTATCTTTAAAGGGATAGTAATGTTTCATAATAAAAGCAGCTCTAATAAATCATCATAGTATTTGGACTTTGGAGAGTGTTATTTCAACTCTGTCAGAGTTGTAGTTCAAGAGTAATTCAGTGACAAAGTATCCCCCTCCCGCCCCTTTTATTGATGTAACACTGTTCATCCAGATCAGAAGGGAGGTGCCCAGGTAGATTGCAGAGATGGACAATCTTCAAGGGAAAAGCCTGAAAAACTTGTCAAGGGGGGCAGGGCTTCATTGTTCTCATAGGAAGAAGATTGTCCCCTGCTGTTATCTGTCTGGTCTTACAACCAGATTCCACATCTGAGAAGAGATGGCTTACACTAGGAAAAAGGGGCGGGAGGGGAAACTTTGCTTGTGAATATCTCTCACACCATAATTGTTTGAGAGATAAGACTTATATCGTTCTTCATGTTTTTTTAATGCCTACAAGATAAAACAAAGTATTACTATCCCTTTAAGGAGGGGCTTTTTGGATCCACAATCCTCTCACACACTGACTATGCTTACCTATTGAGGTGTATACATAAGGTAAGTCCAATTTATATGTTTTTAATATTGTTTGTCTTCTGTTTTTAATTGCACCACACTGGGACCCACAAGCATTGTAAAGAAAGTATTTAAAGTGTTCCCCCCTCCAACGTGTTTCTTAAAACATTTCTTCAGGGATTTTTAATTTAGATAGGGTTTTTAAGTTGTATTAGAGTAGGATTTGCCAAAGAGTGAGATCCTGTGGCGTGGTGGCAAGCTTACCCATGACTTGGCCAATTTGTGAATACCAAATTCTTACTCATTTTTCTTAGAAATATTTTTATATGCGCATTATTGTGCACATATTTAGGAAGAAATATTATATATGCACATTACAGGGCACATATTTTTTATTTTACATAGACGAGTGCAGGTTTGTGTTTTTGTCTATTTATATATATATATGTGTGTGTGTGTGTGTATAAATTGCATTATATTTGCAGTTATCTGTATATATTAATCTTAGATAGAGTCTGCTTCTTGATCACACCAAAAATGAGAAGCTTTAGGAAACTACACATTCTTCTGAGACTATATCCTACCTCCCCGTATACACGCTTGCACTGGCTGGTGTTCTTGATCTTCAACTGGATTAATTTCTACTCCTATTGACTCCACCAGAGGAAATATGTGGAAAAGCCAGCTAAGTATAGGGTAATATCACACCCAACACTATCGCTGGCCCAACCTTTATTTGATGTTTATAAACTCCTTTTAGGTAAGAGTAAGGAGCTATATAGCCAGTGATTCTTAATAAAGAGTGTGTACTACAGAAGTTCTAATAGTACGTAAATTTACAGTATATAGGGATTAGGATTAGATAGTAACCAGTGATTACACCAATAGGGGTTTCTATTCCCTTGAGTGAGGATCAGCAAATGAGAGGTTTGTGTAGTGCATCCTCTTTTCTTTTTAGAGTTTAAAGAATACCTTTCTTATGCTTGCTCACAAAAGCAGTCCTGAATATTGTCATAGTATCATTTAATAACATTCTTTAGATCACATGTAACTACAGGTCAGAGGATGCAGTTGTGATGAGGCCTGGCATCCAAGGGGCCCTATGTGTGCCCCAACCCAATAGGTTCTACACACTTTGACTAGTTCTTCTTTTCTCCATTGGTACATCACCCCCACACACTTACACACACAAGCACACATGTACCCATCTCTCAAAGCTGCCATTTGCTGCGTCGCTCATGATTCCTCCAGGGGTCTCTTACACAGTAATCTCTTGCAAGAGTGCAATGTAAACAGCTGCAGTGAATTAAATTTACTATCCTGCAGAGTGCCATTTCAATGCATCCTATATAATATATATATATATAAAGTTTGTCCCAAGCCGTCGTGCAGTAGAGACTGCTGTGCGTGGTGCAGTCATGCGCAGTAGAGACTACCTGCTCCGCGGCTGATATGGAGCGGGACGCTCAGACGTGGCATGGGCAGTCTCCACTGCGCATGACTGCACTGCGACCGACTGGCACTGTGGCCTGTGTAACAGGCTCTTCAACTAGTTAGAATATAATAGAATTCATAGTAAATTTAAATTATCACCAGGCTCTCGCTTCTCTCCCTTTAAATTCTTCCCCTAACTGCACATGTTTCAGGAGTACTAAAATAACAATGTGTGGCAGGACATGGTGGGGACATCGCCTCCAGCCAAGCCTTCCCTTCCTCTAACTGCAAGGGATAAGATGAAAGTTGTATTGTCCCCGCACTTTTAACCTTGCTTGCCATGCTACAGTCAGAGAAAGTTCCATAACCCCCATTGATACTCTGAGCCCCAGTGCCATGCACCTGCTGAACTGACAGAAGTTCTGCTCCTCTTCATAAGATCACGATGCCTGCTGTCCCTGTGTAGCCTCTGACAAGTTCCAACTGCAAGCAGCACCCAAGCTGAACAGACTATGCAAATACAGACTATGTTGTGTTATCAGCATCCCGACTCCTTGAAGTGACCTTTAGTGGCTAGAGAAGTAAGATGTAGGGGATCAGTTTCCCTTTAAAGTGAACCTGTCACCTTGAATTCAGATTTGTGTATTTGAAAACTTCACTGAAAACTGACTGTGTCATGTTAGCCAAAAGACCAGCACATGCATAGCTACAGATATATTTATACTTATTCCTGTATGGTGAGCTCTCTGATTACAACAGCACATACCTTAATTAGCATATGAAACTGCGACAGGTTTACTTTCCATTTTTCAGATATAAAAGTATTATTATCTCCTAAACTGTGCATCTGCTGGTATTTTTTGCTAACATAACACATCATATACACATTTTTAAATCAAGGAATGTGGAAACTTAAAGCTGACAAGTCCACTTTAACCCAATAGGTGCAAGAGTGGACTCTATCACATTGCAAATCATTGGATTTCTAAGCTTCTCTTGCGTCCAATGTGTTAATAGTAAGGCTGCTGAAGAGGTAAACTTTATTTCTGGCAATAAAAGGGTTACTGACATTTCTACTTTTTGTATGCCTTCTTATTTCTAAAGTACAGCAACTGGATTCATAACGGTTTTGTGTACAGGCTCATTAAATTGCCTACCACTGTGATATGTCTATAGACTACTACATACACTTGCCTTGATTTAATACGTATAAGCACTATATTGTTCTTCCCTGAAGTATGCATATTATGGGAAAATTGGATAAAATTGACATTACCTGTTGTGAGTTATTGTTCAGATTTTAGTATGATTTTAGCTGCACAACTGAATGGCTATGTTACTATGAATCATTTCATAATAGTGTCTCTCGGTTTGCTGCCTTATAACTTATATATTGTACTTATCAAAACTATAATTTCCAGGGATATTTTCCTCCCTGCTACTCCATTCAAGAATGCAACATTTATTGTGATTAAACACCTAACGAAGAGGCTGATGTACTAATAAAAGTGGTTCAATTCTGCAAACCAATTGCAGCATAAGAAAGAAATACAAATATAAATCAATGGAAATTATGGGAATTTGTATTTGCTTCCAATGGTGTAATTGTTTTGTTCCAGAATTGCATCACTTTGCCTAAGTACATTAACCTCAGTGCATCAGAGAGCAGAAAGTGTCATTGGGGGGGATTTACAAATAGGGTTCTGAACAAAAATCAACACAGAAATCAAAGTTTAAGTAGTACACCTACGTAAATACAATTTACTAAGCTACTTACATCAAAATGTGTCCTATGTATGCTAATTTTGTCTAGGGTAGGGCAGGGGAGATGCAGGGAGGGCTGGGAACTTGAGGCCAGGGGGGCAAATACAATCTACTAGCCCATTTCTTCAGTCGCTCCAGCCCAGCGTCCCAGCCCATCCCCTTTAGTTACTTTTAATATTGGCATGCTGTTAAGTAAGACAAACAAGACCACATAGCTTACAGCTGAAATGCGGCTACTCTAGTGATACCATAAAGCTTACAACTTAAGTACACCGACATGAATGATACCATAGATCTTACAAGGGAAATGGGTTATGCTGTTAGTGTAGCTCTATTTGGATTTTAGCTCTGTAGTATCATTTGTGTAGTTCCATTTCAATTGTAAGCTCTGTGGTATCACTAGTGTAGCACCATTTACAGCAGCAACTGGGAGACTGAGTGAGGCAGTGGCCCGATGGCCGAGACGTGTGACCAGTCCAGGGGGCAATTGTCCCTCTGCCCCCCAGACCAGCCCTCCCCTGGGGAGATGGATGGTCATTTCTCTCCTCCTTGTTTCTCTCTGTACTAACAAGACTCGGAAGCAAAGTAGCGAATCTTTACTCCATTATTCTGCTCACCCTAAAGAGAAAGAATTTAGTTCATACGGAAGCCTTTAATCTTTAAGTGCCAGAGAGGTATGCAAACGCATTGCAATGCAATGTGTTCTGTACCTCTTTGGCACTCAAAGGGTTAACAGCTTTGGAGTAAGTGCACCTATATGCACTAAAGCACTCAAACATGCTAGCACGTGGGTAATGTGAGGCCCTCCAGCTGTTGCAAGGTTATACCTACTGCCATCCCCCATCAGCCAACATGTAATGTAAATACAAGTGATGTTTGAAAAAAATTATCAAAGTATAAACAATTGCAGTGAAGAATATAAGGACTCATAATTAACCCTATTATTTCCTGACCATTCAAACTACCAAAATACAAATCATTTTAACAGAATAAGCAAGCACACTATTTGGAGACCATACATTTTGATGGTTTTTAAGTTAAATAATCTAAAAGAGAAGTGTCATGCCTTAAAACACCCAAGAGAGAAAAGATGTAGAAACACGCTTCAACACTATATGACATTAACATATATCCACTAGAAATGAAACATCTCCATATACTGCCAAAGTCCGATGCACAAACAATTCCAGTTCTCCAAACATGGAAAAGATATATGTATCAATGTCAAAGATTTGATAGCACACAGACACAAATATCAATACGTTGGACATCCATGTGTTTAAAATCCATTGAACTTTATTCCAAAACTTCATAAAAAGCCAGCATGTAGATGCACATACGTAACAACAACTGGGTAGAAAGGAAGCATAAAGCAGGACTTCTAAAGGAGAGGCTCATTAGCCCCACATGTTTCACGCTATCAAGTGCTTATTCATGGACTCAAGGTGTTAGCAATCAACCTATTAAAGAAACCTCGGTAGTATGGTGATAGGTTAAAATTCAAAACACAAAGGGAATCCCTGACTGGGAGATTTCCAATATAATGAGCACTGCCTAAAATGACCAAATAGAGAGGCATAACCAGATAATGGCATAAAGCAAAACAGTAATTGAGGATGGAAAAAAATCAAACATGAATTTAGGGGAATAAACCATAACAGGGAAACCAAATCCCCGTCATGGCTAGTAAATTCCCCAAACCCATTATGATAAACAGCTCGTCAAGCCACAAAAAAGGAGTATCATGAGGGAAAAAGGTATATGTATATATCGCAAGCATCACAAAAACATGAAAATACATAAAATATATAAAACTTAAAAATATTTGAAAATGATAATTTATAATGAAAATAATAATAATATACAGTGAAAATAATATAATAATATTAATCTCACATATAAACATATCCCCATGATATAAACGATACACTTCACATATACCCTCCGCCTATTGTCCTAAAGCACTAAAAAATATGGCTTATGTCCCATTCAGAATTTAAACCACGTGGAACACGGTTATCAAGGTGACAGATCCAGTAAGCCTCACGTTTTGCGATAAGAGATGAAATATCCCCCCAGAAATGAATTTTCAAAAAAACCTGCTGTTTTTTCCTCTCACAAACACGGAATAGCATGTTGTGATAGCCTGACACCCTTTTATATTCCTGCAGGAAAACTGAGAACACTGCCATGTGGTGGGGAAAAATTCTGCCTTCACATTCATTTCAATGCAATGAGCTAGGCAAGAAAGGCAGGAAAACTGCACATTTCACTGTAAATTTTTTACCAAGCGGGAAGTGGTATTTGTTGCTGATTTTTCGTTTGAGGAGAAAGTTTTCGCCCATCCATACAAATCACTTATCAGTCACTGCCCTCTTAAAAGTATCTAATGATATTCAGACGGGCATGGAAAATGGTGAACTCGCCTGAGCTATTTCCTAGATTTTGCAAAGGTATAGTAGACCACAGTATTTTGAAGTAAAGTCCAAAGTTCAGAATTGGGTAATCATGCTATAAACTAGATCCACTACTATTTATCAGACAGAAAGCAATATGTGTCTGTTGCTGACGATATTTCCTTTCCGCTCAAAGTAACAAGTGGGGTTCCCCAAAGCTCCATTCTTGGTCCTCTTATATATTCTCTATTTATAAATCTACCCATAGTTTGCAAAACATCTTACATAGTTACATAGTTGCATAGTAATTTAGGTTGAAAAAAGACTTGCGTCCATCCAGTTCAACCCTTTTCCTATTCCTGTTTACCATCGCTGACCCAAAAGAAGGCATCTGACTCCAAATGGCAATCAGACTTCACCCTGGATCAACAAGCCCTAACTAAATATTAATCCCAATACTAACGTGCATAGCCCTCTATATTATGCTCTTTTAAATAAGTATCCAGGCCCCTTTTAAAGGCATCTAATGTATTTGATAGCACCACCTCCTCCGGAAGTGCATTCCATACCTTTATTGTCCTTACTGTAAAGAAACCCTTCCGCTGTTGTAGACTAAATCTCCTTTCCTCAAGTCTAAGCGGGTGGCCCCTTGTCCTGTGTACTGTTCTGTTAATGAACAGGTCTTTTGAAAGCCCTTTATATGGGCCTTGAACATATTTATATAGTGTTATCATATCCCCTCTAAGACGCCGTTTCTCTAGTGTGTACAAGTTTAACTTTTCTAGCCTCTCTTCATAACTAAAACATTCCATTCCCCTTACTAGTTTTGTAGCCCTCCTCTGCACTCTCTCTAGTTCCATAATGTCCTTCTTCAGAAAGGGCGCCCAGAATTGAACAGCATATTCTAGGTGGGGTCTTACCATGGACCTGTAAAGAGGCATAATTATATCTTCCTCCCTTGAGTCAATACCCCTTTTAATACATGCCAATATCTTATTGGCCTTTGCAGCTGCCAGCTGGCACTGCATGCTACTGCAAAGTCTATTGTCTACCATTACTCCTAAATCCTTTTCATTAGTAGATTTCCCCAGAGAAACACCATTTAAACTATATGTTGCATTTTTATTATTATACCCAAAATGCATAACTTTACACTTGTCTATATTGAATCTCATTTGCCATTTGCCTGCCCAGTTACTCAATTTGTCCAAGTCCTCTTGTAATGAAGACACATCCAGTTCAGACTTTATTACCTTACTTAATTTTGTGTCATCGGCAAACACTGATACATGGCTTCCTATGCCCTCTGGGAGGTCATTAATAAACAAATTAAAAAGAAGAGGACCCAGGACAGATCCCTGAGGCACTCCACTTATCACGTTTATCCAACTGGAGAACTTGCCATTTACTACCACTCTTTGCATTCTATCTTTCAGCCAATTTCCAATCCACTCACAAACATTTTCCCCTAGTCCTATTTCATTCAATTTGTACGGTAACCTCTTGTGCGGAACTGTATCAAATGCCTTGGCAAAGTCTAAATAGATCACGTCAACCGCCGCTCCCTCATCTATATTATTACTTACTTTTTCATAAAATGCGATCAAGTTCGTTTGACAAGACCTATCTTTCACAAAGCCATGTTGGCTATTGCTAATGATATTCCTGTTCCAGAAGAATTCTTGAATATATTCCCTTAGCAACCTTTCAAACAGCTTCCCTACCACAGATGTCAAGCTTACGGGTCTGTAATTTCCTGGCTGGGACTTTGATCCCTTTTTAAATATGGGCACCACATCTGCTTTACGCCAATCCATGGGCACCATACCAGAAATAAAAGAATCCCTGAAAATCAGATATATCGGTCTGGCCAGGGTCTGGCTTAGCTCTTTAAGTACCCGTGGGTGTATACCATCTGGCCCCGGAGCTTTGTCTACCTTGACACCATTCAATTGTTTTAACACTTTTTCTTGTGTTAGCCAGTCCCATGCTTGCTGTGACTGTTCTGTAAAAGTAGTTTGCAGATTCTTGTCCAATGGGTCTTCCTTGGTAAAAACAGAAGAAAAGAAATTATTTAAAATATCTGCCTTCTCTCTGTCACCTTTGACCATCTCACCCGTTTCAGCTAACAAGGACCCAACATTATCAGACTTTAATTCTTCTATGCACATGTATGCAGATGAAACCATAATCTATGCTAAAAATTCAGATGTAACTCAACTAGAAGCCTTATTACAACATGATTTCTTTGAAGCTGAAAGACGGATAGCAAAGAACAAACTGCTCTTAAACACAGGATAAAATGGTCACAATGGAATTTGGTACAAAGCATAAGCTGCACAATCTCTGCAATACCCACATATTCATTGTAACAGAGTCTAATTGTAACTTGGCCCTGGTGGACTCCTACAAATATCTTGTTATGTGTCTTGACCCCAAATTCACTTTGGGTTTTCATATGGATAAATTAACATCCAGACTTTATCCTAAATAGGCGCTCTGTTTATAGAAAATCCTGTTTTTAAGTACCCTGGTAAGATATCGTATTGTACAACAGATGTTAATGTCAGTCATAGACTATGGTGATGTAGCATATGCTCCAGTGCCACAAATCCATCTTGCTAAACTTGACACACTGTATAACTCATTATACATTACCTCCAATGTAATTATGCAATCCATCATTATGATATGTATGAAAAACTAAATTGGCTAACACTAGAATTCAGACATACCCTTCACCTTTCTTGCCTGCTTTATAACCACTTCTCTGGAAAGCCACCAGACTACATGAGCAGTATGCTCACTCCTGCTCGCCATACTAACTATAACTTCCGCTCCACTGCTAACAACTCACCGAGTATACCACAATACAAGAAAAAAGCCGGTCGATCTGCCTTCTCCTTCAGTGCTGGAATAACCTGCACAAAAACAACGTTGATGTAAAGTTTTAAATAAAAAAAAAAATACAGATTAACTCTCATCACTAATAGAGGAATCAGTTGAGATAAACTATGTAGGAGGTGAAGGTCTCACTTTAAATCAAGCTACAACAGTTCTCTCTTTCCCTTTACTCTGTCTAGTGTCAATATTTCAGTAGCTCTCTCTCTCTCTCTCTCTCTCTCACTCTATCTCTCTCATGCACAGACTGGCAACATGTGTTTAACCCTTTTTATACTGTTGAGTAAGTATGGTGGACTACATAGAATATTCAGATAGGGGAAATTCTTTTGATTGATTTCAATGCAAGAATAAGAGGAAGAGCTGCACTTTCTGTGTGACTTCCTACGGAACGTGGGAAGTGCTGGTTTCACATGTTTTGCTTATGCTGCAAACTTTTTTGCCCATCCCTATTTACCACCAACATTATAGAAGGTATAAGGAAAGGCATGCCTTGAAATGCCTATACACTCCACATTATCCACCCCTTGGTCTAAGTGGTGCATAAGTGGACAATTTTACATAACTAGCTTAGTACCAGTGTCAGAAAGGAGCAGAGCACAAAAGCAGTCTATTCATACAGTCCCCTTAAAGTGTTTCTCTCTGCTGAAGTAAACTAAAGCAAGTATACGTGATGATAAAGATTGATCTAGTCTTTGCCACTTTAAGCCTAATTCTTTTTTGATTTAACATATTTTAGAAGTAATTGGTCTAGTGAGCTCTGACAGATCCATGTGGTTATCACAGGAGAAAGCTCATTGCTTCATAGGTGTAAAAATCTGGTCCAGAAAGTCCTGGTCTCTCTTATCTGCAGCTCTGCCTGTTTTCCTGGACACACCTGATCCATTCACTCTAGTGTTGCTATTGCCTGTCTTCCAGTCTGTTTTCAGAACACAACCACTTAGGGCTATACGGGCATTTCAATGTACCTGTTTAGTGTCTTACTGACTATTGTTCCAGTGCTGAGATGACTGTTTCCTGTCTATGACCTTGGCTTTGTATTCTGACCATGCTTGTCTGCTGCCTGTCCTGACCTGTGCTTTGATCGAGACCTGATTCTGTATGCTGATTTGGATTCTGCGGCCTTGTTTGCTTGTGAGCTCCTAGTCCTTTATTTCACCTGTGTGAGCTACGTGCAGTTGACACTGCTCCCTAGATTTGCACCCTAGCTTCGCTCTCAAGCAGCGGCAGCCTTGAGAGTAGTTTGTCTGCCAAATAGTTGCCACTTATCATCCAGCATTCATCTACAAGTGAGTTGTATTTTTCATTCCTTGTTTCCCAGTACTCAGTGACTGTTACTAGTTGTGTTCTTGCATCTGTTCTGCCTAGTAACTCCATCTGCCCAGTGGGTCCGCCTCTTTTCCTGTTAGCCATCATGACAATAGGCTTCCGCTAAGAAGTGACTGACGAAAACCACATAAACACAACAGGGCTTAAACAATCTTACAATAGTACAGAATAATGAGGAACATTTATTAATGTTAATAAAGTTTAATACTAGTTTAAATTATATTCAAGTGTTTAGTTGTTAGTTACTTGGTTTTTGAAGAGTGGATATAGTCCCCCCTTATCCTTTGTGCGTGTGTGTTTTTAGTTTCATATACCAGTATTAATTAAACCTACATTTCTAAACTCAATTCATGGTTTATTTTGTGTCCCTATGTGTTTTCTGGCATCCTAGAGTTTTACATTTTTGTGTTTATTTGCATGTCCTGTTTAAACAGGTCTGTCACTCAGTTTATATGACACAAGGGTTATTCACATTTATACTTAGTACCCACCATCTGTCCTTATTTTTATCACATTTTACCTTTGAACTGCAGTATTTTCAGACAAAGAAGAACAGACCACCACTGACTAGAACAAGAAGGTCAAATAATTAGGTAGGAAAAAGGTTATAGGTGTTTTTATCGTGAAAAGAGTAAAGCATTCTAAGCCTAATTTATTGTTACACATTGTCCCTTCAAGGCAGATTTTGCAGATTTACAAGTAATGCTTAATATTTGGTTGAGGGACAATTATTAAAATCTTACATTAAAGTGGAACTATCCCTCCAAATAAAGTGCCAGACGAATAATTATTCATATAGCAATAAGCATGGAAATACTAGTATTATCCAGAATAAGTACAGCGTTATTAAGAAATCCTACTTGATTCGAGACTGACAGGCAGGCTTCTTGCTGTAGAGGCATCTGTGCGCCTGTGCCGTCACTCACTTCCTGTACCTTAACCCCTTCGCGTCCGGTGACGTACCCGGACTGTCACTCTGGTACGGCACTTAAGGACCAATGACAGTCCTGGTACGTCACATACTTTTACTCACCGCGGTCCTGCAGGAGCGCGGTGAGTAATACCAGGGACTGAAGTTGAATGCTCTAAGACCGGAGCGATCTCTTTCAGTCCTTCCATTCGGCGTGCCGCCCCAGTGATCAGTCATACTTCATTTTATCTTTATTTTATTTTGTAGGCATTAAAAAAACATGAAGAATGATATAAGTCTCATTTCTCAAACCTTTATGGTTTGAGAGATATTCATAAGCAAAGTTTCCCCTCCCGCCCCTTTTACCTGGTGTAAGCCATCTCTTCTCAGATGTGGAATCCAGTCCATAGACCAGACAGATAACAGCAGGACACAATCTTCTTTCTATGAGAACAATGAAAGCCCTGCCCCCCTTGACAAGTTTTTCAGGTTTTTCCCTTATCTTAATTGAAGATTGTCCCTCTCTGCAATCTACTGGGCACATGCCTTCTGATCTGGCTGAACAGTGTTACATCAGTAAAAGGGGTGGGAGGGGCATACTTTACCATTGATTTATTCTTGAACTACAAATAACACTCTCTAAAGTCCAAATACTATGATGATTTATTAGAGCTGCTTTTATTATGAAACATTACTATCCCTGTAAAGTCTGCTTTTTAATGAGTGTAACTTTGTGAGCATTCATTTTAACCTTTAAATATAATGCCCTTTTGTCTAATCTCTAGAGTATTCCTTTCATTATAATGAGAAATGTACATATTGTATATAATAATAATGTAATGTATATAGCAAATTAATTTGCTTAAATATTGGGGACATTAAATAAAAGTTTAACATTGTATTAGTATTAAAACAATATTCTTGTGGCATAGTTAAGATAACATCTTCAGAGCCAATGAACAGGTTTTAATTAGATTATATATTCAAAAGATTTTTAATTAATTTAATTAGAATTTCATGCCTGATCTGTTTGAGATTCCATATGAGGTGGGAAATTATTTGTGACAAGAAGCTCATAAGTCAAAAATTAAACTGATTCCAATCAATGTGAATAATTGCAAATTGTAATTCTTAATATCACTTAATAGCAAGTATTCCTAAAATGTGAATGGCCTTTGTAGAAAAACATTTTTAATACATATTCCAATTTAGCTGCTTGAAAACGAGATACTTCAACACAAGGGGGAATTAACAAATGTAATTCCAAGCTAAAATTGTAAGCTGAAACAAGAAATATGTGATGCTTCTGCTTAACATATATGCCCTAAGCTGCTTATGCTAATAAATGTTCTTTTTTTGAGGTATGTGGTCATTGGGGAAGTGTAGGGATAGGCAAAATGTCCTGTTCTTTCTTGCAGGACTTTGTGTGAGAAAAGCAATTTTCCACTTTTTCCATGGGAATTCCCTTCCTTGGAGAAACCCATAGATTTTCCACCTTTTCTCTGACACCACAGATTTTCCTGCAAGATCAGTTCCATTGTCCATTTACGTTTTCCACTGTTTGCAAAACTTCTTGCCCCATACGATAAAACTCAGAATTCCTGCTATGCAACATGGTGTACAGTAAGCAGGAAAGAGTGTGAAAGGAGACAGAGAGAGAGAAACTTAAAATATTAAAATAAAAACAAAGTTGTTTGAACTGCTGGCTAGCACTAAGGCCACTGCCAGCAGCAAAAGAAGATGGATGGACTCTGATGCTGCTAATACAAAGACGGAGGAGCACCAGTGATAAAGGGAGCCCACATGCTCCTGACCCACTGATGCCAAGTCCCCAGACATAGTCCCTTACAATGTGGGAAACTATACTGCAGAAGGAGGCAGAACTGGCTAGCAATATGAGCAGCACATGTCAGCTGCCTATGCCTGCTGCTACTGTTGACAGTGTACCTTCTTCTAAGGAGATAGCAAGTGTGACAGTATGGGACCCACTGTCACACTTGTCATCCCCAACCAGTCCCACAAAGCAGCAAGTAGTGGTGGTTCTGATGAGAGGGAGGGTGATGGCAAAGTAGCTGGTGTAGAGGAGAGTATGAGAGAGTTTTTTGGCAGAAGGGAATGGGAGAAAGAAATGGGGATATAGAAGGGCATCACCACCAGAACCAGCTTTGACATTCTGGAGTTTGCTGCTGCTGTAATTCCTACTGATGAGTTGTCAGAGGAAGATGTTCATCTCTCACAGCAGCAGGGTAATGAATAGACTAATGTGCCACAGACCACAGTGGCTACCATGGGTTCAGAAACCAGTGATATGGAACTAGGATAGGTCCCACTTGCCACCGCTACTCCAGGCAATGAAGGTGATTCTGGAGAACAAGTTCATTCTCCCTCCACCTCTCCTCTCACTGAAATCATTGGTGTGGGAATATTTTTCTCTTGGATCAGGCATAGTGCAGTCATCAGTGACTGCATTGTACACTTTGTGTGATAACATGGTGTGAGTGGAAACCACACACACATGGTGAAAAGGGGAAAGGAGGGGACACACCTTGGCACATCTGCCCTTAGAAAGCATATGGAGCACAGATGCCACAATGCTTATGTTAAGAATGTGAAACACATACCCCCACAAAAAGTAAATTGGGAGCCATGGTCACTGTCTCCTTTGTCCCTCCCCAAGCGCACAAAGAATAGAGACAAAAATCCCAGAGGAAGACAAGAGAAAAACCAGCCTGGAAGTTGTCATCTTCTTCTTGTGCCAGGGTCCAAGTGTGGGCAAAAGCACCCATTGTTCTCACCCTGGCACCCGCAGGGTCATCTACCTCCTGCTAGCTTGACAACTGTGACAAACTGATCACGCTTTGGCAGAAATTTGGAAATTTTATGTTTAAGTTAGGGGTCCAGCAACGTAGCAAGAAATACTCCTCATTGCCTCTAATGTGAGAATCCTGCACAAAGCACACTAACCTGTCCTTCATTAGCTGGTGCATATCTGTGTTTTCATTATTCATCAGCTATGATCCTAAGTTTTTCTGAACCCGTAGTTAATCAGAAAGGGTGAGTTCCAAGAGGAGGAATTGACTGCACTATTTCTGGACAGCTCTGCTCATGGTAAAAGGTTCGCCCAATTGTCATGATGGTCCGAGATAAAACAATGAAGGAACTGTTCCAAAGCCTGATTAGACCTTTCTGCAGCACTGTTAGACTGTGGATGGTAAACCAAGGAGAACGAGAGCAGGATGCCCATCTGACCACAGAATGCTCTCCAAAAATGGAAGACATACTAGCTCCCATGATCTGAAACTACCACCTTGGGTATACGTGGAGACGAACCACCTCCTTGGCAAAGATCTCGGCCAACTCCTTGGAGGAAGGTAGTCCTTTGAGTGGTACAAAATGGGCAATCTTAGGAAATCTATCCACAATCATGAGGATGACCTTGAAACCCTCTGAGACAGGCAAGTCTACCATAAAGTCGATAGATAAGTGCGACCAAGGCCGCTCCCCATTGGGAATGGGTTGAAGGAAACCAAGCGGAAGGTGTTTAGGGGTCTTAGTCCGAGCACTGGTGAAACAGGCGGCAACAAATGTGGAACAATCTGCCCTCAGGCTGGGCCACCAAAAGAGTCTAGTAATATCCCATATTAGTTGGTCTCTCGCAATGTGCCCTGCAGCCTTCAAGGAATGGTAGGTCACAAGCAGTCTGGTAAGGAGGGATTCAGGCACAAAACATTTTCTATTAGGCTTATCTGCCAGGGCGGAAGCTTGAGCAGCCAAAATCTCCTCCCCCAACGGACATGTAATACTGGTACGTATCGTAGCCAAGATGCGATTAGGAGGAATGATAAGTACCAGAAGAGATTCCTCCTGGGTTTCGGCCCCAAAGTGTCAAGACAGAGCATCTGCTCGAATATTTTTTTTTACCAGAGAGGTAGGAGACCACAAAATTAAACCTTGAGAGGAAAAGGGCCCATCTGGCCTGACGTGGAGACACTCTCTTTGCCTCTGACAAGTACGTTAGATTCTTGTGGTCTGTTAGTATCAGGATAGGGACCATGGTACTCTTCAACAGATATTGCCATTATTTCAGGGCAATGATAATGGCAAGTAACTCCCAGTCGCCTACATTGTATAAACTCTCAGTCTTAGACAGTTTTTTAGAGAAGAAACCGCACGGAATCAAAGGTTTCCCAGGGCCCAAGCACTGAGACAACAATGTGCCTACTCCAGATTCTGAGGCGTCAACCTTCAGGGTGAAAGGTAGGGTGGGATTCGGGTGGGACAAAATTGGAGCTTTAGCAAAAGCTGCTTTCAGATCCTCAAATGCCTGCAAGGCCTCAGGTGACCAGTCTGAAGTATTAGCTCCCTTCTGAGTCATGTCAGTGAGAGGTTTGACTACAGTGGAGAAGTTCCGTATGAACTTCCTGTAGTAATTAGTGAAGCCCAGGAACCTCTGTATGGACCTTATCCCCACTGGAAGTGGCCACTGTAATACGGCATACAGTTTTTGCGGGTCCATGGCTAGGTCAGAGGATGAAATAACGTATATTGGGAATGTCACCTGAGATTTGTGAATTTACATTTTTCTATCTTGCAGAACAATTTGTTCTCCCTGAGCAGTTGTAGGACCCGGGCTACTTCTGCTCTATGTGCTTCCAAGGTAGGAGAATGGATGAGTGTATCATCCAAATATGCCCCAACACAACTCTGTAGTAGGTCTCTGAACACATTGTTAATGAATTCCTGAAAGACAGCAGGAGAGTTGCACAATCCAAAAGGCATCACCAAATATTCATAGTGCCCGCTCCAGGTGTTAAATGTTGTCTTCCATTCATGACCTTCTTTTATTCGTACCAAATTGTACTCAGCCCTCAAGTCAAGTTTTATGAAAATAGTCGAGCCTTTGTTACGATCAAATAGCTCAGTGATTAATGGAATCGGGTAAGTGTTTTTTACCATCAGTTTGTTCAGACCCCTGAAATCAATGCATGATCTGAGTTCCCCCTCTGTTTTCTTAACGAAAAAGAAACCTGCACCCGCAGGTGAAGAGGACTTCCGGATAATGCCCCTAGATAAAGCGTCAGCCACATAATCCTCCATGGCCTTGTTCTCCTCCACCAATAAGGGGTATACTCTGCCCTTAGGAGGTTTGGCCCCTGGCACCAGACCAAAAGTACAATCGTACGGCCTATGTGGCAGTAATGTACTGGCCTCTACCTTATTAAATACCTCTTTGTAGTACTGGTACTCAGCAAGTAAAGAGGTAGAGGTACACAATATCCTGGTAGGCTGCTGGAGGCAAGATTTTGTACATTGAGAAGACCACGACAGAATATCGCAAGTCTGCCAATCAATTCTTGGGTTGTGAGTCTGCAACCAGGGAAAACCTAGAATGAAGGTATGATGGGGAGAATGTATGACCTGGAACTGTTGTGTCTCGACGTGGAGTGCCCCTACCCTTAGAGACAAAGGATGAGTCTGATGTATAACATGTGCTGGCTGTAGGGGTTGGTCGTCAATGGCCTCAATCGGCAATGGCTCGGAGTGAGGCAGCAAAGGGATAGAGTGTCTGGCCGCAAAGTCTACATTGATTAAGAAGCCTGCGGCCCCTGAGTCCAGTAGTGCCAAAGCCACTACCGAGAACTCTGCCCAAGACAATACTACTTCAAGAATCGGTTTGTCCTGAAGTCCTTCTGGGGACTGTGAAATTCCACCCAGGGTCTGTTCCCTACCTGACCCTAGGTGCGAGCGTTTCCCGGCAGTATACGGCAAGCACATAACATATGGCCTAGCACTCCACAGTATAAACAAAGGCCTCTCCTCCTGCGCCAAGCCCTCTCCTCCACCGAAAGGCATGTAAAGCCCTGGGAGAAAGCGGCAACTAGGGCTTCACTGTTCCATCCTACCTCCGCTGCCAGAGTACAGAATTCAATAGCATAGTCCACTACTGTACGTGAGCAGGGCAGACTCAGGATGAGAGGAACATTGTATATGTAGCCAGCAGCAAACTGCAGAACACTGGAGCAGGCAGGACTCAGTGAAAGGATACCGCAGGCTTTTGTTACAAGAGACTACAAAACTGAGGATGACTGGTGCAGGGTGGACTCAGGATGACTGGAACACTGTAGATGTAGCCAACAGCAAACTGCAGAACACTGGAGCAGGCAGGACTCAGTAGATAGATTCAGCAGACTTTTTTAGAAGAGACTACAAAACTGAGGATGACTGGTGTAGGGCGGACTTGGGATGACAGCAACACTGTAGATGTAGCTAGCAGCAAACTGCAGAACACTGGAGCAGGCAGGACTCAGTAGATGGATACCGCAGACTTTTGTTACAAGAGACTGCAAAACTGAGGATGAATGGTGCAGGGCAGACTCAGGATGACTGGAACACTGTAGATGTAGCCAACAGCAAATTGCAGAACACTGGAGCATGCGGGACTCAGTAGATAGATACCGCAGACTTTTCTTAGAAGAGACTACAAAATTGAGGATGACTGTTGCAGGGCGGACTCTGGGCAATAGCAACCCTGTAGATGTAACCAGCAGCAAACTGCAGAACAGAACACTGGAGCAGGACTCAGTAGATAGATAGATTCCGCAGACTTTTTTAGAAGAGCTGAAAAAGAATAGAGCAAGACAGAACAACCTATATAGTGGGACAACAATGTAGACAGTGCTTTGCGAATGCTATCTGAGGTGTGCTGCTGATCCATTACCTTAGCATGGAGGTGAAAAGAACAGTGCCCTGCTTGGCTACTGCACCTGAACTTGTTGTTGGATTTGGTAATGCTCTGTCAATGACAGGAAGGCATGCTGGCTACTCGGAGAACTCCATAAGTTAGTGGTAAAGTGTACTGACTGGCCACCAGCCTTTCCTAGCAGGTCCTTTTCTGCCACACAATTTACATTTTGCTAGCTGGCCATCGCCAAGTGTCACAAAATTCTCCCATGCTTTGGAGCAATGGATGACTCTGCCAGTTGACATGAAAGGTGGTGAAGAAGAAGAAACTGAGGTGTCACTTTCTTGATCTTCACATGCTGGAGCAACCTCACTATGCTTTTTGCTTCTACATAACTTTACTGGGGTACTAGTAGAACTAGACACGGCAGCAGGGATGTTGGGACTGGGACTGAAGGAGGATAATGGAGTAACAGTGGTGGTGGAGACACTAGCAGCTACTACCTGCCTGGGAGACTCAACTGGAACTGAAGAGGCAGGTGTTGAGTTCTCAATAGAAGAGAC
Organism: Rhinophrynus dorsalis; assembly: GCA_037306005.1. Classification (NCBI taxonomy): domain Eukaryota; kingdom Metazoa; phylum Chordata; class Amphibia; order Anura; family Rhinophrynidae; genus Rhinophrynus; species Rhinophrynus dorsalis. The sequence goes on from CM074718.1 coordinate 147,791,229, forward strand.
AACTGTAGCTAGAGAAACAGGAGGAGTACGATGGGTATCAGGGGAAAAGTCAAGCAGTGGAGAAAAATCAAGCTCAGGGGAAAAAATCAAGCTCAGGAGGCCTTGGTCCCTCATATTCTTCTTCTACCTCTTGTAGGTTTGGATAGGAAGAAAATCATCAGCAGCAGATTTTGAGGAGAACTGCTGAATTGCCTCTTCTGTCTGGTGGCTACCGGGAAATGGTAAATAACTATCTCCCTCACCCTCAATAGCATTTTTTGGAGAAGATATGCTCTCAGTAGCAGTGACAGTGGCAGCAGGAGGAATTTTCTCCAAATGCTGCAATAATTCCCGTTTGGGCTGCTTATATGGACGTGCACTGTGATGACACTAGTCATTGTGCAGGTGGTTCTGGGGAGATCATCATGAAACAGCTGACAACGAGAAACAGATGCCGGCTGCTTCATGGTCTCAGAGGAGGACCTGGACCTCTCTACCCTGCTAGTAGAGGTAGAATGACCCACAGTCCCCTTCTTATTTTTATTTTTTGTTTTGGAGTACCAGTACTACTGACAGTCCTCTTCTTTAGCTGCCTGCTGCTGCTAGTTATGCTTGAAAGCAACAGCACTGTGGTGGTGTTGGTGGTTGATGGGTTACTGCAGCTGGGATCAGGGCGAGCAACATCAAGTTGTTCATTAGGACTTAAATCTATTACAGATAGGTCAGTAGTGTACTACAATAATTTTAAAAATGTAAATCCTGGCCACACGACAACTGTCAAACTGGCTGTGTCACCCTGAATTATTATATACACAAATTCCTAATATCTTACCTTTAAACAGGAACAAAGTTGACTTGCAGTGGCAGTAAGACACTAATACTGGATGCCTGCCTGCCTACACAAATGTCACACTGGCTGTGTAGCTCTGAATTGTAATTTACACAAATTCCTAATATTTTTCAAACGGAACAAAAATGACTTGCAGTGGCAATATGGCATTAATGATGGATGCCTGCCTGCCTACACAAATGTCACACTGGCTGTGTCACTCTGGAAATTGTTATTTACACAAATCCCTAATATTTTACTTTTAAACAGGAACAAAAATAACTTGCGGTGGAAATAAGGCACTTCTGCTGGATGCCTGCCTGCCTACACAAATGTCACACTGGCTGTGTCACTCTGAATTATTAATTACACAAATTTCTAATAATTTACTTTTAAACAGGTACAAAGATGACTTGCGATGGCAATAAGGCACTTCTGCTGGATGTCTGCCTGCCTGCACAAATGCCACACTGGCTGTGTCACTCTGAATTATTAATTACACAAATCCCTAATATTTTTCTTTTAAACAGGAACAAAAATGACTTGCAGTGGCAATAAGGCACTAATGCTGGATGACTGCCTACAAAACAACTATCAGATTGAATGTGTAACTTTACGAAAAAAAACAGCTCCTGACAGAAGCAATAAGGCACTAGACTGGCACTCTACTGGCTAATAAGGCATTAGACTGACACTAGACTGGCTATAAGGCACTAGACTGTTACTAGACTGGGTAATAAGGCACTAGGCTAGTAAAATTGCTTTTCTGGACACTCTCTCTCTCCTTCTTCTCTCTCTGAGCTCCAACAAAAGACTAACAGGAAATGCAGGCTGTCTGGGTGTCTGTGTCATTTGTCCGACCCCCAACATGAAACGAAGAAGCTAATTGGACTAGAGAGGGAGGGAAAGTAGCTTGCACACATGGAAGCCATCGTCTGAATTAAGACCAGAATCCATAGAGCCCTGGTCTGATATTTCAGTGTAAATTTCAGACCAGGGCTCTTCGGATTCTGGTCTTTTTTTTACGAGCGGACCTTGCCATCGGCCGGTCCGAATGACCCTTATTCATTCGAATTCCTAATTTGGATGAACCGTTTCTCAAAAGTCTACTCCTTTGTTCCCTGTACACACCCACAGGATACCATAATTCAGAGATAACTGCCAGATCAGGAAGGAACTTTGGATCACAGCTGCCTATGTCTTCTCAGTCACACAGAATTTTGTCCCCTTCACACACAGACAGTATCCTCTAACACAAAGATAACAGCCAGATCAGGCAGGAACTTGGATTACAGCTGCCTGTCTCAGTCAACCAAGATTATGGTGTATTTTGCGAAGCATCCTTTTTCCTTCATATCTCTTGCCAAGAGTGCCTTCAGACTCCCCAAACATGGAGAACAAATTTCCTAGATCAAAAACATAGAGCTTTCTCTGTCTCTCTCAAACACAGAATGACATACTACTGGAACCTGACACCTGAACCTATGAGAAAAGAAGGGAAACTTGCCAAGTGGTGGGAAAAATTCAGTCTTACCACTGATTTCAATGCTATGAGCTCAGTTGAAAAATCTAAATTTTCACAAAAGCAGGTTTCACCCATCTCTAGAGAAGTGTATGGGCATTTTGTGGCATGTCATTGCTCTATGACGTGTATCCCCCATACTAATAAAACATAAAAGAAGTCATAGTAAAATTCTTCCATTTTCCTGAGCATAGGGGAGATGTTCAGGGTTTGCTCTTATTAAATTTGAACTCTGATGGAATTCAGTATGCCAGTATGTACTGAAGCATTCAGACAGAGGTATAGGTATAAGCACATGTTTTTTTACCCTTTTAATGGCCAGAAATATTGTTCACCTTAATAACCTAAACCAGACCCCTAAACGTCCAGTGTTTTGCAATGTTTTTGTGCAATGAGATTTCACTGGTTTGTTATATGGTGCAGCATGTAAATTATACATTTTTTCTGGAGAGAATACATATTTGTCATAAAATACCCTTGAATAAAATGTTCCAGTTCTGCTGTTTGTGTAAACACCCTATATGGGTAGGTTTTCTGTGTATTTTGGTACTTACCAAGTTACATTTACAAGATGCACCTCATTTATCTAAATGTACTGTAAATGCATTTTTCCAGATCACAATGAGTTGACATGTTTGAACATGACTATCAAGTGAGTTTAACATATATTCAAAAGTGAAGCTGACTGTTCCAAGGGTTTAAAGGGTTGCCACTGTCTCTACATGACAATGTAGACATCAGGAAGGATGGCAATGTGCCTCTGAAAGAAAACAGAGAGAGCAGACGACTGAACCTTAAGGGAGCTCAAACTGAGGCCCTTATCTACGCTGTCCTGCAAAAATGCCAGGACCGTAGGCAGATCAAATTCCTGAGACAGGTCCTATCAGCACACCAAGATAGAAAGGTCGACCAGACGCGATGGTAGATCTTCGAAGAAACAGGCTTGCGGGCATTGAGCATAGTAGCCACCATGCCAGAAGAAAACCCTTTCTTCGTCAATATTGAGGATTCAATTTCCAAGCCATCAAAGCTAGATGATGAACATCCTCCTTCCACAGGTAACCTTGTAGAAGAAGATCCGGACGGCAAGGGAGCCGGAATGGCTCCGCCACTGACAGATGCAGAAGCTACAGAAACCAAGCTTGGTGAGGCCAGTACGGAGCAATCAGAATGACTGGACAGTCGTAATTTCCATAACACCCTGTGCAACATTGGAAGAGGAGGAAAGATGTAGGCCGGATGAAATAACCAAGGAATGGACATGGCATCCACTGCCTGAGCTAGAGGGTCCCTCCATCGAGAGCAGAACCTCGGAACCTTCCTGTTGTGTCTTGTCGCCATCTGGTCGATGTAAGGAAGACCCCACTTCTGAACAATGAGGGTGAACAACTCTGGGTGCAGTTCCCACTCTCAGCTGTATACTGTGTGCCGACTGAGGAAGTCCGCCATGACGCTCTCTACTCCGGGAATGTGCACTGCGGATATGGCAGGAACGTGTTCTTCTGCCCAGGACAAAATAGCCTTGACCTCTAACCAAGCGGCGAGACTTCTTGTTCCGCCCTGCTTGTTGATGTAAGACATGGCCATGGCGTTGTCAGACTGTACCCGGACTAGACAGTCTTCCAGCTGAGATATCCAATGACGAAGGGCATGGAAAATCACCCGAAGCTCCAATATGTTGATGTGAAGGAGAGATTCCTCCGGAAACCATTGACCCTGAGCGCTCAGGAGATCCAGGACCGCTCCCCAGCCGGAGAGGCTGGCATCCGTCACAGTGGTCCAGAATGATACCAGGAAGGGCTTGCCCTTCAGCAGATTGGACAGGTCTAGCCACCACGACAAACTCAGTTCCACATGAAGAGGGAGGGACACAGAAACCTGCAGAAGGTCCGGCTGACCCCCTACACACCTGGATCACAAACTGCTAGAGTTCCCTGGTGTTCCCCATGGCAAACGGTACCACTTATATGGTAGAAATGAATTTCCCCACTAGAGAGGACAGCTTCTTGGCTGGAACTGGATCCTGACCGAGGACCGCAGAAACCTGTGGGCGATCTGGTGATCCAACTCTTCCATGAGAAACACCATGCTCTTCTGGGTGTCGAAGAGGAGGCCCAGGAAGACCAGACGCTGGGATGGAACAAGATCTGATTTGTCCAAGTTGATGATCCACCCATGATGGGTGAGAGCATGAATGCATTGCTGAACCTGCTGATGAAGGAGTTCCGCAGAGGGGGCCTTCAGAAGCAGGTCATCCATGTATGCAGTAACTCTGATGCTGTCCCGGTGGATGACAGACACTAAGGGTTAGATTTAAAGCTCCCGTTAAACCAGCCGCTAAGTGAAAAAGGCACATTGCTCGCAAATAATACATGAGTTACGTCAGATTCAATAGGTACTCTACAAGAATAGCTATCGAGCGTAGGCACACACAAAACACGTAACACAAAAGCCATTGTCGCTCATGTTAATGCACAACGGGTGGCCAAATCACACGATAACATCACTCAAAACAACATGTAACATAACGACTGCCGTTGTCTAGCAACCCTGATTGATGCAAAAACAAATTCAAACACACAGCCAATCACAAAGCCCCAATGTATCAAAAAACTTCAAATACACCTATATATACCCAAGAATAACCGTCACACACTGTCTGTTATCGAGTTCTTCAGAGCCAGATATCAGGACCCAGGAGCGGAGGATAGTGATCAGAGAGAGGGAGACAGGAGCATTCATTGGAGGTAGAAGGAGATTTTTGAGTTTGGAGAGAGGTGCACTTACTATACACATATCACACTTTTGCACATATTACATACACACATACAAACACAAACACATCACACACATAGTCCTTTTATTTTATAACACCTTACACATTTTACTTTTTATTTTGACAATGTGAATCTGTGAGTGAAAGTGTGTGACAGAGAGTGAGTGGATCGAGTGTGTCTGTGAGGGCCTGTGGGAGTGCCTGGGTGTGAGTGGGTGAGTGATGGCCAGGAGAGGAGGACAGGAGAGAGGGATGGGGAGAGTAGTGGAGGAGGAGGAAGGTCAGGAGGGTATCCCTCAGCAGAGCAGGGGTGGGAGAGGGAGATCCGCAGGGCGGAGGGGGACCCGGCCAACGAGAGCAGGCACACGCAGGACAGGGACAGAACCTGCAGTGGGACGAGGGGTAGTTGCTGGGGAGCAACACACGCAGTCAGGGTCAGACCAGGCAGGGCACTCCGGCTCTGAATCCTACCATGCCGGAGCTGATGAGGGCAGGATCAGGGATCCGAGATATACTGAGGAGGAGAACACGGCTCTCGTAGAAGCTGTCCCGGAGAGGCAGAGTGTTCTCCACCCGACGGCGAAGGTCCCTGGCCTGTCAGCGAGGAAGAAGGCAGCCTGGAACCAGATATGCAGCCGGGTCAATGCGGTGGCTACATGCAGGCGGGACGTGGAGTCTGTGAAGAAGAGATGGGGCGACTGCTGGAGGGTGGTCAAGAATAAGCTGTCTGACATGGCCAAGCAAGCCCGAGGCACCGGAGGTGGCCCATCTGTGCCCATCACTTTCTGCGGCTGGGAGGAGATGGTGCGACAGACCATGTCCCCAACCCTGATCAAGGGGGTTGTTGGAGGAGCTGACACTGGGGATGAGAGGAGCCTCCACACTACCGGTAAGTGCAACACTACATAACCACACACTACATCAACCAACACCAGCTGCATACACAGTCACACCTCAACACATGCCCATCACTCATCCATACAACTGCACCAACACAGCACCCTGAGGGTTAAAAACAGGACACGACACCAGGACAAATGGCAAGGTCCAACTTGGGACAAACCTGTCAAAGTCCTACTTCAACCCTCCTGTCGCTGTGCTCATCACACACAATACACAAACCGTTATGTTCAAAATGTCGTCTGTCATATATCATCACTGTTCACACACAGTGTCACCCATGTCCCCACAGGGAAGTCAGCACCTAACCCCTTGAGTGCTGGAGGGGACTCAGGGGACATTCACTAAGCGGTGACAAAGAGATGGTGGACACAAAGTAACCCTCACACACCCTCACTTCACCAATACCAGTGTTAGTCTATGGAGAATATGCAAAAACAAGAATCAAGTTCATAGGGTCCCATTGTACAGACTCCATGGAAAACACTGGAAATCGGGAAAGGAGATCACTGGAGAAGTCACCATAATGTTCACTTCATCAGTTCAACATCACCGCTTACTGAATCACAAAAAGGGTGCATCAGGTCACACATCACAGTGTCCCAGAGAATAACTGCTTGTATGTGCAACACACAGGCAGAAAACTATTCCACAGAATTAAAGGTGGATGAAGTAGGCCTTGGTGTTGTGGCTGCAATCATTTACTCTAACTTGAAATGACATATCCCACATCTGATTCCCACATGGATCCACAGGGGTGCTGATGCCATGGATGGATGGTACACCAGGCGCTCTTTGCAGGATACACATGGTAAACAAATAGCAAACATTGTACCATGGTCACAAACAGGTCATGACTGACGGATTCTAGGATTGAGTATGGTTGCCTCACACAGAAGGATGGATGGGCTCATACACAGAGGAAAACAGGCCTCAATCAAAGATATCCCTCACTACTGGCTGGATTGTTGCCCTTAGGATTCAAATGTTTCTAAATATTTCCCAACACGATGTGAACACAGAGATCAGTTCACTGGATGTGATTGCCTTACTGGTCAGATATGTGCACCCATCACAAATCAACCTACATTGCTACCATCCAAATACACATACATAGTATATCACACTCTACATAGATGGGATATACGAGGTATGTTCAGATCCATCATATCAATCCAATGTATTGTTGGATGGGTGCACATATATAGCCAGTAAGGCAATCACACCTACTTAACTGTTCTCTGGCTTCACATCTTGGAAGGATATTACTGTATCCATATGAAGGGTACATATCCACATACATATATGATCATTCCTACTTGTATGTGACTGTAATAGGATAGCTATGGGTAATGTCATCATGATGTCATATCATTGCCATCGTTAAAAGATGTGTCTCGATCTAAGTCCCATCCCTCCAATACTCATGGTTATACAGATATTGCTCTATGTGACAGGTGGAGATATCTGTCATTTGACCACATGGAGGCTCTCAGCAGAGCCAAAGTCGCAACATTTCGAGATAAATACCTCTTTGGAATGGTCCACAGAGTGTGCTTGCAAACCATGCACACTCTGTACTCCATTCCAATTAGGTATTGTTCTCTAAATGGGGCGATTTTGGCTCTGCTGAAAAGCCCTCGTGTGGACAAATGACTGAAATCTCCATCTGTCACATAGAGCAATATCTGAACAACCATGAGGGTAGGAGGGATAGGACTAACAGCGAACAACATCTGTTTTCACAATGTTTACAATCTGACATCAAGGTCGACTTAACCTTTGCCATCCCCCTGGAGGGATAGCCATCCCTACAAGTTGTGAAGACAAATATATGTTGTTGGATCGCCCCCCCGAGTTAAATAATGGTTTTCCTACTGCTGAAAGGTGTGTTGATTCAAAAGGTATCAGAGCTCAGACATGGATATGTCAGGGGCAATATCTCAGTAGCCTGAAATTGGTGCTGTTACTACACAATCATATGTACAGCTCTGGTACAGGGACCAGATATCTACATGGGAGGGTGTTGCAACAGCCCCACTGTACTATTTCGGGCCACTGTGATATTGCACCTCAAAATGAAACCTTCACCTGTAATAACTCAAACAACACCTTTCAGCAGTGGGAGTACCCTTGTTTACCCACGGGGATTAACCCAAACACATATATATTTTTTCACCACATGTCAAAGTATAACTGTCTCCACAAACATATGGCTAAGGTCACTAATCACAACATCTTATTTCACCACACAGCTTACGGCCCTCAAGCCCAGTGGGAGCCAGTGGAGGAGGCAATGTCACCCCCCAGTGAGGAGTACACAGAGGAGGGAACCAGCCGGTGGTCACCGTACCCACCATCACCATCCCCTCCAACACAGGCTGCACCACCACCTACTGCACCCCTTCAAGCTGGACCACCACCTTCTTCACCCTTACAAGTTGGACCACCACAGGCTGCACCCTTACAAGCTGGACCACCACAGACTTCACCCCTTCAAGCTGCACCTCCCAAGTACAGTGGCTGGATGCCACAGGAGGAGAGGTGGACATATCCAGCCACCTCTACCAGCTACTACCCTCCAGCAGCAGCACCACCACCGCCAGGGAGACAATGGCTGCCAGGGACAGTGGCCACCACCCAATATGGGCCATATGCCTCACACATCAACCAACCCTCCTGGATGGCTCCACAGCATGCCCCAAGGTATGATCCGAGGTGGGGTCCCAGCACCTATCAGTGGCTACCATATGACCCTTGGCCACTGGACTACCCACACCTGGGCCTGATTGGTGAGCCCCAGCGCCCCCTACCCAGGGACATTTTCACACCTCCACCAGCACACACATCATTGGGCAGCTCAGGATCACTTGATGTGGTGGGCATATGCCCATCATCTGCACCAGCCACTCCAACAGCTGTCACAGCAGCCACAGCACCTCCAGCAGCAGCAGAGGAAACAGCACCTCCAGCAGCAGCAGAGGAAAGAGCACCCTCAGCAGCAGCAGAGGAAAGAGCACCCTCAGCAGCAGCAGAAGAATCAGCACCCTCAGCAGCAGCAGTGGAAACAGCACCCTCAGTAGCAGAGGAAACAGCACCCTCAGCAGCAGAGGAAACTGCAACCTCGGCAGCAGAGGAAACTGCAACCTCGGCAGCAGAGGAAACAGCACCCTTGGCAGCAGAAGAATCAGCACCGTTATACTCACAGGTGAAGTGTTCCGCAATGAGCATGTCGCTGATCTGTGCCCCTCTCAAGGTCTCATCCACATGCCCGATGTCCATGGCCACTTCATGTATGGGGGGGGGTCCTGGATGTGATCCAGCAGCCTGGTGTCCACTGATGTTGTGCAGTATTGCTCACGCCACAATTATGTCGCACACCTTAGCAGGTGCATACTGCAGTACTCCCCCAGAGTGGTCCAGACATCTGAATCTTGACTTGAGGAGCCCAAAGGTCCGCTCAATGGCATTCCTCGTTCTCGCATGAGCCTGGTTGTACCTTTCCTGGGCATGTGTTTGGAGATTGGCCACAGGGGTCAGTAGCCAGGACGTGCATCCATAGCCAGCATCACCTGTGTAATGTGAGTGACATGGTGAGACAGGAAGCACATGTTGTGTGAATGATGTTTTGTGTGGTGGACGTACTAGCTGCGGGTCAGGTGCATGCTGAGCAGCGTTGTGTGTACGCCTGTGTATGTGGTGTGATTTTGTATTGTGAACTCACCCAAAAGCCACCCCCCTGTTCCATTTTAGAAATCTCTGTAGACTGAGGAGTTTTGGAGAATGTATGAATCATGTGAGCTGCCAGGATACTTTGCACAGACATTCATTATCCTCATGTTGCTGTCACACACCATCTGCATGTTGATGGAGTGGATGTTCTTCCTGTTGATGAATAGCTTTGCGTCACGTGCTGGGGCTTTAATACAGACATGGGTGCAATCAATAGCACCCATGAATATACAGAGAACAAACACCTAAAAAAGCGCTCCTAAATAATCTCTGTCCAAATAAAAAATGGAATTGATTAGATAAAACAGAAAACAATAAGCAATATATTAGTGTCCCCAAAATATTAGATTGAAGGCCGCTCAGATTAGGGTGTTCCTGGTGTCACCCGTCATGTATAGGATACAACAAAGAAGAAAATCGGGAGATCGAGCGCCAACCAGTCTATGTTCTAGGGGTAAATAATATTCTTGATAATTCAATTATGGTCTCAGACAGATATTAGCTACCATGGAATCTTGAATAAGCTTGACAGTGGTGTAACTCTTAGAGAAGGCACTTGTCAGTTCGTCATATAGTTCTTTACTGTAGAAACATACAAGACAGAAATCGACTCTAAGAGTAAATCTGCATACAGGTGAGTATAATATCACAGGCCCCCATACAGGTAAAACTCACCAAATGTATGGCTTGAAAGTATGTCCACAAAGCCCGATCTGGCTTATATATGAATCTTCTCCAGTATGTTAAACGAAAATGGTATAAAGAGGGCTTCAAATGGTGGTGGACGTCTTGGACTCTTTAGAACAGAAATACACAACACCACATATCTGAGAGCAAATCTGTATACATCGATGTACAAAAAGAATGTCCCCTGCAGGACCAAACTCACCAGATATATATGTGGTGGATGTGTTTAAGAGACCCGACCTGGCCACAGCTCATAAGAAGTCCAACATAAATGATCCACGTGGAATAATGAATAAAAATGTGTAATTTATTTTTAAATTTCCCAACGCGTTTCGTGGCTCCGTAGTCCACTTCATCAGGGGATAAATGTAACAACCGTAAATATGCCATGTATTTATACATTCGTATAGTTAATACTTACATGTGTTACCGTGTCGGCTAATGGAGAAGGCGTCCGGTCTAGCGTGGCACTCAGTGCGGCGTCTTGTTGACCCGCATGTAACGGCAAAAGACCCCACGCCTCGTTCTCAGAGGCTACGTAACTCTAAGTTGCCATGGAGACCTGACGCCTTGTCTCCGGTTCAGCACAGCTTAGTTCAGCCGAGGTGAGGCATCCCTGTTAGTGCGCCGCGAATGTCTCCATAGAGATTCTGCCCTTTTCTCCTTCATAGACAACACGGCTGATCACTATAGACAGGGTGCCCCCTCTACGGCCCAACCAAGTTAACTCCGGATCTTACATGCATCAATCATATGTACAGACATAATGCAAAAATAAATGAAAATAAACATATAAAATCATATTAAAATATAAGTAATGGTAATATTAACTTTACCATAATGTAAATTTTAAAAATTTTTTTATCATAATGAAAATCTCATTGTCCTTCTACCTCATGTTTGTGTCATGGGATATATATATATATCTCTAAACCCTATGGATAACCTAATGTCTAAAATATGCTTATAGTAAAGAAAAAAAGAAAAAATTGTTAGGGGATCGATTTTATTATTCTTTTTAATCTTTATTTTAATCTTGTAAAAAGTTGCTGACCTCCATTTCTTCATTTAACCCACGAGGAGCCAAGGTATCTAGTGTATAGATCCAGTATGCCTCCCTACGACATAGTGTAGAAAATCTATTAGATTTTGAGACCGGAATGTGTTCAATCCCAGTTATCTTAAAGTTGTTAATTCCTCCTTTCTTACAGTTATTGAAATGTTTTGGAATTGTATGTGTTTCCATTCTTCTACTGATAAGATATCGGTGTTCTCTTGCACGTTCTCGGAGGGGTCTCGTAGTTCTACCCACATATTGAATCTTGCAGCCACATGTTATAACATATATGACAAAAGGTGTGTCACATGTTATCAGATTTTTAATTGGGTATATATTTTGATTGACTGAACTTTGTATATTTGACACTTTGTTAGTTAGAAACTTGCAATTAGTGCACCTACTGTGTAGGCATCTATAATTGCCCATTGGAGTTGTAGAATTAAATATACCTCCTTTATCTTTTCCATTTTTTGTGTTTTTAGGTCTACTGGTGGCCACGTATCCTCGAAGATTTTTGGCTTTTTTATATGTGATCTTTGCTTTGGCTGGAAGAATATTTTGTAGAAGGGGATCTTGTCTTAAGATTCCCCAATATTTATCAATGATTGTATGGATCATTTTTGAGGCTCCATTATATTGGGTTATCAATGAGGGTGATCTTTTGGCTATTGCCATTTTCTCTTTGTTCTTCAACAGATCTTCTCTATTTAACTTTAGGGCTCTGTTGCATGCTGAATTGATAACTGAAATTTTATGTCCTCTTTCCAGTAGTTGTTGTTTAAGATCTTCACTTTTGGCCAGAAAATCTTCCCTATTGCTGCAATTTCTCCTTAACCTGTGAAATTGACCAAAGGGGATGTTTTTTATCCATTTTGGGTGATGGCAGCTATCTGCCCTCAAGTATTGGTTTCTGGATACCTCTTTTTTATGTATAGTACTGACAATCTGTTGTTCCGGGATTCCTCTAAGTTTTAGGTCTAGGAAAGTAATTTCTTCCTTATTGACTTCAGAGGTAAATACCAGGCCCATATCATTTGAATTGAAGCTATGTATGAGGTCTGATAGTGAATCAAGCGTACCTCCCCAAATAATGAGGATGTCATCTATGTAGCGGCCATAGTATACTAGGCTGCCCCCCCATTTCTCTCTGGGCCACACTGAAAGATCTTCCCATAGTCCCATAAATAAATTAGCATATGAGGGGGCAAACCTAGTTCCCATGGCCGTACCTCTGATTTGTAAGAAGAATTCCTCCTGAAATTGAAAAAAATTGTGGTGTAGTATAAATGAGACACATTTGATAATAAATTCCATCTGTTTTTGTGGAAATTTTGCTTCAGTCTCCAAGAAGTACCTGATAGCCTGTAGTCCCAAAATGTGGTCAATACAAGTATATAAGGATGCAACATCAAGTGTCACCCAAATGTAATGATCTTTCCATATAATTGATGACAAAATGTTTAACACATGCTGCGAGTCTCTTATATAGGACGGAAGTGTAACTACATGTTGTTGTAAAAAGAAATCTATGTATGCGGATAGATTAGAGGTAAATGAATTAATGCCTGATATAATGGGTCTGCCTGGAGGATTGTTATTATCTTTATGAAGTTTGGGTATATGGTAAAAGAAAGGGGGATCCGCATGTTCAACATAGATAAATTGGAATTCTTGTTTGTTTAGTATGCCTTCCTCCAATCCTTCTTTTAATAGTGCTTTTAGGGAATCATTGAAAATTTCAGAGGGATTGTATGTGAGTTTTCGATAAGAAACTTCGTCTTTCAACAATCTACAGGCCTCTCCCAAATACACAGTAGTGTCTTGTATAACTAAAGCTCCACCTTTATCCGCTTCTCTGATAGTGATAGTCTTATCTGAGGTGAGAAGTTTTAAAGCAGTTCTTTCCCTCTTAGTGAGGTTATCCTTAGGATATGTATGCTTACTGATCTTTTCTTTATAGTCTTTAATAACTATCCCAAAGAAGGCATCCACAAATGGTCCCTTATACTGAGAAGGAAAGAACTGAGATCGCGGTTTATATGGAGTGTGTAGTATAGATTCTTCCTGTATATTAGGTCCTATTTCATTTTCTGCCTGTAGAGATTCCAATATCTGCAGATATTCTAGATCTCCTGTATCTAAGACAGAGTGATCATTATTGATATGAAATTTTTCAATAGGAGGTTTTGTTTTTTTAATTTCAAAGTATCTATGTAAAGATAACTCACGTGTAAATCTTTTGAGATCTAGAAAAAAAGAGAAGTCATCTGGCTTACTTGTTGGAGCAAATTTGAGGCCTTTCTCTAACAGAGTTTTTTCATCAGTAGTTAATACTCTGTTGGAAAGATTAAAAATAGCCTGTTTGGATGTCCTTATTTTATCTTCTGGCTCTTTTGTTTTTGTTGATGTATTTCTTGTTCTTCTTCCTCCTCGTTTGCCTCTATGGAATCTCCTCTTAATCCCTTTGGTCCCTGAGATGATTTCATTTTGCGTTTTCCTCTTTCCTTGTTGGTTGCACCAAATTCCAAAAAAGGTTCTTGATAGTTATTTTCTTGGTGTGAGGAATTACCTATAGTTATTTCAGTTTGTAGCACTTCAAAGGAATTCTTTAAAGGCATACATTCTTTAGAAGTAGAGGGCCCAATGTCATCCTTATATTCCAAATTATTCGAATCTATGGGACTAATTCCTAAAGGTTTGATATTAGCATTCTTGATCGCTTTATCTAAATTTTTATCTTTATGGTTGTATTTCAATGAAGTGTTAGATGATTTGTCTATAGTTGTGGTCAATTTTTTAGGAATATATTTTCCATTGGTTGATTGGTTTTTAGCCCTGGACCAAGATCTAATTTGGTTATTTGCATAATCATTTTGGTCTCTTTTAAGTTTTTTCATTTTTCGTTCTTTTAGTTCTTTTTCTAGGTTTGCTACCTTACTAACTGCTTTTTGGTCTAAATCCTTAAATAATATATTGTTTTTGTGCTTTTGAAGTGTTTTGTGTATGTCATCTATTTCTTGTTCTATTTGATTTAATCTTTGACTTCTAAAATTAATAATGTGTTTCATGAGGTTAAAAGAACAATTATCTAAAATGTTTTCCCATTCGATTTTAAACTGTTCATCATTAAAACCACACATTTTTATAATTCTTAATCCTCTAGGTATAATTTTGTTATCCACATATCGTTGGAGGGAAAATAAGTCCCACCACTGTCTCAGTTCTTGACAGAGTAGGTCCTCAAGATTATTGAAGACCTTTCTAAGTTCACTATTATCATCATCTGGACCTTTGTTATTTTTGTTTTCCGGTTTAGCTGGTTCCCTAAACATCAGTTCCAATTGCCTCCTCCTCTCCGATCTTGAAGAAATAGCCATACTTGCCATTCTCCAATGTCAGAGATAAAGAGTCACCAAAAGGAAAAAATGTACAGATATACCAAATGTATGGATAGAATTTGACAGATTTTAGGCAATATATATATAATATAATGTGATATAGGGCAGCTTAGTGTAAACCAGAATCACACAAAGTAAATAAATATACAGAGAACAAACACCTAAAAAAGCGCTCCTAAATAATCTCTGTCCAAATAAAAAATGGAATTGATTAGATAAAACAGAAAACAATAAGCAATATATTAGTGTCCCCAAAATATTAGATTGAAGGCCGCTCAGATTAGGGTGTTCCTGGTGTCACCCGTCATGTATAGGATACAACAAAGAAGAAAATCGGGAGATCGAGCGCCAACCAGTCTATGTTCTAGGGGTAAATAATATTCTTGATAATTCAATTATGGTCTCAGACAGATATTAGCTACCATGGAATCTTGAATAAGCTTGACAGTGGTATAACTCTTAGAGAAGGCACTTGTCAGTTCGTCATATAGTTCTTTACTGTAGAAAGACGTCCACCACCATTTGAAGCCCTCTTTATACCATTTTCGTTTAACATACTGGAGAAGATTCATATATAAGCCAGATCGGGCTTTGTGGACATACTTTCAAGCCATACATTTGGTGAGTTTTACCTGTATGGGGGCCTGTGATATTATACTCACCTGTATGCAGATTTACTCTTAGAGTCGATTTCTGTCTTGTATGTTTCTACAGTAAAGAACTATATGACGAACTGACAAGTGCCTTCTCTAAGAGTTACACCACTGTCAAGCTTATTCAAGATTCCATGGTAGCTAATATCTGTCTGAGACCATAATTGAATTATCAAGAATATTATTTACCCCTAGAACATAGACTGGTTGGCGCTCGATCTCCCGATTTTCTTCTTTGTTGTATCCTATACATGACGGGTGACACCAGGAACACCCTAATCTGAGCGGCCTTCAATCTAATATTTTGGGGACACTAATATATTGCTTATTGTTTTCTGTTTTATCTAATCAATTCCATTTTTTATTTGGACAGAGATTATTTAGGAGCGCTTTTTTAGGTGTTTGTTCTCTGTATATTTATTTACTTTGTGTGATTCTGGTTTACACTAAGCTGCCCTATATCACATTATATTATATATATATTGCCTAAAATCTGTCAAATTCTATCCATACATTTGGTATATCTGTACATTTTTTCCTTTTGGTGACTCTTTATCTCTGACATTGGAGAATGGCAAGTATGGCTATTTCTTCAAGATCGGAGAGGAGGAGGCAATTGGAACTGATGTTTAGGGAACCAGCTAAACCGGAAAACAAAAATAACAAAGGTCCAGATGATGATAATAGTGAACTTAGAAAGGTCTTCAATAATCTTGAGGACCTACTCTGTCAAGAACTGAGACAGTGGTGGGACTTATTTTCCCTCCAACGATATGTGGATAACAAAATTATACCTAGAGGATTAAGAATTATAAAAATGTGTGGTTTTAATGATGAACAGTTTAAAATCGAATGGGAAAACATTTTAGATAATTGTTCTTTTAACCTCATGAAACACATTATTAATTTTAGAAGTCAAAGATTAAATCAAATAGAACAAGAAATAGATGACATACACAAAACACTTCAAAAGCACAAAAACAATATATTATTTAAGGATTTAGACCAAAAAGCAGTTAGTAAGGTAGCAAACCTAGAAAAAGAACTAAAAGAACGAAAAATGAAAAAACTTAAAAGAGACCAAAATGATTATGCAAATAACCAAATTAGATCTTGGTCCAGGGCTAAAAACCAATCAACCAATGGAAAATATATTCCTAAAAAATTGACCACAACTATAGACAAATCATCTAACACTTCATTGAAATACAACCATAAAGATAAAAATTTAGATAAAGCGATCAAGAATGCTAATATCAAACCTTTAGGAATTAGTCCCATAGATTCGAATAATTTGGAATATAAGGATGACATTGGGCCCTCTACTTCTAAAGAATGTATGCCTTTAAAGAATTCCTTTGAAGTGCTACAAACTGAAATAACTATAGGTAATTCCTCACACCAAGAAAATAACTATCAAGAACCTTTTTTGGAATTTGGTGCAACCAACAAGGAAAGAGGAAAACGCAAAATGAAATCATCTCAGGGACCAAAGGGATTAAGAGGAGATTCCATAGAGGCAAACGAGGAGGAAGAAGAACAAGAAATACATCAACAAAAACAAAAGAGCCAGAAGATAAAATAAGGACATCCAAACAGGCTATTTTTAATCTTTCCAACAGAGTATTAACTACTGATGAAAAAACTCTGTTAGAGAAAGGCCTCAAATTTGCTCCAACAAGTAAGCCAGATGACTTCTCTTTTTTTCTAGATCTCAAAAGATTTACACGTGAGTTATCTTTACATAGATACTTTGAAATTAAAAAAACAAAACCTCCTATTGAAAAATTTCATATCAATAATGATCACTCTGTCTTAGATACAGGAGATCTAGAATATCTGCAGATATTGGAATCTCTACAGGCAGAAAATGAAATAGGACCTAATATACAGGAAGAATCTATACTACACACTCCATATAAACCGCGATCTCAGTTCTTTCCTTCTCAGTATAAGGGACCATTTGTGGATGCCTTCTTTGGGATAGTTATTAAAGACTATAAAGAAAAGATCAGTAAGCATACATATCCTAAGGATAACCTCACTAAGAGGGAAAGAACTGCTTTAAAACTTCTCACCTCAGATAAGACTATCACTATCAGAGAAGCGGATAAAGGTGGAGCTTTAGTTATACAAGACACTACTGTGTATTTGGGAGAGGCCTGTAGATTGTTGAAAGACGAAGTTTCTTATCGAAAACTCACATACAATCCCTCTGAAATTTTCAATGATTCCCTAAAAGCACTATTAAAAGAAGGATTGGAGGAAGGCATACTAAACAAACAAGAATTCCAATTTATCTATGTTGAACATGCGGATCCCCCTTTCTTTTACCATATACCCAAACTTCATAAAGATAATAACAATCCTCCAGGCAGACCCATTATATCAGGCATTAATTCATTTACCTCTAATCTATCCGCATACATAGATTTCTTTTTACAACAACATGTAGTTACACTTCCGTCCTATATAAGAGACTCGCAGCATGTGTTAAACATTTTGTCATCAATTATATGGAAAGATCATTACATTTGGGTGACACTTGATGTTGCATCCTTATATACTTGTATTGACCACATTTTGGGACTACAGGCTATCAGGTACTTCTTGGAGACTGAAGCAAAATTTCCACAAAAACAGATGGAATTTATTATCAAATGTGTCTCATTTATACTACACCACAATTTTTTTCAATTTCAGGAGGAATTCTTCTTACAAATCAGAGGTACGGCCATGGGAACTAGGTTTGCCCCCTCATATGCTAATTTATTTATGGGACTATGGGAAGATCTTTCAGTGTGGCCCAGAGAGAAATGGGGGGGCAGCCTAGTATACTATGGCCGCTACATAGATGACATCCTCATTATTTGGGGAGGTACGCTTGATTCACTATCAGACCTCATACATAGCTTCAATTCAAATGATATGGGCCTGGTATTTACCTCTGAAGTCAATAAGGAAGAAATTACTTTCCTAGACCTAAAACTTAGAGGAATCCCGGAACAACAGATTGTCAGTACTATACATAAAAAAGAGGTATCCAGAAACCAATACTTGAGGGCAGATAGCTGCCATCACCCAAAATGGATAAAAAACATCCCCTTTGGTCAATTTCACAGGTTAAGGAGAAATTGCAGCAATAGGGAAGATTTTCTGGCCAAAAGTGAAGATCTTAAACAACAACTACTGGAAAGAGGACATAAAATTTCAGTTATCAATTCAGCATGCAACAGAGCCCTAAAGTTAAATAGAGAAGATCTGTTGAAGAACAAAGAGAAAATGGCAATAGCCAAAAGATCACCCTCATTGATAACCCAATATAATGGAGCCTCAAAAATGATCCATACAATCATTGATAAATATTGGGGAATCTTAAGACAAGATCCCCTTCTACAAAATATTCTTCCAGCCAAAGCAAAGATCACATATAAAAAAGCCAAAAATCTTCGAGGATACGTGGCCACCAGTAGACCTAAAAACACAAAAAATGGAAAAGATAAAGGAGGTATATTTAATTCTACAACTCCAATGGGCAATTATAGATGCCTACACAGTAGGTGCACTAATTGCAAGTTTCTAACTAACAAAGTGTCAAATATACAAAGTTCAGTCAATCAAAATATATACCCAATTAAAAATCTGATAACATGTGACACACCTTTTGTCATATATGTTATAACATGTGGCTGCAAGATTCAATATGTGGGTAGAACTACGAGACCCCTCCGAGAACGTGCAAGAGAACACCGATATCTTATCAGTAGAAGAATGGAAACACATACAATTCCAAAACATTTCAATAACTGTAAGAAAGGAGGAATTAACAACTTTAAGATAACTGGGATTGAACACATTCCGGTCTCAAAATCTAATAGATTTTCTACACTATGTCGTAGGGAGGCATACTGGATCTATACACTAGATACCTTGGCTCCTCGTGGGTTAAATGAAGAAATGGAGGTCAGCAACTTTTTACAAGATTAAAATAAAGATTAAAAAGAATAATAAAATCGATCCCCTAACAATTTTTTCTTTTTTTCTTTACTATAAGCATATTTTAGACATTAGGTTATCCATAGGGTTTAGAGATATATATATATATCCCATGACACAAACATGAGGTAGAAGGACAATGAGATTTTCATTATGATAAAAAAATTTTTAAAATTTACATTATGGTAAAGTTAATATTACCATTACTTATATTTTAATATGATTTTATATGTTTATTTTCATTTATTTTTGCATTATGTCTGTACATATGATTGATGCATGTAAGATCCGGAGTTAACTTGGTTGGGCCGTAGAGGGGGCACCCTGTCTATAGTGATCAGCCGTGTTGTCTATGAAGGAGAAAAGGGCAGAATCTCTATGGAGACATTCGCGGCGCACTAACAGGGATGCCTCACCTCGGCTGAACTAAGCTGTGCTGAACCGGAGACAAGGCGTCAGGTCTCCATGGCAACTTAGAGTTACGTAGCCTCTGAGAACGAGGCGTGGGGTCTTTTGCCGTTACATGCGGGTCAACAAGACGCCGCACTGAGTGCCACGCTAGACCGGACGCCTTCTCCATTAGCCGACACGGTAACACATGTAAGTATTAACTATACGAATGTATAAATACATGGCATATTTACGGTTGTTACATTTATCCCCTGATGAAGTGGACTACGGAGCCACGAAACGCGTTGGGAAATTTAAAAATAAATTACACATTTTTATTCATTATTCCACGTGGATCATTTATGTTGGACTTCTTATGAGCTGTGGCCAGGTCGGGTCTCTTAAACACATCCACCACATATATATCTGGTGAGTTTGGTCCTGCAGGGGACATTCTTTTTGTACATCGATGTATACAGATTTGCTCTCAGATATGTGGTGTTGTGTATTTCTGTTCTAAAGAGTCCAAGACGTCCACCACCATTTGAAGCCCTCTTTATACCATTTTCGTTTAACATACTGGAGAAGATTCATATATAAGCCAGATCGGGCTTTGTGGACATACTTTCAAGCCATACATTTGGTGAGTTTTACCTGTATGGGGGCCTGTGATATTATACTCACCTGTATGCAGATTTACTCTTAGAGTCGATTTCTGTCTTGTATGTTTCTACAGTAAAGAACTATATGACGAACTGACAAGTGCCTTCTCTAAGAGTTACACCACTGTCAAGCTTATTCAAGATTCCATGGTAGCTAATATCTGTCTGAGACCATAATTGAATTATCAAGAATATTATTTACCCCTAGAACATAGACTGGTTGGCGCTCGATCTCCCGATTTTCTTCTTTGTTGTATCCAATAGCACCCATGACCCTGGGCATGCCTCCCCTTGCGTAAAAGGCCTGCTTGACGTGTATCCAGTCCATGTCGGTGGTGGGAAAATGTATATAGGTACTGGCCTTGCTTTTGAGGGCTGGCAGGACCTGGGCCAGCACCCTGGAGAATGTGGCCTGTGACATGCCAGATGTGTAACCCTCAGTGGACTGGAAGGCCCCACTTGCCATGAAGTGTATGGCACACAGTAGTTTTTGCAGGCCAGTTAGGGCATGGTTGTGGATGTAGATGGGATCCACCTGATCTTTGATGACCTCATACAGGCCAATGATGCTGTCAGGCCTCAACCTGTAGCGATCAATGACCTCATCATCAGTCATTCCAAAGAGGGTGACCCTTGGGCGGTATACGCTGGGCCTTGGTGGTCATCTATACATCCTCTGCTGCTGTGGAGCATCCTGTTGCTGCAGCTGTGCATCTGCAGGCAGGTGCTGTCCTCCAGGTGGGGATGGACTCTTGTGTGGCTGCTGAGCCAGAGCCTCCTCACTTGCAACAGGTGAAGGCTGTTGATCAGGCGTGCCTGGAGGTTGCTGATGTTCCCTAGCTTTCTCCCTTGCACGCCTTCTCCGCAGTCTTCGCAACAATATGTAACCCAACATACTGATTGCGCTCTCTATTTCTCTCTATCTCTCTTGATAGGGCGTTGTGTAGGTGTGGTGATGAGGTGAGTGCTGACCAATGGAGAGTTGTTTTTGTCCAGGTACGTGTTTGCAGGTGTGTGTGTTATAAGATGTGGTGTGTTGTGCTTGGTATGTGTCTGCCATTTGCGGGTGTGCAGTTGTGGGGTGCAGGTCGCGTGTTGATGTTGCACAGGTGAGCTTATATTTGCAGGTGTCCGCTTTGTGTGATAACCCCCATTATTCCGTGTCATGCTGTGTTGTTGTTTTTTTGGGTGTTGTTGTCCCTGTGGTGTTGCTTGTTGTTGTGTGTGACAGTGATTTGTGTTGTGTGTCCATGTTTTTGTGTTGTTTTGGCATTGCACGGGTTAATTTTTCCATTTACATGCTTGTGCGGTTAACATTTTGTGTATTTTCCTATGTAACGGGTGTTTTGTTTTGTCGTTTAAGTGTCTAACGTCTGAGAAAAGTGAGTCTTAACTTTTTGCCGTTAGGTGTGGTTTTTTTTCAGCCGTTACCAGTACCGCAAGCCTTTGAATGGCTCTGGGGTATGTTGTTCCATGCGTCTGAATGCACGTAAGTCTATCGGCCGTAAGGATTCTGAAACTGCCGTTAGCTGTTCTTTAGATTTTTTTTTACTAACGGCTGCCTTTAAATCTAGCCCTAAGGCTCCCAGGAAACGGTTGAAGACTTGAGGAGCTGTCGTCAGACCAAATGGAAGAGCTGAAAACTGAAAATGCCCAGGTCGCAGGCAAATCGGAGATACTGCCGGCTCTCTGGATGAATGGCGATGTGTAAATATGCATCCTGAAGATTCAGAGAAGCAAAGAATTCCCCCGGGAACATGGCAGCAATCACCGTACATAGAGACTCCTGGTGATAATGAGTCCGGATCACAAAGTAATTGAGATCCTTTAAGTCCAAAATGAGACGACAACCACCATCCTTCTTGGAGACCACAAAGAGGTTTGAGTAAAAACCAATACTTCTGTCCTGAACTGGAACCGGCTCTAGAACATCCTTGTTGAGAAGAGCCTGAATAGCGCCGTTGAACAGACGGCTTTTCTTTGCGTCCTGAGGTGTATGAGAAGGAAAGAAGTGAAAGGGAGGGAGAGAGACGAAAGGGATCCTGTACCCTTCCATCACCACCTGTAAAACCCATGTGTCCCCCACTGAATCTTTCCAAATGCTGTGATAGTGACGCAGACAACCACCCATAGCAGAGTGTGGACCCGGGTTCGGTGAGTCATGTCGAAGAAGGCTTGGAAGCCTTGGGCTTGGAGGAGACCTTGGGCTTCCATTGCTGTTTGGGCTTGGAGGAGGTACGTGGAGCTGAAGGAATCGTCTGGTTCGCCAGATGTGTCTCATTCTGAAAGGAACGAAAATACCGGTTACGCTTAAGCAGCGTTTTCTTCCTAGGGACCAAGGGTAGAAGGGTACTCTTACCCCCTGTGGCCTCACTGATCAGATCCTTAAGATCTGGCCTGAACAAATAAGTGCCTTGAAAAGGTAAGGAGAGCAATGATTTCTTAGAATCAGTGTCAGCAGACCAGATCTTGAGCCAAAGAGCCTGTCTGGCAACCACAGACATGGTGGAAACCCTAGCCACCAAACAGATGCCATCAAATAAGGCAGCAGAAACCTAGAAATGAGCCTCAGAAATGTTGGCAAGGAGGCGCAACATATACGAAGTAGGAGCACCCTGACAAACAGCAAGGGTGAGCTGTTCAGTCCAGACTGCAATCTGGTTCACCCATGCTGCAGCGAATGCTGAATGCATGGCAGTAGCAAAGACGGATTTGAGGGAGACCTCAAGTTTCTTGTCAGTCCAGTCCTTTAGAGTAGACGCATCAGACACTGGAAAGACTGTAGACTTAGATAGCCTGGAGATAGGAGCATCCACTTTGGGGGGATGAACCCACTGAGCAAGTGCAGCCTCACGGAAGAGATAAAGCTTGGCAAATTTCTTGGAGACAGACGGTTTTCTGTCCGGAGACTTCCACTCTTCAGACACAAGGCGGTCAACAGTGGGGTTAGTTGGAAAGCAAGTAAGGGGCTTTTTAGGCTCCTGAAATACATCAGAAGGGTCAGAAGGAACCTCCAGCACTAAGGGAATGTTTAGGGTAATAAAAACAGCCCTGATCAGGCCCTCAACCGAGGGCTCAGGATCAGCCTCAAAAGGGTCCCCAAAAAACTGAGAGGAGCCCACCGCAGAACATTCCTCAACATCTGAATAAAGCAGCAGTTCCTCCTCAGAGGAATCTGACACGTCAGGTACACCCTGAGGTTCTGGCAGGGAAGACTTGACGGAGGAAGGGTTCAGCCAAGAATGGAAGATCCCCTGTAACTGGGATGGAAAGAGCAATGTGGACCTAAGGTCCCTAGTAGCAGCCTTGAACTCTTGCACCCAAACTGGCTCTAATGCATGGCTGGAGGTCCATGGAAGACTCTCAGGGACATCAGAACATGCTGGGCATAAATGACCTGAGAATTCTCTAGGTAATCCTGAATGAAAGGAAGAGCAATGCGCAATAGGGGATACAGAGACCCCAGCATCCTTAGTCTTAGTTCTGGCCCAAGCTCCAAAGGTGTAGACATTCTCACAGTGTCATTAACCTTACAGTATAATAAATCACCCAATTACAGTTTGTAGGATTAAAGTTTCACCCCAGAAATCACTAATTTAGACTTATCTGGCAGGCAAAGGGTTAATCAACAAAGGAGAGAAGGAGAGTCCAAGCCCTGAGTAGGATACTCGTTCTGGAAATAGCAAAAATGGCTGCCGCAGCGGGAACCAATCAGAAACAAGCGCACAAAGCAATCGCTCATGGGAAATGTAGTTTTCCCAGAAAAAGTATTTTGTAATAACTTTGTATTATTTTTTTATTTTACATTTCTTATTTTTATGATTTATTATTCATTTTTTTATTTTTGTTCTTATATTTTTGATTAGTCTTTTATCAGTGTTTTGTCTATTGTGCTAATAATAATTAAAAAAAATTTTAATTTAAAGTATGTATCCATTAAACTACACTGAGAGGGTTTTCCTCTGTTTAACACTCTGCCCTGTTCCCATTTATGCAGTGGTCACAATGTGTCACGCTTTCTCAAGGATTTTTTTATATATAGTTAAAAAAAAAACACATCTTGAATGAGAAATGCATATGGTGATAGACAATTAGCATTACTAACAATGTTTCAAGTACAATAGTCATTAACTCCAGACTGAAATGCTTAGCCAAGAGCAATTGGTTTTGTTTAATTTCAGCAATTGTTTTGAAGCATAACAGAAAAGCAAGGGATCACATAGCATGTCATCCAGGCAACATTTTAATTAAAAACATTTTATTTCCTGAAGGCAAAGTGAGAGAGAAAAATATTTCCTGTCACAATTAAATTATATATTATATATTGTAACAGGGTACCCCCCTTTGTATACCTATTCTTCAAATTAATACTCACCTCTAAATTGTAATGTTCTTTTAAAGCATTTTCTAGGGTTCTAGACATTGGGAGGAGCTGGAAATCACAGATATTTTAGTGGTTACTCCAGGAGGCCTCCCCTTGGCCTAAGGGCCCCCAAGATACAGAGAATGGAGGTCTCCTTGTAGGGACTCTCTGGACTGTCTGTTACTAAGACCCAGCATTCCTTCAGGAACTGGAGTGCAGAGCTAGGATCTCCATAGAAAAGTTCCACCTCAAATATATTGAAAGAGCATTTCTAGGGAAGATAGAGAATTAAAACCTAGCCCCAATGACTTCTAATCTAAAGGACAACAGGTTTAGTTATGCATAGACTGATATGATGACCATGTAACTGAAGATAGCAAGCATAGTCTAGCCAAAAGGTTGTGTTATGGAGAACTAAAGCAATTATTCAACCTTCTGGTCACTACAGGGATGCTAGAGAATAGTGGTTTTTACAGTCTGCTATCAATCACTTAATTTGGAACCCAAGCTCTCAATCAGAGTTATGTCAATGTGTCCTGACTTAATGCATGTATCTTCTGTATACCTCCAAGCAAACACTGAAGCACAGCAGAGGTTGAAGGGGAAGAGGGACATCTTAAGCACAATCAACATAAAAACTCAACAGGACAAGACACGAATGGTACATGGTAGGCAGTGATGAAGAGGAAAAATAGCTTTATTCAACAGAGAGTTCACAGAATCACCTGCTAATACAAGATATGGTAATAACCAAGGAAATACCAGGGTTACAGAAGTCATCTTACCAAAGCCCACTCACAGCAGGAATAGGACCATAGGCTGAAACTATTATTTATTTTAGAAGAATGTTCATTCCTTACCTTAGCTCCACGAAAGTAAGATCTGAGGGGAATCTTCCTACTGGCACCTCTTATAACTGCTGATCTAGTATAGCAATAACAAATGTTTTTTGCAGGAGAACTGTTATTGATTTCCAGTCCCTTTGTTCCACCTGTCCACTTCCAACCAGACAGGACTTTCTTTGCTTTTGCTACTGCTATTTGACACTGGTCACTGTTTCCAACTATGTAGTTTACAAGGATTCCCAGGTTTTTCTTTAGCAACTAGTCCCCTAAAATGATTCCATTAAGTTCATAAGTGGCATTGGGATTTTTCCTTTCCAAATGCATGACTTTACACTTCCCCACATTAAATTTCATATTCCATTTGTTTGCCCAATCTGTAAATCCCTCTGTAGAGAGTAATTATCCTGTTCTGAATTAATTACCCTGCATAATTTAGTGTCATCTGCAAATATTGATATTTTGCTTTCTATATTTATTTCTAAGTCATTTACAAACATGTTAAAAAAACAGTGAACCAAGTACTGAACCCTGAGGTACTCCACTCTCAATGTTAATTACATTGGAGAATTGTCCATTTATAACCACACACTGTTCCCTATCCTTCAACCAGTTTTCTATCCAATTGCAAAGATTATCTCCTAGCCCCAATTTCCTTATTGTATACACCAGCCTCCTCTGTGGCACTGTATTGAATGCCTTTGCAAAATCTAAAATATACTACATCAACTGTCTTACCATTATCTAGGTTGCTACTCACTTCTTCATTGAAGCTGAAAATATTACTTTGGCATGATCTATTCCTCATAAAACCATGTTGATTCCTGTTAATAATATTTTTGCAGTGTAATCCTGAATATAATCCCTTAATATCCCTTCTAGCACTACATTGGCTCTATGCCAATCTTGTGGCACTGAGCCTGTGGTGAGAGAATCATTTTAAAGAGTAAAAAGAGGGGTCTTGCTAACATTGCACTGAGTTACTGAATAACCCTTGCATGTATGCCTGGTACTTTGTTTATTATGTCTTCCCATGACGTCCTCTTGCGTTAACCCAATATCTGTTAATGGTATGGTTTTATTTGTCACTTGTTGAGGCTCTTTATCATTCCTTGTTCCCTTGTATACACTGATGCAAAGAAAGTGTTTAGAACATTGTCCTTTTCCTTATCCTCTCTAATCAATTCACCCATCTCATTTTGAAAGGTCCAATGCACTCCTTAAGTTATGTATTTGAAAAAATTTTTTGGATTAGTTGTGCTCTCCCTTGCAATTCAAGTTTCATTATCTATTTTTGCTAACCTAATTGCCTAAAGATTGCCTAAGTGCAATCTTTGTTGCACTCCCTGTATTTTCAATAGTTGAAATGCTTTTTTTCCTTGCCATTTCGTTCTTTACACTTGCAGTTAACCACTTTGGCTGTGGTCTACTTCTTTTGCATTTATTCCCCACTGGTATATACTGTTGGCTAGATTTCTGCACCCTAGATTTTAATTTCTGACCATTTTTCTTCAGTATTTTTGCCTTTAAATAATTTATCCTAGTCTAAGTGTTATGTTGAAGCTCTTGCAATTTCAAGTTAGCTTTAATAAAATTAAGAGGTTTGGTCTAACCTATACAGTTTTGCTATGCCAAACTGATGTCAAATGTAGCCATGTTGTGATCACTGTTTCCCAAATGTTCACCTACCTTAGTATTGGATACCATGTCTGTTATTGTTATCACTAGGTCCAATGCATTGTCATTTCTTATTTGCACTTCCACCATTTGTGCCATATAGCTTTCCAAAAGCATGCTCACAAACCTGCCTCCCTTAGCACTCTGTCGGGTCTCATTTTTCCAGTTGATATCTGGATAGTTAAAATCTCCCATAATTATAGGCCCAAGCTGTGCAGCTTTCCTTATTTGCAATAGCAGTTGGGCCTCAATATTCTCATAAATATTTGGTGGTTTGTAACATATACCCACTAACACTTTTTTTTTATACCACATTTAGTCTCAATTTCTACTCACAAGGACTCCACATTATGGCCAGTTTCCTCAATAATATTACCCCTTAAAATTGGATTTAGCTCTGATTTCAAATATAAGCACATACTTCCCCCTCTTCTATTAATGTTTCTCCTAAACAGGGAATAGCCTTCTATGTGAGTCATTCCACCATGTTTCAGTTATACCAATTATGTCCAAATGATCATTATCTGCCAGCAATTCTAGTTCTCCTATTTTATCTTCCATATTTCTTGTCTTTGCCATACTTCTTGCATTTGAAGTCTTTACATATTTATCCCCTACATCCCTTTTTCCTGCATTTTCATTTAAATGTATTTCCTCTTATTGGCTAGATTTATCCACACTCCTTCTCCACTCCATGATCATTTACTTGGACCCAGATCCTGTCTACTCTATCAATAATCTGTCATATATCCCTGGCCTGCGTATGTAAATAGGCCAATCCAGCAATATACCCATACATATGCATAAAGCAAATGAGTATGCATGTGTTTGCCCCCTACATTGGGATGAAATTTGAGGACCTATCCGGCCACTGCTTATTGATGAATAAGCAATGGACAAATGCAATCCTGCAATTGCTGAATGGGTGAATGATTAATAAGTAAAGAAATCCTCTAATTTCCTTGCTCATAGAGTCATTTGCATTCAAGCATGTATTTAGTTTGTGGTAAGGGGTGGGTTGGACCTACAGAAGGGACTGGGTGTGGTGGTGTTGGTCCAGTCCTTTTTGAGTCCCAACCCATTCACTCACTGCAGATGATTCCTGTTTAAAGCTGGTGTCAGGGTTCCCCAGAGATGTTCAGGAGTCAGTATGGTACAGTAAAATGTAATTTATGAAATAACAATAAAGATAGCATACAATGGTAATACGTCAAGAACAAGCAGATGGTCACAGCCAGCAAGCGTACTATCAGGAATAGTAGACTGCCAAGACTGACCACACTGCAGGAGACTAGGCAGAAGCCACTGGTAGTCTCTGCTGGAACCAAGAGCAGGAACTGGAACATAAAGTCTAGATCCAATGAGCGAGGAATACACCTGACTCACGCCTGCAGTCAGTATAGCTAAAGCGGATACTTGACTCACGCCTGCAGTCAGTAATAGGAAGCGGATATCTGACTCACGCCTGCAGTCAGTATAAGCTAGTCTACCAGAGCCCCAGGTCCGCACCAGATTGGATGTCTGCTAGGTACAGGGGACAAACAAGAGAATAGTCAGACAGAGCCACAGGTCAGCACCAGAGAGGGTAGTCAGCCAAGCCAGGTCATACACAATTCAGATAGTCAGCCAGAGCCATGGGTCTGCACCAGCCTGGTTGTCCACTATCTAAGGATAAGGCAGGAGAATAGTCAGACAGAGTCACAGGTCAGCACCAGATTGGATGGTCAGACAAGCCAGGTCATACACAGTTCAGGTAGTCAGCCAGAGCCACAGGTCTGCACCAGATTGGGTGTTGACTATCTAAGGATAAGGCAGGAGACTAGTCAGACAGAGCCACAGGTCAGCACCAGATTGGATGGTTAGACTAGCCAGGTTATACACAGAGCCCAAGGAAATAGAACTGTATTGTACAACAACACAAGGGCAACTGAGTCATTGACTCAGACTGCCCTTTAAACCCCTCCTCAGGAAGTAGGTAGGAGGGGCAGTCTCATGGAAGGAAGTAGGTAGGAGGAGACTACAGGAAGCATGGCATAAAACAGAGGCCTGCTTCACTCTGAAGCCTTGCGTCTGCAGATGACGCGTGGAATGATGCCGAGTGTCATTGAAGCTGCGGAGCTGGAACCAAGGTAAGCTGTGACAGTACCCAGTCCTCAAAGGACCCTCCTCCAAGGATCCAGTCGGGGTTTGTCAGGTAATTGAGCATGAAACCTGCGTACCAATACAGGAGCGTGTACATCACTAGCAGGTATCCATGAGCACTCGTCAGGACCATAGCCCTTCCAATGAATGAAATACTGTAAGTGCCCTCTACTCATACAGGAGTCCAGAATGTTATGCACCTCATATTCCTTGTGATCTGTAAGTCTCACGGGAGCGGGACAAACAGGGGCAGAGGTATACTGGTTGCAGACCAAGGGCTTTAACAATGACACGTGAAATACATTATGGATACTCATATTGGCAGGAAGTTAAAGTGCATATGCCACCAGGTTAATTTTGTGCAACACATGGAAAGGACCAATGAATCGAGGAGCTAATATGATACAAAGAACCTGGAGATGCAAGTTACAGGAAGACAACCACACTCTGTCTCCCACCTGGAAGGTAGGTATCAGCAGTCGCCTACGGTCAGCCTGCCTTTTTTGTCGCTGCACAGAACCACGTAGGGTATGCTGTACCGGAACCCAAGAGGAAAGGAGTGCCCTCAAATGCTCGTCAAGAGCTGGAATCACTTGTGCTTGGAAGGTCTCAGGAAGAACCGAGGGTTGGAACCCATAGTTGACCAAGAATGGGGAACTCTGAGTAGAAGAGTTAACAGCACAATTCCTGTCAAACTCCGCCCAAGGTAACAGGGTAGCCCAATTATCGTGGTGGTCAGAGATATAGCAGTGGAGGAACTGTTCTAAGGCCTTACTGCCGCACCGTCAGACTGCGGGTGGTACGCGGAGGAGAATGCCAATTGAATTCCCATCCTAGCACAGAAACACCTTCAGAAGTGGGACACAAATTGGTTTCCTCTATTGGACACGATTACCTTGGGTATGCCATGGAGTCGGAAAACCTCCCTAGCAAATACCACTGCCAATTCCTGCAAGGTTGGTAAGCCCTTATGTGGCACAAAGTGAGCCATCTTTGAAAATTTGTCCACAATCATCAGAATGACTGTACAACCCATAAAACAGAGGCCTGCTTCACTCTGAAGCCTCACGCCTGCAGATGATGCATGGAATGACGCCAAGCGTCATTGAAGCGGCGGCGCTGGAACCAAGGTAAGCTGTGACAGCTGGTCAATCTAACCAGGAGGAAACTAAATATTTATTTTATTAATGAGAAATGTTTTAGGTGTTTTTAAGTAGGCACTCTGTGCATTTCTCTAAAGGGAATTTCATGAGGAGGCATATTTAAGTGTAAGTTTTTTAATCTGGAATGTTTTTATTGGTCATAAAATGGCATATATATTGGTTAGGACTCGCGTAAAAAGGAGTACCTTGATGAATTAAGTGAACTTAAACATACTTTGGCTCAACTATGCAACAAAATTCTCATTATTTTCAAATACATATATGAACACATTGCTATGATACACAGGATTCACATTTAGTTAATCTGTATGTTGAGGAGCAGGATTGCTTTTTGTTTTCTTTTAAGAGTTCATAAGCTTCCTCTGACATGCTGCATACTTCTGTCAATTGTACATGTGGTTGCCATTGAAACTGCCTGCCCACAACAACCCCACCACACTGGTTATTTATAATGCTGCAGAGAGATTACCAACAAAATGAGGCCTTGCTTCTTGTTGTAGCTATATAGAGTCAACTTATATCTGTCTCTCATTGGTGACTAGACTTTAGGGGAATGTGATCCCTATAGAAAGTAGGGCAATCCCCCTATAAACATAACCAAAAATCAATGAAACTGAAGGGAAAGGCATGCAAATCTTGTAGTTTAGTTTACAGGGTATTTTCATTGACCGCAAATGTCTGGGGGGGGGGGTTCTTTTCGGGGAGAGGGGTTTGGGATACCAAACTGACGCTTGTTACCTGAGGGGATGGAGGTGTAGCAGTTGCTGACTGTAGCTTAGGCCCAGTACTTCCTTTGTATAGCTCTTCCACTCCCTAAACTACCTTGATAAAAAACAATATTTATTTAATATTTTTATTACTATATTATTTTTAATTAGTAAATCTGTTCCCATAAAATATAACTTGGTAAAACAAAATAGTTTCCATTTAAATGAGAACTAACAATTCCTAATAACCCTACACTTATCTGGCCATGGTCATGAATTTATCCGTTTGTTCAAATGTAACATCTTCAATCAGTCCTGGCTGTCATGTCCATGTAGGCAGACATGAGAGGTCATGTCCAGTTCTTCATCCTAAAGCAAGTAGAGTGCATGAGCCTACTCAACTCTTTATGGACCAGAGGAGATCACACATTGCAGACCAATGAGTTCTACACTCCTTGGGTGCAGTAAGCAATATTTGAAATCCAGTGGTCATGCAAATGACTACTGTGTCCACCTCTAAGGGAGAGATCCAGGACTGACTGAAGATATTATCTCTGGAACTATAGAGCACAGACAAAATTCATAGGGACTATTAGGGAATTTTATGGTGATAGTAAGGTAAGTGAGTGGTTATTATTAGTAGTTCTTTAAGGTATCTTGGTTTTCTGCACACATTTATATCCGTAGACTGAAGGACAGAACTAATGTGCTGAAATACACAGATGACCTATTGACATGCATTTATTAACTTTGCTTTTCAAGGTCACTTTGCACTTTATATCAACGCTGACACAAATAAAACAACTTAAGAAGAAAATCATTATGCCTAAAAGCATCACACTAAAATAAATCTAGCTTTCTTGTAGAGTGGTTAGGCTGCATTGCTTTTTAACAACTTTCACAGGGCAAAAGGCACGTCCTTTTGACCTCAATTAATAGATACTAACCATTAATTATTTTTTTCCAATGAATAACAAATTGCACAGCAATGTTTTTAAGTTTTTTCTTTCACTGTTCTACATATAGAAACTATACAATGACCTGTAATGGCCCATAGGTATAAAAACAAAGCTGTGCAACTCTGTATCAAATCAACTCCACCAGATGGGACAAATACAACCACTCGGTGATTTAAATAGGGCTTTTAACATCTTGAAAATTAGAGAGGCCTCCAATGAATTTCTTCATTCCATAACTTTGAAAGGGTTAAAAAGTTCGATTAAAATCAGTACTGAGAAGTTTTACCTTTTTCATGATGCAACTTTGCCCCTTCAGATGCTATCAGTTATATAGGTAGTTGGGAGGATTAGCATATTTGGACCAACAATTGTTTTTAGACCATCTGTCTTCTATAAACTCTACATTGATGATGTGTTGATCATATGGTCAAGTGGTGTAACAGGACCCAGCTGTTAACAGTCCAGGTCTGTTTGGCAATCCCTTGAGGTCAGTGCGGTGTAAATGACCTGGTAGTTACCCCTAATCTAGCTTTTACAAGGTGTTTCATTAGTAATGTTACAGGAAAAATGTAACCAGCTTAAAGAATTTGAGAATTCTAGTTCAACGTATGTAGTATACCTGCTTGCCTGTGTGTGATTGGGATTCAATATGTAAGGCATACAGTGAACATATTGCTTCCAATTTAGAAAGCATAGCACACCACATATTGTAAAGAGGTACATGGAGGTAGGTCAAATGTCATTACTATACTACATATGATACTGAAATAAAGAAGATAGGGGATAGATCACTGAAGCTCAGAAGACTGGAGACCTTTTTGCATAAAGGAGCTTATCACACTAAATCCAAAAGATCTGAATACAGAGTTTGCTATATTGGTTTTCATAAAGGCACTGGTAACATAAGAATTATTTTTATTTCTCCCATTTCTTTTATTAATTTTTCTGCAATGCCATTGCCTTCTACCATTTTTGGGGGGAGTGGTGTGGAGGAGTTTTTCTAAAAAATATGTAGTGGGGGAAGAGTGGTTCCCATGTCCATTACAGCCTTAGGTCAACCTGAAATTGAGGGGGAAAGGGTAGAATGTGTGACGAATTAAACTCCTATACATAAAGTATTGCAAATGTATAAAGCCCATATCTGGTTTTGAGAGGACCAAAGCATGAATCTGGTTTTGAGAAGTCCAAAGGTGCATTCAGTCGTACTCCTTGTCCTTATGTGAGCCTTGTTGTAGCTATATCCAGCATCCCTTGTGAAGCATGTGAGAAACAGGATGTGTTATGCACTAAGGGATGATAAAGAGGTGATAATGTGATGATGACTTCTCCAGTGATATCACTCTTCCATTTCCTATGTTATTCTATGGAGCCATTACACTAAGTTCTCAGAAGTTGAAGAAATCTTAGTGCTTTGGCTCCATAGAATAACATAGCCTTCTACCTTTTTGGGGGGGAGTGGGGTGGAGGAGTTTTTCTAAAAAATATGTAATGGGGGAAGAGTGGTTCCCATGTCCATTACAGCCTTAAGTCTACCTGAAATTGAGGGGGAAAAGGCAGAATGTGTGAAATGAATTCAACTCCTATACATAAGTTATTGCAAATGTATAAAGCACATATCTGGTTTTGAGAGGACCAAAGCATGAATCTGGTTTTGAGAAGTCCAAAGGTGTATTCAGTCATACTCTTTGTCCTTATGTGAGCCTCGTTGTAGCTTGTGAAGTATGTGAGAGACAGGATGTGTTATGCACTAAGAGATGATAAAAAGGTGATAATGTGGAGATGACTTCTCCAGTGATATCACTCTTCCATTTCCTATGTTATTCTATGGAGCCATTACACTAAGTTCTCTGAAGTTGAAGAAATCTTAGTGCTTTGGCTCCATAGAATAACATAGGACTTGGAGAGTTTACAACACTGGAGAATTCATCTCTACTTTATCACCTGTTCATAACCTCTTTATCTCATCTTAGTGGTTCTACCCCCGGGTGACACATGTAAGGCTTGTGATTCCCAATGCAGCAGCACTTCGGGCCCTGACCTTGTGCCACTGTAGGACGCTGTCGTGTTGCACACCTTGCTTCTGGGTTCATATTTCTGGCACACTCCTTAGATGTCACTTTTGTGCATCATTCTTGTGTACGTGTATGCAATGCACTGCTCCAGTATCACGTCATTTGCAAGGCTGGATGTACGTGATTGGACGATCCAGACTTGTGTCATTTTGTCTATACTCTTATGGGACATGTATTAAGTGGACATATACTTTAATATGCATACATTTGCTTATCATCAACTTTTTTTAAATTATGGGGAACCAATAGGTTGTTGTTTGGACTAATGGATGATTATACTATTACTGCTATACTATACTCAGCACAGAGACAATGGTTAAAAGAAAAGCCATTTTGAACATCAAAAAACGTAAAGACAGAGAAGGAGGTTCATAGGCAGGTCTCTAAAGGGCACCCAAAACCAAGTTAAGGTCCCATGAAGGAGATGGGTCTCTGTAGGAAGGGAAGGAGTGAGCTACCCCTCGAACAAAAGTTTTAACATCCGGTAGGATTGCAATGCACCTCTTATAGTTTACACCATCTTGTAGAAAGGCCACAGGACAAAGGGACAGAAAGGTAGGAAGTGGGAGGAAACCACACCCACACATACACATAGCAAAAGGGGTTAGGCCACAAAGCAGGAACACACTCACTCCATGATTATGAGTGGAAGAAGAGGCATGCCCCTATTAGTGCCCACAGAACAACGTGCAGGCGCAATTTTTATTCACATGCATGCGCCCTTACATGCGCACAATGCCAGTGCGGCATGTAGAACACCACAAAAGATGGACCAAATTCTATGGCATGCTTTAGAAGAGACAGGCTTCCTAACCTGAACCATGGTAGGCATGGCCTCATTTGAAAATCCTTTCCATTTTAAGATTGTAGTTTCTAGAGCCATGCCACCAGAGCTAGTCTTTCCACATCCTGGTACCAGATGGAACCCTGGAAAAGGAAATCCAGTCTTTGCGGAAGGTGGAACAGCTCCAAGATGGACAAGTTGGGAGGGTCCGCAGACCAGGCCTGACTGTGCCAGAATGGAGCAGCCAGGATGACTACAGCTTTCTTCATCTTTACTTTCCAGCTTATCCTGGGAATGATGGGAATCATATGAAACACATAGGACAGATGAAAGTTCCATGGAATGGACATGGTGTTTTCACAAAGGTCAAGGGATCCTTTGACTTTGTGCAAAATAGGGGGGACTTCCTGTTCTCACAAGAGGCTATAAAATTTATTGCTGAAAGACTCCGATGCTAAGCTATCTGGTCCAATACCTCCTGGTTCAATTCCAAGCTGCCGGGATACATATCTTACTGACTGAGAAATCCCATAACCATGTTTTCCACCCATGGCAGGTAGACTGCTGAGATGGCCGGAACATGAGTTTTTGCCCAGTGGAGAAGCTCTACACTTCCTTCTATAGCAACTCGCTTTGAGTTCCTTCCTGGCGGCTGATGTAAGACACTGCTGTCTAGTACCTATACTGGGGTCCATGTTAGTACCTGAGACCAGTGAAGAAGTGCCATATGGATTGACAAGGATGTTGATGACAGGAGGATCTCATCTCCGGACTACTGTCCCTGGGATGCCAGAAGACCCATGCTAGCACCCCAGCCTCTCAAGCTGGCATCTGTTCCAAACAGGTTCCACTCTAGAATCATGAAGGGACATCTCTGAGTTAAATTAGTTCAATGTAGCCACCAGCATAGGACTTTCCTATGGGGGAGAAGGTCATGGAGTGAGACAGATGCTGCCGGAAACAGTTTCTAAGTATTTCTACTTGTAGCTCCCTTGTGTGGAACTGATCATCAAGGAATGCTTTCATGGCAAACACGAGGTGTCTCAGAATTCTCATGTAGTCCCTTATTGTTGCAGAGGGCCACGCCAGTGCATGCATAGCGTCCTGGGACATGATGCATGCAGTGGCGTGGCCCACTGCACACCAGTGCATTGCCCCTAGAGGGTGTCAAACTTAATTCCCAGAAAGATAAAGACCTGGGATTGGAAAATACTTTTTTTAGATTGAGAGTCCAACCATGGTGCACCAGAATGTGGGCACACTCTTCAATATGGACTGCCAAGATGTCTTCTGAAGGAGCCTTGATCAACAGATCATCCAAATATAGAATAGAGAAATACCTTGAGAATGGATGTATGCGGTCAGTGCTGCCAGTGGAGCAGAAGCTAGATCAAAGGGCAGTGCAGTGAACTGTAGCGAGGGACTAGGACTCATGCAGAGGCTGACTTGGCAAACTTAGATTTTGAAGCAGATTTGTTGTTCTGCCAAGGCTTTGTGGCAGGGTGCATTTGGGAGATGTGAGGGGCTTAAACCATCTGCTCCCCAGATTGGTAGGGGGAACAAAAACAAAATCCACATGCCTTACTTGCCAGAATGAAATGTTTAGAAAATATATGAGATAAGAAGGGCACTTTTGCCAATAGTCCCTAATGATCTATTTTAGGTCTGGCCCAAATATACCACCATAGACTCTTTTATAATCTGATATATTAATGCTAAGGGTCTTATCTCACCAGAAAAGTGTTCCTTAGCTCACAGAGAGTTCCACAGACGCAAGACGGATCTGGTTTTTGTTCAAGAGACTAATTCCCCTCACACCTTGCCCCCTCTGTTCTGAACAAGTAATACCTTACTGGTTGTTTTTCTTCTAGTCACAACAATTTTAAAATCGTAGGAATGCCATAATCATACACAGGCGAGTCCCATGGATGTTGGAGGGCATCCGCTATAATCCAGATGGCCATTTTCTATTTCTCAAGGGTCAGCTCAACAATAGATATGTACCTTTGCTTCCCTTTAAAGGAGCAGTAAACTTTTTTTTATGAAAACACATATTTTATAGAGCATTTCTTGCTGAATAAAACAAGGGTACCCATCATTGTTATTCCAAATTTATAGCAGTTTAAATAACCAGGAAGTGAATTTACTGTGTTTACTTCCTGATAGTTCTAACTGACAGGAAGTGACAGGTAGTTTCTATCACATTACATGGAAAACTGTATGTCTATGACTTTTCTCTCCATTATAATCTAACAGGAAATCTAATTAGACTTTGACCACTAGAGGGCACTGCTAATGTAAAAAAAACATGGGTTTAAACTGTAATAACTCTGGAAATATAAATCTCTCGACAGTGTGAGTACCCTTATTTTACTCAATAGGAAAATCCCTACAATATATATTTTTTTCATAAAAAGTTTACTGCTCCTTTAAACTAAACTACTCTCTACGCTTTCTAACTTCAAGGACGGTCTCCTATTTTTAGGCAGCAATTTTAATATTCATATAGACCCTTCTTTCGATTGTTCTATTTGGATGTCCTCCATTCCAACTTCTGCACTCAATAAGTGGAATACTCTTAGAACTGAACATCATCTGATAGATGCCTAGAGACTGGTAGAACCTACGTCACGTGACTGTAGCTATTTCTCTCCTCTCCATCATTGTTACACATACGTATCAACTTAATCTTTGTGGAGCAATACATTTACACTATTAAAGCAGCATTGTCTGAACACGGACCGGTTTGGGTGGAGATAGGCTTATAGGCCCCCCCGAGGGCTCTTTCGGCTTGGATGCTCTGTGAGCTTCCACTGGAAGATGATATGCTCACAAATAGACTTGGCCATCACTTCTTACTTTTCCCTTAACAGTGACAGTCTGGGAAGCTCGCAAGTGTGTTCTTCGAGGCGTATTCATCAAATTAGGGGCCCTCCAGGCTAAACAGTGAATGGCTAGGATAAACAATCTGATTAGAAAAATAAAGGCCCTGGAAAAGCAACATAAAGCTACTGTCTGACTCAGATGCATCCCTGGAAAACATTAGCTGACCTATACCATTGTAAAATTCTTAAATCTTTCCACTGGTACAAATACCGCAACTACCGCCATGGTAATAAATGTAGGTAATGTCAGGGACTCCTGTAGTAAACTTCAAATCACATTTCCTGACATGGCAAATGCTTTCTCATCTTTCTATAAATCCCTTTATAATTTTCCCAGGTGAGGCCCTCCTTTGGATCTTGGTCAGCCGCAGACCATCATTCGAGACTTCCTGATTTAAACACTTCCGAGGGATACTATTTCTCTCCTAGAGGCACTGTTTACAACAGCAGAGCTCTCCACTGCTCTTAAATGCATGCCTATGGGCAAGAATATGGGCCTTGATGGTTTTCCTGTCAGCTAATACAAAAAAATTCACTGACTGTCTTATCCCACACATGGTTACCTGCTTTAACACTCTAGCTTCTGGCTCTACTTGGCACTTGAAAGCTTTGGAGGCAGATACAGAATTGGTCTCAAAGCCAAACAAAGATTCCTTGGAGAGTGCCAGCTATCGAGCCATATCGTTAAATAACAATGTTAAGATTTTTGGGAAACTCCTTGCAAATTGGCTTTGACCATGTCACTTTTCCTTTATTCACACTAATCAGTCAGGGTTTGTCCCAGGATGAAAAACAAAAGACAACACTACCAAAATAGTGGCCTTCCCACAGCACTTTCTTGGAAAATTCTCATACTAGGAAAAGACCTAAAGCGAAAGCAAAAAACAGATTACCCAAATGTATTAACCCTTTGTAAAGTATATATTATACCTATGTGTAACTAGATTTCAAACAAATTAGGATTTTGTAGCATAATTTGGGCAAAGTATGTTTACATGTCCAGGTAGGGGTAAAGTGTACCAAGAGGGAGTCTAACTTTAGTCAAGTGCCCTGTCCTCCTAGAGGAAGATACTCTACCCCCATGGTTTCTGTGTTCCACATAGAACATAAAAGAAAAGTATTATCTTAATCAATTTCCAAATAGCATAGGATAAAACACACTTACAGACTCCCAATTCACACGTTCAGTCTTTACAGCCACTGAACTGTGGTCTAGATACTACTGGAATCTGTGATTTGTCTTGTCCTATTTGAAAACCGATTGAACATAAAACTTTTAGATCGATCTGTTTGTACTTTTTCTAGAGATTATTACTTCATACAAAGAAGTGCAAGAGGCCACTGTGTTGAAAGCTGCATGAGAGATTATCTTCAACATTCATATTCATTGTTACCACCGTCACCTAATTTGCTTTCCAAAGTTGTGCCATATCTTCAGTGCCGTATCAAATAAGTAAGGGACATTTAAAATCCTCTACTAATACTAAATATAATATTAGTCTTACCTGTTAAATCCTTTTCTCATAGTCCATACAGGTTACTGGTAATTCTTGGTAGGTGATCCGCCCCTTTAAGTAGGCAGGAACAATTCTAGAATTGTATGCAGGGGGTGGAGCCTACCTTCCCTCCTTGGCTGCAGCTAGCCAACCAGCTCCAGAAAGATTTGAGACACTAACTAATGACTAGATAGTGAAGGGAAAGAAGACTCCTGTAAGCATGAGCCCGAAGGCCCTCCACGGTCTGCCACAGGACAGCCAAGCATGGTCCCTTGACAGGGTGGGAGACCAGTAACCTGTATGGACTAAAAGAAAAGGATTTAACAGGTAAGACTAAAATCCTCTTTTCTCTGTCGTACAATACAGGTTACTGGTAACTCTGGGATGTCCAACCATTGAGTTTCCCAGAGGCGGGAAGTAAGGCAAGGACCAGACACAAAGCCCCCAATGTCACCAGAGCAGATATGAACCATCAGATCAGAGATAGCCCAGCAAACAATGAAGTATCAACAGACACGAAACAGGGGTAACACCACCCCAAACTGTTACACAGAACACTGAATAAGAGCCAAAAGGGCTCAAAGGTGAAGGAAGCACCAAGAACCATAGAAGATCCTAGACAGGCAAGACTGCCTCCAGGATCTTCCTCCCAAAGCATCAGCCGATGCCAACACATCAACACGGTAGTGCTTCAAAAAGGTGTGCACAGATGACCAGGTGGCAGCCTTGCACAACTGATCAGCAGAGGCCTGATTCTTGTAAGCTCAAGAGGCCCCAATAGATTTTATAGAATGAGCCGTGACCCTGAAAGGGACAGGCTTCTTCCTCAGATCATAAGACTTATGAATAGTGGATTTGATCCAAGAAGCAAGTCACTTTGGATGCAGGTCTTCCAGCCCTAGGACCCTCAGGAATGGCGAACAACGCATCCGATTGCCTGATAATCTCAGTGCGATGTACCTAAAACTTGAGACAACGTACCATGTCTAAGTGGAGATCCCTCTCCTTGTCAGAGGTGGGGTCAGGGCAGAAAGAAGGCACCACAATCTCCTGATTGATGTGGAACTCCAAAACCACATTTGGGAGAAACTCCTGAGAGGTGCCAAGTACCGCCTTGTCCTTGTGAAACACCAAACAGGGTGGTTTACAGGACAGAGCATGCAACACGACGGACAGACACGATCGCCAGGAGACAAGCCATTTTCCACGTCAAGAGGCGTATAGGAATAGTAGTCAAAGACTCAAATGGAGGGAGCTGAAGAATGCCCAAAACCAAATTAAGATCCCACGGAGGAGCAGGAATCTTGAAGGCAGGACGAGTATGAGCAACGCCCTGGAAGAAAACCTTGACATCAGGAAGGATGGCAATGCGCCTCTGAAAGAAAATAGAGAAAGCAGACGTCAGAACTTTAACCCCTTAATGACCCT
This sequence comes from Rhinophrynus dorsalis, assembly GCA_037306005.1. NCBI lineage: Eukaryota > Metazoa > Chordata > Amphibia > Anura > Rhinophrynidae > Rhinophrynus > Rhinophrynus dorsalis. Next base: position 147,832,331 of record CM074718.1, read on the forward strand.
TGACAGTCATAGTATGTCATGGGTCGATCTGAGTTAACGACCCATGACGTACTGTGACTGTCATGGAATTCCAGGCTCCCCGCCATTCGGGGAGTCTGGAACCGGAATTAAAAAAAAAAAATGCTCCGTGGTCCTTAAGTGACCGAGCCGCGCTGATTGGCTGGTCGTTAAGGGAACCCAAACTGAGGCCCTTATCCACTCCGGCCTGCAAAAAGGCCAGGACCGTAGGCAGATCAAATTCCTGAGACAGGTATCACGGTGCCCGTGATCCTTGAGCAACATTCTTACTTCCTGGTTTACACTGACTGCATTCTTATTGGCTCTGGGCTGTTGCTCCTCCCAGGGTTTGCCTTCAAATACACCCTCCTGTCACTATACCGGAGCCCTTTCATAGTGTACCCGTATCTAGCATTTTGAAGCTCTTGTTCCTGTTTTCTGTGTATGACCCGGCTCGCCTGACTACGTTTTGTTCCTGACGTTACTGATCCCGATTCCATTGCTGACCTAGGACTGGCTGACTAACTCCTTGTGTACGAACCGGCTTGGCTGAGTATCTGATTCCGTTACCTACTAGGACTGGCTGACTAACCCCTTGTGTACAGAACCGGCTTGGCTGAGTATCTGATTCCATTACAGATTAGGACTGGCTGGCTAACTCCTTGTGTACCGAACTGGCATGGCCGAGTATCTGATTCGTTGCCTACTGGGACTGACTGACTACTCTGTGTATTCCGACCCGGCTGGGCTAGTTCTGGCCGTCCATTTAGACTGGCTGTATCCTCTGTGTATGCCGACCTGGTTGAGTTGCTATTCTTGTCACTACCGGGACAAGCCGTTAGTCTCCTTGGTCCATCAAGGCGATACCGATTACTGTTACGCGCTCGCTTACCTATAGCGCCGGTCAGCCCCATTGCTCCTTTAGCCATCTGGAGCTTGCTTGGGCCAATCACTCACCAGTGTCTGTGTATCACGGTGCCCGTGATCCCTTGTTTATATGTTTGTCAGTTATCCTATGTGTGGTTCTCATTGGTTGCCCTGTGTTAAGCCCGCCCAGTATGGCCTTTATATACTGGGCTCCTGCACCCACACATTGCCCTTTCGTGGTGTTCCTGTGTCAGTGCTGACGCTCCTGCTCCTGTGTACCAACCCAGACTGGCTGACGTTCCTGCTCCTGTGTTCTGATCCGGCCTGACTGACGTTCCTGTGCTCCGACTCGGCTGATCTCCGTTTTGGTCCTTGTCTCCTCGGCGACATTCTGATTTCCGGTGCCATGATTTGTCTGGCACCTCTGCTCCCGCAGGCTTGCCAAGTGTTGTCCCATTTAGGCTTTACGGAGCGCCTCTGGCCTAGTCCTCCGTTTCAGTCTAACCGGTTGCAAGTGTTGCCTCCGTGATTGCACCGGTACATTGCCATTGGCTACGCTCCATTCAGTCTAACCGGTTGCAAGTGTTGCCTCCATGATTGCACCGGTACATTGCCATTGGCTACGCTCCATTCAGTCTAACCGGTTGCAAGTGTTGCCTCCGTGATTGCACCGGTACATTGCCATTGGGTACGCTCCATTCAGTCTAATCAGTTGCAAGTGTTGCCTCCGTGATTGCTCCGGTACTTTGCCTTTGGCTCACGCTCCATTCAGTTAAACCGGTTGCCGTGTTGCCTCCGTGATTGCTCCGGTACATCGCCTTTGGCTTACGCTCTACTCTGTCAAACCGGTTGCAAGTGTTGCCTCCGTGTCTGCACCGGTAGTGCTCCTATTACTTCAGTGGACTGGAAACTCTCAGTGGATGCAGACTTTGGCGTGTTTAAGAATCAGTTCAATACCTTCACATACGTGACTGTTTTCCTGCCTTGATGAACTTTAACTCCTACATTGCTAAACCTGGAAACCTAATCCTCTGCCTGATCCGTGTCAGTATAAACTGTCTCCTATATTTGTGCTGGACCTGTGTGGGCCTAAATATTACCCGTCGTGTGTCTGTACTATACGTTGTATATTACAGGACCTGTGAGGGTTCTTATTGTATTCAATCAAACTGTGTTTTTATCCTAACTCTGTGTCTGTGAGTCAAACAAACCGTTACAGTACAAAAGGGCCATGACCTCAGACAATAAGGGTGAAGGTAATACAAAGAACATCCATTGGAGGATGGATGTACATGAGCAGCGTTTGGATCAGTTGGCATTGGCTATATAAACTATTCTCGAGCGTACAGTGCACCTTGACAAGCCTGTCCCTAATCCGGTGGTCTCCTCAGCTTCGACACCGGACAGTCAATCCGTGACTTCTGTGGCCTAGGTCAAAGGGTTAACCGCTTCTGCCCCGTTGCCACTCAGATATAATGGCGAAACCAGTCTATGCAGAGCGTTTATTAACTAACTTGAGATATTTCTAGAATTAACCCCTCATGCCTTTCCTAATGACCACAATAAAGTTGGGTTTATGATATCTTTACTGACCGGCAGAGCCCTGGCATGGGCCAGTCCCTTATGGGAAAATGCTAAACCTTGCACCAGGAATTTCAGGGAATTTGTGCAAACATTTCGGAGAGTGTTTGAAGTTCCTGGTAGAACCACCGCTGCTAAACGTCTGATGGAAATACAACAGGGCAATTGGATGGTGGGCGACTACGCCATAGAATTCCGCACATTAGCAGCAGAGGTAGGTTGGAATAATGTGGCACTGGTAGCAGCATTTGCCCAAGGTCTGGCTGACCATATCAAAGATGAGACCGCAGCTAGAGAATTGCCTAATGATTTGGAAGAATATATTGATTATGCCATTCTGATTGACACTCGGATCCGTGAGAGACTTGTGGCTTAAGACCACTACGGACTAAAAGCAGTGGACTCAGCAGTCTGTTGTGCCCACCCACCCCTCCCTCCCTCCCTCGTTGCCTAAACCTCATGACCTTAAACAAGAATCCTGTGAACCTATGCAACTAGGGTTTACCAGGTTAACCAAGGAGGAACAGGCACACCGCAGGAGGCAGGGGTTATGTTTGTACTGTGGTAAAGCTGGGCATATGTTACGAACCTGTCCCGTACGTCCGGGAAATGAACGTACCTAGGGTACCTTGGGGGACAAGCCCTAGGTGGTGTTCAATCGTCCCCAGATCCTATCATACAGAAACCCATGATCCAGGTGGTATTCTCGTGGGCAGATCCCTCAGTGGAGGTTCTGGCCCTGATTGATTTCTGGCGCGGCCGGTTACTTCATGGATAGTGCCTTTGCTGCGCTACACAAGGTTCTGCTGGTTAAAAGGGAATCGCCTCTAGCCATTTAAGGCAGACCATTAGAACCAGCTCAAATTACAATGGAAACCATACCACTACCTATGACGACTGGGGTCCTTCACTGAGAGAAACAGCAGTTACAAATAATCCATTCCCTTCACCATGCAGTCATTCTGGGGTTCCCTTGGTTGCATCTGCATAACTCCCAGTTTGATTGGCAGAATTGAGAGATTACTTCTTGGTCTCAATATTGTATGAAGCATTGTGTGTCTCATCCTGTTAAGATCCTGTGTGCCTCTCCCTCCTTGCCAGCTGAATACCAACAATTCAGTGACGTTTTCAGTAAGGGAGAGGCTGGCACCCTGCCTCAACACAGGTCGTACAATTGTGCCATTGATTTTCACCCGGGGTGGTGCCTCCTAGGGGACATACGTACCCACTATCATGCAACGAAAATCGAGCTATGGAAGAATATATTGAGGATGCCCTCAAGAGAGGGATCATTAGGAAATCTACCTCGCCTGCTGGTGCTGGGTTCTTTTTTGCTAAAAAGAAGAATGGCGAGTTAAGGCCTTGTATTGATTACCGGGGTTTAAATAAACTTATGTACAAGAATGCATACCACTCATTACTGAACTATTTGACAGGTTAAAAGGTTCTTCCATTTTTACAAAATTAGATCTACGAGCTGCCTATAACTTGATCAGGAGAAAAGCTGGGGATGAGTGGAAAACGGCATTTAATACTAGATCCGGGCATTATGAATATCTAGTTATGCCGTTTGGTCTCTGTAACGCACCTGCGGTTTTCCAAGAATTTATTAATGATATCCTCCGTGATATGCTACAGTCCTGTGTTGTTCTCTACCTTGATGACATACTTATACACTTAGCTAATTTGTCCCAACACATCATGGATGTGTCCGAGGTGTTGCGCCGCTTGCGCAAAAATAAACTATTTTGTAAAATGGAAAAATGCGAGTTTCACAGATCCAGAGTGCCCTTTTTGGGGTTCGTGATCGCTAAGGAAGGTATCGCTATGGATCAGGAAAAACTCGCGGCAGTATTACAATGGCCACGGCCCAAAGGGTTAAAGGCGATCCAGCGCTTCTTGGGGTTCGCCAATTATTACAGAAAGTTTATCAAGAATTTCTCCACTATTGTGAAACCACTGTCTGACATCACGCACAAGGGTGCTAATCCTTCCCAATGGTCTGAGGCAGCCGAACATGCCTTTGAGACACTGAAATCCGCTTTTGCAGCTGCTCCTGTACTATCCCACCCCAACCCGTCTCTTCCATTTACGCTAGAGGTTGATGCCTCAGAGATTGGGGAAGGGGCAGTACTATCTCAACGCCCGGTGGCAGGGGGCGCTCTCAGACCATGTGGGTTTTTCTCTAAGAAGCTGTCGAGTGCCCAAAGTCATTATGAGATAGGTGACAGAGAACTGCTGGCTATCATTCTTGCCCTGAAGGAATGGCATCACCTACTGGAGGGTACCAGAAGTCCTGTGTTAATCCTCACTGACCACAAAAACCTTAGCTATCTTTCAGAGGCTAAGAGACTGTCCTCTCATCAGGCCAGATGGGCTCTGTTTCTATCCCGATTCAATTTCGTAGTATCATATTTGCTGGGTTCTAAGAATGTTAGGGCTGATGCCCTGTCTAGACAATTTGAGCCTGAGACTGATAGGGACGAGGTCCCAGTAACCATTATACAGCCTGACTGCATTTTGGCTACCCTACGTACAAGTATCACTTCAACACTGGGGGAAGAGATTTTGGCCACCCAGGCTATGGCCCCCCCCGGAAACCCCAGTGGGCAAATGTTTTGTTGATGAGCCATTTTGCACTCGATTACTTGAGACATACCACTCATCTAAGGCTGCTGGGCATATCTGTAGGGATCAATTAATATGGTCTCTCTCACAAGATTTCTGGTGGCCCTCTCTGAGGGCTGACTGTTCTGCATTTACTACAGCCTGTGCCACCTGTGCGCATGCCAAGACCCCTAGACACCTCCCTGTGGGCCTACTCCAACCAGTGCCCAGTGGTGAACGTCCCTGGTCCCATGTATCCATTGATTTCCTGGGAGAGTTGCCAGTATCTAGAGGGTATTCATTCATCCTAATGGTGGTTGACAGGTTTTCTAAAATGGCTCATTTCGTGCCCCTCCCTGCCTTCCATCTGCCCAGGAATTGGCTGTTGTTTTCGCTGAGGAGGTGTTCCGGTTGCATGGGGTACCTAGAGTTCTGGTGTCTGACCATGGGAGCCAGTTCGTGTCCAGATTTTGGAGAGCATTTTGTGAACAGATGGGCATTCAACTGTCCTTCTCTTCTGCCTACCATCCCCAGACCAATGGGGTCGCTGAGCGTGCCAATCAGGGACTGGAGCAGTTCCTGCGCTGTTTTGTCACAGATCATCATAACTGGGCTGACCTGTTGCAGTGGGCAGAGTTCACCAGGAAATGTGCGGTTAATTCATCATCCAGGAGCTCCCCGTTTCTCATCAACTACGGGTTCCAGTCTTGTTTGCTCCCGGACTCCTTCCAGTCACAACACATTCCAGCTCTGGACGAGCACATAGAACAAGTCCGGTCCACTTGGGCACAGGTCCAGAGAGCCCTCAGTCAGTCATTTCAACGTCATCAGCCCCACGCCAATTGTAGACGGCTGCCAGTGGTCTCCTTCCAGGTTGGGGACAGGGTATGGCTATCCTCCAGAAACCTCAAGTTGCAAGTTCCGTCCAACAAACTGGCTACTCGGTTTATTGGCCCATTCAGGGTGATCGGTAAAATTAACCCTGTCTGTTATGCCTTGGATCTCCCTGCATCTATGCGCATTCATAATGTGTTCCATGTATCCCTCTTGAAACCTCTGGTATGCAACCGTTACACTACTGCTCCTGTGGTTCCCGGCACGGTAGAAGTGGAGGGTCAGGAGGAGTACGAGGTTCAAAGTATTATTGATTCTCGCAGATTTAGAGAAAAATTGCAGTACTTGGTCCATTGGAAAGGCTATGGTTCTGAGGAACGTTCTTGGGTTGATCAAAAGGACCTTCATGCTCCTAGATTACTGCGTATTTTTCACTCTAAATATCCTCAAAAGGAAGGTCCCTCTTCTAGGAGGGGGGGTCTTTGAGAGGGGGATACTATCACGGTGCCCGTGATCCCTTGTTTATATGTTTCTGTCAGTTATCCTATGTGTGGTTCTCATTGGTTGCCCTGTGTTAAGTCCGCCCAGTATGGCCTTTATATACTAGGCTCCTGCACCCACACATTGCCCTTTCGTGGTGTTCCTGTGCCAGTGCTACATTTGCTCTAAAAGTTTCCAGTGTACCGACTTGGCTTGCCTGACTACTCTCTAGTTCCTGTGCCTGTGTACGGACCCGGATTGCCTGACTATTTTTCAGTGTCCGCTCCTGTGTATAGACCTGGCCTGACTGACGTTCCTTCTCCTGTGTACCGACCTGGACTGGCTGACGTTCCTGCTCCTGTGTTCTGATCCGGCCTGACGTTCCTGTGCTCCGACTTGGCTAATCTCCGTTTTGGTCCTTGTTGCCTCGGCAACATTCTGATTTCCGGTGCCATGATTTGTCTGGCACCTCTGCTCCCACAGGCTTGCCAAGTGTTGTCCCATTTAGACTCTACGGAGCGCCTCTGGCCTAGTCCTCTATTTCAGTCTAACCAGTTGCAAGTGTTGCCTCCGTGATTGCACCAGTATATTGCCATTGGCTACGCTCCATTCAGTCTAACCGGTTGCAAGTTTTGCCTCCGTAATTGCACCGGTACATTGCCATTGGCTACGCTCCATTCAGTCTAACCGGTTGAAAGTGTTGCCTCCGTGATTGTACCGGTACATTGCCATTGACTACGCTCCATTCAGACTAACCGGTTGCAAGTGTTGCCTCCGTGATTGCACCGGTACATTGCCATTGGCTACGCTCCATTCAGTGTAACCGGTTGCAAGTGTTGCCTCCGTGATGGCACCGGTACATTGCCATTGGCTACGCTCCATTCAGTCTAACCGGTTGCAAGTGTTGCCTCCGTGATTGCACCTGTACATTGCCATTGCCTACGCTCCATTCAGTCTAACTGGTTGCAAGTGTTGCCTCCGTGATTGCTCCGGTACTTTGCCTTTGGCTCTCTTTCCATTCAGTTAAACCGGTTGCAAGTGTTGCCTCCGTGATTGCACCGGTACATTGCCATTGGTTACACTCCACTCTGTCAAACCGGTTGCCGTGTTGCCTCCTTGATTGCACCGGTACATTGCCATTGGCTACGCTCCATTCAGTCTAACCGGTTGCAAGTCTTGCCTCCGTGATTGCTTCTGTACATTGCCATTGCCTACGCTCCATTCAGACTAACTGGTTGCAAGTGTTGCCTCCGTGATTGCTCCGGTACTTTGCCTTTGGCTCTCGCTCCATTCAGTTAAACCGGTTGCAAGTGTTGCCTCCGTGATTGCACCGGTACATTGCCATTGGCTACGCTCCACTCTGTCAAACCGGTTGCCGTGTTGCCTCCGTGATTGCTCCGGTACATTGCCATTGGCTTACGCTCCATTCTGTATAACCGTCTGCAAGTGTTGCCTCCGTGATTGCACCGGTACATCGCCTTTGGCTTAAGCTCCACTCTGTCAAACCGGTTGCAAGTGTTGCCTCCGTGTCTGCACCAGTAGCGCTCCTATTACTTCAGTGGACTGGAAACTCTCAGTGGATGCAGACTTTGGCGTGTTTAAGAATCACTTCAATACCTTCACATATGTGACTGTTTTCCTGCCTTGATGAACTTTAACTCCAACATTGCTAAACCTGGAAACCTAATCCTCTGCCTGATCCGTGTCAGTATAAACTGTCTCCTATATTTGTGCTGGACCTGTGTGGGCCTAAATATTACCCGTCGTGTGTCTGTACTATACGTTGTATATTACAGGACCTGTGAGGGTTCTTATTGTATTCAATCAAACTGTGTTTTTACCCTAACTCTGTGTCTGTGAGTCAAACAAACCGTTACACTGTGTTGCCTCCGGTGACCCTGTGCAGTAGGGTCCAGTCTAAGCCAGACTTCTGCCCAAGTTGCCTATACTTACCCTAGAGGTCTAGGGTCCATTACGGCCAGTGTCTGGTTTCCGTTGCCTCCGTTAACACTACCGTGCTAGGGCCAAGTTGCTGCCAGATCTCCATCTCTGTTGCCGCCGTTAACCCTAGCGTTCTAAGGTCAAGCCACTGCTAGAGTTGCCTCCGTATCCCCTAGCGTGCTAGGGACCAGTCGCTGCCTAGTCTTGTCGGTGTTGCCTCATTAACCCTAGCGTCCTAGGGTTTTACCGATGCCTAAGTCTTGCTGGTGTTGCCTCATTAACCCTAGCGTTCTAGGGTTTTACCGCTGCCTAAGTCTTGTCGGTGTTACCTCATTAACCCTAGCGTTGAAGTGTCCTGTCCGTATTGCCTCTGTTCACCCTATCTAGGGTCAGTTCTCTGCCAGAGTCTTTGTTGCCTCCACTCCCCTAGCCCACTAGGGGTTTGCCCTGCAGCTACCCTTTGCTTATGCCACCTATTGCGGAGTGGGGCTGTTGAGGAGTTCCTTGTTCCTGAAGCTTGCTGTTGTATCCTGCGTGCTAGTCCTAGCTATTTTCAGTTGTATCATATTATTACTCTGTGTGTTTTCTCACCCTGACCCGTTTCAGATGTGGAAGGTACTTGGTACGGACCTCATCTGGACCTGAGTGGGGTATTTGCTTATTATTTCTCAATAAAGCTTTTTAACCTTACCTGACTGTCTGAGTGTTCTTCACAAAACCGTGACAACAGGTCCTTGTCAGCACACCAAGATAGAAAGGTCGATCAGACACAATGATAGATCTTGGAAGAAACAGGTTTGCGGGCATCAGAAGAAAACCCTTTCTCAATATTGAGGATTCAATTTCCAAGCCGTCAAGGCTAGAGGATGAACATCCTCCTTCCACAGGTAACCCTGTAGAAGAAGATACGGATGGCAAGGGAGCCGGAAGAGCTCCATAACTGACAGATACAGAAGCTCCGGAAACCAAGCTTGGCGAGGCTAGAACAGAGCATTCAGAATGACAGGACAACGCTCCAGTCATAATTTCCGTATCACCCTGTGCAACATTGGGAGAGAAGGAAAGATGTAGGCCAGAGGGAATAACCAAGGAACGGACTTTGCATCCACCGCCAGAGCTAGAGGGTCCCTTCATCGAGAGCAGAACCTCTGAACCTTCCTGTTGTGTTTTGTCGTCATCAGGTCGATGTAAGGAAGACCCCATTTCTGAACAATGAGGGTGAACACCTCTGGATGCAGCTCCCACTCTCCTCTGTCCACTGTGTGTCCCCTGAGGAAGTCCGCCATGACTTTGTCTATGCCAGGAATGTGCACTGCAGTTATGGCAGGAACACGTTCTTCTGCCCGGGACAAAATAGCCTTGACCTCTAACCAAGTGTCGAGACTTCTTGTACCGCCCTGCTTGTTGATGTAAGCCATGGCCGTGGAGTTGTTGGACTGTACCCGGACTGGACAGTCTTCCAGCTGGGATGTCCAATGACGAAGGGCATGAAATATCGTCCGAAGCTCCAATATATTGATGGGAAGGAGAGATTCTTCTGAAGACCACCGACCCTGTGCACTCAGGTGACCCAGGAGTGCTCCCCATCCAGAGAGGCTGGGATCCATAGTCACCGTGGTCCAAAAGGAAACTAGGAAGGACTTGCCCTTCAGCAGAATGGTCGAGCCACCAGGACAAACTCAGTTCCACATGAAGAGGAAGTGACACCAACGTTTTCAGAAGTTCTGGCTGACCCCTGCACACCTGGATCACAAACCGCTGGAGTTCCCTGGTGTGCGCCATAACAAACGGTACTGCCTCTATGGTGGAAATTAATTTCCCCACGAGAGATGACAGCTTCTTGGCTGGAACTGGATCTTGAGCCAGTATCACAGAAACCCTATGTGCAATCTGGTGAGCCACCTCATCTGTGAGAAAAACCATGTTCTTCTGGGTATCGAAAAGGAGGCCCAGGAAGACCAGATGCTGGGATGGGACAAGATCTGATTTGTCCAAGTTGATGATCCACCCATGATAAGCGAGAGCATGAATGCATTGCTGAAACTGCTGATGAAGAAGTTCCGCAGAAGGGGCTTTCAGAAGCAGGTCGTCCATGTATGGAGTAACTCTGATGCTGTCTCGATGGAGGACGGACAGTAAGGCTCCCAGGACACAGTTGAAGACCTGAGGAGCTGTCTTCAGACCAAATGGAAGAGCTGAGAACTGAAAATGTCCCCTGTCGCAGGCAAATCGGAGGTACTGCCGGCTCTCTGGCTGAATGGCAATGTGTAAATATGTATCCTGAAGATCCAGGGATGCAAGGAATTCCCCTGGGGACATGGCAGCAATCACCGTCCGTAGAGACTCCTGGTGATAATGAGTCCGGGTCACAAAGGAATTGAGATCCTTAAAATCCAAAATGGGATGACAACCGCCATCCTTCTTGGAGACCACAAAGGGGTTTGAGTAAAAACCCATACCTCTGTCCTGAACTGGAACCGGCTCTAAAACGTCCATGTCCAGAAGCTCCTGAACAGCGCCGTCGAATAGACTGCGTTTCTCTGCGCCCTAAGGCATATGAGAAGGAAGAAAGTGAAAGGGAGGAAGAGAGACGAAATGGGATCCTGTACCCTTCTGTCACTATCTGCAAAATCCACGGGTACGTCACTGAATCCTCCCAAATGCTGATAGCCACGCAGACAACCACCCACAGTGTGGACCCGGGTTCGGTGAGTCATGCCGAAGAAGGCTTGAAAGCCTTGGGCTTGGAGGAGACCTTGGGCTTCCATTGCTGTTTGGGCTTGGAGGAGGTACGCAAAGCTGAGGGAACCGTCTTGTTCGCCGGACATGTCTCATTCTGAAAGGAACGAAAATACTGGTTATGCTTAAGCAGTGTTTTCTTCCTAGGAACTAAAGGTAGAAGTGTACTCTTACCCCCTGTAGCCTCACTGATCAGATCCTTGAGATCTGGCCCAAACAAAGAAGTGCCTTGAAAAGGCAAGGAGAGCAATGCTTTCTTAGAAGCAGTATCAGCAGACGAGATCTTGAGCCAAAGAGCCCATCTGGCAACCACAGACATGGTGGAAACCCTAGCCACCAAATGGATGGCATCAAATAGGGCAGCAGAAACATAGTGCTGTGCCTCAGAAATGTTGGCAAGGAGGAGCAACTTATCTGAAGTAGGACACTGACGGACAGCAAGAGTGAGCTGTTCAGTCCAGACCATAATGGCCTGGTTCACCCATGCTGCTGCAAGTGCTGGACGCATGGCAGAACCAGCAGTGGCAAAGATGGACTTGAGGGAGACCTCAAGTTTCTTCTCAGTCCAGTCCTTTTGTTACGGTTTTCAGACACAGAGTTAGAATAAAATACAATTTTATTAGAACAAAAAAATAACAAGGTTGCTCCCTAGGGGCAGTACTGAGAGTAGCAGAATATGGACTGAAATGCCAGGTACAGAACAGGAATATATCTCTAATAGCAGGCCAAACAATGTCAGAAGACTAATGGTTAATACAAGGATAATCAGTCTCAAATGTGGTGTTAGGCACGCCCTTGGTGAACTAGACTGCAATAGGTGCTAGGTGATAACACCTTAAGTCCATTTAACGTGTGATGCTGTAGTCAAGAGCTGCGAATTGAAACTGAAGCTGCAGTGTGATAATGCGGTAGCCCCCTAGGGCGTAAACGGAGACCAACAGTATTGGGATCGTTTGAGCCAACAGCCCCCACGGGCGTAACGGAAACCAACAGTATTGGAGTTGCTTGAGCCAATAGCCCCCACGGGCGTAACGGAGACCAACAGTATTGTGATAGCTTGAGTCAATAGCCCTACGGGCGTAATGGAGACCAACAGTACCGTGATAGCTGAAGTCTATAGCCCCAGCGGGCATATACCGGAGACCAACAGTAACTGGATCGCTTGAGCCAACACAGCCTCACGGGTGTAACGGAGACCACCGGTTGCTGCACTGCTTGCCAATAGTCCACGGGCATAACGGAACTACTGCTCTGCAGGATATGAAAGCCGCCGACTACCAAGGCCCACAACGCGGCCGGCTCGCAGAAGCAGAGAATTGGCTAAGGCAGCGATGGTCAGAGTGGCAGTGCGATACATGGAAGCAACACAAGTGTTCTAGGCTCACAGTAGCGACACGGTACAGGAAGTGTAATAGACTCAGCACACGTTACCAGACAATGCAGATGGAAGGCTCAGCTTAACAATACGGCTCAGCAATGGTTAACCCAGGAAATAACGGAGGCTCAGCTCACACACTGCAGCGATCAGAATGTCGCCGAGGCGACAAAAGGAACTGTAGACTGGAGCGGCAGGACCAGGAGCAAATCCAGGAGTCGGTAGTCAGCCAGGCCGGGTCAGGACACGTAGGAGATTCGCAGACAAGCCGGATCAGCAGGAGAGCGAGAACGTCAGCCAGGCCGGGTCAAGGAGAAGATTCGCAGACAAGCCAGATCAGCAACAAGCAGGAAGTCGGCCATGCCGGGTCAATCACGGAACAGGAACACAGGAGCGTAGTCGGTACAGGCCAAGTCGGTACACAGGAGATCAGGAACTCTGGAACACGGCAACAGCAATACTGGCTCAGAAACACCACGAAAGGGCACTTTACAGGTGCCAATGGCCAGAATAAAACAGGTCACCGGGGGTGGGCCAACACAGCTCAACCAATCAGGGAGCAGCACAGCTGAGAGTGAAAGAAAGGGATCACGGGGACCGTGATAGTACCCCCCTCTCCCTGCCGGTTTCTGAGGGTATTTAGAGTGGAAGTTGAGCAACAGCCTGGGCGCATGGAGGTCCTTCTGATCTACCCACGAGCATTACTCAGCGCCATAGCCTTTCCAATGGACCAAGTATTGCAACTTCCCCCTATATCTCCTAGAATCTATGATACTCTGGACCTCATATTCCTCCTGGCCTTGAACATCCACCGGCCCAGGAATCACTGGAGTGGTAGTGTAGCGATTGCAAACCAAGGGTTTAAACAGAGATACATGGAACACATTATGTATGTGCATGGAAGCTAGAAGTTCCAATGCGTACGAGACGGGATTCACCTTGCGGATGATTTTAAATGGTCCAATGAACCGAGGTGCCAGTTTGTTGGAAGGTACCTGCAATTTGAGATTTCTGGAGGAAAGCCATACCCTATCCCCCACCTGGAAGGAAATCGCTGGCAGCCGTCTGCGATTGGCATGCTTCTGGTAGCACTGAAATGACTGACTGAGGGTCCTCTGAACCTGTGCCCAAGTGGAGCGAAGCTGTTCAATATGCTGATCCAGAGCTGGGATCTGTTGTGCCTGGAATGAGTCCGGGAGTAGGCATGGCTGGAACCCATAATTAATGAGAAACGGGGAGCTCCCGGACAATGAATTAACTGCACAATTCCTGGCAAACTCCGCCCATGGCAACAGGTCGGCCCAATTGTCATGATGATCAGTCCTTGATTGGCACGCTCAGCGGCTCCATTGGTCTGGGGATGATAGGCGGAAGAAAAGGACAACTGGATGCCCATCTGCCCACAAAATGCCCTCCAAAATCTGGACACAAACTGGCTCCCACGATCAGACACCACCACTCTAGGCACCCCGTGCAACCGAAACACCTCCTTAGCAAATACCATAGCCAATTCCTGGAAGACCAGGGAGAGGCACAAAATGAGCCATTTTAGAGAACCTATCGACCACCATAAGGATAAACGCGTACCCCCTAGACACTGGCAATTCTCCCAGAAAGTCGATGGATATATGGGACCATAGGCGGTCGCCATTAGGTACTGGTTGAAGCAAACCTACTGGAAGACGCCTGGGTGTCTTGGCATGGGCACAGGCTGCAGTAAAGGCGGAGCAATCAGCCCTAAGGGAGGGCCACCAAAATAACTGAGATAGAGACCAACATAATTGATCCCTCCCAATGTGCCCAGCAGCCTTAGATGAGTGGTAGGTTTCCAATAGGCGGGTACGGAATGGCTCATCGACAAAACACTTGCCTACTGGGGTCTCTGGAGGAGCCCTAAGCCTGAGAGGCCAAAATTTCTTCCCCCAGAGGCAAAGTGATGCTAGATAGTAGCCAGTATACGATCTGGCTGAATGATAGGTACTGGTTCTTCCTCCCTCTCAATGTCTGACACAAACTGTCTGGACAAGGCATCCGCCCTGACATTCTTGGACCCCGGTAGGTAGGAGACCACATAATTGAACCGGGACAAAAAGAGCGCCCATCTGGCCTGACGTGAGGAAAGTCTCTTAGCCTCAGAGAGATACGTTAAATTCTTGTGGTCACTTAGAATTAGTACTGGTGTCTTGGTACCTTCCAAAAGGTGACGCCACTCCTTAAGTGCCAGAATGATAGCCAAAATCTCCCTGTCACCAATTTCATAGTGGCTTTGGGCGCTGGACAGTTTCTTTGAAAAGAACCCACAAGGTCTCAAGGTACCTCCTCCCACCGGGCATTGGGAGAGTACTGCCCCAACCCCAACCTCAGAGGCATCAACTTCCAGGGTAAATGGCAGGGCTGGGTTAGGGTGGGATAGTACCAGAGCAGAAGCAAAGGCGGATTTCAGTGTCTCAAATGCATTCTCAGCTGCCTCAGATCATTGAGAGGGATTAGCGCCCTTATGTGTCAAGTCAGACAGGAGTTTCAAAATAGTGGAAAAGTTCTGGATACATTTCCTATAATAGTTGGCAAAGCCCAAAAAGCGCTGAATAGCCTTTAACCCTTTGGGACGGGGCCACTGTAGGACTGCTGCCAACTTCTCCTGGTCCATAGCAATGCCATCTTTAGAGATCACGAATCCCAGGAAGGGTACTTGGGACCTGTGAAATTCGCATTTCTCAAGTTTACAAAACAGTTTATTTTTGCGTAATCGAAGCAAGACCTCAGAGACATCTTTGATGTGCTGGGTAAGATTGGTAGAGTGAATCAATATATCGTTAAGATATACCACAACACAGGACTGCAGCATGTCACGAAGGATGTCATTAATAAATTCCTGGAACACCGCAGGAGCATTACATAGGCCAAATGGCATTACCAGATATTCGTAATGCCCTGATCTGGTATTAAATGCCGTCTTCCACTCATCTCCAGTTTTAATTCTGATCAGGTTATATGCAGCCCGGAGATCGAGTTTAGTAAAGACAGAAGAGCCCTTTAACCTGTTGAATAACTTGGTAATGAGTGGAATGGGGTAGGCACTTCTAGACATTAATTTATTCAGACCCCTGTAATCAATACAAGGCCTGAGCTCGCCATTTTTCTTTTTAACAAAGAAGAACCCGGCACCCGCCGGTGAAGTGGATTTGAGAATAATCCCTCTCTTGAGGGCATCCTCAATGTACTCCTCCATTGCCCTATTCTTCTCCACTGACAATGGATAAGTGCGGCCCCTTGGGGGCACCACGCCCAGAGGCAAATCAATGGCACAATCATAAGGTCTGTGCTGAGGTAGGGCGCCAGCCTCCCCCTTACTGAATATGTCACTGAATTCCTGGTATTCAGCTGGCACGGAGGGAGAGGTACACAGTAACCTGACAGGGTGTGAGAGGCAGTTATCAGCACAATATTCTGACCAAGACTTTACTTCACATCTTTGCCAGTCAAACTGGGGATTGTGTAACGATAGCCATGGAAACCCCAGGATAACTGCATGATGAGGTGAGCAAATTATTTGAAAACGTATCTCCTCCTTGTGGAGGTATCACGGTGCCCGTGATTCGTGCTGTTCTGTGTCTGTCACTTGCTGAGTATTCCTGATTGGCTGTCTGCTATTAGCCCTCCTCACACAGCCTTTTTAAATCTAGGTTGAGCACTTCCAGGTTGCCCTTTCGTGGTGTTTCTGACATCACTTGGCCTGATCTGCATGTCAGGCTTCTGGGCCTGCTGTTCCTGTATGCTAGTGTTCCGGTGTTTCAGCACCTAGCGGGTTAATCTTACTGAGTTCCTGTGTCTCCTGCCTGCCGCTTCTCCAGCCTGTTCGCTCTGCACCGGCGATTCCGGTAGTTCCAGTCATCTGTCAGTGCATCAGTCTCGCCCCGGTGGACTCCCCGTTGGAGTGTAGGGCTCCTGCTCTAGCCCCGTCACCATTGTTCTTCTCGCTGCTGCTTATACATTGTTGGTCCCAATGTGAGGACGCTGGTTTACTCCATTAAACCTGGTTGCGATATACACTGTTGGTTCCAGCGTGTGGACGCTGGTTTACTCCATTAAACCTGGTGGCGACACTTACTGTTGGTTCCAGCGTGAGGACGCTGGTTTACTCCATTAAACCTGGTTGCGATATACACTGTTGGTTCCAGTGTGCGGACGCTGGTTTACTCCATTAAAACCTGGTGGCGACATTTACTGTTGGTCCCAGCGTGAGGACGCTGGTTTACTCCATTAAACCTGGTTGCGATATACACTGTTGGTTCCAGCGTGCGGACGCTGGTTTACTCCATTAAAACCTGGTGGCGATATTTACTGTTGGTCCCAGCGTGAGGACGCTGGTTTACTCCATTAAACCTGGTTGCGATATACACTGTTGGTTCCAGCGTGCGGACGCTGGTTTACTCCATTAACCTGATGGCGATATTTATTGTTGGTCCCAACGTGCGGATGTTGGTTTGCTCCTGATCTATCCAGTACTGAGGCTAGGTCGCTGTCCACTCCTACGCAGTCGTCCGATTTTCCCTGGCAATAGACTTCCGCTGAGTAAAACCTTAGTTCCTATTCCTCTCTGCTGTCATAGTCATCTGACAGCTGGTCTACTCACTCAGGCTGCCCTGCCCGGTATTGGTAAGGCCGGTAGAACCTTTGTCGTTATCATCCTTAAGGTTGCCTTACCCGGTATTGGCAGGGCCGGTAGAGCCTACTACAGAGTTCCTCAGGCTGCCCTGCCCGGTATTGGTAAGGCCGGTAGAACCTTGTACATTACCATCTTTAAGGTTGCCTTACCCGGTATTGGCAGGGCCGGTAGAGCCTACACTCAGTACTCCTTTGGGCTGCCTTTCCCGGTATTGGTAAGGCCGGTAGAACCGGTATATGTCATCTCACGGTTGCCTTACCCGGTATAGGCAAAGCCAGTAGAGCCTGTTATTGCTACTGTCACTTGGGTTGCCTTGCCCGGTATTTTAGGCAAGGCCGGTAGAACCTATTGTATGGACTATTCTTGTTGTATTGTTATGTATGTTTCCCTATGGGGATTGCCTTAACTTTTCAATAAAGTTAAGTTTTTACCAAACCTTACATCTGAGAGTCTTTAAAAACCGTGACAGGAGGGCCCCAATTGTCATAGAAATAGGAGTTGTTTCCATAGTGATAAATGCCGGTTCCAATGGCCTGCCATCTATGGCCTCAATAGCCAGAGGAGATTCCCTTTTGACTACCGGAATCTTGTGCAAAGGATTGGTCCATGAAGTAACCGGCTGCACCGGAGTCTACCAGTGCCATAACTGTCTCAGACAAGTCTGCCCACGTGAATACCACCTGGATGGTGGGTCTCTGTACTAGTATCCAGGGACTGCTGTACGCCACCTAGGGCCTGTACCCCAAGGTATCCTAGGTGCGTCCGTTTCCTGGCCGAACCGGACAAGTGCGTAATTGGTGCCCAGCTTTACCACAGTATAGGCATAGGCCCATTCTTTTACGGTGCGCCCTCTCCTCCTTCGTCAGTCTGGTGAACCCGAGCTGCATTGGCTCCCCAGCCTCAGATGTGTGATCAGGAGGACAGGGTGGCGAGGGTGGGTTCAAAAGACTGTCATGCCCATAATTTCTGGATTTCGCCCTCTTAGCCATCCTCCTCTCGTGAAGGCGGGAGTCAATAAGCATGACATAATCCAAGTCACTAGGCACGTCTCTGGCAGCAATTTCGTCTTTGATGGAATCTGACAGGCCCTGAGCAAAGGCTGCGACTAATGCCTCATTGTTCCAGCCCACCTCTGCTGCCAAGGTTCGAAATTCAATTGCATAATCGCCCAAGGTACGATCGTCCTGTTGTATCTCCATCAACCTTTTGGCAGCAGAAGCGGCTCTACCGGGTACCTCACACACTCTGCGGAACTTTCTTACGAACTCTATAAAGTTCAGGGTGCAGGGTTTGGCATTCTCCCACAGAGGATTCGCCCAAGATAATGCCTTGCTAGTTAATAGGGAGATCATGAAACCAACCTTATTTCGTTCGTTAGGAAATGCCTGAGGCGTGAGTTCTAAGAATATCTCCAATTGGTTGATAAAGCCTCTGCATTGGGTAGGTTCGCCATCATATCTTAACGGTAACGGCGCCGCCGCCATTAACCCTCTGGTCTGTGTAGTAGGAACTACAGGCTGATTGTCTGGTGTCGTGACTGGGGTGACCACCGGATTCTGGTTAGGTTTGTCTAGGTGTACCGTACGCTCAAGTAAGGTCTGCAAGGCCAGTGCCAACTGGTCTAGGGGCTGCTCATGAACATCCATTCTCCAATGGATGTTCTGTGTGCCAGTGTCTCCCTTGCTGTCTGAGGTCATGGCCCTTTTGTACTGTTACGAAGACAGAGGATTAGAATAAAATACAATTTTATTAGAGCAAAAAAATAATAACAAGGTTGCCCCCTAGGGGCAGTACTGAGAGTAGCAGAATATGGACTGAAATGCCAGGTACAGAACAGGAATATATCTCTAGTAGCAGGCCAAACAATGACAGAAGACTAATGGTTAATACAAGGATAATCAGTCTCAAATGTGGTGTTAGGCACGCCCTTGGTGAACTAGACTGCAATAGGTGCTAGGTGATAACACCTTAAGTCCATTTAACGTGTGATGCTGTAGTCAAGAGCTGCGAATTGAAACTGAAGCTGCAGTGTGATAATGCGGTAGCCCCCTAGGGCGTAAACGGAGACCAACAGTATTGGGATCGTTTGAGCCAATAGCCCCCACGGGCGTAACGGAAACCAACAGTATTGGAGTTGCTTGAGCCAATAGCCCGCACGGGCATAACGGAGACCAACAGTATCGTGATAGCTTGAGCCAATAGCCCCCACAGGCGTAACGTAAACCAACAGTATCGGGATAGCTTGAGTCAATAGCCCTACGGGCATAACGGAGACCAACAGTACCATGATAGCTGAAGTCTATAGCCCCCGCAGGCGTATACCGGAGACCAACAGTAACTAGATCGCTTGAGCCAACACAGCCTCACTGGCGTAACGGAGACCACCAGTTGCTGCACTGCTTGCCAATAGCCCACGGGCATAACGGAACTACTGCTCTGCAGGATATGAAGAGCCGCCGACTACCAAGGCCCACAACGCGGCCGGCTCGCAGAAGCAGAGAATCGGCTAAGGCAGCGATGGTCAGAGTGGCAGTGCGATAGATGGAAGCAACACAAGTGTTCTAGGCTCACAGTAGCGACACGGTACAGGAAGTGTAATAGACTCAGCACACGTTACCAGACAATGCAGATGGAAGGCTCAGCTTAACAATACGGCTCAGCAACGGTTAACCCAGGAAATAATGGAGGCTCAGATCACACACTGCAGCGATCAGAATGTCACCGAGACGACAACAGGAACTGTAGACTGGAGCGGCAGGACCAGGAGCAAATCCAGGAGTCGGTAGTTAGCCAGGCCGGGTCAGGACACGTAGGAGATTCGCAGACAAGCTGGATCTGCAGGAGAGCGAGAACGTCAGCCAGGCTGGGTCGGGTCACGGAGAAGATTCTCAGACAAGCCAGATCAGCAACAAGCAGGAAATCAGCCAGGCCGGGTCAATCACGGAACAGGAACACAGGAGCGTAGTCGGTACACAGGAGATCAGGAACTCTGGAACACGGCAACAGCAATCAGAAACACCACGAAAGGGCACCTGACAGGTGCCAATGGCCAGAATAAAACAGGTCACCGGGGGCGGGCCAACACAGCTCAACCAATCAGGGAGTAGCACAGTTGAGAGTGGCAGAAAGGGATCACGGGGACCTTGATACCTTTAGAGCAAATGCATCAGACACTGGCAAAGCAGTAGACTTGGATAACCTGGAGATAGGAGCATTCGCTTTAGAAGGATGAACCCACTGAACAAGTGCAGCCTCAGAAAAGGGATAAAGGTTAGCAAATTTTTTGGAGACAGGTTTCCTGTCCGGAGCCTTCCACTCTTCAGACACAAAGCGGTCAAGAGTAGGGTTAGGTGGAAAGCAAGTAATGGGCTTTTTAGGCTCCTGAAAGACATCAGAAGGAACCTCCTGCACTAAGGGAAAGTTTAGGGTATTTAAAACAGCACTGATCAGACCCTCAGCAGAGGGCTCAGGATCAGCCTCAAAAGGGTCCCCAAAAAACTGAGAGGAGCCCACCGCAGAACATTACTCAACATCTGAATCCACCAACAGTTCCTCCTCAGAGGAATCTGACATGTCAGGTACACCCTGAGGCTTTGGCAGGGAAGACTTGACGAAGGACGGGGTCTGCCAAGAATGAAAGACCCCCTGTAACTGGGATGGAAAGAGTTGCAAAGCAGACCTAAGGTCCCTAGTAGCAGCCTTGAACTCTTGCACCCAAACTGGCTCTAATGCATGGCTGGAGGTCCCTGGGAGACTCTCAGGGACATCAGAACATGCTGGGCATAAAGGACCTGAGAATTCTTTAGGTAACCATGAATGACAGGAAGAGCAATGCGCAATAGGGGATACAGAGACTCCAGCATCCTTAGTCTTAGGTCTGGCCCCAAGCTCCAACGGTATAGATTTTCTCACAGTATCAAATAACCTTACTGTATAAGAAATCACCCAATTACAGTGTATATGATTAAAGTTTCACCCCAGAAATCGCGAAAATAGATTTATCTGGCAGGTAAAGGGTTAATCAGCAGATGAGAGAAGGAGAGTCCAAGCCCTGCATAGGATACTCGTTCTGGAAAGATCACAAAATGGCTGCCGCAGCAGGAGCCAATCAGAAATGAGCGAGTGAAGCAAGCGCTCATAGGAAATGTAGTTTTCCCAGAAAAGTACCCCCAAACAGTGCCCGAAGCCCTCCAACACACTAGAAACATAAACCGGATGACAGAGCAAAGGCAGACAAGTAATATGAGCCATCTCTGAAGTCGCTAGGTTAAACGATTGCAGAGATATGTCCCAAACTGTACAGTCCCATAGGAGTAAATGGAGCAATGGCGCCTATGCGGTAAAGCACACCAAACTCAAATTTTACAAAATTGAAGGTGTAATATTAAAAGACATGAAACATTACTAAAACATGTTAGGATACCCAAAAAAACACTGAACCAGTAGGAAAGAGCAAGAACACCCCCCAAATGAATGCCAAACCAGCTAAAGGGTTAAAAACCACATAAACCTGCTCCAAACACCCAACAGACATACAGATAGACCCAATGAGTGCAGGAATGTGTAACAGGAACTCCAAATGAAAAACCCCTGTGCGGATGGGCACTGTGGGACATGTGGAACTACAGCACTCAAAGGGTTGCTCACCTTTCCTGCAGATCTTCTGTCTTCAGATTACCATGTTTAAAGAAGAAGCCTCGGTGGACAACTCCTGGGGAAAGAACTTGTAGCCAAGATTTTCCCTCCAGGGCTTAAGGTCCACAAAAAGCACCTGGTCACTGAACTAGCCACATCTAAGGGCACTGTCAGTTATGGTAATCCGCCTAATGGTGGTATTCCATTTCTAACAGAAAAATAAAAAACTTCTAAAGCTATAGCAGAACTGTTCTCTTGCCTGTGTTATCTTCACCAAGGAACAAATCTTTCTGGAGCTGGTTGGCTAGTTGCAGCCAAGGAGGGAAGGTAGGCTCCACCCGCTGCATACAATTCTAGAATTGTTCCTGCCTACTTAAAGGGGCAGATCGCCTACCCAGAGTTACCAGTAACCTGTATTGGACAACAGAGAAATCTAACTTCTCATACTGTGACTATAACAAACTTTAAAAACAGTTTAATTTTGAACACAAATATAATATAATTTAGGAAGAAGCAGTGCACATCAATGCAAAAATATGTTAAATATATTTTATGTTTGAAGTTCAGAGATTATTTTGACACATAACAAAATACACATTTGTTAATTGTTTTAACAAAACTTTTGTGGCAATTTGCTATCCATACAAACATTATGTTGAAAAAATGTCTAAACACAATACCTTCCCCCCAAAAATTAGAATACTAAACCACACATTTTATGGCCATTTGTAATAATATGATATATATATGCTTAGATCAGAATTTATCTTTTCATTTACTCTATAATTATCCTGGGGCTACAGCTGTAGGTATTTTGTACACGGGATAACTACATTATACGATACTAAATTATACAATTATATAATTTTTATGACATTACGACATAAAATTAATTCCTCCTGATAAAATAGTTTGAAACTGAAGAATTTAGAGACACTTTCCCCACAGCAGGGAATCTTTTTATTACATTCCATACTATGTGATCATTCTGTTATCCTCCAGTTCACTGTTCCTCAACCTTGTGCTCCTTGGCACACCAACAGTGCAGGTTTTTGTGGTATCTCTATTTAATCATGGGTAGGTAATCAGTGGATCACTCATTGCGACTAATTTACCAGTGATTAATTAGGGATTCCATAAAACTTGATCTGTTGGTGTGCCCTGAGGACTGGAGCTTCAGTCACTGCAATGGTCTGGCATAGCAAGCAGATTGTGTGTGATTTATTTGAGTGATACCTGGTGTAGAAGTATTCTCCTGGTGGATTATTGAAGTAAATGGCAAACACAAAAGTATCCAGAATCCTGAAATGATCTGGAGGATCTTTGACATTAAAGTGGAACTTTCACCTTAATTCAAGTTTGCATATTTGAAAACTGCATTAAAAATTCCTACATGTCATGTTAACCAAATGTACAGCAGATGTATAGTTTAGGAGATATTCACACTTATTTCCTGGGACTGCACAAACATCATTGAAACCTTTATTAGCATAGGACTCTTCATTGAATAAGCTTAATTCGCATTTAAAACATAACTGAAAAGCTTAATTAGCTTATAGAATATCACTGTTACTTCAATTAGCAAATGGTAACTAGTGTGAATTTCTCCTTAACAGTACATTTGCTGGTCTTTTCGCTAACACGACACAAAAGAAACAATATAAAGAAGACTCTGACCTAAACTTTACTTCAAGCATTACTACCCCTTTAACTAACATAATAGTTATTGTACAGAGTTCCTGTGTTATTCTAATAATTTGGTAAGAAAGATGGAGTTTTTACTTTCTGGAATCTTGCTCCCAATGAAATGAAACTAACCTTGAAGACAGAAACAAAGTGATGTGTCTGTTTATCGCCATGCATGATTAAGAGTGAAGTGTCAGTGGATAACTGTAGGGAAAAGGAGGTTGACCATGATACTGTAGTAGTGTGATTGTAAGGGATATGAATGTAGAAGAAAGTGTGTGGTTTTGTGTAGGAAGTAGTTAAGAGAGTGGAAGAGACAATTTCACATTTTTTGTTTATTTGGAAAAAAGAGTCAACAGCTCATAAAAGCAAAGTACGAACAGTATTCAAAGATATTAATTAAACAAGGAGTAAATAACTTAGGCACAGGACAGGAGCCCAATAAACAATCATATACTTGTTATGCAGGAGAACTGGACAAAGCAATAGTCAAAAATGGTTTAATTACTTGCATACTCAAGAATAATGAATAAATGTGCCTCTTCACAGTGTAAGAGCAAGAGACCTGTTTCTGTGTTCTGCACCTACATTTAAATATATTGTTGCTATTATGCATAAAATAAACATAATAAAGCTTGTTGACATCAAAAATAAGTGGAATGGAGTCATTTGTACAAAATCAAATTAAACTTATACTTAGTTTTAAGTACATTATATTTTAAGGGAAACTATACTCCAGTTGTGCTTGATTGGTATAAACGTCATGTCTGTGCAAGGTGTTATAGGGCAATGCTGCATAACTTGCTGACAATCAGAGAGTTACAAGGAGGACTTATGGACTTTCCAATGGGTTAGGTCTAGCTGGTTATATATGTTTGCATTATAACTCTTTTACAACTCCAATACAACAAACAGGCTTAAAGGATTAGTAATGCCAGAAATAAAGTTTATTCAGTATGGTGGATTTTACAAAAATAAAGTATTTGAAGAAAGTCTTATCTCTCAAACCTTTATGGTTTGAGAGATATTCGGTGCTAAAGTTCCCCCCTTCTCCTGACATTAGCTCTCTACAGCAGGAGGTCCCGGTCCTGGGACCAGCCGGACGGAGGCTCTTCAGCAGAGCCGAAATAGCGATACTGGAAAACAATTACTTTATTGGAATGGTCTACAAAGTGTGCCTGTTTGCAAGCACACTTTGTAGACCGTTTCAATGAAGTAGTTCTTTTTGAAGATCGCTATTTCGGCTCTGCTATAGAGCCTTCTCAAATCGTCCGACTCGAATCTCCTGCTGTCATCTTTACAGCTGACATCAGGAGAGAGGGAACTTTAGTGGTGAATATCTCTCGATAGGACTTTCTCCAAATACTTTATTTATGTAAAATCTACCATACTAAATAAACTTTATTTCTGGCATTACTATTACTTTAAAGGGATAGTAATGTTTCACAAAAAAACAGCAGCTCCAATGAATCTTCATAATATTTGAGCCATAGAGAGTGTTATTTCAGTACTGTCAGAGTTGTAGTTCAAAAGTAATTGATAAAGTTTTCTCCTCCCTCCCCTTTTAACTAGTGTAAGCCACCTTCCCTCAGATGTGGAATCTGGTCTCGAGACCAGACAGCTCACAGTAGGGGACAATCTTCTGACTGTGAGAACAATAAAAACCCTGCCCCCTTGACAGGTTTTTCCCTTATGCTAATTGAAGATTGTCCCTCTTTGCAAGCAATCTAGACACCACTTTGCTGCTCTGAGCTGAGCAGTGTTACATCAGTAAAAGGGGTGGGAGGGGGAAACTTTATCAATTATTCTTGAACTACAACTCTGACATTATTGAAATAACACTCTCCATGGCCCAAATACTATGAAGATTAATTGGAGCTGTTAAACATTACTATCCCTTTAAATAGTCCTTTTGGTTAAACTGTCTTTTTAGGTACTAAACGGAAACCAATTTTAAAATAGAAAAAAATGGTGTATATATATAAATATATATATATATATATATATATATATATATATATATATATATACATACACACTCACAAGAATTGTATTGGCCATTTGTATAAAGAAAGCATTTCTGGGACAAAACATATTAACCGTATATATATATATATATATATATATATATATATATATATATATATATATATATACATACACACACACACACATATATATATATATATTAGTCCTGTTTAATATTACTTGTAAGTGCATTATTCACTTAGAATATGTTTCTTTTACTTATTTAACAGTGATATG
Organism: Rhinophrynus dorsalis; assembly: GCA_037306005.1. Classification (NCBI taxonomy): domain Eukaryota; kingdom Metazoa; phylum Chordata; class Amphibia; order Anura; family Rhinophrynidae; genus Rhinophrynus; species Rhinophrynus dorsalis. The sequence goes on from CM074718.1 coordinate 147,858,004, forward strand.
TACCTGTTTGCTACTGGTAATACTTAAAGGCCAAACATGACAAACAGCACATCCTGTGACATCAGATGCCAGGCTTGGAGAAAAGATGACTACATGGAACAAATAATTGCTCACTGTGATTGCTGACTATTCACTGGTCAAATGCATAGTTTCTTTACTACTTGAGTGATCTCTCTGGCACATTTTTCCAGTATAAACTTTGTTTTTAAAAAAACACTATAATAATAATAATAATAATGCCCACTTATCTTATTATGACCAGAAAATACAAATATTAATGGCCACTAAGATATTTGCTCTTGGTTCAAGAGACATCTTAAGTCAGTCCTGGATGTCACTGCTCTTAACTGAGGAACCGTTGGGGGTTGATGCACTAAGCCCACTTCAATGGGGAAAAAAGACTCAATAACATAGTAATTGTAGAAGGTATCTCACTTTAGTGCATACCCCCTGGATCCTAAACTCCAATTAATTCAGTATTAAAAACTTCTATAGGTTCAGATTGTGGAAAAGGAAGACAAATAGATAAATGGAAGTTTAAGTGGGTTGAGTTGGTATCCAATAGTTCTGCCAGGAAGAATCACATTCACAGATTGTTTGGTTCACTTTTGAATGGTCGCACGCTGAATCGCCTGGATAAAAATAGTGACGTGACAATCTTGCAGCGCATGACAACGCTGGATTGTCACGTCACCTAGTCAATGGTCATGTTTTAATAGTTACACAGCCAGTGAATGTCTTCAATCACCTTCCATTTCAGCTTTCACAATCTGGCTCTTTTTTTTTTGTTACCTTTGTGCCGGGGCAGCCTCCTTCCGCAGCGTTATGAAGAGGCTATTATAACAGAACCCTTGCACAATCAGTATGTGAGCCAATCCTGCCTCTCTCCTCTGTGTGCTCCGCTTCTCCCTGCCATTCTGCACACAGAGAAGGAGAGAGGCAGGATCGGCTCACAAACTGATTAAGCAGAGTTTTTTTTTATAATAGCATCTTCATAAAGCTGCGGAAAGAGGCTGCCCCGGCAAAAAGGTAACAAAAAAAAAATAGCCAAACTGTGAAAGCTGAAATGGAAGGTGACTGAAGACATTCACTGGCTGTATAACTAATAAACGCAACCACTGACTAGGAGACTTGACAATCTCGCGTTGTCATGCGCTGCAAGATTGTCACGTCGCTATTTTTATCCAGGCGACATGGTGAAAGAGTTAAATGGTCGCACGCTCTTCTGCGTGCAGCCTTTCAAAAGGATACCGATTGTTTAATCTATTGAGTTCCAGAGAGGTATCCAAAGCACTGCCTGCCTTCTCTGGCACCCAAAGGTGTAAAGATGTTATGTCTGGAATGAAAGAGCAAGGGCCAAATTAATAGTGACCATTAGAATATCCTGGCCATTGGAAGTGAGTATTTGTTTAATTCTCCATTGGGACTTACTACCATTTATACTCTTTTGACTTAACATAAGGAGATAATTATGTGATTGCCCAGTTCCTCTCATCTTGTTCACTGCTTGAGTTTACATACCAAAACAGAGCACTGAAGGTAGCCATAAGGCAAAGGCAGATAATCATGTGGGATCTTTTCCTATGCAGTGGTGTAAATTAATTCAGTCCACCTCATGAAGGAGGTACCAAAGTATTGAGTGTGTGATAAGGATTAGAGATATTTGACATAACTATCTTCTGCATGGGAAGTTGCATGGATTGTATGTCAGCTCTTTTGCATGATGTCAGAAGAGAAGTGATTAAGCTCTGAACATAAGCTTAGAAGCAAACACATGGGTATTAAGAGATGTACACTTTGAAAATGTCCCACACAAAATTGCAAACAACTAAACGGCGCATTAGCCATGTCGCCGTGATGAAAAGGGACGAAATGAGAAACGGGAGGCCCTCCAGGTCTTGAGGATGACTTAAAATTGTTAAGGTAAGCAGGTTGCCCTTTTAATCCATCGTGCTAAATGGTTGGTGGAAGACTCACTATGCCGCTTCAACCCTAGAGTGGCATATCCCTTGTAGTGAGTCTTCTACCAGCAGATTGGCACAATGGCACACAAGGGGTTAAAACTGTGCCATGGATTTAAATTCTCACTCACACTGCTTCAATGGTATCCTTTGAAAATGTCATATGGCCTAATATTTATCAAGCTCATGTCGCCCTTTTCATTGCAGTGATATGGTTAATGCGCCGTTTAGTTGCACGCACTTTTGTGTGTGACACTTTCAAAGGATAACTTAAGGGATTATGGTAGAAGCTTGGGGGATAATGTTCTAATAAAATAACTAGAAAAGTGCATAAATCATAGAAGGCACATTCAAATATCATTAAATAAAATAGAACAAAGTGAAACTGATGAAATTGTGTCTCCCAGTCTTAAAAATTTATCAAAAGCTTTAATCTTTTGAATGTTAGAAAGGTTTCCAACATTCTTCTTCACAAGGCGTTGGAAAACACTGGCAATCAATGGATTAAATAATGTGGTGACTGATTATATAAAACATTTGTTAGTTTACAAAACCTAATTATAAAGCAATAAAATGGTAACACTGCAAAATTTTATTAACTTAAAGGGGAAATAACGCCTCCTATAATAACCCCCTTTACTATGGCCAAGAAATGCAATCCGGCCCTCTGAAATCATTCCTTGCTCCGTAATTCAAGGGATAAGTCATGGATATCATGTCCATGAGGTGGCCATGACAGTTGCTAAATGGATGACAGAACACAAACTCCCCCTCTGTACACTGTAATCTGAACCCTTTAAGGACCACACCCCTACCTAATCCTTAAAGGGTAAAGGGCTCATACACTGTCTGCTTCCGTTTGAAAAGTAAATAAACTGCCACCAACTGTCATGTCTGGCTCAAGTACATCAAAAATGGATCATAGAGGTTACCTCTTGAATAAAGGCACAAGGTCTAAATTCACAGCGCTCAATTTCTGGCCATAGTAAGGTAAGTGGGTGTTTATTATTAGGAGGTGTTAGTTACGCAATAAAAACAAGTGACAATTCAGGCTGAATATATTACATGGAATATAAATAGTGATTTTAATACCTTCTAGAGCAGTGGTAGTCAGCAGGCATCACAACATTCTATATATATTCATTAAGTTGCATTGTTTTTGCTTTAAACACATGTAGCAGAAATAAACTATTTCCAGCTATACGTTTCACAACATTAATTAAAAAAGGCTGAGAACCATTGAATAACGAGATTGTGAAGTTAAACGTTGGTCTTCAAAAGTAAGACGGTTGATTAGAAGCATAAAGACGCTGTGCCACATGGTTTCCATTAGTAACAGGTACTGTTTGTGACAATGAGTAGCCAGGATAAGAATACTGCCTTGATGTACATGGAATTAAATTTGGTGTTCCTGATGAGAGAGTAGTATTAACAACATCAATGTTATTCAAAAAACTGCAATGGAAACTGTAGTCTGCAAAAGACAACACATAAAATAAGTGCAAATACATCGGGCCTTAAAGTGAACTAACAATAATGATTTGGGTGATTTTTAAACGGCTTTTAAAAGCACCTATATTTGCCACCCATTCTTTACAAAAAACTAAGTTCATGGGCTATTTATCTTTGCTTATTTGGCACTTTATGCAAATTAGTCATACTTCCTAGAAGAAAGTAGCAGTTGGAAGGGAGAGTGGAATGTGCATCTGACACATCAAGAATAAAACAACTGTACAATAGGCCTGAAATAAACATTCTGAAAATTGCCACAGATTTTAAAATGAATTTTAACCGATTGCATGGAGAGAAACTCCAACACACAGAGACTTTTTTAGCATTTAACCCTTTGAGTGCCAGAGGGGTACGCAACGCATTGCTCTGCAATGCGTTGCGTACCCCTCTGGCACTCAAAGGGTTAAGGGGATAAAGTGGGCCTATCACCTTGATTCAAGCTTGCATATCTGAAAATGTAATTACTGTGTATATATTATCTAAACTAGTGTAAAAGCCCGTATACACGGGCCAAAGTCTGGGTAATGTTAACCCTTTGAGTGCCAGAGGGGTATGCAACACATCACAAAGCAATGGCACTCAAAGGGTTAAGAGGCCGTTACCTCACTGCTCCATGTGATGCAGTCTTGCGTCGCCTCACACAATGCAATCATGCACAGCAGAGACTGCCCGAACGCTGGCACTGCTCATGACTGCATCGTGACAAACATCATAGCGAATTATTATATAGGATAACAAGCCAATGTATAGTTTAGAAGATACCTGGTACTGTTTTCTAATGTATGATAACAAAGCTTTCTGCGTGGTTTCATATTAATGATGCGCTTCAGGGATGTTTTATATGCTGATTAAACTCTGTGTGACACTGAGAGACTTTCACTTCTTCCAGAATGTGACTATCTCCTAAATTATACACCTGCTGGACTTTTCCCTAACAAGCAGTTTGAAATACACTTTCAAATATGCAAACAAAAAAGTCATTATAAAGATTTCTTTCAAGACACGTTTTTATGTTGCCTCATATCGGTGTTTCTCACATATGCAGGTCACGTTTTCTTTCTAGAGTGTAACAGGTGGATCAGTCATTCTAACTGATCCGCCTGTGATCAACCAGAAATATCTGAAAAACATGACGTGTGTACCCTGAGAACTGCAGTTGAGAATCACTACCAAATATGCATCATGCAACAATATATTTGTCATAAATATGAAAATATGCATTTTTCTATCATCCACTATATAGTTACATAATTTTCGTAAAACTTCAATTATTTTTTTAAAATTGCTACATCCTGAGTACACTGATACCAAACGTTCTGGCTTCTTCATCTTTGGCTAGTGTTTTGCGTATGATCCTCTGCTGCCTGCACTGACCCCAGCCCTTTTGACATCCTCCTGCTGAACCCTTTGGACTTTTCACCTCAGTATACTCCTGTACTCAGATCATTTTCTGTAAGACCGACATTCTTACTTACCTGTAACTGGGTTCCAGTGGTTTCTCCTCACTACCCTGATTCTACCTGATTACTTTGGTTAAGTCACTCTCTACTCTGGGGAAACAGATCTCTGATATGGCCACTATGGTTCAGGAGTTACAAACCAACCAAGGGCATCAGGATCTGCAACCAAGTAATTTGTAGTCATCGGCCTCTGTCTCCTCAGGGTCTACTATTCCAAACCCCTATGATGACAATGCATATGCCCCTGAACCTTGGATTTCTCTCCCAGACAAGTTCAGCTGCAGCAGGAAGAAGTACACAAATTTCATTAGTTCATGTTTAACACAAATCCCCGGGCTTACGTGACAGATTTAATTAAAGCTTGCACCACAATCACTCTACTATCATGGGAACCCCAATCTTGGGCTCATCATTTTCTTCAGGATAACAGTACTCCTCTCAACTCTTGGTTTTCCTTTCAACAAGCCATGGATTCCCTTTATGAAGAAGACCCTTTTAGGACCACATCTCACCCAATCTGACATTACAGGCCTGTCCCAGAGGTGTAGCATCCATTGGAAGACTATGTTGCTGAATTCTGTCACCTGTCCGCTGGGATGAGGCTGCTCTACTAGATCACTTTCACCTTGGTTTCTCTGAAAAACTTAAGGACAAGTTTACCTGGGTGGGTTTTCCTACCTCTCTGGTAGAATTCTTTTGGTAATCCAAACTGACTGTTGGCTCAGATAAAAACATCAAGAACATCACACTTCTTTTGTTCCCACTTCTTGTTATCCTCTGTCTGTTTCTCAAGAAACCACAGTAATTCTTTCCTCTGGTACTCAAGAGGAACCTATGCAAATGGGTTTGGTCACTGGTCCTGTTTATGATGCGAAGAGAATTTGTCGGCAACAGATGAATAATCTTTGTCTCTACTGTAGGGGAAGCAGTCACATTCTAAGAAGCTGTCCTAAGAAAACTAAGTACTTTTGGAGGTAAGCCTATTGTACTTATGCTTGTTCCTGGCTTCTCCACAGTTTCTGCATCTTCTCATCTATTTTGGTTTGTCTACAGTGCCATACTCAGCAAAATAAACTCATATATATATATATATATATATATATATAAAATCAGTTCTGATGATTTTCCTTTGAAAGGCAGGAACATATCAGAAGACAAGGTCTTAAGGGTGAAGCCTTCCCTCTCCCTCTACAGGCTGACCCAGCCTGCGCCTTCCAGTTTTGATATGAGACAACTTCACTAGACAGGGCAGCTGAAGAAGAAGTAAGCACCTGTGAGAAAAAACCCAAGAGGGACTCCCACATCCAGACAGGTAAGACCAAGAGAGGATCCTTTCTCTGGGTGGGAGGCCTGTATTCCATATGGACTAAAAGAAAAGGATTTAACATGGTAATATTAAAATCCTATGGCTTCCAGAGGTGGGAAGTAATAGAAAGGACCCAGCATTGGTCCCCATGATACTGGAGCTCCCTAGGACCATCCAGAAAAGCTAAGGAAACCAGTGACTTCTTGGAAGTTTGGTCCTCAGACTAAATCTAAAATCACAAGGAGTGTTACGCATTAACAGAGAAGGCTGAGGCCTTGACCGACAGTCTGACTGCCTCAAACAGGGCATCAGAAACATGTATTAGCCTCTGGCATGTTGGCTAGGATAGCCAAAAGATCCTACTTGGGGGCCCCGGCACGGACAGCATCCATTAAGATGTCCACCCCAGACTGCAACAGCTCTGTTGACCAAGGAAGAGGCAAACATAGGCCTCAATGTGTCCCCAATGGCAGCAAAGTTGGACTGGAGGACAGAGTCAAGCTTCTTATCCACCACATCCTTAAGACCTGCTGCATCTGCCGACGGCAGAACAGTGGACTTGGCTTTCCTGGAAATAGGGGGATCCACAGAAAGAGGAGAAGCCCACTGCGCCAAAGCTGCCTCTGAAAAGGAGAACAGCTTTGAGAATCTCTTAGAGATAGTTACCCTCTTATCAGGGGTCTTCCACTCACCCAGAAGAATCTGATCAAGAGTGGCATTAGGGTGAAAGACAGTAGGGGATTTCCTATGCCGCTGAAACACATCCGTTAGAGGATGTATTCTCATCAGAGGGAAAAGGGTCAGCCTCATAGGTCTCCCCATAAGAGTAGGAACAATCCACATTTTCATATTCCTCTTTGTCATATTCAGAAGAGTCCTCCTCAGAGTAACCTATGAGTGCAGGCAAACTTGGGACCCTAGGGGCCACAAACCTGAGGTGGTAGGGGGGCTTCCAAAACTAAAGTACCCCTTGGATGGAGAGAGTAAATTGTGCCATAGTGAACAACAAATTCTTAACCCAAACTGGTTCCTGTTCAAGGCTGGAGGGACCCAGTAGGGGCCACAGCAAGTGAGGGGCAGAGACATCCAGAATACTCTCTAGGGAGCCCCGTTTGGCATGAGGAAGAGTAAGCAAGTGGGGTCCAAGATGCCCGGAGATCTTTGCCTTAGGTCTAGTACCATGTATAAAATACCAATAACTGTTCCCCAGAGTAATAATTCACCCCAGAAAAACCCAGAAAGATACTTATCTGTAGGCCAAGGGTTAATATAGAGGAGAGCAAGGACAGGCAGCCTCTTCATAGGATAAGCTAGAGAGAAGTAAAATGATGACTGTAAACCAGGAAGTCAGTCGTAAGAAAGCCTGTGAAACGGGAATTCTGGTTAAAGAAGTTCTCTCTATTGCTGTTGCCTAGCAAAGCCAACAACTCCGATCGCAGGCCCCCAGGACATTCAGGATGTGAACCGGATGAAAGGGAATGAGGAGACAAGAAGAATAAGTCCTCTCTGTACACTGTATGACAAACGGTTGCACAGAAGTTCTCCCATAGAAGTCAATGGAGCAAAGATGGTTGCGGCGTAGGAAGCGAGTCTTAAAGAAGCCCTGATAATGCAAACTAACCTCCAACAGATTTTGGTGTCTTAAATCTGTTCTATGGTTCAAACCAGTAATGGAGGCAGAAGCCCACCTAATGGGTGATTACATAGCCCCGTGCAGGCTAACAAATAAAGAGAATCTTTGTTCATGTTACTACCATGAGGTCACTTTTACAACAGAGCGTGTCAGGTCGGGGTAAAGGAAAGCAACGAAGAAGTCTCCGCCAATGAGAGCCTTTTAAAGGTTTAGTAATGTCCAAAATAAAGTTTATTCAATATGGTAGATTTTACAAAAATAAAGTATTTAGAGAAAGTCCTATCTCTCAGACCTTTATGGTTTGGGAGATATTTGCATCTTAAGTTCTGGACAGCAGGAGATCCTGGTCCTGAAAACAGCCGGCGGCTCCGTAGCAGAGCTGAAATAGTGATACTGGAAAATAATTACTTAATTGGAACGGTCTACAAAAGTGTGCCTGGTTTGCAGGCACACTTTGTAAACCGTTCCAATGAAGTCGTTATTTTTAAGCATCGCTACTGCGGCTCTGCTGAAGAGCCTCCTCGTGTCGGCCGACACGGATCTCCTTCTGTCAGCTTTACAGCTGACAGCAGGAGAAGGGGAACTTAAGAGGTGAATATCTCTCAAACCATACATGTTTGAGAGATAGGACTTTCTTCAAATACTTTATTTTTGTAAAACAAGACAAGGCATGCAACTCCGCGACATGGCGAACAGACACAATCGTCAGGAGAAAGGCCATTTTTCAAGTCAGCATGCGTAAGGGAATAGTGCCAAGCACTCAAAGGGAAATTTCGTACACGAGGATTTTAGTCTTACCTGTTAAATCCTTTTCTCTTAGTCCATACAGGTTACTGGTAACTTTGGGTAAGCGATCCGCCCCTTTAAGTAGGCAAGAACAATTCTAGAAATGACTGCAGGGGGTGGAGCCTACCTTCCCTCCTTGGCTGCAGCTAGTCAACCAGCTCCAGAAAGATTTCAGACACTAACTATGACTAGATAGTGAAAGGAAAGAAGACTCCTGTGAGTGTGACCCCGAAGGACCCCCACGGTCTGCCACAGGAGAGCTAAGCATGGTCTCTTGACAGGGTGGGAGACCAGTAACCAGTAAATTAAGAGAAAAGGATTTAACATGTAAGACTAAAATCGTCTTTTCTCTGTCGTTCAATACAGGTTACTGGTAACTTTGGGATGTCCAACCATTGAGTTTCCCAGAGGTGGGAAGGCAAGGACCAGGCACAAGGCCCCCAAAGTCAACAGCACGTATATGAACCATCAGATCAGAGATAGCCCAACAACAATAAAGTGTCTACGGACACTGAACAGGGGTAACAACAACCCAAACTGTTACACAGCACACTGAACTAGAGCCAATGGGCTTCAAAAGTGAAGGAAGCACCAGGAACCAAAGAAAATCCCAGACAGGTAAAACTGCCTTCAGGATTTTCCTCCCAAAGCCGACATCAGATGATGCCAACACATCAACATGGTAGTGCTTCGAAAAGGTGTGCACAGATGACCAGGTGGCAGCCTTGCACAACTGATCAGCAGAGGCCTGATTCTTGTAGGCCCAAGAGGCCCCAATAGATTGAGTAGTATGAGCCGTGACCCTGAAAGGGACAGGCTTCTTCCTCAGCTCGTAAGCTGATAGAAATAGTGGACTTGATACAAGAAGCAATAGTCACTTTGGATGCAGGTCTTCCTGCCCTGGGACCCTCAGGAATGACGAACAGCGCATCTGATTGCCTGACAGACTCAGTGGGATGTACATAAAACTTGAGACAACACACCACATCTAACAAGTGGAGATCCCTCTCCTTGTCAGAGGTGGGGTCAGGGCAGAAAGAGGGCACCACAATCTCCTGATTGATGAGGAACTCCGAAACCACCTTGGGAAGGAACTCCGGAGAGGTGCGGAGCACCACCTTGTCCTTGTGAAACACCAAAAAATAGGATATTAGTCTTACCTGTTAAATCCTTTTCACTTAGTCCATACAGGTCACTGGTACAATGGGAGGCGATCCGCCCCTTTAAGTAGGCAGGAACATTCATTCAAATGTATGCAGGGGGTGGAGCCTCCCCTCCCTCTTAAGCTGCCCTCAGCCAGAACAAGCTAGATTGATTTGAGACACTAACCTGATATCACGGTCCCCGTGATTCCCTGTCAATCTCTGTAGGTGTACATTTGCATTGGAGGAGTCTGATTGGCCCGCCCAGGATGTGCCTTTATATACTGAGGCTTGGGCACTTGTCAATTGCCCTTTCGTGGTGTTGTGTTGCTGCGCCTTGTTATTGATCTCCAGTGTCTCCTGTGTACCGACCCGGCTAGTCTGACTCTCCTTCTGCTCCTGCACCGTGAACTGACCCGGCTCTGGCTGACAACCCTGCACCGTGAACTGACCCGGCTCTGGCTGACGACCCTGCACCGTGAACTGACCCGGCTCTGGCTGACGACCCTGCACCGTGATCCGACCCGGCTCTGGCCGACGACTCCACTCCGTGATTCAACCCGGTTCTGGCTCCTGATCCTGCTCCGTGACTGCTCCACTCTCCGGCTACTGTTCCTGTCCGGTTACTGCTCCTGTGTACTCCGGTCGCGCTGGCGACATTCTGACTGTTCTCTGTTTCCTAGCTCATTACGCTGCAGCCGAGGTTGCCTGCCTTGTTCTCGTTGAGCATTTAAAATGTACCAGATTAACCCTTGCTCTGCCGGTAGCCTCCGATTACGTGCCATTTGATTCATTGCCAAGCTCCGGTGATTCTCTGAGCCTTAACACATTTGAGCCTCCGCTTTACGCTATACCAGTCCTTGCAGAGCTCCGTCTGTTCGATGCCCGGTGAGCATCGTGATCACGCTGGTTGACACTGGTAGTCCATTCGCTCTTGCAACAAGGATTCTGGGTCACACCTTGTGGGGGTCTGGGCAGTACCTCATTCGCTCAAAGTGTTTTATCCCTACTGCACTACTCTGTGCATCGGCTCTTCATAGCTTGGGCAATTCCGTTCTACTGTGGCCTCCCAAGGGCTGGCATACTTCAGTGGCAGACGCAGGGTTACTCGATACTCATTCAGGGCGATTCCTATTCTGGTTACATCAATTTGGCAGTTGCAATCCTCATAAGCCCACTGTGGTGGTACGGGCTCAGCTTAGAGCAACAGGGGCTCATCCTGTTTATGCTTCAAGAGTGTTACAGCGCTTTTCCTGAGTTCCTGATCTACATTTAAAGACTGTTACCATCGACTGCTATATATCCCCTGGACGTTGGCCAATCTAGCCTGAGCCTTACCAGTTGCTCCACTTAACCCTCTATGCACTACTGTTTGTAGTTTACTCCATCCTCTGTTTATATTGCCTGTTCTTAACTTTACTAGCCCCTAGGGGCAGTGTTGTTCATTTTTATTTCAATAAATTGTATTTTACGTTACATCCTGGTCTGTGTGTCAGAAAACCGTAACACCTGACCAGAGTAAGAAGGAAAAGGAAGACTCCTGTGAGCATGCCCCGAAGGTCTCCCACAGGAGAGCCAAGCATGGTCCCTTGACAGGGTGGGAGACCAGTGACCTGTATGGACTAAGTGAAAAGGATTTAACAGGTAAGACTAAAATCCTATTTTCACTGTCGTCCAATACAGGTCACTGGTACAACGGGATGTACAAACATTGAGCTTTCCCAGAGGCGGGAAGTAAGGCAAGGACCAAGCGCAAGGCCCAAAGTCACCAGAACCGCTATGAACCAATTAATCATAGAGCCCAATAACAGAAGTGTCAACGGACACCAACCAGGGGTAAAAACGAACCCCCGAACTAACACAGCACACTGAACTAGAGCCAACAGGGCTCAACAGCAAAGAAGCACTAAGAACCACAGAGTAGAAGATCCTAAACAGGCAAGACTGCCTCCAGGACCTTCCTCCCAAAGCTGGCATCAGCCGAGGCCAGTACATCAACACGATAGTGCTTCGAGAATGTGTGCACAGAGGACCAAGTGGCCGCTCTGCACAGTTGATCAGCAGACGCCTGATTCTTATAGGCCCAAGAGGCCCCAATTGATCTGGTGGAATGAGCAGTAACCCTGAAGGGAACGTGCTTATTCCGCAGCTTGTAGGCTTCACGAATGGTAGATTTTATCCAAGATGCAATAGTCACCTTGGATGCCGGTCTCCCTGCCCTAGGCCCATCAGGAATGACGAACAGGGTGTCAGACTTCCTGATAGACTCAGTGCGATGAACATAAAATTTAAAGCAACGCACAACATCCAACAACAAATGGAGATCTCTTTCCTTGTCAGAGGAAGGGTTAGGACAGAAAGAGGGCACCACAATCTCCTGATTGATGTGAAATTCGGAGACAACCTTGGGTAAAAACTCCTTGGAAGTGCGAAGCACTGCCTTATCCTTGTGGAACACCAAGTAAGGAGGTTTACAAGACAGAGCTTGTAACTGCTACCCGGCGATCTGAGACAATAGCCAAAAGAAAGGCCATTTTCAAGGTCAAGAGACGTAAAGGAATAGAAGCCAAGGATTCAAACGGGGGTCTCTGGAGAACCCCCAGCACCAAATTAAGGTCCCACTGGGGAGTTGGACTCTTGGAAGGCAGGCCGAACATGAGCCACACCTTGGAAGAAAACCCTGACATCAGGAAGAATAGCAATCCGTTCCTGGAAAAATACAGACAGAGCCGAAGTCTGAACCTTGAGAGAACTCAGGCTGAGTCCCTTCTCAACCCCATCCTGCAAAAAGGCCAGGACCGTGGGAAGATGGAAATCAAGTGATGGATCCTTATCAGTACACCATGCCACAAAGGTGGACCATATGCGATGATAGATCTTGGAAGACACAGGCTTGCGAGCTCTAAGCATCGTGGACACCACTGAAGAGGAAAACCCTTTCTTCTTTAACATTGAGGATTCAACCTCCAAGCCATCAAATGGAGATGCTGAACATCCTCCTTCCACAGATAACCTTGAAGAAGTAGATCTGGACGGGCAGGAAGCGGAAAGGGATCCGCCACAGACATGGCTAGCAGATCCGGATACCAGGACTGATGAGGCCAATTTGGAGTGATTAGGATGACAGGACAACGCTCCATCTTCAGCTTCTGGATGACTCTGATCAACAGAGGGAGAGGAGGGAAGATGTACGCCAGAGGGAACTCCCAAGGGATTGACAAAGCATCCACTGCTAGAGCAAGAGGGTCCCTCCACCGAGAGCAAAACACTGGCACCTTCCTGTTGTGTCTGGTAGCCATCAGATCCACTACAGGTACCCCCCACATCTGGGTTAGAAGGTGACACACCTCTGGATGAAGCGCCCACTCTCCCCTGTCGACTGTGTGACGACTGAGAAAGTCTGCCATGACGTTGTCTACGCCTGGAATGTGAACCGCAGAAATGACGGGAACATGAACTTACGCCCAAGACAAAATGGCCTTGACCTCTAACCAGGCGGCGAGACTTCTTGTTCCGCCCTGCCTGTTGATGTAGGCCACTGTGGTGGAGTTGTCAGACTCGACCCTGAATGGACAACCCTCCAGTTGAGATTCCCAATGGCTTAGAGCAAGGAAGATCGCACGGAGTTCCAGAATGTTGATGGACAGAAGAGATTCCGCCAGTCCCCACTTCCCCTGGGCACTGAAGCGACCCAACACCTCCCCCAACCCAGGAGGCTGGCATCCGTCGTGACCGTGGTCCAATAAGGGATCTGGAAGGATCTCCCTTTCAGGAGATGGGAAAGATCCAACCACCATTCCAGGCTCAACTGGACATGAGGAGGAAGAGGGACAGAGAGCTTCAGATGGTCTGGACGATTCCGGCACGTCTGGATCACAAACCTTTGAAGTTCCCTGGTGTGCGCCATGGCAAACGGCTGTCACGGTTTGTTTAAGACTCACAGACGCAGAGTTTGGTAAAAACTTAACTTTATTGAAAAGTTAATGCAACCCCGTAGGGTAGAATACACATACACATATATATCTTTATTAGACAGGAATATAATGCAAATAAGCACAATGACGGCTCTACCGGCCTTGCCAGAATACCGGGCAAGGCAGCCAGGAGATAAAACTACGGGATGAGGCTCTACCGGTCTTGCCAATACCGGGTAAGGCAACCCAAGGAAACAGGACAGGTTCTACCGGCCTTACCGTTACCGGGCAAGACAGCCGATACAGGTGACTAAACAGGCTCTACCGGTCTTGCCAATACCGGGTAAGGCAACCCAAGGAATAGGACAGGTTCTACTGGCCTTACCGTTTACCGGGCAAGACAGCCGATACAGGTGGAGAAATTAGGGCAACCGGCAGTGACTAGTTGATGGTGAAATAGTCACTAGAATGGTAAAAAGGCAAATCAGTAAGGGAGCCGCCAACAGCGGAGAAGATAGCACTCAGTAATGCTTTGCACCAACGTAACGCCCTTCATCCGTAGAGCAAGCAACTCTGCATGGAGCAAACCAGTTCCCTATGCGTGGGATGCACAATCTCTATACTGAGGCAGCTGGGCAGCTTGCGGAGCGAACCAGTACCCAATGCGTGGAATGCTATAATTCTGATACAGCCGGATGGCTTGTGGAGCGAACCAGTGCCCTGTATGCGAAACGCACAACACAAACAGCCGGTTGGCTTGTGGGGCGAACCAGTACCCTGTACATGGAACGCTATAGCAAGTTTACAGCCGTGTGGCTTGTGGAGCGAACCAATGCCCTGTATGCGAAACGCACAACACTTAAACAGCCGAGTGGCTTGTGGAGCGAACCAGTACCCTGTACGTGGAACGCTATAGCAAGAACACAGCCGGGTGGCTTGTGGAGCAGACCAGTGCCCTGTATGTGGAACGCACAATACTTTAGACAGCCGGGTGGCTTGTGGAGCGAACCAGTACCCTGTACGTGGAACGCTATAGCAAGTATACAGCCGGGTGGCTTGTGGAGCGAACCAGTACTCGCAGAGTAACCGGGAAGATGACAATGTCGCCTAGGCGACTCAGGAACATCTGAAGGCAGGAATCAGCGAACGGAGGCAGGAACCAGCAGGCAGATGGTCAACCGGAATACTGGAGGAGACTGGCGGCAGGAAGCAGAGAGGATGGCCGGAACAGCAGGAGGCAGGAACTCTTCACAGAGAAACACTGGAACGTCCAGAATACCGGTAGCAGGAACACAGCAGGGGGCCCAGGATACTCAGGAACAGACTCAAATGCAACAGCATGGAGACAACACGAAAGGGCAACCAAAGGGTGCCCTGACTAGGTTTAAATAGGCCAGCCAATGGAGAGCCCCCTACTGGTGATAGACAAACAAAGAGAGCAATCACGGGCACCGTGATAGTACCCCCCTCTCAAAGACCCCTTCTCCCAGAGGAGGGTCTAGGTTTCTGCGGGTATTTGGAGTGAAAAATTTGCAGTAACTTGAGTGCATGAAGGTCACTGCTGTCCATCCAAGATTGTTCTTCAGGACCATAGCCCTTCCAATGTACCAAATACTGCAACTTTCCTCTAAGCCTACGGGAATCAATGATATTTTGCACTTCGTACTCCTCCTGACCCTCCACTTCAACAGGTCCTGGCACAACAGGGTTAGTTGTATAGCGATTGCATACAAGTGGCTTAAGGAGGGACACATGAAAGACATTATGAATCCGCATGGACGCAGGTATGTCCAAAGCATACGATACTGGATTAATTTTACGAATGACCCTGTACGGACCAATGAATCAGGGAGCCAACTTATTAGATGGGACTTGAAGCTTAAGGTTTCTGGAGGACAGCCACACTCTATCCCCAACCTGGAAGGAAACCGCTGGCAACCTTCTGCGATTGGCATGCCGTTGATGACGTTGAAATGACTGACCCAGTGCCCTCTGTACCTGTGCCCATGTAGATCGGAGCTGCTCGATATGCTCATCCAGAGCTGGAATTTGTTGTGCTTGAAAGGAGTCTGGGAGCAAACAGGGTTGGAACCCATAAATAATCAGGAACGGAGAGCTCCTTACCGATGAATTGACTGCAAAATTCCTGGCAAACTCAACCCAGGGCAACAGGTCGGCCCAATTGTCATGATGGTCAGTAATGAAACAGCGCAAGAACTGTTCCAAACCTTGATTGGCACGCTCAGCGGCCCCATTGGTCTGGGGATGGTAGGTGGAAGAAAAAGATAATTGTATGCCCATCTGACCACAGAACGCCCTCCAGAACCTGGATACGAACTGGCTCCCCCGATCGGACACCAATACTCTGGGTACACCATGCAAGCGGAACACCTCCTTAGCGAATACAATCGCCAACTCGTTAGCAG
Organism: Rhinophrynus dorsalis; assembly: GCA_037306005.1. Lineage (NCBI taxonomy): Eukaryota > Metazoa > Chordata > Amphibia > Anura > Rhinophrynidae > Rhinophrynus > Rhinophrynus dorsalis. Next base: position 147,874,144 of record CM074718.1, read on the forward strand.
AGGGAAGGCCACGGAGGGGTACGAAATGAGCCATTTTAGAAAACCTGTCCACTATCATGAGTATAAAGGAATACCCTCTAGACACTGGCAATTCTCCCATGAAATCGATGGAAACATGAGACCAAGGGCGGTCACCATTGGGTACCGGCTGGAGTAAACCCACAGGGAGGTGTCTAGGGGTCTTAACACGAGCACAAATAGCACAGGCATTCGTAAAATCGGCACAATCGGCCCTCATAGAAGGCCACCAAAAAACTTGTGAAAGGGACCATAACAATTGGTCTCTGCCAATATGTCCCGCAGCCTTAGAGGAATGGTATGTCTCGAGTAACTGCGTGCGATATGGCATGTCAACAAAGCACTTGCCCATTGGGGTTTCGGCAGGAGCAGAGGCTTGGGAGGCCAAAATCTGTTCCCCCAACGGTGAGGTGATACTCGTGCGTACAGTAGCCAAGATAAGATCAGGCTGAATAATAGGTGCTGGTATCTCATCTCTGTCAATTTCGGCCTCAAATTGTCTTGACAGTGCGTCAGCCCTAACGTTCTTAGACCCAGGCAAGTAAGATACAATGAAGTTAAATTGAGACAGAAACAATGCCCACCTGGCCTGACGTGGGGATAACCTCTTAGCCTCAGAGAGGTAGATTAGATTCTTATGATCAGTCAAAATTAGGACAGGGTTCTTGGTACCCTCGAGTAGGTGACGCCATTCCTTTAAGGCAAGGATAATGGCTAGCAGTTCTCTGCCACCGATCTCATAATTGCCTTGTGCCCCGGTCAATTTTTTAGAGAGAAACCCACAAGGTCTGAGAGTTCCTCCTTTAACTGGACGCTGGAAAAGCACTGCTCCAACCCCAATATCAGAGGCGTCCACCTCCAGAGTAAATGGGAGCGATGGATTGGGGTGGGATAACACAGGAGCATTAGAGTAGGCCGCTTTAAATGCTTCAAAGGCTTCCTCAGCAGCCACTGACCATTGAGCTGGATTAGCACCCTTGTGCGTAAGGTCAGTCAAAGGTTTTACAATGGTAGAGAAGTTCTTAATAAATTTTCTATAATAATTAGCGAAGCCAAGAAATCGCTGTATGGCTTTAAGGCTCTTAGGGCGAGGCCATTGTAACACTGCCTTTAGTTTCTCTCTGTCCATGGCAATGCCTTCTTTGCCAATTATGAATCCCAGAAATGGCACACTGTTTCTGTGAAATTCACATTTTTCGAGTTTACAATACAATTTATTTTCTCGTAAGAGAAGCAACACCTCCGACACGTCCTTGACATGTTGTGACATATTCTCAGAATGAATGAGAATGTCGTCAAGGTAGACGACACATAACTGCAACATATCTCTAAGAATGTCATTGATGAACTCTTGGAATACAGCGGGTGCGTTACAGAGACCAAATGGCATAACGAAGTACTCATAATGGCCACATCTCGTGTTAAAAGCAGTTTTCCACTCATCACCAGCTCTGATCCGAATAAGATTGTATGCAGCACGAAGGTCCAGTTTGGTAAAAATAGAGGACCCCTAAGTCTGTCAAATAGCTCGGTGATGAGTGGTATTGGATATGCATTCTTAGAGATTAGCTTATTCAGACCCCGGTAATCAATACAAGATCTCAGTTCACCGTTTTTCTTTTTTACAAAGAAAAATCCGGCCCCAGCCGGAGAGGTGGATTTCCTTATGATACCTCTTTCCAGGGCATCAGCAATGTATTCCTCCATAGCTTTATTCTCCTCACAAGATAGTGGATACGTGCGTCCCCTAGGAGGCACTGCCCCCGGAGGATGTTCAATACAACAGTCATAAGATCTATGCTGGGGTAGGGTGCCAGCCTCTCCCTTGCTGAATACATCACCAAACAGAGCAGAAGAGGTGCATAAGATCTTGACCGGCTGGGTTATGCAACGTTCCATGCAAGACTGAGACCAAGCAGATATTTCACATTTTTCCCAATCAAACTGTGGGTTATGCAACTGTAACCAAGGAAAACCCAAAATTACTGCGTGATGAGGAGAATTAATAAGCTGGAACTACTGTTCCTCCTTGTGGAGAGCCCCAATCGTCATGGACAAAGGCATGGTTTCAAAGGTAACCTGAGCAGGTTCCAGGGGTCTACTGTCAATTGCTTCAATAGCGAGTGGGGTGTCCCTCTCAATGCGAGGAACCCCATGTAATTCGGCAAAGGTATTATGCATGAAATACCCAGCTGCACCAGAGTTGACCAGAGCCAAAACCTCCACTGAGCGTTTTGCCCAAGAAAGTACCACCTGTATGGTGGGTTTCAATATACCACATTCTGGGGACGCCTGAACACCACCTAGGGCCTGTCCCCCAAGGTACCCTAGGTTTGTTCATTTCCCGGACGTACAGGACAAGATCTTAATAGGTGCCCATTTTTGCCACAGTATAAGCATAACCCATGTTTTCTGCGATGTGTCCTCTCCTCCTTGGTTAGCCTAGTGAAGCCCAGCTGCATAGGCTCACCTGATTCTCGAGGTAGATTAGACTGCTTAGAAGCCAAGGGAGGGATGGGTGGGCAAAAAGTACTACTAGAATCATTGCCCTTTTGCCACGACCTGCGGTCTTTGGCCATTAATCTCTCATGAATCCGTGTGTCAATTAGAATGACATATTCAATATAATCATCAAGGTTACTAGGTACTTCTTTAGCCGCAATATCGTCCTTAATTTGGTCACTTAGACCCTGGGCAAAGGCAGCCAATAATGCCTCATCGTTCCAACCTACCTCTGCTGCCAAGGTACAAAATTCAATAGCGTAGTCACATACCGTACATCTGCCATGTTGTATTTCCATAAGGCGCTTAGCAGCAGAGGTGGTTCTACCAGGAGGCTCGAGCACTCTCCGAAATGACTGCACAAATTCTCTGAAACTCCTAGTGCAGGGTTTCGCATTTTCCCATAACGGATTGGCCCATGCCAATGCTCTACCGGTCAGCAGGAATATCATAAAACCAACTTTACTGCGGTCACTAGGGAAGGACTGACCCGTCAATTCCATAAATATTTCGAGTTGGTTAATAAATCCCCTGCACAGATTACGGTCACCATCGTATCTGAGTGGCAATGGGGCAGAGGCAGTTAACCCCTTGACTGCTACCCCTGAGGGCAAGTTAACATTCTCAGATGTCTGCCCAGAGGCGACCACGGAACTCAAGCCAGTCTTTTCAGAAAGCACTGTACGTTCAAATATAGTTTGGATTGCTACCGCTAGCTGATACAATCGTTGCTCAAGCGCATCCATTCTCCAATGGATGTTTTACGGGTTACCATCACTCTTGTTGTCTGAGGTCATGGCCCTTTCGTACTGTCACGGTTTGTTTAAGACTCACAGACGCAGAGTCTGGTAAAAACTTAACTTTATTGAAAAGTTAATGCAACCCCGTAGGGTAGAATACACATACACATATATATCTTTATTAGACAGGAATATAATGCAAATAAGCACATTGACGGCTCTACCGGCCTTGCCAGAATACCGGGCAAGGCAGCCAGGAGATAAAACTACGGGATGAGGCTCTACCGGTCTTGCCAATACCGGGTAAGGCAACCCAAGGAAACAGGACAGGTTCTACCGGCCTTACCGTTACCGGGCAAGACAGCCGATACAAGTGACTAAACAGGCTCTACAAGTCTTGCCAATACCGGGTAAGGCAACCCAAAGAATAGGACAGGTTCTACCGGCCTTACCATTTACCGGGCAAGACAGCCGATACAGGTGACTACACAGGCTCTACCGGTCTTGCCAATACCGGGTAAGGCAACCCAAGAAAACAGGACAGGTTCTACCGGCCTTACCGTTTACCGGGCAAGATAGCCGATACAGGTGGAGAAATTAGGGCAACCGGCAGTGACTAGTTGGTGGTGAAACAGTCATTAGAATGTTAAAAAGGCAAATCAGTGGAGAAGATAGCAACTCTGCATGGAGCGAACCAGTTCCCTATGAGTGGGATGCACAAGCTCTATACTGAGGCAGCTGGGCAGCTTGCGGAGCGAACCAGTACCCAATGCGTGGAACGCTATAATTCTGATACAGCCGGATGGCTTGTGGAGCGAACCAGTGCCCTGTATGCGAAATGCACAACACTTAAACAGCCGGTTGGCTTGTGGGGCGAACCAGTACCCTGTACATGGAACGCTATAGCAAGTTTAAAGCCGGGTGGCTTGTGGAGCGAACCAATGCCCTGTATGCGAAACGCACAACACTTAAACAGCCGAGTGGCTTGTGGAGCGAACCAGTACCCTGTACGTGGAACGCTATAGCAAGAACACAGCCGGGTGGCTTGTGGAGCGAACCAATGCCCTGTATGTGAAACGCACAACACTTAGACAGCCGGGTGGCTTGAGGAGCGAACCAGTACCCAGCACGTGGGACGCTATTAGCAAGTACACAGCCTGGTGGCTTGTGGAGTGAACCAGTACCCTGTACGTGGAACGCTATAGCAAGTATACAGCTGGGTGGCTTGTGAAGCAGACCAGTGCCCTGTATGTGGAACGCACAATACTTTAGACAGCCGGGTGGCTTGAGGAGCGAACCAGTACCCTGTACGTGGAACGCTATAGCAAGTATACAGCCGGATGGCTTGTGAAGCAGACCAGTGCCCTGTATGTGGAACGCACAACACTTTAGACAGCCGGGTGGCTTGTGGAGCGAACCAGAACCCTGTACGTGGAACGCTATAGCAAGTATACAGCCGGATGGCTTGTGAAGCAGACCAGTGCCCTGTATGTGGAACGCACAACACTTTAGACAGCCGGGCGGCTTGTGGAGCGAACCAGTACCCTGTACGTGGAACGCTATAGCAAGTATACAGCCGGGTAGCTTGTGGAGCGAACCAGTACTCGCAGAGTAACCGGGAAGATGACAATGTCGCCTAGGCGACTCAGGAACATCTGAAGGCAGGAATCAGCGAACGGAGGCAGGAACCAGCAGGCAGACGGTCAACCGGAATACTGGAGGAGACTGGCGACAGGAAGCGGAGAGGACGGCCGGAACAGCAGGAGGCAGGAACTCTTCACAGAGAAACACTGGAACGTCCAGAATACCGGTAGCAGGAACACAGCAGGGGGCCCAGGATACTCAGGAACAGACTCAAATGCAACAGCATGGAGACAACACGAAAGGGCAACCAAAGGGTGCCCTGACTAGGTTTAAATAGGCTATACAGGGCGGGCTGACAACAGCCAGCCAATGGAGAGCCCCCTACTGGTGATAGACAAACAAAGAGAGCAATCACGGGCACCGTGATAACGGCACCGCCTCTATCGTGGAAATGAATTTCCCCACCAGAGAAGTCAATTTCGGCACTGGAATCCGCTCGAGGGCCAGAACCTTCGATACCCGGAGAGCAATCTGATGAGCCACCTCTTCCGACAGAAACACCATGCACCGCTGAGTGTCGAACAGAAGACCCAGGAAGATTATCTGCTGAGATGGATCCAAGTCTGACTTGTCCAGATTCACAATGCATCCGTGGCAAGTGAGAGTTTGAATGCAAGCCTGAACCTGCTGATGAAGGATATCTGCTGATGCCGCCTTCAAGAGTAAGTCGTCCATGTATGGAGTCACTCTGATGCCATCCTGATGGATGACAGCTATCAATGCTCCCAGGACCCGTTGAAAAACCTGTGGAGCCGTCGTCAGCCCAAATGGAAGAGCCGAAAACTGAAAATGACCCCTGTCACAGGCAAACCTGAGGTACCGCCTGCTCTCTAGATGGATAGAGATGTGCAGATATGCATCCTGAAGATCCAGGGAAGCAAGGAATTCCCCCGGAGACATAGCAGCGATCACAGTGCGCAGAGATTCCTGTCGATAGTGGGTGCTCACAACAAAGGAGTTGAGATCCTTGAGGTCCAAAATAGGATGAGCTCCGCCGTCCTTTTTGGCCACAACGAAAAGTTGGGAATAAAATCCTAAACCTATGTCCTCCTGAGAAACTGGTTCCAGGATGTCCTTGTCTAAAAGATCCTGAATAGCGTCGTCGAACAGACGCCTTTTTGTGGAGCCCTGAGAAGGACGAGTAAAATGGAAGCAAAAAGGAGGAAGGGAAAAGAAAGGGATCTTGTATCCCTCTGACACCACCTGAAGAACCCAAGGGTCCGCCACCGAATCCTCCCAAACCCGGCGAAAGAGGTGAAGCCGCCCACCTACAGCCAGATGCGGACCCGGGTTTGGCGAGTCATGCCGAAGCAGTCTTGGAAGCCTTGGCCTTGGGGGCAACCTTGGGCTTCCAGGACTGTTTGGGCTTGGAGGAGGCGCGCGGAGCAGATGGAACCGCCTGGGCCGTGTCTCAGCTTGGAAGGAACGAAAGTCTTCTTAAAGACTGAGGGTAGAAGAGTACTTTTACCCCCAGTAGCCTCGCTGATCAATTCCTTTAGCTCAGATCCAAACAGGGAAGTCCCTTGATTGGGCAAAGAAAGCAAAACTTTCTTGGAAGCAGTGTCAGCAGACCAAATTTTTAGCCAGAGGGCGCGTCTAGCCACCACAGAAGAAGTGGAAGCCCTCGCCATCATGCGAACAGCATCAAAGGCAGCGTCAGAAACATAATTCTGAGCTTCAGAAATATTAGCAAGTAGTTGCAACTGCTCTGACACTGGCGCATCTTGGCGGACCGCCACAGTAAGTTGTTCAGTCCAGACTGCAATGGCCCGGTTAACCCACGCCACAGCGAAAGTTGGACGCATGGCAGTACCAACAGAGGTAAAAATAGACTTAAGACAGGTCTCTAACTTTTTGTCAGTCCAATCCTGTAAAGCAGAAGCATCAGATACAGCCAAAGCAGTAGATTTGGACAACCTAGAAACTGGAGCATCCACCTTAGGAGGATGAACCCATTTAGCCAATTCAGTCTCAGGAAAAGGATAAAGTTTGGCAAACTTTTTTGAGACTGAAGAGGACTTATTAGGATTTTTCCACGCATCAGAAACTAAACGTTCAAGAGTAGGGTTAGTAGGAAAACAAGTAACAGCCTTTGAAGGTTTCTGAAACACATCCATTGGGTCAAGAGGAGTCTCCTGGCACAAGGGAAGATTGAGGGTAGTCAGCACAGCCCTGATCAAACCCTCAGCAGAGAGTTCAGGATCACATTCAAAAGGGTCTCCAGCCGATCTGGTAGACTCCATAACTGTACCATCCTCAACATCAGAATCCTGCAACAATTTTTCCTCAGAAGAATCAGATACGTCAGGGGCTCCCTGTGGCTTGGGCAGAGAGGTCCTGACAGGGGAGGGGGTCTGCCATACTTGAAGAGCCCCCTGAACCTGAGAGGGAAAGAACTGAAGAGTGGATCTGAGATCCCTAGTTGCAGCCTTGAACTCTTTCACCCATGTTGACTCAATAGCGTGGCTGGAAGGCCCTGGGTTGCTGCCATGACCTTCTGCACAAGCTGGGCATAAATGACCAGAAAATTCTCTAGGTAGCCCTGAATGACAGGAGGAGCAAAACGCAATGGGGAATACTGATACCCCAGCCTCCTTTGTCTTAGGTCTAGTCCCAGGCTGCAGTGGAGTAGACATACTCACAATGTCAGATATACCCCACAGACAGATATCACCCAATTAAAGTGTGAAAGATTAAGAATTCACCCCAGAAACGTTTAAAACTAAACTTATCTGGCAAGCGAAGGGTTAATCAGCAGAGGAGAGGGAGAAGGTCCGGTCCCTGCGTAGTATACTCGATGAGAAGAACTCACAAAATGGCTGCCGCGACGGGAGCCAATCAGAAAAAAGGCGCGAACCGAGCTCTCATGGGAAGCATAGTTTTTCTCACCAAGTACCCCAAAACAGTGCCCGAAGACCCCCAAGTCCCCCAACACACTCAAACGCAAAACCGGATGATAGAGCAAGGGAAGACAAACAAAATGAGCCCACTCTGAAGTCGCTATGTGAAGCGGTTCCAGACATACGTTCCACACAGTGTAAGCCCATAGAGAGTAAAGGAGCAATGGCGTCTATGCGGGAAAAGCACGCTTAAAGGCGCGGAACATAATTTCTAATAAAATTATTGCTTAAGTTAAAAGTTCCATAACATATAGTAAACATATGTACCATGTAAGCAAACATTACCCTGCTAAGGCAATATCCAAAAATTCCCATAAAACTGGAAAACCCAGCAGATAAAGGGTTAAATCCCACATAAACTGCTCCAAAACCCAAGACATACACATATACATTGCATTAACATTGCAAGATATAGAAAAACACCCAATGAGTGCTGGAGTGCACAATGAGAACTCCCAGGTACAAGCCCAATGAAGGGACACTGAGGGACAAGTGGACCTTCGGCATTCAAAGGGTGTCTCACCTTTCTGCAGGACTTCTGTCTTCAGGTTACCAAATGAGTAAAGAATTACCACAGAGGATAATCCCCAAGGAAGTACTTGAAATCAAGTTGTTCCCTCATCAGGGCAAAAGGTCCACCAGAAGTACCCTGGAAGCTGTGCTATCCACTTTAAAGAGGGCATTTGACAGCCATGGTAACCCGCCTAATGGTGGTATTCCATATTTGCAAAAATAATAAAGAAACTAAAGGTTGAAGAGAGGTGTTCTCCATCTGGTGTGAACACACCGAGGAACAAATCATTCTGGCTTGTGCTGACTGAGGAGCAGCCTAGGAGGGAGGGGAGGCTCCACCCCCTGCATACATTTAGAGAAATGTTCCTGCCTACTTAAAGGGGCGGATCGCCTCCCAGTGTTACCAGTAACCTGTATTGGACGACAGTGAAGCAAACATCTTCAAAAGATCAGGTTGACCCTTGCAACCTGGATCCCAGTTCACCCATGGTGCGGCAAACACTGGACGCATAGCAGAACCAGCAGTGGCAAAAATGGACTTAAGGGAAACCTCAAGTTTCTTTTCTGCCCAGTACCTTCAGAGTAGAGGCATCAGAGACTGGTAAGGTAGTAAATTTAGATAGCCTGGATATAGGAGCATCCACTTTTAGGGGGTGAACCCACTGAGCAAGCGCAGCTTCAGAAAAGGGGTAAAGCTTGGGAAATTTCTTGGACACAGAAACTTTCTTGTCTGGGGATTTCCACTCCTCAGACACAAGGCGGTCAAGAGTGGGATTAGGTGAAAAGTAAGTAAGGGGATTAACAGGCTCCTGGAATACATCAGGGGGATCAGAAGGGACCTCAACTAGGGGAATGTTAAGAGTAGAAAGACAGCCCTGATCAGGCCCTCAGCAGTGGGTTCAGGATCAGCCTCAAAAGGGTCCCCAAAAAACAGAGAGGACTCCAATACAGAACACTCCTCAACATCCAAATCCACCAGCAGTTCCTCCTCAGAGGAATCTGACATGTCAGGTACTCCCTGACGTTTGGGCAGGGAAGACCTGACTGAGGAGGGGGCCGGCCAAGACTGAAAAACCCCTGTAACTGGGATGGAAAGAGTTGCAATGTGGACCTAAGATCCCTAGTCACAGCCTTGAACTCTTGCACCCAAGCTGGCTCTATTGCATGGCTGGAGGTCCCTGTAATGCTGTCAGGGACATCAGAACATGCTGGGCATAAGTGACCTGAGAATTCTCTAGGTAGCCCTGATTGACAGGAAGAGCAATGCGCAATGGTGGATACAGAGACCCCAGCCTCCTTAGTCTTAGGTCTAGCCCCAAGCTCCAGCGGTACAGGCATTCTCACAGTGTCAAATAACCTACTGTACAATAAATAACCTAATTAATAAGTTTCACCCCAGAAATAGCTAAAATAAACTTATCTGGCAGGTGAAGGGTTAATCTGCAGGGGAGAGAAGGACAGTCCAAGCCCTGCGTAGGATACTCGCTCAGAAATGCTCACAAAATGGTTGCCACAGCAGGAGCAATCAGAAACAAGGGCTCGAAGCAAGTGCTCATGGGAAATGTAGTTTTTCCCATAAAGTACCCCAAACAGTGCCGAAGCCCCCTGAGCCCCCCAACACACTGGAAACATGAAACGGTTGATAGAGCAAGGGCAGACAAGTAAAATGAAGTCGTTAGGTTAAACGGTTGCAGAGATAAGTTCCAAACAGTACAGTCCCATAAGAGTGAATGGAGCAATGACGTCTATGCGGTAAAGCGCGCCTTAAAGGAGCAGTGCACAATTTTTACAAATTTTAAAGTAAAACATGAAAAGGTGTAAAACATCAATAGAACATGTGAGGATACCCAAAAAACACTAACCTAGTAGGAAAAGTGTTAGAACCCCCCCAAAAAAGTGCCAAACCAGCAGTTAAAGGGTTAAGTTACCACATAAACCTACTCCAAACACCCAACAGACATACAGATATACCCAATGAGTGCAGGAGTGTGCAATAGGAACTCCAGGAATACACCCCTGTGTGGAGGGGCACTGTGGGACAAGTGGACCTGCAGCACTCAAAGGGTTGCTCACCTTTCCTGCAGATCTTCTGTCTTCAGATTACCATGTAGCAAGAAGTACCTCAGTGGGTAACTCCTGGGGAAGCACTTGGAATCAAGATTTCCCCCCTCAGGGCTTAAGGTCCACAAAAAGCACCTGGCTACTGAGCTAGTCACATCTAAGGGCTTTGTCAGTCATGGTAATCCGCCTAATGGTGGTTTTCCATATCTAACAGAAAATAAAAAAGATTCTAAAAACTATAGCAGAACTGTTCTCAGCCTGGTGTTGTCTTCACCAAGGAACAAATCTTTCTGGGGCTGGTGGGCTAGCTGCAGCCAGGGAGAGAAGGGAGGCTCCACCCCCAGCATACACTTTTAGAATTGTTCCTGCCTACTAATGGGTGGATCGCCTCCCAGAGTTACCAGTAACCTGTATTGGACGACAGAGAAAAAATGTTTAAAAGTGATAAAATAGCCCAGAAAATGTTATAATAACCTTATCTGGCGAAGAAAGCGTTAAACAGCGGAGGAGAGCGGAACAGTCCAGGCCCTGCGTAGGATACTCGTTCTCAGAAAGGCACAAAATGGCTGCCGCGACAGGAGCCAATCAGAAACAAGCTCGCTAAGCAAGCTAATGGGATTTGTAGTTTTTCTGACAAAAGAACCCCAACAGTGCCCGAAGCCCCCCAGCATGTTCAGAACGTTGACCGGATGACAGAGCAAGGGCAGACAAGAAAAATGAGCCGTCTCTGACCTCGCTGTGATAAGTGGTTGCAGAGATATGTCCCAACTGTACAGTACCATTGAAGTGAATGGAGCAATGGCGTCTGAGCGGTAAAGTGCGGTCTTAAAGGCGCAGTACACAATTTCAACAAAAGCTGAAAGTAAATGTTAAGCTAAAATTATACCAGAACATATAATGAAAGCATAAAAACACTAAACCCAGTAGGGAAAGTGCTCTCAACCCCCTACAACATGCCAAACCAGCAGTGAAAGGGTTAAAGTACCTCAGAAACCTGCTCCAAACACCCAGACAGACATACAGATAGACCCAATGAGTGCTAAAGTATGCAATAGGAACTCAAATGATAAAGACCCCTGTGCGGAGGGGTTCCATGGGACATGTGCAGGACTTCATTCTTCAGATTACCATATATCAGGAAGCAGCCTCGGTGGGCAACTCCTGGTGAAAGAACTTGCAGCCAAGATTTTCCCCCCAGGGCTTAGGTCCACAAATAAGCACCTGGTAAACTGAGCTATCCACATTTGGGTGATGGGAATTGTCAGTGATGGTAATCCACCTAATGGTGGTATTCCATATCTAGCAGAAAATAATACAATTCTGAAACTAAAACAGAACTGTTCTCTTGCCTTGTTGCTTGCAACGAGGAACAAAACTTACTGAAGTTAATAGGAAGCTGCAGCTAAGGTTAAAGGGTAGGCTCCACCCCTGCACTCACTTCTCAGAATTGTTCCTGCCTACTTAAAGGGGCAGAGCGCCTACCCAAAGTTACCAGTAACCTGTATTGGACAACAGAGAAATGTCTAAAAAATTTCCCATTATTATAAACTGTTAATTCCACTTTACAAATTCTAACAAGAGTTGTATAAGACAACTTGTATGACTATCAATTCTAATAACTAGCAAATACCCTACATAATAATTTGCTAGAAAGTTTGTAACGACCCAGTCATTCGCAGTAGAGACTGCCAGTGACGAGGCTACTACAGAGTGGGGCACTCCGAAGGAGCATCCAGCTCTGTATCAGCCGCGGCGCGGGCAGTCTCTACTGAGCATGACTGCACCGCAACCAGATGGCACTGTATCAGCCACGGCGTGGGTAGTCTCTACTGTGCATGACTGCCCCACGACCGGCTGGCAGTGGCACTGTGGCCGTGTAACAGGCTCTTCAACTAGTCACATATAAAAAAACATCCTACCTGCAAAAGTGAAGGCATGTGGCTAGAAAATGTTCATAAACAACACTTACCTAAATTTAACAATGTAAACTGTGCAGCCAGTTCCTTTGCATCTTCTACCGTTGTACACAGTTTGTCTGGCATAAAGTAACCCCGAGTGTTACTTGCAATGGCTGGAACAACAACTTTATAAACCAAGAGTATTTTCCCATCTTTACTGGTAGTTGAATATAAATAGTATTCTGGAGGAGCCCAATTATTTCTGTTACAGAAGTACTCAAGATGCATTACAGCAGAATAGAAATTGCTAAATTTTAAAGAATACATATTGATTGGAGTTAGCTTTGTTTCAGGAAAAAAGGGATATGTGCATCTTTCAGGTTCTGAAGATGCTGAACTGTGTTGACCATTCAGACATGGCAATAGACTTGAGCATCTACCAAGATTTTTCTGGGGGCCTTCTTCTTTATGCGCAAAGTTCAGCAAACTTTCAGAATTCTGACTCATATAATCATTTAAATGCTGCCTCAAAAATCCTTCTCTGTTCACTGGTTTTGCCAAAGTTACCTCAATGCTTGCTCCATCAATGTATTTTCCATTCATAACTGACATAGCAGCAATAGCATCTTCTCTATTAAAAAAATGCACAAATGCATAATCTCTTAGTTTTTTCACACGTTCAACAGCTCCAAATTTAAATTTGTTGAATTCTGTTTTAATGGTTTCTTCTGTTGTGGATATCATTAAATTCCTTACGTACAAAACTTTTACTCTCTGCATTGTTTCATCATCAACTTCTTTCTCTGGATCTGCCCAGTCAACTTGTATAGTATGCCCCCATAACTGGAAAGTGCCTGGATTGTAAACACATTACATTAAATTAGAAATCCATTGAGATAACAAATACAAATCAGTGCATATGAAAAGCATAGTGTTTTTCAGACACGTGAAATCTTGTGAGCCATGAACATTGCTCTTTAAGGTTGACACAGTACCTGATATCTTGATCTTGGAGCTAGTTAACCAACAGGACTGTATATTCTTTCCACACCATCATTTATTGAAGATATAATGCCAGAAAAACATTTGGTATTAATTTAATCCATAGAATTATTAAAGGGTGACCTATGTCAGGATTATAGAGTGTAACTGGCTAGTTAAAAGGTACAAGTAATATAATATCCATCCTCCATCCCTTTTCAATATAGTCAACTCTTTCTCCAGTGAAGCGGCTGACTCATGCCCTGAACAGCAGGAACTCCATCCACTGACATACAAAGTTAAGATTTTCTCCATTTGACATGTGTAATTTTTGCTGAGCACAGACCAGAAATCAGTCAGTGCTCACAACACAACATTTCTTACAGATGCAAATTCTTCCATGTATTTGAAATTTTGGTGGGTTGCCGTGGCATCTGAAACCCTGCAAGTTGAACACGTCAGCCATTCCACGGCATAAGAGGCTGATATCATTGATAGGGGTGTGAAGGGAGACATTAAAGGAGCAGTAAACTTATTTTTCTGAAAACACATATTTTATAGAGCTTTTCCTGCTGAATAAAACAAGGTCACTCCCACTGCTGTCAGATGTTTTATTCAAAATTTATAGCAGTTTAAATAATCAGGAAGTGAATTTACTGTGTTTACTTCCTGATAGTTCTAACTGACAGGAAGTGACAGGCAGTTTCTATCACATTCTATGGAGCACTGTATGTGTCTGACTTTTCTGACTTTCCTCTCCATTAGAATCTAACAGGAAATCTAATTAGAATTTGACCACTAGAGGGCACTGCTAATGTAAAAAAACATGGGTTTAAACTGTAATAACTCTGGAAATATAACTCTCTCGGCAATGGGAGTACCCTTATTTTACTCAGTAGGAAAATCCCTACAATATATATTTTTTCATAAAAAAAGTTTACTGCTCCTTTAAACAGCCTTTTTCTAATATCAGGATTAAAGGGATAGTAATATTTCACAATAAAAGCAGCTCCAATTAATCTTCATAGTATTTGAGCCATAGAGATTGTTATTTCAGTACTGTCAGAGTTGAAGTTCAAGAGTAATTGAACGATAAAGTATGTCCCTCCTGCCCCTTTTAATGATGTAACACTGCTCACCTCAGAGCAGCAAGACTGTCTGGATGGATAGCATAGAAGGACAATCTTCAGTGAGTATTGAAACAACACTCTCCATGGCCCAAATACTATGACGATAATTGGAGCTGCTGTTTTTGTGAAACATTACTATCCCTTTAAAGAGTGACTGATGTTAGAAATATGAACACAACCATATTTTATTTTATACACTGTGCCTGAAAGGTAAAACAGGATTTTAGTCTTACCTGTTAAAGCCTTTTCTCTTAGTCCATACAGGTTACTGGTAACTCTGGCAGGCGATCCACCCCTTTAAGTAGGCAGGAACATTTCTCTAAATGTATGCAGGGGGTGGAGCCTCCCTTCCCTCCTAGGCTGCAGCTAGCCAACCAGCTCCAGAATGCTTTGAGACACAAAATATTGACTAGATAGTAGAAGGGAAGAAGACTCCAGTGAGCATGACCCCGAAGGACTCCCACATACTGCCAGAGGAGAGCCAATCATGATCCCTTGTCAGGGTGGGAGACCAGTAACCTGTATGGACTAAGAGAAAAGGATTTAACAGGTAAGACTAAAATCCTCTTTTCTCTGTCGTCCAATACAGGTTACTGGTAACTCTGGGATGTCCAACCATTGAGTTTCCCAGAGGCGGGAAGTAAGGCAAGGACAAGGAGCAAGGCCCCCAAAGTCACCAGAAAAGCTATGAACCAACAAGTCAGAGATAGCCCAACAAAACTGAAGTGCCAACCGACACTGAATAGGAGTAAAAATAACCCAGGAACTGGTACACAGCACACTGAACTAGAGCCAACAGGTCTCGACAGTAAGGAAGCACCAAGAACCTAGGAAAAAGATCCTAGACAGGGAAGACTGCCTCCAGGGCCTTCCTGCCAAAGCTGGCATCAGCCGAAGCCAGCACATCCACATGGTAGTTCTTCGAAAAGGTATGCACAGAGGACCAAGTGGCCGCGCTGCACAACTGATCAGCAAAAGCCTGATTATTATAGGCCCAAGAGGCCCCAATGGACCTGGTGGAATGAGCCGTGATCCGAAAGGGAACATGGACTTGATCCTTGACGCAATTGTCACTATGGATGCAGGTCTTCCTGCCCTAGGACCCTCGGGAATGACGAACAGAGCGTCAGACTTCCTGACAGCTTCAGTGTGATGGACATAAAACTTGAGACAACGCACCACATCCAACAAGTGGAGATCCCTCTCCCTGTCAGCGATGGGGTTAGGGCAGAAAGAGGGCACCACAATCTCCTGATTGATGTAAAACTTGGAGACCACCTTAGGTAAAAACTCCTTGGAGTGTGCGAAGCACCGCCTTATCCTTGTGAAACACCAGACATGGCGGTGTACAGGAAAGAGCTTGTAACTCTGCCACACGGCGAACAGACACAATTGCCAGGAGAAAGGCCATTTTACACATCAAGAGACGTAGAGGAATATTAGCCAAAGACTCAAAGGGAGGACGTTGAAGAACGCCCAAAACCAAATTAAGATCCCACTGAGAAGCGGGACTCCAGAAGGCAGGACGAACATGAGCAACGCCCTGGAAGAAAACCTTGACATGAAGGATAGCAATGTGCTTTTGAAAGAAGACAGAAAGCGCATAAGTCTGAACCTTAAGAGAACTTATCCACACTGTCCTGCAGAAAAGCCAGGACAGTAGGTAGATCAAAATCAAGGAACAGATCCCTGTCAGCACACCAAGACACAAAGGTCGACCAGACATGGTGACAGATCTTGGAAGAAACAGGCTTACGGGCACTAAGCATAGTAGTCACCACAGCAGAAGAAAAAAACTTTCTTCTTCAAAATCGAGGATTCAACCTACAGGCCATCAAATTGAGCCGATGGACATCTTCCTTCCACAGGAAACCCTGCAGAAGAAGATCCAGACGGGATGGGAGCGGAAAGGGCTCCGCCACAGATAGAGCCAGAATCTCCGGATACCAAGATTGACAAGGCCAATCCAGAGCAATCAGGATGACCGGATAACGTTCCATCTTAAGTTTCTGCAACACCCTTATCAACATTGTAAGGGGAGGAAAGCTGTAGGCCAGAGGGAATGTCCAAGGAATGGACATCGCATCGATGGCTAGAGCCAGAGAGTCTCTCCACTGAGAGCAGAACACCGGAACCTTCCTGTTGTGTCTCGTTGTCATCAGATCCACATGGGGCATCCCCCATCTCTGAACAAGGAGTTGAAACACGTCTGGGTGTAACTCCCACTCTCTGCTGTCCACTGTGTGACGACTGAGGAAGTCTGCCATGATGTTGTCTACTCCTGGAATGTGCACTGCGGAAATGACAGGAACATGAACCTCTGCCCAGGACAGAATGGCCTTGGCCTCTAACCAAGCGGCAAGACTTCTTGTTCGCCTTGTCTGTTGATGTAGGCCACTGCCGTGGTGTTGTCGGACTCCACTCGGACTGGACATCCCTCCAGTTGAGACACCCAATGACGTAGAGAATTAAATATCGCTCAAAGTTCCAAGATGTTGATTGGGAGAAGGGACTCTTCCATGGACCACTTCCCCTGGACCGCGGTCCAGTAAGGAATCAGAAAGGATCTCCCTTTCAGCAGATTGGAAAGGTCCAGCCACCACTCCAAGCTCAGTTCAACATGAGGGGGAAGGGACACCGATAATCTCTGATGATCTGGTCGATCCCTGCACACCTGTATCACAAACCTCTGAAGTTCCCTGGTGTGCGCCATGGCGAATGGAACCGCTTCTATCGTGGAAATGAATTTCCCCACCAGAGAAGACAACCTCTGAACTGGGACCAGATCCTGGGACAGAATAGTTGACACCCTGTGGGCAATTTGATGGGCTACTGCGTCCGGTAAAAACACCATGCTCCTCTGAGTATCGAATAGAAGACCTAGGAAGATCAGTTGCTGAGATGGGACAAGATCCGACTTGTCCAAGTTGACAATCCATCAGTGATGGGTGAGGACTCGGATGCAGGTCTGAACTTGCTGATGAAGAAGGTCCACCAAGGTGGCTTTCAATAGCGAGTCGTCCATGTATGGAGTCACTCTGATGCTGTCTCGATGGAGAACGGATATCAAGGCCCCCAGAACTCACTGGAAGACCAGAGGAGCCGTTGTCAGACCAAATGGAAGAGCTGAGAACTGAAAATGTCCTCTATCGCAAGCAAAGCGCATGTACCGCCTGCTCTCCTGATGGATTGGGATGTGTAAATACGCATCATGAAGATCCAGAGAAGGAACTCCCCCGGAGACATGGCAGCGATCACTGTGAGCAATGACTCCTGACCATAGTGAGTCTTGTTCACAAAGAAGTTTAGATCCTTCAAATCCAAAATAGGGAGACATCCGCCGTCCTTTTTGGCTGCTACAAACAGGTTCGAGTAAAACCCCGAACTCCTGTCTGAAAGAGGTACTGGCTCCAGGACATCCTTGTCTAGAAGAGCCTGAACAGTGCCGTCAAACAGACCGCATTTCTCAGTGTCTTGTGGAGTACGAGAAAGACGAAAGCGAAAAGGAAGAAGAGAATAGAAAGGGAACCCTCTGTCACCACTTGTCAAACCCATGTGTCCGACACAGAATCTTCCTTTGGTGAGTCATTCCGAAGCAGTCTTGGCAGCCTTGGGCTTGGAGGCAGCCTTAAGCTTCCATTGCTGTTTGGGCTTGGAGGAGGAACGTGGAGCACATGGAACCGCCTGGTTTGTTGAACATGTCTCAGTAACCCCTGTGGCCTCGCTAATCAGTTCCTTAAGATCAGGCCCAGTAGATTTAGATAGTCCACTTTAGGGGGATGAACCCATTTAGCCAGCTCAGCTTCAGAAAAGGGATAAAGCTTAGCAAATTTCCTGGACACAGAAGCAGACTTGTCCGGAGATTTCCACGCCTCAGAAACCAAACGATCAAGAGTGGGGTTAAGAGGAAAATAAGTAAGGGGCTTAGCAGACTCCTGAAAAACATCAGAAGGATCAGAAGGCACCTCCTGAACCAAGGGAATGTTGAGTGTGGTTAATACAGCCCTGATCAGGCCCTTAGCGGAGGGTTCACGATCATCTTCAAGGGATCCCCAAGGGACCTAGAAGACTCCAAAACAGTACCATCCTCAACATCCGAATCTAGCAACAATTCTTCCTCAGAAGAATCTGACACGTCAGGTGCCCCCTGTGGTTTAGGCAGGGAAGACCTGATAGTAGAGGGGGTCTGCCACATTTGAAGCGCCCCCTGTATCTGGGATGGAAAGAGTTGTAAAGTGGACCTAAGGTCCCTAGTCGCAGCCTTAAACTCTTGCACCCAAGCTGGCTCAATAGCATGGCTGGAAGTCCTTGGGTTGCTGTCAGGAACCTCAAAACATGCTGGGCATAAATGACCAGAGAACTCTATAGGTAGCCCTGCGTGACAAGAAGAGCAATGAGCGATACTGAGATAAAGATATAGAAACAATACGCTGCACACCACAATATAAAAACGTAAAAAGCGGTACCTCGCAATGTCGCTAGTAGTATTTAGATGGGAAGGCACCACCTGGACTTGGTGCAAAAGCCGTCCGGTGCTCCGTCGCTGAGACCCCAAGCTCCAGTGCTATAGACATTCTCACTGTGTCAAAATAACCAACTGTACAGTAAATCACCCAATTACAGTGTGAAAGATTAATATTTCACCACAGAAATGCTAAATATAGACTTATCTGGCAGGCGAAGGGTTAATCTGCAGAGGAGAGAAGGAGAGTCCAAGCCCTGCATAGGATACTCGCTGAGAAAAGCTCACAAAATGGCAGCCGCGACGAGAGCCAATCAGAAAATAGGCATGAACCAAGCTCTCATGGGAAATGTAGTTTTCCCAAAAAGTACCCCAAACAGTGCTCGAAGCCCCCCAAAACACTTGAACTACGAACTGGATGATAGAGCAAGGGTAGACAATTAAAATGAGCCCACTCTGAAGTGAAACCAAACCAGCAGGCAAAGGGTTAAGTTACCACATAAACCTGCTCCAAATACCCAACAGACATACAAGTATAACCAATGAGTGCAGGAGTGCACAATGAGAACTCCCAAACACAACCCCTATGCGGAGGGGCACTGTGGGACAAGTGGACGTGCAGCACTCAAAGGGTAGCTCACCTTTCCTGCAGATCTTCTGTCTTCAGATTACCATGCAGCAAGAATTTCCTCAGTGGGTAATCCCTGGGGAAGCACTTGTAACCAAGATTTTTCCCCTCAGGGCTTAAAGGGATAGTAATGTTTCATAATAAAAGCAGCTCTAATTAATCATCATAGTATTTGGACTTTGGAGAGTGTTATTTCAATTCTGTCAGAGTTGTAGTTCAAGAGTAATTCAATGACAAAATGTCCCCCTCCCGCCCCTTTTACTGATGTAACACTGTTCAGCCAGATCAGAAGGGAGGTGCCCAGCTAGACTGCAGACAGGGACAATCTTCAATTAATGAAAAACTTGTCAAGGAGGCAGGGCTTTCATTGTTTTCACAGGAAGAATTTTGTCCCCTGCTTTTATATGTCTGCTCTATGGACTGCATTCCACATCTGAGAAGAGATGGCTTGCACTAGGTAAAAGGGGCGGGAGGGGGACACTTTGCTTGTGAACATCTCTCAAACCATAAAGTTTTCAGAGATAAGACTTATATCATTCTTCATGTTTTTTTTAATGCCTACAAAATAAAATAAAGATAAAACGAAGTATTACTATCCCTTTAAGGTCCACAAAAAAGCACATGGATACTGAGCTAGCCATATTGAAGGGCATTTGTCAGTCATGGTAATCCGCCTAATGGTGGTATTCCATATCTGACAGAAAATAAAAAAGAAACTAAAACTATAGAAGAATGTTCTCCATCTGGTGTTGTCGCACCGAGGAACAAATCATCTGGAGGTGGTTGGCTAGCTGCAGCCTAGGAGGGGAGGGAGGCTCCACCCCCTGCATACATTTATAGAAATCTTCCTGCCTACTTAAAGGGGCGGATCTCCTCTCAGAGTTACCAGTAATCTGTACTGGACGACAGAGAAAAAGAATAATAACCTCTGTCAAAATTCTTGTTTTCTTCTTCTTCTTCAAAAAAGAAAGATTGTTATATGTTTTTCTTCTATTAAAGCAGAACTAACACCTATGAACAAATCTGGCCCAAATAAATACCCATCTGGCGACTAGCTGCTCAATAGCGCTAGTCCCCAGAAATACTACCTGGTGTTTGAGAAATGTACACTTTTCCCTTTTGGAGCCGAACGGCTCCTAACAAAGCCTCCTAGAGCAGGCTGGGACTGACCGCACAGGCGCGCAGATGTCACTGTGGAAAGATGTCTGTGCTGTTTCCTGCCTGTCGGTCCGGGAACAGTGTACATTTCTCAAACACCAGGTAATATTTCTGGAAACTAGCGCTACTGAGAAGCTAGTCGCCAGATGGGTATTTATTTGGGGCAGATTTGTTCATAGGTAGTAGTTCCGCTTTAAAAAAGTAATTTTTAAAGGTACACTAATTCCAAACGTATACTACCGCCTAAAAATTAGGTGGGGTTGCATACACTTAAATAATAAATGCCCCATTATCTTCATATGTCCTGAAACCACTCATTAACTTTCAGATTTTCTTTGTTTCTTTGTTACAACTTAATTGCTTAAGTGTTCTTTCCAGGGAGGTTGACATGACTGCACTTTGCCATTCACAGAGCAAAGCTCTGTCCCTCTGTTATACAATATTCATTCCTATCTCCAAATTTATTATCACAGTTGTCACCATAACTGGAGGTGGGAAATAATATTGCATAGCAGAGGCAACATCAATTAGATTGTTCAGGTACCACAAGCACTCTATACTTTCTACTAAAATAGCTGCCTGGCCGCAGTACGAAATTCTTGTCACTTACAGTTTGAAAGTATCCAATACAATTTCAAATGACCTTTCATGTAATCATTACAAGTATATTTTTAGAGGAACTAGTTCAAAATAAAGGCACCTATTCTATTTTCATTTCCTTTCTCCTGAGGCACTTCTAACTGAAGCCAACAGAAAGTGGACAGTTCAAATGGGTGAAGTTCCAGAGTGTGTCCAGTAACACTTAAATGTGAATATTTAAACTTTGGCACAAAGCAAAAGAGAAGAAAAACAGAAGGCCATGAGAGGTGTCAGAACATAAGGTAGGTTTATTTTTTATTTAGAGGATTTAGTTCCCTTTTCAAACACCATGGACACCAATCTAACAACTCCAAACACATCTATTTGGTACCAGAAGTCTGAAGGATAATCTTAACCATTTGATTGCCAGAGCGGTACAAAATGCATTGCAAAGCAATGCATTCCGTACCACTCTGGCACTCAAAGGGTTAAATATGCCCACAGCAGGTATCCATTCAGGGTTTTTCCAAGAACCTTAGCATAAAGGATTGGTTCTCAATCAATTGTTTTGCTGGTGGTACACATAGTGCAATCTAGAATATTTAGGAAACCTATGTCATTTTATATGTAATTTTTTCAAGAGCATAATGATGAGTGCAAATGCAGAAAATAGGATTTTAGTGAACTTAAAATAAAATCCTTTTCTCTTTTTCCATATGGAACACAGAAACATGGGGTTGAGCTCCCCTCCTTGAGAGGGCAAGGGACTTTAAACAAAACAGTATCTTTTGTGTACAGACTCCCACCTCAGCTCAACCCTGGCTTAATTCCCAGATTTATTTGTAGCAAAGTTGAACAGAAAAGAACCAATAGCGGGAAGAAATTATAGAAACCCCTTGAATAAAGACTCCAAAAGGACTCCTCCAGGGAAGGAAACGCAGCTATTTTTTTCCCAGGTTGGAGTCCTGTGTTCAATATGGACTAAGAGAAAAGGATTTAATGGTAAGCTCACTAAAATCTTAATTTCTCTTATGGAACGCAGGAACCATGGGGATATACGAAAACTTTATCGGACAGGGAAAAGAGCAAAAACTCTCTCCATAGGATACCAATATTCCATAGGGCTAAACTGGATCTACGAAGCCTCAAGTGTCAACGGACACCAAACTATCATATCAAACAAACCAAACAAGAGCAAACTCGGCTCAAACTACTGTACAAGACATGGTAGTAGAAGCCTTCCGAAAAAAGATGGCCTCAGCCGACGCCAAAACAGTGACAAGGTAGTGTCTGGTGAATGTGTGCAAGTATGACCATTTAGCAGCCTTGCACAGCTGTTTGGCAGATGTCTGGTCTTTGTAGACCCAGGAGGCACCCACAGACCTGGTGGAGTGTGCCATGCCTCTAAAAGGGACAGGCGTCTTCCTAGTCACATACACCTGATTTGGGTAGCCTTGATCCAAGAAGAAATAGCAACTTTTTACGCTGTCTGATCTACTCTAGTTCACACAGGAATGACAAAGAGAGAATCAGCCTTGCAAAAATGCTGTGTAAGATACAAAAAAGGTAGAACTGGAACACTGACTGAGTTAACCACTCAAAAGCAGATAGTAATTACATATTGTTGTAATGCTGCTGTGCTCCAGTATCTAAATCTTGACAATATACACAAAAGAAAAAAAATTGAAAAATATACAGATACTTTCAGGGGCACTAAGGTGGTAGTGTAACATAGATCAAGTATCTCTATTGTATGTTGAACTAACAGTGAAAGTAATAAAACTTAGCTTTTATTAAACAAAATAAAAGATAAAACACTACAATGATAAAGATATTCAAAATTATCACAAATCATATGGTGAACCCAAGTATGTATCGCTAAGGTATTTGACCAAATGTCTGTAAATAGCCAAAAACTATGTAGCAATAAGAGCATTTTAGTCTTACCTGTTAAATCCTTTTCTCTTAGTCCATACAGGTTACTGGTAACTTTGGGTAGGCAATCAGCCCCTTTAAGTAGGCAGGAACAATTCTGAGAAGTAACTGCTGGGTGGAGCCTACCTCCTCTCCTTAGCTTGCAGCTAGCCAATCCCCTTCCAGTAAGATTTGAAAACTAACTATTGACTAGGTAGTAAGAAGGTAAAGGAAGACTCCTGTGAGCATGAACCTGAAAGGACCCCCACGTTCTGCCACAGGAGAGCCAAGCATGGTCCCTTGACCGGGCGGGAGAGCAGTAACCTGTATGGACTAAGAGAAAATGATTTAACAGGTAAGACTAAAATCTTCTTTTCTCTGTCGGCTAATACAGGTTACTGGTAACTTTGGGATGTCCAACCATTAAGTTTCCCAGGGCAGGAAGAAAGGGAAGGACCAGGCGCAGGCCCCCAAAGTCACCAGAGCACCAATGGATCATGAATAGCTCAATAACCACAAAAGTTTCAACGGACACCGAACGGGGTAAAAACAGACCCCAGGAACTGTTACACAGCACACTGAACTAGAGCCAACAGGGCTCAAAACTGAAAGAGTAATGAAGAGACGAAGGAGATCCTAGATAGGCAAGGCTGCCTCCAGGATTTTCCTCCCAAAACTGGCATCAGCTTATGCCAGCACATCCATACAATAGTGTTTGGAAAAGGTATGCACAGACGACAAGTGGCCGCCTTGCACAACCGATCAGCAGAGGCTTGATTTTTATAGGCCTAAGATGACCCAATAGACCTCGTAGAATGAGCTGTGACTCAAAAGGGAACAGGCTTCTTCCTAAGTTCGTAAGCCTTACAAATAGTGGACTTGATCCAAGAAGCAATGGTTACCTTGGAAGCAGGATTCCCTGCCCTGGGACCCTCAGGAACGACAAAAAGAGTATCAGACTGCCTCAAAGGCTAAGTGCGATGCACATAGAAATTGAGACAACGCACAACATCCAACAGGTGAAGAAGCAATGCCTTGTCCTTGTGAAACACCAAAAAGGGTGGCCTACAAGACAGGGCACGCAGCTCCGCAACATGGCAAACAGATACAATCGCCAGGAGAAAAGACATCTTCCACGTCAGCAGACGGAGAGGAATAGTGGCCAATGACTCAAAGGGAGCGGGCTGAAGGACGCCCAAAACCAAGTTAAGGTCCCACTGAGACCCTTATCCACACCATCCTGGAGGAAGGAAAGGACCGTAGTAAGATCAGGTCCCCATCAGCACACCAAGATAGAAAGGTATACCAAACTCGATGGTAGGCCTTAGAGGAAACCAACTTAAGGGCACTAAGCATAGTAGCCACCACACAAGAAGAAAATCCCTTCTTCTTCAAAATTGAGGATTCAATCTCCATGCCGTCAAAGCCAGACAATGAACATCCTGCTTCCACAGATAACCCTGGAGAAGAAGATCCAGACAGGAGGGAAGCCGAAGAGGTTCTGCCACTGAGAGATCCAGAAGCTCCGGAAACCAAGCCTGCCGAGGCCAGTACAGAGCAATCAGAATGACTGGACAGCGCTCCAGTCGCAGTTTCCATAGATTCCTCCTGGGACCACCGGCCCTGAGCATTCACGTGCCCCAGGACCACTCCGCATCCGGAGAGGCTGGCATCTGTCATCACTGTTGGCCAGAATGGTACCAGAAGGGCCTGTCTTTCAGCAGATTGTTCTGGTTGAGCCACCACGAGAGGCACAGCTCCACGTCAAGAGGAAGAGACAGGGACCTCTCCAGGAGATCCGGTCAACCCCTGCATGCCAGGATTAGAAACATCTGAAGTTCCCTGGTGTGAGCCATGGCAAACGGAACCGCTTCTATGGTGGAAATGTACTTCCCCACCAGGGATGACAACTTCTTGGCTGGAACCGGATCCTGAGACAGGACAGCTTGGACCTTCAGTGCTCTCTGATGAGCCACTTCGTCCGTGAGAAACACCATCCCTCTCTGGAGTCGAAAAGGAGGCCCAGAAACACCATGCTCTGTGAAGGAACAAGGTCTGACTTGTCCAGACTGATGATCCACCTGTGATGGGACAGAGCATGAATTCAATCCTGCACCTGCTGATGAAGGAGTATCAGAGAAGATGCCTTCAGAAGGAGGTCATCAATGTACAGGGTAATTCTGATGCCGTCCCAATGGAGTACGGAAATCAATGCTCCCAGGACTGTTGAAGACTTGGAAGCCTTTGAGCTAGGGCCACGGATAAAGCTTAGTAAATTTCCTAGAGACAGACGGTTTCCTGTCTGGAAACTTCCACTCCTCAGACACCAAGCGGTCAAGGGTGGGGTTAGGTGGAAAACAAGTATTGGGCCTAACAGGCTCCTGGAACACATCGGAGAGTTCAGAAGAAATCTCCTGCACCAAGGGAATGGTCAGGGTGTTTATCACAGCCCTGATCAGACCCTCAGCCGAGGGGACAAGGTCAGCCTCAAAGGGATCCCCAAAAAACTGAGAGGAAGGGACAGCAGAAGAGTCTTCATCATCAGAATCCGCCAATAATTCCTCTTCAGAGGAATATGACATAGCAGGTAAACCCGGCGGTTTAGGCAGGGAAGATCTGATGGGGTGGGGGTCTGCCACGAGAAGACCCCCTGCAAGGTGGATGGAAGGAGTTGTAAGGTGGACCGGAGGTCCCTGGTAGTAGCCTTAAACTCTTGCATCCAGACTGGCTCTAGTGCATGGCTGGAGGTCCCTGTAGGGGATCCAGGGCAGCAGAGCATGCTGGGCAAACATGACCTGAGTATTCCCTAGGTAACCCTGAGTGACATGAGGAGCAATGGGGGACACAGATTCCCCAGTATCCTTAGTCTTAGGCCTAACCCCAGGGTCTAAAAGAACAGACATTCTCACAGAGTCAAACTGGCAAAGTATTAGAAACACCCACAAAATAGTGCGTATGATAAATAAAAATCATCCCAGAAACGCTAAATTAGACCTATCTGGTAGGCGAAGGGTCAAAAAGGCTGCCGCAGCGGGAGCCAATCACAAACGAGGACGCGAAGCAAGCACTCATGGGAATTGTAGTTTCACTGAAAAAGTACCCCTGACAGTGCCCAAAGCCCCCTGAGCCCCCCAACATGCCCAGCCATCTCTGACCTCGCTACGTGGAGCGGTTGCAGAGATCTGTCCCAAACTGTAAAGTCCCGTATAAGTGAATGGAGCAATGGAGTCTATGCAGTAAATGCACACAGGAACACAAATTTTTCAAGGTGAATACCAAAATGTAAAACCAATTAAAAGCCCACTAGAACAAGTCAGCAGACCCAACAAACACTGGTCCCAGTAGGGAAAGTGCCCACAACGCCCGAAAAGAAGCTAACCAGCAGCAAAAGGGTTACCACAGAAACTTGTTCTAAACACCCCACAGACATACAGATAAACCCAATGAGAGTATGTAATAAGAATTCCAAATGAGACCCCTGTGCAGAGGGGAAGCATGGGATATGTGGACCTCAGCACTCAAAGGGTGCTCACCTTTCAGCAGATGATCTGTCTTCAGATTACCATATATCAAGAAAAAGCCTCAGTGGGCAACTCCTGGGGAAAGTACTTGCAGCCAAGATTTTCCCCCCAGGGTTTAAGTCCACAAAAGAACCTGGTAAACTGAGTTATCCACATTTGGGTGATGGGAATTGTCAGTGATGGTAATCCGCCTAATGGTGGTATCCCATATCTAACAGAAAAATAATAAAAAACTAAAAATATAGCAGAACTGTTCTCTTGCCTTGTGTTTTAACCAAGGAACAAATCTTACTGGAAGGGGATTGGCTATCTGCACGCTAAAGAGTGCAGGTAGGCTCCACCCAGCAGTCACTTCTCAGAATTGTTCCTGCCTACTTAAAGGGGCTGATCGCCTACCCAAAGTTACCAGTAACCTGTACTGGGCTATAGAGAAAACTTGATTATGTTTCATCAAACCAAGTTACTGTAACGAGATATGCGTGTCCACACATCTCAATTTTATGTTGAGAAACATACATTGTTAATGCTTCCCAATGTTATCCTTCACCTCTTTTGTGAAGCAAGAGATAAAAAAGCAACAAACTTCTCCATTACTGCTCGCAATTCTCCTGAGCTTGTAAAGGTAGCTAGCTAGTCCCTCAATCATTGCCGCAGTTTTGCACAATTTCAGTTTTAATTGGGTCCACATTGATTCAGTGTACACTTGTATTAAAGAGAGGATTTTAGTCTTACCTGTTAAATTCTTTTCTTAGTCCAAAAAGCTTACAGGTAACTATGGGGAGGCAAAAGCTCCTCCTCCTAGTAGGTTGGAACAATTCTTCATTGAAATTGCAGGGGTGGAGCTTCCATCTCCTCCTAGCAGGCTAGCCAGCTACTCACCTCCAGTTACATTTGTGACACTAAACCTACTGAGCTAGACAGAGAGAAGAAGAAGAGGTAAACTCCTGTGAGCATGGACCCAATAGGACTCCCACGTCCAGCCACAGGCGACCAAGCATGGTTCCTTTTACTGGGTGGGAGATCTGTAAGCTATAAGAGAAAAGGATTTAATACTAAAATCCTCTTTTCTCTGTCGTCCAATATAGCTTACAGGTAACCATGTGGATGTACCAACACTGAGTTCCCAGGGTGGGAAAAATGAAGGAAAGAACCAAGTGCCGGTGCCCATGTTACCAGAGCTCCCATGGACTATCCAGACATGGAACAGCCCAAACTAATGAAGATTAAACGGAGAGTGAATAACAGTAGCACACTGAACAATAGCCAAAAAGGCTCAAAAAGATAAAGAACTGTAAAGCACAGAAACTGCCTCCAGGACCTTCCTGCCAAAGCTGGCTTCAGCCGAAGCCAGCACATCAACACAGTAGTGTTTGGCAAATGTGTGCACAGAAGACCAAGTAGCCTCCTTGCACAACTGATCAGCAGAGGCTTGATTCTTGTAGGCCCATGAGGCCCCAACAGACCTAGTGGAATGCATTGTGATGCAAAAGGGAACAGGTTTCTTCCTGATTTCATACGCTTTGAGAATGGTAGACTTCATACAAGACGCAACAGTCACCTTGGATGCCTCCTTACTAGCCCTGGGACCCTTAGGGATGACAAAAAGTGCATCAGTCTGGCAGACAGACTCAGCGCGGTGCACACAGAACTTAAGGCAGTGCACCACATCCAACAAATGGAGATTCCACTCCTTGTCAGATTTAGGGTCAGGAAAAAAGGAAGACACAACAATACCCAGAGACCACCTTAGGAAGAAATTCCTGGAAGGTACAGAGAACAGCCTTATTCTTGTGAAACACCAGGAAAGACGGCTTGCAGGACAGAGCCTGCAACTCAGCCACTCTGTGGTGTCAGGGTACCTGTGCGGCGGCTGCTCGAGCCGACCACATCTTTCTCCAGCGGCTCCAGCCGTATTGTCCGCCCACAAGTTGCTTTGCCTCCGTTGAGGCTGGAGGACTTTCCTGGTGTGGCTCCAGTTGCCTCTGCTGCTGGCGTGCCGGCAGACGGGTGTCATCAGTATTGGGCGCCCGTCCAAAGGCATGGACGTGCTCTTCATTTAAAGAGACAGCCACCTGTCGGCTGCTCCTCCTCTTTCTCTCGCTTCACTATTTGAACTGCCTGGACACAGGGCTCAGTCACCCTTTCATTGGTGTCCAGTGCATTTCTATAGTTTTGGCTCTGTGTATGATCTGGAATGTCTCACTAACAGACCTGGTGCTGACCTGTGGCTCTGTCTGACTATCCGCTCTGTGTGTGACTTCTGGCTCTGGCTGACTACCCGCTCCGTGTGTGACTTCTGGCTGGTCTGACTACCCGTTCTGGTGTTGACCTGGGGCTCTGTCCACTGCGTATCCAGCATACCAATGCTTCAGTGGACATCCTATCTGTAGCAAACTTGTGGCTCTGGCTGACTACCCGCTCCGTGCATGACCCTTGACTTGTCTGACCACCCAATCTGGCGCTGACCTGGAGCTTTATCTAACTATCCTCTAGTGTGGCCTTCCGTTCTGTTAGATACCACCTGTGGCATTGCAGACTACTCCTTGTCCTATCGCTGGGACCTTCATCAGGAGAATCACACAGAAGCAGTCTTTTATTTATGGTAGTTGTCGCTTGC
Source organism: Rhinophrynus dorsalis (assembly GCA_037306005.1). NCBI lineage: Eukaryota > Metazoa > Chordata > Amphibia > Anura > Rhinophrynidae > Rhinophrynus > Rhinophrynus dorsalis. The sequence continues at coordinate 147,903,410 of CM074718.1, forward strand.
TCCGTTGTGCGCTTCTCTTTAGTACTATATATATATATATATATATATATATATATATATATATATATAAGTTGGTGTTACCTTTTAGTACTTGTCCTGTGTTTCCTTGCAGAGACCGTGACATGCGGACAGAGACTACAGCTAAAAGTAAAGCCATCTTCCACATCAAAAGATGCAAGGGAATGGTAGCCAAGGACTCAAAAGGAGGCTGCTGCAAAACTTCCAAGACAAGGTTAAGGTCCCACTGAGAAGCAGCAGCCTTAAAAGGAGGGAAAGCATGTGCGACACCCTGAAAGAAGACCTTGACAACTGGTAAGGTCACAATGGGTCTCTGAAAAAAGACAGAGAGGCCTGAAGTCTGAACCTTCAATGAACTAAGGCTAAGGCTCTTGTTCAAACCATCCTGCAGAAAAGACAGGACAGTTGGAAGATCAACATCCTGTGAGGACAGATCCCTCTCCACACACCAAGTATAGAGGATAGACCAAACCCTATGATAGGCTTTAGAAGAAACTGGCTTCTTACTCTAAATCATACCGGATACCACCTTTGGAGAGTTGCCTTTCTTCGTCAAGATGAAGGCCTCAACAGCCATACCGTCAAAGCCAGATGGTCCACATCCTCCTTCCACATGTACCCTGGAGAAGAAGATCTGGTCCGCGTGGCAGTGGAAACGGTGCCTGGACAGATAGCGCTAGTAGTTCCGGAAACCAAGGCTGTCTGATCCAATATGGAGCAATCAGGATGGTGGGAGTTCCATCCATCCGAATCTTCCACAGCACCCTGGGTAGTAAAGGAAGAGGAAGAAAAATGTATGCCAGATGAAAGGCACATGGAATTGACAGAGCAATATGCCGCAAACGCTAGGGGGATCCCTCCAGCATGAGCAAAACATCCAAACCTTCCGGGTTGTTCCTGATAGCCATCGGGTCATGGGAAGACTCCACATCTGCACCAGGAGATTGATCACTTCTAGATGAAGCTCCCACTCACCTGGATCTACCATGTGCCAACTGAGAAAGTTTGCAAGGATGTTTTCTACACCTGGAATGTGCAGTGCGGAGATAGCAGGTACATGATTAAAATACACTTGACTTTTAACCAAGCAGCAGGACTTCTGGTGTATCCTTGCTTGTTGATGTAAGCCATGGCCGTAGCATTGTCAGAATGGACTCGAACTGGACACCCAGTTAGATGGGATGTCCTATACATCAAAGCATAGGAGATTGCCCTGAGATCCAGCATGTTGATGGGAAGAAAAGTCTCCTCCTCCAACCATTGTCCCTGAACACTCAGGTGACCCAAGACAGCTCCCCAACCATGCAGGCTGGCATCCGTCATCACTGTGGTCCAGTAAGAAATCACAAACAGCCCTTTCGCCAGATTGGAGATGTTCAACCACCAGTGAAGGTTCTGAGCTACTTCCAAAGGAAGGGAGACAGGTTGATTCAGGAGATCCGTGTTCCCTCTGCAAACATGGATCACAAACCTCTGCAGTCCTATGGCATTTGCCATGCCAAACGGGACTGCTTCCATGGTGGAAATCCTTTTCCCTACTAAGGAGGAGAACTTCTTTGCTGGAGCTGACGTGCAGTACAGGATTGAAGACACCTTGGAGGTGAGCTGTTGAATGGAGTCCTCCGTCAGGTAAACCATACTCTGCAGAGTATCAAAGCGGAGACAGAGGAACACTAGCTCCTGAGTAGGCACAGGGGCAGACTTGTCCATATTCAGAATCTAATAGTGCTGTATGATCTGTGCGCAGACTTGGCAGTCCAGGAGGTCTGTGGAGGATGCCTTGAGGAGAAGATCGTCCATGTAAGGCGTTACCTGAATCCCTTTGGTGTGCAGGAAGGCAATCAATGCACCCAGAACTTGACTGAACACCTGAGGAGCTGTTGTGAGCCCAAAGGGGAGAGCAATGAACTGGAAATTACCCAGTTTGCAGGAAAACCTGAGGTACTATTGACTTTCTGGATGCACAGGAATGTGCAGATAGGCATTCTGAAGATCCAAGGATGCCAAAAATTTCCACGGACACATTGCTGCGATGACTCAGCTCAAGGACTCCATCTTGAAGTGGGTCTTGACCACAAACTTGTTGAGGGCCTTGAGGTCCAGGATCGGGCAGCACCCATCCTTCTTGGGCATGAAAAAGAAGTTGGAATAATAGCCGAAACCTCTCTCCTGTTGGGGGACCGGTGCCAAAACTCCTTTGTCCAAGAGAGACTGTACTGCCCCATTGAAAAGCCTGAGCTTTTCCTGTCCCTTAGGGGAGCAAGAAGGGAAGAACCTGAAGGGGGGATTTGAAGGGAATCCTGTAACCCTCTGAAAGCACTTGCAATACCCACTGCTCCGCAACAGAGCCTGTCCAAACACTCAAAATGTGATGCAGACGGACCCCCAGTGGTCGACGAACAGGGTTCTGCGAGTCATGCTGAAGGAGGTTTGGTGGGTTTGTGTTTGGTGGAGATGTGTTTTTGACCTCCATTGCTGCTTGGGCTTGGGGGTGGAAAGCAGGGACCGAGGCACCACCGGGGTCGCCCTAAATGTTTTGCTTTGTTTGGGACGAAAAATGCAATGTCTTTTTGTCTGAGGAGTAAGTTTAGGAGCTTGAGGCAGTAATGTTCTCTTACCCCCAGTGTCCTCACTGATGAGTATCTTCAATTCAGGACCAAAAAGAGAAAAACCCTGAAAAGGAAGAGAAATCAGTGATTTCTTAGAGGTCAAGTCAGCAGATAAAATCTTCAGCCATAGCATGAGCCCAGCAGTCACAGAAATGGCAGATGCCTTGGCTTCAAGCAGAACAGCATCCAAAAGAGCATCAGTAACATAATGCTGAGCTTCGGAAATATTGACCAAAAGTGATAGCATGTCAGCTTCAGGGTCACCTTTGTGTACAGCATCCAAACTGCGACAGCCCTATTGACCCATGCAGAAGTCAAGGTGGGTCACATGGACGCACCTATGGCTGTAAAGTTAGCCTTCAAAAACAGCATCAAGTTTCCTGTCAGTCACCTCTTTTAGAGAAGAAGCATCTGCCACAGCTTAGACTGTGGACTTAGAAAGCCTAGAAATGGGTAAATCAACCTAAGGAGGCGTAGCCCATTGAGTCAAGGCAGCTTCAGAAAAGGGATAAAGTTTGGAGAACCTTTCAGACAGAAAAAGACACTTATCAGGAGTCTTCCACTCATCCAGAATAATTTGATCCAGAGTGGGATTATGCTTAAAGACAGTGCTTGACTTCTTAGGCTTTTGAAAGACATCAGAAGTAGCCTGCTACTCTACATGAGTAGAGGAAATATATTAAGTGGTCAAAATCACCTTAATGAGAGGGCTCAGGGTCAGCTTCAAAGGGGTCATCACAAAAGTGTGAAGAAGAAGCCCCTTCAGAACACACACCATCCATCCTCAGAGTGCCAATCTGATTCCTCAAAGGAAGAATCAGATAAATCAGGAATGTCAGGAGTCTTAGGGCCTACAAACTTGGAGGAGGTAGTGAGTCCCCATGACTCAAGACCCCCTTGAATAGAGAGAGGAAACAGTGCCATACAGGACTTTAATGTCACCCGGTTCACTGACCTTTACTTTTGGGTTTTCCTTTGCCCACTGTCTCTGGCCGCGTCTCTCGGGGCTTTCTCGTGACCGACGCCGCTGTGCACTGGCGCAAGGCGCCGTCATCTCGGCCTTTTCTTTGTTATGTGTTGACTTCGCGTGCGGATGACGTAGCTTAGCTGAGGAGACTAAGCCCTGCATGTGATACTCGTGAAGAGAGTAAAACAAAACGGCGTCCGCATGGGGACCCAATCAGAAAATGGCCCTCGAAACGGAGTTTATGGGAAATGTAGTTTCTTCTATACACAGTAGCTAAAACAAGAGCGAATCACCCCAAGACACTGACAATGTCCACTGGATAGTTAGGGCAGTGGAGACCAGTAGAATGAGCCGTGTCCCACTCAGTACTCAGAGCGGTTGCAGAGATATGTCCCAGAAAAGGCTGTCCCATAAACATCTATGGCGCATCATTTCATTTTACATGAAAACTGAAAAAGTGTTTAAAAAGTGTAAGCTCACATAAAAAACACCATATACAATAAACAAATTAAATAAAAATAAGACCATAACTGGCAAGGAAGAGGTTAAATACCACATAGAAAACAATGCAACAAAGATCCCAGATCAGCAGCCAATAGTAAAGTAATAATATTCAACATGAGTTCTGGACTTATAAGAACTCCAATTAAACTCTTGTGCAGAAGGAACAGCGGACCATAGCACTCAAAGGGCTGCTCACCTTTTCTGCAGGTCTTCTTTCTTCAGATTACCATTGTAAGGAAGAAGCCTCAGAGAGACTCCCTCTGGAGAGAGAGACATGGGTTGCATGGTTCTCTCCCACGGCTGAAAGGGTCTACAAGCAGCTCCTGTAAACTGGGGAATCCATCAAGGGGAAGCCAGTAAGGGTAATCCGCCTAATGGGGGAATTTGGACACCACATATCTAAGTAAAAGTAATAGAAGAACTGTTCAGAACTTTCCTACCAGAACGAGGAACAAATCTTAACTGGGGAGGGGAGTGCTAGTTAGCCTGCTAGGAGGTGAGGGAGGCTCCGCCCCTGCAATTTTCATTGAAGAATTGTTTCAACCTACTAGGAGGAGCTTTCGCCTCCCCATGGTACCTGTAAGCTATATTGGACAACAGAGAAAGAGCGTTTATGTCATACTGCATTCTAATTTCATGGTACCCTATTATGCCTCACTACGACAGATCAGTTTTTGCTGCAACCACCTTGCCCAGATGGTGCCTTTATGCCTCCTGTTCCTTCTACCTCTTCCTGCTGTCCTGTACTAACTTTCCATATTTACTGCCCTTCCCCATAAAATTATCTATCTTATTTCCTTACTTTCCTTATTCCCCTGGGTTCAGTACATTTTGTGTGTGCTGTGACCTTTGGAGTACTTGCCTTAACAGAACCAGACACTTAAAGGCTAAATTCTTACATTTGCGTTTGTTGCACTCCTATGAGTTACATCCTGAAGATTATATGTTGTGACTAAGTTTTCACATGTATTTTCAGTATGCACATTGTATGCTGACTGTCATGAGCCTTTTTACCTTTGTACCTTGCTTAAACCTTTATTGAAACACTTTTTTTTTAATCAAAAAGAATCTTATCACGGAAATGGCTCTGTACCTCCCAAGGTCACTCGTATAACTGAAGTCTAGCTAATGGTGGAGGGGTACCGAGGCCAGCGAGTTTTAACGGGTCCAATTTTTATAAACGCTGGCTAGGAAAGCATGATATTTAAAAGGATATGTACCATATTCATTTTAGATGATGTTCCTTAACCCCTTAAGGACCCTTGACGTACCAGGACCGTCACGGTCCTTGAAATACTCAAGGACCGATGACGGTCATAGTACGTCACGTACTTTTTACTTACAGCGCTCTACCGGGAGCGCTGTAAGTAAAAATAGGGCCTGAAATTGACCGCTCCAAGATCGGAGCGACCTCTATCAGGCCCCAAAATGACGCGCCGATACACGTGACAGGTCACGTGTACCGGCGCGTCCAAGTGCGTCTATGCGGTCATTATGGGACGGAAATGTCCCATGACCGCCGGTCCTTAAGGGGTTAAGAACCATCATGTTACAACCCAGTTTCTTAAGAAATTATTTACTCACTTAAGGTCTATTATTCTCTGAACAAAACAAAATCTTGAAAGAAATATACCTGGGATCAGCTTTCGTCTTGCCATAGCAGCTGCTCTGTGCGATTCATACTCCACAAAAGCAAAACCTCTGTTTTTAGTTTTGTCTGTTGCACTAGGATATACAATAACATCAACAACCCCTTCTGTGACTTTCTTCATTTCATCAAAAATTTCTTCTTTCTTTTTTTCTTTTGGAATTGCTCCAATAAATAATCTACAGTTGTCTAAACTCACACAGACGCCGATAAATTTTCCAGGTCGAATTTCATAATTATTTAGTATTCGAATAGCTAGCAATGCTTCTTCTTTATTTGTGTACATGACAAAAGCATACCCTCTATTATCACCACTAAATTCCATCATCAGTCTAAATTCATAGATTTTTCCAGCCCGCTCAAACACAGGAACCAATTCATCTTCAAACATATCACGAGGAATCTTTCCCACAAAAACTTCACAACCACGGGGAGGAGGAGGGCCTTCCCAACCTAGAAAAAACAGGCATGATAATTATCCACTTCACTGCCAAGTCTTTACACCTCCCAATCTTTAAAGAACAGTAATACTTAAAGGGTAAAACAAAATATGTTGTAAGGTTTATTCCCCTGAGTAAAACAGGAGTACAGTTGTGTGAAAAAGAAAGTACACCCTTTTCGAATTCTATGGTTTTACACATCAGGACATAACAACAATCTGTTCCTTAGAAAGTCTACAAATTAGGTAAATACAACCTCATATAAAGAACATCAAATGACATATTACACTGTGTCATGATTTATTTAAAAAAAAAAAATACAAAGCCAAAATGGAGCAGCCATGTGTGAAAAATTAAGTACACCCTTACTGCTTCCATTGGAATTAAGGTGCTAAGCAGCAGACAGGTGTTTCTACTCAAATGCCCTCGATTAATTGATCATAAGCAAGTGTGACCACCTCTATAAAAGCCAAAGTTTTAGTAGTTTATTGGCCTGGAGCATTCAGGTGTGTGTTAACACAATGACAAGGAGGAAAGACAATAGCAATGATCTTAGAGAAGCAATTGTTGCAGATTATTCAAAAGTGGAAAACGTTCAAGACAGTTGCAAATCTTCCCAGGAGTCAACTTCCCAGCAAATTCACTCCAAGGTCAGACTGTGCAATGCTCAGAGAAATTGCAAAAAACCCAGGAGTTACATATCTCAGACTCTACAGGCCTCAGTTAGCATGTTAAATGTTAAAGTTCATGACAGTACTATTAGAAAAAGACTGAACAAGTATGGTTTGTTTGGAAGGGCTGCCAGTAGAAAGCCTCTTTTCTCTAAAAAGAGCATGGCAGCATGGCTTAGGTTTGCAAAGCTGCATCTGAACAAACCACTTCTGGAACAATGTCCTTTGGACAGATGAGACCAAAGAGGGGTGATGATTTGGGCTTGTTTTGCAGCCACAGGACCTGGGAACCTTGCAGTCATTGAGTCAACCATAAACGCCTCTGTATACCAAAGTATTCTAGAGTCAAATGTGAGACCATCTGTCTGACAGCTAAAGCTTGGCCAAAATTGGGTCATGCAATAAGACAATGATCCCAAGCACACCAGCAGATCTACAACAGAATTGCTGAAAAAGAATGAATCAAGGTGATGCAGTGGCCCAGTCAAAGTCCAGACCTCAACCTGATTGAAATGTTGTGGCGGGACCTTAACTCCACGTGACGTATTATGACCGTCCGGTCCTTGAAATACTTAAGGACCGATGACGGTCATAGTACGTCACTTACTTTTTTACTTACAGCGCTCTACCGGGAGCGCTGTAAGTAAAAATAGGGCCTGAAATTGACCGATCCAAGATCGGAGCGATCTCTATCAGGCCCAAAAGTGACGCGTCGATACACGCAACAGGTCACGTGTACCGGCGCGTCGGCGTGCATCAACGCGGTCCTTATGGGACGGAAACGTCCCAGGACCGCCGGTCGCTAAGGGGTTAAGAGAGCTGTGTATAAACAAATGCCCACAAACCTCAATGAACTGAATCAACTCTGTAAAGAAAAGTGGGCCAAAATTCCTTCACAACTCTGTGAGAGAGTCATACAGAAAACGATTACTTCAAGTTATTGCTGCTAAAGGTGGTTCTGCAAGCTACTGAATCATAAGGTATACTTAGTTTCTCACACATGGCTTCTCCATTTTGGCTTTTTCTTAAATAAAACATGACACGGAGTAATATGTTGTGTTGTTCATCTGAGGTTGTAGTAACCCAATTTTTAGACCTTCTAAGGAACAGATGATTGTTATAATGCCCTGATATGTAAAACCACAGAATTCGAAGAGGGTCTACTTTCTTTTTCACACAACTGTACTTCAACTACTGAAAGGTGTTTTATTCAAAAGTTATTAGAGCTCAAACTTTAATTTTCTAGGTGCAGTATCACAGTGCCCTGAAACTGTACAATACTATCCTATTGACAGCTCTGGTCAGCTGACCGTAAATCTCCATAGGATGGTGTAGCAACAGCACCTCTGTAGAATTTCATGGCACTGTGATACTGCACTTAAAAAAATTCTCAGCAGCAGGATTCACCTTGTTTTACTCATAAAAAAAAAAAAAAAAAAAAAAAAAACCAAAACAAAACAAAAAAAAACCCCTAGGTTTGGACAACATATACGAAGATCCACATACCCAAAATACATATGTATAAAGTATAAGGGTAAAAGGTGGTACCATGCTAGCCCTCCTCTTTCCTATAGTTATTACATGCCTGAAAAAGCCATCTGTCCCTGAGGGGTGCTTCTATGAACGTAAACCAATTTGTAATGTGGCATCTTTTGTGTGTGTGACTAGATTGGTCCATTCTTTGTAATTTGGTGACTGTCTGAAAACCAATGTCGTGCAACCACCCTATTAGCCATTACCAAAAGTTCCACCAGGAATAGTCAGTGGATGGGCCTATGTCATCAGATATAATCAATAGAATACAATATTTTGAAGAATGAGGAACTGGACACTGAAGCACACGTTTTATATGATGAAGCACAGAGTTCCAGAAATCTAGAACTCCCGGACAGTTCCATACCATGTGGATGAAGGTGCCGCCTCATCACATCTAGGACAGGACCTGTCCACACAACCCCCCTTTTTAATAATTGCAGCAGGGTATAGTAGATCCTATGAAAAATCTTTGGATATGTGGATGTCTAGTAGTGGCAGCTATTCTAACTGGGCTGTTCTTTGTTGCATTCCATTTTCAGTCCTACAAGTCGCCCAGTGATGTGTCCTCCCCTGTGGACTTTTTTTGAAATCCAAATATAGATGAAAAATACTTTTTTTTTTTTAGTTGTTGTCCAGATACCAAGGTCAACAGATGGAATTCTGACAGGCTGGGAACCTTCCCGTCCAATTTTGTTTGCAGTGCATGTCAGAGACGCAAGTAGGAGTAGAAGAGATTATTAGGGAGTCCAAATTCTATATGCCGCTGCCCAGAAATTTTCAACAAATTGATATGATAAAGTTGTCCAAGTGTGAGGATACCATGCCCAGACCACAGTTCCAAAATCAAGTCCCTGCAGCTGGGCCACCACCACCTCACCCCACAGGGGTGTGTAGAAGAGTCAACCCCCCCCTCCCTTCTCCCGAATCCAGACCAACATTGCATATCAATCAGCCCCAAACTCAAGAAGTGTGTTGTTTCATAATTGTGTTTTAATGATAGGCTGTCCAAGTGAATAAAATCAAAGCAGTTGCCTGGGTTAATGTATGCTAGGGAAAAAAAATCACTTGCTGATAACACCCCCCCCCCACGGTGCATCTGTGGGAAGTTTAAGTGCTTCCATTCTTATTCAAGGTCTGCTTCCACTCCAGATAAGACATGATATGGTATAATACTATCTATTAACTTAAAGTACTGTTTAGGAACGCTGTTTGGCGTATTCTGGAAAATGTAGAGAAATTTAGGATAGAAAATCATCTTAATAAGGTCCCCTTAATAAGGGAGACCAATGGATCTAGGATTTGTTTCAAAAATTGCTTGTAATCAGTTGAGATCTCCACCCCAAGATATTTAATCAAATTAGCTCAACACAAGTGAACTTGAATCTCATTCATAAGTTGTAGTTATGTGATGCTACAAAGTAGGGATGACTTGGACCAGTTAAAGAACAGGCCAAAATAGGAGCCAAAGTCATCGATCAGATACAAAATTCTGGACAGATAATAATTTGTGTCCCCCAGGAACAGAAGGATGTCGTCCACATATAGCGCTAGCTTGTCCTCTCTGGCTCCAACCTAAGGCCCCGTATCTGATTATCATGTCTACATCTTATTTCTTAGTAGCTCAAGGGCTAAGAAAAAAAAAAAAAAAAAAACGGTGAAAAACTGAATTCACCGTGCCAGCATATAAGACGATTTTAGTCTTACCTGTTAAATCCTTTTCTCTTAGTCCATACAGTTTACTGGTAACTTTGGGAAGGCGATAGGGTGAGCACTTCAGTCCAGACCGCAATAGCCTCGTTCACTCATGTCGCAGCGAAAGCTGACGCATGGCAGTACCAGCAGTGGCAAAAATGGAATTGAGTTTCTTGTCAGTCCAGTCTTTCAGAGAGGACGCATCAGCAACTGGCAAGGCAGTGGACTTAGATAGCCTGGAGACAGAAGCATCCACTTTAAGGGGAATGAACCCACTGAGCAAGCGCCGCCTCAGGGGCTGGGGGTGGAGCGTGGGATACTGGCCTGAGAACCACCTGGATTCGGCCTTTGTTCTTTGATTTTGTGGGGACGAAAAAGACGCCGTTTCCTCTCCAGATTAGGGAGTTTGGGGACCTAAGCTGACAAAGTGCTCTTGCCACCAGTGGCCTCACTGATGATATTCTTCAGTTCAGGCCCAAAAAGAAACATACCCTGAAAAGGGAGAGAAATGAGAGACTTCTTAGATAAGTCAGCAGATCAAATCTTATGAGTGGGTCTAGCAGAAACAGAAAAGGCATAAGCCTTATACTCAAGCCTGAAAGTGTCAAAGAGGGTATCGGTCACGTAGTTCTGAGACTCAGACATGATGACTAAAATGGCCAAAAGGTCCTCCTTAGGGGCACCTTTGCTGACAGTGTCAGTAAGCTGTTCAATCTAAACAGCAATGGCTCTGCTAACCCACACAGAAGCCAAGGTAGGCCTCAAGGAGGCACCTATGGAAGTGAATGCAGAATTCAGGATAGCTTTCAGCTTCCTATCAGTTAAGTCCTTAAGTGTCGTGGCATCCACCAAGGGAAAGGCAGTGGATTTAGACAGTCTAGAAATAGGGAGATCCACCTGAGGTGTAGCCCGCTGAGCCAAGGCTGCGTCAGAAAAGGGATACAGTTTAAAGAATCTCTTGAAGAGAGAGCAAGACACCTTTCTGGAATTTTCTACTCATCCAGGATAACCTGATCTAGAATGGGGTTAGGCAGAAACATAATACAGGACTTCTTGAGCCTTTGAAAGATGTCAGAAGTAGACTGTGCTTCTACAGGGTTAACAGGAATGTTATGAGTAGTCAAAACAGCCTTGATGAGACCCTCAGCAGAGGGTTCAGGGTCAGCCTCAAAGGGGCCACTATAGGTATGGGTAGAAGCCCCTTCTGCACTCTCATCATCCTCAGACTCTTCAAAAGAATCCTCCTCAGAGGAATCAGAGTGATCAGGAATACCAGGGGCCTTAGGGGCCACAAACCTGAACAAAGGTGGGGGCTTCCAAGACTGAAGAACCCCCTGAAGAGAGAGAGGAAACTGTGCCATAGAGGACTTTAAGTCCTTGACCCAATGTGTCTCCTCTTCATGGCTGGAGGGCCCTGGCAGAGAAGCAGGGGCCACAGCGCATTTTCCATTTCAGAAGAAGTAGACAAATGGTAGCCAAAGACTCAAAGGGTGGTCGCTGCAAGAGTCACAAGACCAGATTAAGGTTCCACTGGGGAGTGGGAGCCTTAAAGGCAGGGAAAGCATAAGCGATGCCCAGAAAGAAGAATTTGTCATCTGGCAAGATGGCAATGCGTCTCTGGTAGATGACAGAGAGCGAGAGCAGATGTCTGGATCTTCAAGGAACCAAGGCTGAATCCCTTGTTCACGCTATCTTGCAAAAATGACATGATCGCCAGGAGATCAAACTACTGTGAAGACAGATCCCTGTCCACACACCAGGAATGGAAAATGGACCAAACCCTATGAAAGGCCTTGGAGGAAACCAGTTTCCTAGCCTGGATCATGGTAAAATCTACCTCAGGAGAATAGCCCTTTAGCCTTAGGATGAAGGCTTCAACAGCAATGTGTTATGGATCAGTACACTCAGACACGTTAGGTATAGGTAAAAACACAGCTTTATTAAGACACACAATGAACGATGTAACCCTCACGGGTCCAGTATAGCACAAACTGACACAAGACAGGTTACAAATGGTTAACCCACACGGGTCCAGTAAAGTGAACAACACAATACTGACACAGGTCAGGTAAATAGAGTAGATACAGTGTATGAATGTCCAAATTAACCAGTGCAATGCTGGTCATAGCGAAACTCAGACTCAATGTCGCCTGAGTGTAGTAGGAGGCAACAAGGACAGGACTGCAACCCCAGGCTCTGGACGCCTGTAAATGTGACCAATGGTGGACGCCCACCAACGACTAACGGAATGGTCAGAACCCGTACTACATGAAAGGGTTAATGAGCAATGGTATAAATGGATGGCAACCGGAAGCGCCCAACTGATCAACAGGAGACTATAGCCCAAGAAGCGCAGCCCTACGGAACCCAAGATGGTAGTGATATGAGAGGCCCCTTCCCCCGAAGGGGTTAATGGCGCTATGGTCTGTACAACAGTAATCACCGGAGGCGCCCTACTGAACCAACACAGACCAAGCGAGTGCAACACGGAGTGGAAGCAGCAAGACTCTGACCACTGGTCTAGTGTGCGAGCAACAGAACACAGCTACTAGGACCAGTACAAAGGAACGGTGCCCAACTGGTGGGCAAACAGGAGTAATACGGATCAGCCAACTGGAACGGCAGAAGCAGGAACCACCCCAAGAAGAGTCGGTAGAGAAAGTAGGAACGTCAGCCAGGCCAAGTCGGTACACGGAGCAGAATCCTCAGACGCGTTGGGTAGGTACACAGGGCTGGGTCGTCAATCTCGCCTGGTCGGTACACGGAGCAGGAACGTCAGCCAGGCCGGGTCAGAACAAGAAGCAGGAACGTCAGCCAATCCGAATCGGTACACAGAATCAGGAATGAGACAATAGCGTGGTCAGGCAGTCCGGGGTCATACACTGGATCAGAACAACGGCAACTAGCGCCAGGCATCAGGTACACCACGAAAGGGCACTAGCGAAGTGACAGCCTAGGGTATAAAAAGGCTTGTCACTAGGTGGAGCAGACAGAGCAGCCAATAGCAAATCAGTATCAGCGAGATGGACAGAATCCCAAATTGGAGAAAGGAGCCAAAGGGATCACACTTTAAGAATGTCAAAATATTGTATACGGTACTTCTAGAGGAGTATACATAAACTCACCAGAACTACATTCGCAATGGCGAATACACCTCCAGCCCTTGCATCCACTTTTCCTCCGGCAGTTCTTTATCCAATAACTCCCATATCCATATAGCCTCCGTATCCTTTATAGCCACACAAATGAGCTACTCCCCGTAGCTCTGCACAGGTCTTGGTTAAGACTAACATGTAAAGAAATCCAAGTTGGTATGCATACAATGTAACTTCAGTTGGCGGTCTACTTTCCAAAGTGCCAGCATATACAGGGGGTGTGACCATGATGTGTTCACCTTCACGTCAGATCTGGACTTTCCTCTTTCAATTGTCAATCTCCCAACTCGTATCGTGGCTGTCTCGATATGCTATCCTGTTCCACCAAAACAGAACATATATGGAGAAAAAGATGAGACTGAATACTCATTTCAATAGTATCTCCGGCTACAGATTTGTGCAACCAGTTTAAAGGCAAGCGGAGAATTTTGATGCCGATTCTCCCACAAGAGGCAGCAGACCAGATGCACAAGATAATAACATTTATTTAAAAACTAAAATGATCCTCAACATGTTTCGTGGCCCTCGTGCCACTTCATCCTCCTAATGAAGTGGCACGAGGTCCACAAAACATGTTGAGGATCATATTAGTTTTTAAATAAATTTTATCATCTTGTGCATCTGGTCTGCTGCCTCTTTGGATATTTTGTACATCATTTTCGCATGTGATGTTAACTTGTGTGGTTCCATTGTGGGGTGAATCAGCATCAAAATTCACTGCTTGCCTTTAAACCGGTTGCACAAATCTGTAGCCAGAGATACCATTGAAGTGAGTATTCAGTCTCACCATTTTCTCGTTATATGTTCTGTTTTGGTGGAACAGGATAGCTCTCCTTGTATTCTGATTAGGTGGAAACATAGAAAGGGATTTCTTGTGCCTTTGAGAGACAACTTAAGACTGGATCTCTACAGGATTCACAGAAATCTGTAGGGTAGTCAAAACCACCTTAATGAGACCCTCTGCAGAGGGCGCAGGGTCAGCCTCAAAGGGGTTGCCATATGTATGGGAAGAAGCCCCTTCTGCACACTCCCCATTCCTCTGAATAAACCTCAAATGAATCCTCCACAGAGGTATCAGAAAGGTCAAGAATGCCATGGACCTTAGGGGCCACAAACGTGAATGAGGTGGGGGGCTTCCATGACTGGAGAACCCCCTGAAGGGAAAGAGGACACTGTGTCATGGAGGACTTTAAATCCTTGACCCAAAGAGGCTCTTGCTCAATGCTGGAGGGCCCGGGCGGAAAAGAGGGGCCACAGCACATGATGGGCATAAATGTCCTGAATACTCTCTTTGGCATGAAGAACAATAATCAATGGGTGTCAAAGACACCCTTAGATACGTAGCCCAAGGTCTAGCCCCATGGTCTTGTGGATCCAACACCCTAACAGGAGAAGTGTCTAAACAGTAATAAGGAACCCAATACTGTCACTTCAGTAAGCCCAAAAGAGTACTTATCTGGTAGGCGAATAGTTAACCTGCGGAGGAGAGCAAGGGAATGCAAGCCTGTGCGTAGGATACTCCCAGAATGAAAAAGAAAATGAAGACCGAGCTCACAGCCAATCAGAGAAAAGCCAGCGAAAAGGGCATTATGGGTATTGTAGTTTCTCACTTTTGTAGTTCCCCAGCAGTGTGGGGGATAGCTTGGAAGCCTGATATGGAGGAGGGGGAGGCTCCACCCCTGCACTTCTACAGAATTGTTCCAGCCAACTGGGAGGAGCAGTTGCCTCCCCATAGTACCTCTGAGTTATACTAGACGACAGAGAAACAAAGTTTGTGTACATTAAACCATCAGAAAGCAAAGGTGTCACTATCTTATTTCGGAGCTCAGAAAGCAAAGTATCACGGTGCCCGTGTTATCGCTGGCGACATTGTGATTCATTGCTACTTCCTGATTCCTTTTATTGGCTACTGTGGTTTTGCTCCGCCCAGTGCTAGCTCTAAAATACTGAGCCCTGTCACTTCTGCAATGCCCTTTCGTGGTGTTCCAGTCGCTAGCGCTTGTTCCCGACTTCTGTGTGAATCCTGTGTATGACTCGGACTGCCTGACTACTCTGCCTGAATACATTCCTGCTCTGTGTACCGACCCGGCCTGGCTGACGCTCCTGCTCTGTGTACCGACCCGGATTGGCTGATGTTCCTGCTCTGTGTACTGAACCGGATTGGCTGACGTTCCTGCTCTGTGTACCGACCCAGCCTGGCTGACATTCCTGCACTGTGTACCGACCCGGACTGGCTGACGTTCTTGCTCTGTGTACCGACCCGGCCTGGAAGACGTTCCTGCTCTGTGCATCAACCTGGATTGGCTGTCGTTCATGCTCTGTGTACCGATTTGGCCTGGTTCCCCGCTCCATCCGGTGATCCGTTTTGAAAACGTGCCTCCAGTGCTCGCACTGTCTACTGACAGTTCCTTTGGTTGCCTCGTACACTCTGCTCCGGCATTCCTGCTTACCGTGACCCAGTCTCCGGTACGGTACGCTTGATCTGTTCATTACATATACCCGAGGTTGGTTTGTTCCCTGGGCGCCTCAATGGTCCCCACGGCCTTGCAGCCAATTTCAGGTCTGAGCGTTCGTTTAACCCCTTGGGGGTTGGTGCGGTTGCACTTTGGGTCACAGTGTATTGCAGGTTACGGTTGGTGTTACTCCTTGCTATACAGTATCAGTCACCCTTGACTGTTCTGGCAGTCTGTCACTTCTAGGGCCTTTGTTTACCTCTGTGTGGCCTCTGTCGCTTTGGTGTGACTCTCTGTGTAGAGAGTATCCTGTGGGCTTCAGTCCTATTAGGGCCTGTCCATATCTCTTGGCCTAATAGCACCCATTTCTCCACTGTCTCTTCTAGGATTCACACGAACTGTAACCTGACCTGTGGCAGTGTTGTACCTTAGTGTTTCACTGGACCCGAGTGGGTTACTGAATACTATTGTAACCTGACCTGTGTCAGTATTATTTCTGTCTGTATATGCTGGACCCGTGTGGTTACTCTAATTTCTGTGTTTTCAATAAAACTGTGTTTTTACCAAAACCTTCTGTGTCAGAGTGTCCTAAAACCCGTTACAAAAAGGTGTCAATATCTCATGTTGGAGCTCAAAAAATGCTGGATTTCCGGACAAGGGATACTCAACCTAAGTCACACAAAGAGAAGTAAGGAGGAAAAACCTAAGAGGACTCCGCTGTACAGGAAAGCAATACCACAAAGGTCCCTTTCTCTAAGTAGGAGACCTGTGTTCCATATGGACTAAAGAGAAAAGGACTTAACAGGTAAGAACAATAAATTCCTATTTTCTCTTATGTCCAATATGGAACACAGGTACCATGGGGATTTACCAATGCTAAGCTCCCAGAGAGACAAAGGAGAATGGATCTCACACAATTCCTTATAATAATGTATATCCCTAGGACTATCCAGTATCTGAACAACCCAATCAACAAGTGTCAACGGACACTGAATTTACACAGCACAAAAAACAAGAGCCAACAAGGCTCAGAGACTACTAGACAACAAATGGCAGGAAAAAGTGTGCAGGTCCCTAGAGAGGAAGAACTACCTGTAGGATCTTACAGCCAAAGCTGGCCTCAGTTGAGACCAGGACACTGATGTAGAAGTGTTTTTTGAAAGTATGCAAGGAGTACCAAGTTGTTGCCTTGCGCAGTTGTTCAGCTGAGGCCTGGTTACTGTAGGCCCAATAGGTGTCCACAGACCTGGTGGAGTGTGTTGTAGCCTTGATCCAGGAGGCAATAGTGAACGCACTAGGTCCAATAAATGGACACCCCTCTCCTTATCAGATATAGAATCAGGACATAAGGAATGTACGGCAATCTCCTGATTGATGTAAACTCAGAGATCACCTTGAGATGAAACTTCTGTGAAATACAAAGTACCACCTTATCCGGATGAGACACCAGGAAGGTAGGCTTACAAGACATAGTCCCGGTTTTCAGTACCCTCAGAGGCAGGCAATTTGGTAAAACACAGTTTTATTGAAAACAGACAGAATAAAGTAACCCTCGCGGGTCCAGCAATAGTTAACAAACAGTACTGACACAGGACAGGTTATAAATTACATTAGCCCACAAGGGTCCAGTATACATATATCAGAGAGCAATACATATACTGACACAGGTCAGGAACAGTTCGTGTGATATAGTGAGACACTGATGGTAAATGCTATTAGGCCAGGAAGCCCTAATAGCGAGGCCCAAGAAGCATTCTCTGAGGATGAATGCCAAAATAGCGACTAGGCCCAGGAAGGGTGAGCGAGGCCCAGATGGATCACGGATTACCAGTAGTACTGCAACCAGAGGAACAACGGAACGCCCAGGAATACATACAGACTGCGACCCAGGGTAATGGTACCGGACAATAGATGTAATAACGCTAGACTCGATGGCAACTGCCGGGTGACAGAACCGACTGAGGCGCCCAGAAGACCAACCTCAATAACGGAGTAGTGACAAGCCAGCATATAATGTGCCAAAGAATAGCTCCTACCCAGGTGAGTACCGGACGGCCCTTGAAGGGGCGCTTGGGCTTGTTGGTGACTGACAAGAGCGGAGACTAACTGTGGCACCCAGGAGACCAACCACAGTGGTAAACAATAACAAGCCAAGCGTATAGTGAGAAAGCGAGATCTGCGTCAGTCCTGGGTAAGGAGGATGGAAGCAGCAAGGCACAAATGGGTCGCAGTCACGGAACGGTAATGCAGTACTAAGGCAACCAATTGGGCCAGCACATGGAGCAGGAACAGGATCAGAGTAGTCCAGGAAGTCCAGGTCATACACAGGATATCACACAATAATGGCAGCAAGCACTAAGCAACGGGAACACCACGAAAGGGCCCTGTATGATTGACAGGGCACAGTACTTAAAGGCTACCACTGGGTGGAGCAATTACACGCTAGCCAATAAGAAAGCATCAGAAGTAATGTGTCAAAATGTCGCCAGCAATACACGGGCACCGTGATACATAGCTTGTAACTCAGCACCTCGCTGAGACTACTGTCAAAAGGAAAACCATCTTGAGTATTAATTGGAGCAAAGAGATAAAAGCAAAAAGAAGAAAAAGGAGGCCTCAGCAAAACATCCAGAACCAAGTAGCGATCCCACAGGGAGAATGGGCCACCCCTTGAAGGAAAACCTTGACATCTGGAATGATGGCAATATGTCCCTGAAAAATCCCAGAGCATGGTGAGATCTGAACCTTAAAGGGATAGTAATACTTTGTTTTAACTTTATTTTATTTTGTAGGCATTAAAAAAACATGAAGAATGATATAAGTCTTATCTCTCAAACCTTTATGGTTTATGAGATAATCACAAGCAAAGTTTCCCCTCCCCGCCCCTTTTACCTAGTGTAAGCCATTTCTTCTCAGATGTGAATCTGGTTGTATGACAGGACAGATAACAGAAGGGGACAATTTTCTTTGTATGAAAACAATGAAAGCCCTTCCCCCCTTGACAAATTTTTCAGCTTTTTCCCTTTTCTTAATTGACGATTGTCCCTCTCTGCAGTCTACCTGGGCACCTCCCTTCTGATCTGGTTGAACAGGGGGGGATACTTTGTTTGTGAATATCTCTTAAACCATAAAGGTTTGAGAGATAAGACTTATATCAATCTTCATGTTTTTTTAATGCCTACAAAATAAAATAAAGTTAAAACGAAGTATTACTATGCTTTTAAAGGAACTCAAACTGAGGCCCTTGTTCACTCCATCTTGGAGAA
Source organism: Rhinophrynus dorsalis (assembly GCA_037306005.1). Lineage (NCBI taxonomy): Eukaryota > Metazoa > Chordata > Amphibia > Anura > Rhinophrynidae > Rhinophrynus > Rhinophrynus dorsalis. The sequence goes on from CM074718.1 coordinate 147,922,369, forward strand.
AAGACAAGACCAAGGGAAAGTCAAAGGTCGTGCACCACCTATGAAAGATAGACCATACCCTAAGGTATGCCTTGGAAGAGACGGACTTCTTGGCCTGTATCACAGTAGGTATGACTTCTGCAGAAAACCCCTTCCATCTCAGGATGTTGGCTTCAAGAGCCATGAGATCAAATCTAGTTTCCCCACATTCTGGTGCCACAGGTGACCCTGGAGCAACAGAGTGAATTCTGAACAAAAAGACTGACCAGGTTTGCAAACAGTGAGGAGCAATCAGACTGATGGACGCCCTGTCCATCCTGGCCTTCCGGATCACCTTGGGGATGAGAGAAATAGAGGAAACATATAAGAGAGGTGAAAGCTGACACTGCATCCATGGCAAAGGCCACAGGATCTCCCAACTGGGAGAAGAACGTTGGAATCTTCCTGTTCTCCCTGGTTACCATGCGGTCTATTGCTGGCACAACTCAGTTTAACAATCAGGTAAAACACCTCCGGATGGGAACTCTGCTGGATCTATGTCCTGGTGACTTAGAAAGTCTGCCAGAATGTTTTCTAAACCTGGAATGTGAACATCTGAGATGGCCTGAAAGTAGTTCTCCACCCAACAGAGGAGACCCTTCACTTCGTTCCAAGCCTCCGCTCTATGCGTTCCTCGCTGGCAACTGATGTACACCATGGCGTTATCTGACTTTACCCTCACTGGTGTCCCCAAAAGAACTGGGTTCCAGTAAATGAGGGCTAGTCGAATCTCCCGGAGTTCAAAGAAGTTGACAGACAATAAGATCTCTTTCTCACTCCACCTGCCCTGGACATCTAAGTGACCCAGAAAAGCTCCCTAGCCCCTCAGACTGGCACTCATGGTGACCAGGGTCCACTACGGGATCACAAAGGGCCTTCCCCAGTCCAGGTTCAGTCAATGCAACCACAACCGGAGATCCCTCCTGACTCTGAAGACAGAGACATCTGCTGAAGCAGATCCTCCGGATCCCTGGACCAGTTTCTGAGGACATCGCTCTGCAGTTCCGTTGTGTGTATCTGACAGTAAGGAACAGCATTTAGGGTCTATACCAGTTGACCCAACATGAGCATGAAAGCCTTGATCATGGCTGAGGTCCGTTACACATCCTGAGACACAAGAAGAATCTTCTCCTCTGAGAGGAAGCCCTTCCCCTGGCAGGTGTTGAACCTCATTCCTAGGAAAACCAGAGACTGGGAAAAAATTGGAGAGGTCTTCAGAATCAACCCGTGGTTGACTAGAATGAGGGCATAGTCTTGACCATGTTGAGCTAGGAGGACCTTTGTAGGGGCCTTGATAAGGAGGTTTTCCAGGTATGGCATCAGAGAAGATGCCTTGAGCATGGATGAAGGCTGCCACGATCCTTGCAAAGATGCGTGGTGCTGAAGCCAGGCCAAATGGCAGTGCCGTAAACTGGTATTGATTGGACCCAAAAGCAAAATGCAGGTAGTACTGGCTGTCTGGGTGAATCCTGAAGATTCAGAGAGGCCAGATACACTACTCAGCACATAACTGAGATGGAAGAATGCAAAGATATCTTCTTGCGTAAGAGCCAAATACTTTTTGAGCATCTGAGGTCCAGAATGGGGCAGTAGCCACAGTCCTTCTTTGAAGCAAACAAACAGGCTGGAACTGAAAAGCGCTCGGGGGCTTTGACTGGCACCAGAACCTGTTTTTCCAGCAGTGAGTCCGCTGCTTTCTAGAAAAGCCTTGCCTGCCTTGTTCTGAATCCTTGACAATAAGAACTAATATGGAGGAAAGGAACTGAAATCTATGCGGTACCTTTCTGAGATTACCTGCAAAACTCACTGGTCCGTGATCGAGGATGCTCAGGCATCTCAAAAAAGGCAGATACGAACCCATACAGGGCCAGGATTCCTTGAGTAATGCAGAAGATTGCTTGTCAGACTTAACCTTTGCAGCTGATCACTTGGGCTGTCCAGGGGGAGTGGGGAAATAAGATGCTCCTTCCTCATAAAGAAACAGATGCTTGGTAGAGATCTGAGGTAACAAAGTACTCTTACCACCAGTAGTGTCACTGATGATGTATTTCAGATCAGGTCCAAAAAGGTTCGTGCCCTGAAATGGCAAGGAAACCAGTGACTTTTTAGAAAGTTGCCTGCTCCAAACTGCAACTGCCCTTTTAACCCAGGCAGAGGCAAAAACAGGTCCAGCCTCTTATCCACCAGCTCAAGCCCTGCTGCAGTGGAAGTGAAATAGGGAAGTCCACTGGGGGAGAAGGCCACTGAGCCAAAGCCTCATAAAAAATGGCAAAGCTTAGAAAAGCACTTATTGAGGAAAACCCTTCTATCAGGAGATTTCCACTCATCCATAAGGATCTGATCAGGAGTGTTATTGGGTGTAAAAAGAGACTTCTTACGCATCTAGAAAATATCTAAAGAGGGTTCTCCCTCATCAGGTGTGTCAGATAACTGCCCTGATGAGCCCCTCCTCAGAGGAGAATGAATCAGCCTCACAGGAATCTCTACAGGAGTAGGAAGAATCCATGTCTTCATATTCGCTTTTCCTCACTGGAGGGCAATTCTTTCTCAGAGGAAAACCCAATAACATGCAAATGACCACTAGAAATGGGGGCAATTTATTTAAAGGTAGGAATTGGCTTCCATGAATGAAGTACCCCTTGTATAGACAAGGGGATCTGGGCCACTGAAGACAGTAAAGTCTTGACCCATGCTGGCTCCTGATCAGTGCTGGAGGCCCAGTGCATTAGTGGGGTCCACAGCACAAGGCAAGAGGAACAATGTGTGAGGGGGTAAGGGTAGCCCCTGAGTCCTTTGCCCTGGATTTACCCCCATGCCCCATAAAGTCTGACATTCTGCACACTACAAAGTGTCCCAAAGCTAGAAAACACTGAACCATTAAAAAGCCAGAAATATACTTATCTTGCAGGAAACGGGTTAATCTGGAAAAGGACAGCAAGAACAGGATAAGCAAGAGAAAAGTAAAATGGCCACTGCAAAACTAACATCCAATCGGAAGAAAGCCCCCAAAAGAGGCATTCTTGGAAACGTAGTCTTCTGTTGCCTAAAAATGCCTTCAACTCTGTTCGTGGGTCACCACAAGCCCCCTGGACCCTGAGAAAGTGGACCAGATGATGGTGGTGAGCGGGCTCCCATTCTTAAAGAGGCTGTTACACTAAAATTGGTTAAATGTTAAAAAAGAAACAAAGTGACACAAAACCCCCAGAGAATATCTGAGATGATCATAAAACTAAGGGACAAATCATGAGGAGGTGAAAATAAACCCTTAAAAAAAGTACAGAAAACAGCAAAGGCTAACCCCACAGACTACAACAGAACAAGAGCCATCCCTACTCCAAAACCCTCTGAAAGAAATTACATATGATATATATATATATATATATATATATATATATTAAAAATACCCAGAATGAGTGCCAGAGCCTACCAAGGCTCATAACAGCCCCGTCTGGAGAAGCAACACATATTGAGGCATAAAGTGGGCCAAGGAATTCAAACAGCTACTGTCTTCATGTTACCATCTTAGAGAGGAAGCAGAGTCTCAAGAGACGCTATCGTGGAAAACTTGGTAGCAAGATTCCCTCCACAGGGTTAAAAAGGTCCACCTGAGAACTGGTCACTCCACTCCAAGGAAGCCCAGTGATGGTAACCTGCCTAATGAAGGATTATACAGCCCCATATCTATGAAGAAAACAATAAAAACCTAAAGAAAACTAAGAGACTGTGTATTGCCCAACCAGCTTCATAGCAGGAGACACAAATTATGGGAGTTTGTGGGAGGTGGGACTGAGATGGAGGGTGTCTACACTAAAACTGTGTTCCATAATTGGACGTAAGAGAAAACATAATACAAAACATCAATGTAATAAACATTTTCTATACTCACCTGGAGGGGGGCCACCAAATTTTCTTTGTCCATTTTCCTGTACCATACTGTAACCAGTCTTTTCCATCAATGCAAGCAAAGCTGCTTCATTCTGAGTTCCAGTTTTTGTTCTGCTACATCCTTTCAAGACATCTGAGTATTCATCATTTGAAACTGTAATATTTTCTATGAAGTGAAAAAAATTCTGTTAATATGCATTTTCAACAAGGTATTGTGTTCTAAGAGTCACTTATGTTTGCTACAAATGTATGTTTTGTACATAAAGCAATAGAATGCTATGTGGACTGAGACATAGAAAATCAACCTGGAAATAAGTTGTGTGGCAACTGCTATACTGGAAGATGAAACAGAAAACATGATTTTAGTCTAACCTGTTACATCATTTTCTCTTAGTCCATATAGGATACTGGTAACTCTGGGAGGTGATCCGTCCCTTAGTAGACAGGAACAATTCTAAAAGTGTATGCAGGGGGTGGAGCCTACCTTCCCTCCTTGGCTGCAGCTAGTCAACCAGCTCCAGAAAGATTAGAGACACTAACGATGATTAGATAGTAGAAGGGAAGAAGATTCCTGTGAGCATGACTCGGAAGGACCCCCATGGTCTGTCCCAGGAGAGCCAAGCATGGTCCCTTGACAGGGTGGGCGACCAGTAACCTGTATGTACTAAGAGAAAAGGATTTAACAGGTAAGACTAAAATCCTCTTTTCTCTGTCGTCCAATAGAGGTTACTGGTAACTCTGGGATATCCAACCATTGAGTTTCCCAGAGGCGGGAAGTAAGGACCAGGCGCAAGGCTCCCAAAGTCACCAGAGCAGATATGAACCATCAGATCAAAGATAGCCCAACAACAACTGAAGTGTCAAAGGACACTGAACAGGGGTAACAACACCCCAGGAATGTTACACAGCACAATGAACTAGAACCAACAGGGCTCAAAAGTGAAGGAAGCACCAAGAACCAAGGAAAATCCTAGATAGGCAATACTGCCTCCAGGATTTTCCTCCCAAAGCTGGCATCAGCCGATGCTAACACGGTAGTGCATCGAAAAGGTGTGCACAGATGACCAAGTGGCTGCCTTGCATAACTGATCAGCGAAGGCCTGATTCTTGTAAGCCCAAGAGGCCCCAATAGATCGAGCAGAATGAGCCGTGACCCTGAAAGGGACAGGCTTCTTCCTCAGCTCATAAGTCTTATGAATAGTGGACTTGATCCAAGAAGCAATAGTCAACTTGGATGCAGGTCTTCCTGCCCTAGGACCCTCAGGAATAATGAACAATGCGTCTGACTGTCTGATAGACTCAGTGCAATGTACATAAAATGTGAGACAACACACCACGTCTAACAAGTGGAGATCCCTCTCCTTGTCAGAGGTGGGTTCAGGGCAGAAAGAGGGCACCACAATCTCCTGATTGATGTGGAACTCAGAGACCACCTTCGGTATTGTCCTTGTGAAACACCAAATAGGGTGGTTTACTGGACAGAGCATGTAACTCCGTGACACGGCGAACTGACACAATCGCCAGGAGAATGGCCATTTTCCATGTCAACAGGCGTAGAGGAATAGTAGCCAAAGACTCCAAGGGAGGGTGCTGAAGGACGCCCAAAACCAAGTTAAGATCCCACTGAGGAGTGGGAGTCTTAAAAACAGGATGAGTATGAGCCATGCCCTGGAAGAAAATCTTGACACCACGAAGGATGGCAATGCGCCTCTGAAAGAAAACAGAGAGAGCATAAATCTGAACCTTAAGGAAACTCAAACTGAGGCCCTTATCCTATCACGGTGCCCGTGCTATGCTGGCGACATTCTGTCGGTTTTACTTCCTGCTGACTCTTATTGGTTGATGTGGCTTTGCCCCGCCCAGTATCTGTTCTTAAATACTGGGCCTTGTCACTTCTCCTGTGCCCTTTTGTGGTGTTTCCATTGCCAGCGCTTGTTCCAGTTTCTCGTGTGAGCTCTGTGTATGACCCGGACTGCCTGACTACTCTGCTGTATCCGTTCCTGCTCTGTGTGCCGACCCGGACTGCCTGACTACGCTGCTATCTCGTTCCTGATCTGTGTACCGACCCGGCCCGGCTGACGTTCCTGCTCTGTGTAGTGACTCGGATTGGCTGACGTCCCTGCTCTGTGTACCGACCCGGCTTGGCTGATGTTCCTGCTCTGTGTACCGTCTCGGATTGGCTGACGTTCCTGCTCTGTGTACCGACCCGGATTGGCTGACGTTCCTGCTCTGTGTACCAACTCTGACTGGCTGACGTTCCTGCTCTGCATACCGACCCAGTTTGGGCTACATTGTCCGTGTATCAGGGCCTGCCTGCGGTCCCATTCTGTACCTGGTTTGGGGCTGTCATACGGGTTCCTCTCTGTCCCCGGACAGAGTCTCTGTTGCCTCCTTGCCGTTCAAGCAGTCTAGTCTTAGTAACCTGTCACTTCCTGTGTCACGTAGGTGACACTCCAGTGTGATTCATCCATCTGGTTGCACCACGGTACTCTTGACCTTTTTTCTTGTCGCAAGCTGTGGTTGGTCTTACTCTGGGTGCCTCAGGCTGTTCTCTCTATTGGGCAGTCGACATTGGTCTGAGCGTTCGTTAACCCCTTCGGGGAAGGTGCCATCTTCCACCGGATTTCAGTCATTGCAGTCTCCGTTGAGTGTTCCTCCGGGCATACAGTTGCAGTCCTCCGTTACTGCTACGGCAGTCCACAAGCTTGTCCTGGGCCTCTGATTTCTCCTGTGGCATTACTCGCAATTTGTTCACTCTGCAGAGTGAGAGTCTTAAGGGCCTCGCACTATTAGGGCCTGTCAGTCTTCCTGGCCTAATAGTAATCCATTCACTGCTGCCTCATTTGAGTAGCACATGAACTTTTACCTTTTGTTGTTGCTGAGTTGTACATATACTGGACATGTGGGTATTTATTACTGTAACCTGTCCTGTGTCAGTACTACATTGTGTACATATATTACTGGACCCGTGAGGGTTATTCTTATTCTGTGTTTATTCAATAAAACTGTGTTTTACCTAACCTACTGTGTCTGAGTGTCAAATAAAACCTTTACATATCCACACCGTCCTGCAAAAAAAGCCAGGACCGTAGGCAGATCAAATTCTTGAGACAGGTCCTTGTCAGCAGACCAAGACAGAAAGGTCGACCAAACACTATGGTAGATCTTGGGAAGAAACAGGCTTGCGCGCACTGAGCATAGTAGCCACCACACCAGAAGAAAAACCTTTCTTCTTCAATATTGAGGATTCAATTTCCAAGCCGTCAAAGCTAGATGATGAACATCCTCCTTCCACAGGTAACCCTGTAGAAGAAGATCTGGGTGATAGGGGAGCCGAAAGGGCTCCACCGCTGACAGATCCAAGAGCTCTGGAAACCAAGACTGACAAGGTCAGTACGTAGCAATCAGAATAACTGGGCAACTCCAGCCATAATTTCCGTAACACCCTGTGCAACATGGGAAGGAGAGGAAAGATGTAAGCCACAGGAAAGAACCACGGCATGGACATCACATCTACTGCTAGAGCCAGAGGGTCTCCTCCCGAGAGCAGAACACTGGAACCTTCCTGTTGTGTCTTGTCACCATCAGGTCGATGTAAGGAGGACCCTATCGCAACTCCCACTCTCCGCTGTCTACTGTGTGCCGACTGAGGAAGTCCGCCATGACGTTGTCTACGCCTGGAATGTGCACTGCGGACATGGCAGGAACGTGTTCTTCCGCCCAGGACAAAATAGCCTTGACCTCTAACCAAGCCTTACTTGTTGATGTAAGCCACGGCCATGGCGTTGTCGGATTCCACTCGGACAGGAAAGTCTTCCAACTGAGACGTCCAATGTTGCAGGGCATGAAATATCGCCCGAAGCTCCAATATGTTGATCAGAAGGAGGGACTCCTCTGGAGACCACCGACCCTGAGTGCTCAAGAGACCTAGGACCGCACCCCAGTCAGAGAGGCTGGCATCCGTTGTCACCTTGGTCCAGAAGGGTACCAGGAAGGACTTGCCCTTCAGCAGGTTGGAAAGGCTGAGCCACCATGACAAGCTCAGTCCCATATGAAGAGGAAGAGAAACAGACATCTTCAGAAGATCCGGTTGACCCTTGCACACCTAGATCACAAACCTATGGAGCTCTCTGGTGTGCGCCATGGCAAACAGAACCGCTTCTGTGGTGGATATGAATTTCCCCATCCGAAAGGATAGTTTCTGGACTGGAACTGGATCCTGAGACAGAACCACGGAAATCCTGTGGGCGATCTGGTGAGCCACCTCGTCTGTGAGGAACACCATGCTCTTCTGAATGTCGAAGAGAAGGCTCAGAAAGACCAGACTCTGGGGTGGGACAAGACCTGACTTGTCCAAGTTGATGATCCACCCGTGATGGGTGAGAGCCTGAATGCAGTGCTGAACCTGCTGATGAAGGAGTTCCGCAGAGGGGGCTTTCAGAAGCAAGTCGTCCATGTATGGAGTAACTCTGATGCCGTCTTGGTGGAGGACGGATATCAAGGCACCCAGGACACAGTTGAAGACCTGAGGAGCCGTCGTCAGACCAAATGGAAGAGCTGAGAACTGAAAATGTGTTACAGCTTACCTTGCTTTCAGCATCATCTGCAGGTGCGAGGCTTCAAGCATGTACCAGGTCTCTGTTTTATGCCATGCTTCTTGTAGTATCCTCCCACCTACTTCCTTCCTCTGAGCTGCTCCTCCTACCTACTTCCTGAGGAGGGGTTTAAAGGGCAGACTGAGTTCTGACTCAGTTGCCCTTGCATTGTTGTACAATACAGTTCTGTTTCCCTTGGGCTCTGTGTATAACCTGGCTTGTCTGAACATCAATTCTGGTGTCGACCTGTGGCTCTGTCTGACTATTCTACTTGTGCATTCTGATTTGGCTTAGACATCCTTTCTGGTGCAAACCTGTGGCCCTGGCTGACTACCTGCTGCGTGTATGACCTGGCTTGTCTGACTACCCACTCTGGTGTTGACCTGGGGCTCTGTCCACTGCGAATCAGGCATAGCAGTGCTTCAGTGGATATCCTATCTGGTGCAAACCTGTGGCTCTGGCTGACTCCCCTCTCTGTGTATGAACCGGCTTGTCTGACTATCCTTTCTGGTGCTGACTAGGGGGCTCTGTCTGTTTCTTCCGTGTGTTGGTCCCCGCTCCACAGACACCCATCCTCATGCGGACCTGGGGCTCTATCAGACTCCTAGACTGACTGCAGGCCGAGTAAGTGCTAGTTATTTGGGCTTTCCCAATTACCTCGAGGCTCCAGTGGGCTGAGGCCTAGTCTCGGACAGTGTGGTGGATCTATTGGCGGACTGCTATTTCTGATACAGTGCTTGCCTCTTTGCTCACCCTCTGTGTGTTATCTGTTTACGCGCATTACCATGATTATTCTAAATAAAGCTTGTTTTACTTTACTGTACTGACTCCCGGTTTATTTCTCGGAACCATGACAAAATGTCCCCTGTCGCAGGCAAACCAGAAGTATTGCTGGCTCTCTGGAAGAATGGCAATGTGTAAGTACGCGTCATGAAAATCCAGAGAAGCAAGGAATTCCCCAGGGGACATGGCAGCAATCACTGTGCGTAGAGACTCCTGACAATAAGGAGTCCGGATCACAAAGGAATTGAGATCCTTCAAGTCCAAAATAGGGCAACAAACGCCATCCTTTTTGGCGACCACAAAGAGGTTTGAGTAGAAACCCGAACCCCTGTCCTGGATAGGCACCGCCTCTAGAACATCCTTGTCCAGAAGAGCCTGAACAGCGCTGTCGAACAGATAGCGTTTCTCTGCACCCTGAGGCGTCTGAGAAGGATGAAATCAAAAGGGAGGAAGAGAAATGAAAGGCATCTTGTACCCTTCCATCATCACCTGTAAAACCCATGGGTCCGCCACTGAGTCCTCCCAAATGCTGTGATAGTGTCGTAGACGACCACCCACAGCGGAGTGCGTACCCAGCTTCGACGAGTCATGCCGGAGAAGGCTTGGAAGCCTTGGGCTTGGAGGAGATCTTGGGCTTCCATTGTTGTTTGGGCTTGGAGGAGGGGCGTGGTGCTGAGGGATCCGTCTGGTTTGCCGGACATGTCTCATTCTGAAAGGAACGAAAATACCGGTTACGTTTAAGCGGCAATTTCTTCGTGGGAACCAATGGTAGAAGAGTACTCTTACCGCCTGTGGCCTCACTGAGCAGATCCTTAAGATCCAGCCCAAACAAAGAGGTACCCTGTAAAGTAAGGCTTTCTTGGAAGCAGTGTCAGCAGACCAGATCTTGAGCCAAAGAGCTCGTCTGGCCACCACAGACATGGTGGAAACCCTAGCCACCAAACGGATGGCATCAAATAAGGCAACAGAAACATAGTCCTGTGCCTCAGATATGTTGGCAAGAAGGCGCAACTTATCTGAAGTAGGTGCATCCTGACGGTCAGCCTTGGTGAGCTGTTCAGTCCAGACCGCAATGGCCCGGTTCACCCACGCTGCGGCAAACGCTGGAAGCATAGCAGAACCAGCAGTGGCAAAAATGGACTTGAGGGAAACCTCAAGTTTCTTGTCTGTCCAGTTCTTAAGAGCAGAGGCATCAGAGACTGGCAAGGCAGTAGATTTAGAAAGCCTGGATACAGGGGCATCCACTCTGGGGGGATGAACCCCCTGAGCAAGCGCAGCTTCAGAAAAGGGGTAAAACTTGGCAAAATTCTTGGACACAGATGCTTTCTTGTCTGGGGATTTCCACTCCTCAGACACAAGGCAGTCAAGAGTGGGATTAGGTGGAAAGTAAGGGGCTTAGCAGGCTCCTGGAACAGAAGGATCAGAAGGGACCTCCTGAACTAGGGGAATGTTAAGAGTTGTTAAGACGGCCCTCATCAGAGGGTTCAGGATCAGCCTCAAAAGGGTCCCCAAAAAACTGAGAGGACCCCAACACAGAACACTCCTCAACGTCCGAATCCACCAGCAGTTCCTCCTCAGAAAAATCTGACACGTCAGGTACTCCCTGAGGTTTAGGCAGGGAAGTCCTGACTGAGGAGGGGGCCTGCCAAAACTGAAAGTACCCCTGTAAATGGGATTGAAAGAGTTACTATGTGGATCTAAGGTCCCTAGTCGCAGCCTTGAACTCTTGCACCCAAGCTGGCTCTATTGCATGGCTGGAGGTCCCTGGAATGCTGTCAGGGACATCAGAACATGCTGGGCATAAGAGACCTGAGAATTCTCTCTGTAGCTCTGAGTGACAGGAAGAGCAATGCGCAATGGGGGATACAGAGACCCCAGCCTCATTAGTCTTAGGTCTAGCCCCAAGCTCCAGCGGTATAGACATTCTCAAAGTGTCAAATAACCTACTGTACAATAAATCACCCAATTATAGTGTGTAGGATTAAAGTTTCACCCCAGAAATAGATAAAATAAACTTATCTGGTAGGCGAAGGGTTAATCTGCAGAGGAGAGAAGGACAGTCCAAGCCCTGCGTAGGATACTCGCCCAGAAAAGGTCATAAAATGGATGCCATGGCGGGAGCCAATCAGAAACAAGGGTGTGAAGCAAGTGCTCATGGGGAAATGTAGTTTTCCCCAAAAAGTACTCCAAACAGTGCCCAAAGCCCCCTGAGCCCCCCAACACACTAGAAACATGAACCGGATGATACAGCAAGGGCAGATAAGGAAGATGAGCCATCTCTGAAGTCGTTAGGTTAAACAGTTGCAGAGATACGTCCCAAACAGTACAGTCCCATAGGAGTGAATGAAGCAATGGCGTCTATGCGGTAAAGCATGCCTTAAAGGCGCAGTACACAAATTTTACTAATTTTAAAGTAAAAAATTAAAATGTGTAAAACATCAACAGAACATGTGAGGATACCCAAAAAACTAAACCAGTAGGAAAAGTGTTAGAAAACCCCCCAAACACCTGCTCCAAACACCCAACAGACATACAGATATACCCAACGAGTGCAGGAGTGTGCAATAGGAACTCCAGGAATACACCCCTATGCGGAGAGGCACTGTGGGACAAGTGGACCTGCAGCACTCAAAGTGTTGCTCACCTTTCCTGCAGATCTTCTGTCTTCAGATTACCATGTAGCAATAAGTACCTCAGTGGGTAACTCCTGGGGAAGCACCTGGAATCAAGATTTTCCCCCTCAGGGCTTAAAGGGATAGTAATGTTTCATAATAAAAGCAGCTCTAATTAATCATCATAGTATTTGGACTTTGGAGAGTGTTATTTCAATTCTGTCAGAGTTGTAGTTCCAGAGTAATTCAATGACAAAGTGTCCCCCTCCCTCCCCTTTTATTGATGTCACACTGTTCAGCCAGAGCAGAAGGGAGGTGCCCAGGTAGACTGCAGAGAGGGACAATCTTCAATTAAGATAAGGGAAAAACCTGAAAAGCTTGTCAAGGGGGGCAGGGATTTCATTGTTTTCTTAGGAATAAGAGTGTCCCCTTCTGTTATCTGTCTGGTCTATGGACTGCATTCCACATCTGACAAGAGATTGCTTACACTAGGTAAAAGGGGCGGGAGGGGGAAACTTTGCTTGTGAATATCTCATAAACCATAAAGGTTTGAGAGATAAGACTTATATCATTCTACATGTATTTTTAATGCCTACAAAATAAAATAAAGTTAAAACGAAGTATTACTATCCCTTTAAGGTCCACAAACAGCACCTGGATACTGAGCTAGCCACATCTAAGGGCACTGTCAGTCATGGTAATCTGCCTAATGGTGGTATTCCATATCTAACAGAAAAATAAAAAATATTCTAAAACTATAGCAGAACTGTTCTCAGCCTGGTGTTGTCTTCACCAAGGAACAAATCTTTCTGGAGCTGGTTGGCTAGCTGCAGCCAAGGAGGGAAGGTAGGCTCCACTCCCTGCATACACTTCTAGAATTTTTCCTGCCTACTTAAAGGGGAGGATCGCCTCCCCAGAGTTACCAGTAACCTGTACTGGACGACAGAGAAAGTAAAGCTTTCTTAGCAGTGTCGGCAGACCAGATCTTGAGCCAAAGTGCTCATCTGGACAGCACAGACATGGTGGAAACCCTAGCCACCAAACGGATAGCATCAAATAAGGCAGCAGAAACATAGTGCTGTGCCTCAGAAATGTTGGCAAAAAAGCGCAACTTATCCGAGGTAGGCACATCCTGACTGACAGCCCGGTTCACCCATGCTGCTGCGAACGCTGGACGCATGGCAGAACCAGCAGTGGCAAAAATGGACTTGAGGGAAACCTCAAGTTTCTTGTCAGTCCAGTCCTTCAGAGCAGAGGCATCAGAGACTGGTAAGGCAGTAGACTTAGCCTGGAAACAGGAGCATCCACTTTGGGAGGATGAACCCACTGAGAAAAGCGCAGTTTCAGAAAAAGGATAAAGCTTGGCAAATTTCTTGGACACAGAGGGTTTCTTGTCCAGAGATTTCCACTCCTCAGACACAAGGCGGTCAAGAGTGGAGTTAGGTAAAAAGTAATTACCCCGTAAAATCTCAGGTATAATACGCACCTGTGTATAATACGCAGGTGTATATTATGCCCAAGATTTAGGGGAAAACAAGAATGCCTATGTATAATACGCACCCTTGTTTTCCCCCCTTACAAAAAAAAAAATATATTGCTGCCGGCTACCTTCCCTCCCTGCCCCCCAGCGCGATCCGATGACCATAGAAGCCTTACTTTATTTTGCTGCCTTTGAATACCGCACTCTGTCTGGCTTTAGCTCTGGTCCCATCTTCCCATGCGGGCGGCAGGCTTGCATTTGCCGCCCGCTTCCTTCAATGAACTTTTAGGACCTTCCTCCTCCAGTACCATTGGCTGGAGGCGGAAGGTCCTGAAAGTTCATTGAAGGAAGCGGACGGCAAATGCAAGCCTGCCGCCCGCATGGGAAGATGGGACCAGAGCTATAGCCAGACAGAGTGCGGTATTCAAAGGCAGCAAAATAAAGTAAGGCTTCTATGGACATCGGATCGAGCTGGGGGGGAGGGAGGGAAGGTAGCCGGCAGCAATTTTTTTTTTTTTATTAAGACAAAAAAATTCTCGTGTATAATACGCACCCCCCACTTCACATAAGGTGAAGAGGGGTAAAATTGTGCGTATTATACCCGAGATTTTACGGTAAGGGGCTTTTAGGCTCTTGGAACACATCAGAGGGATCAAAAGGAACCTCTTGAACTAAGGGAATGTTAAGAGTAGTTAAGACAGCCCTGATCAGGCCCTCAGCAGAGGGTTCAGGATCCGCCTCAAAAGGGTCCCCAAAAAACTGAGAGGAGCCCAAAACAGAACATTACTCAACATCTAAATCCAACAGCAGTTCCTCCTCAGAGGAATCTGACACGTCAGGTACTCCCTGAGGTTTGGGCAGGGAAGACTTGACTGAGGAGGGGGCCTGCCAAGACTGAAAGGCCCCCTGTAACTGGGATGGAAAGAGTTGCAATGTGGACCTAAGGTCCCTAGTAGCAGCCTTGAACTCTTGCACCCAAACTGGCTCTAATGCATGGCTGGAGGTCCCTGGAATGCTGTCAGGGACATCAGAACATGCTGGGTAGAAATGACCTGAGAATTCTCTAGGTGGCCCTGAATGACAGGAAGAGCAATGCGCAATGGGGGATACAGAGACCCCAGCCTCCTTAGTCTTAGGTCTGGCCCAAGGCTCCAGCAGTATAGACATTCTCACAGTGTCAAATAACCTTACTGTATAAGAAATCAACCAATTATAGTGTGTAGGATTAACCCCTTAGTGACCGGCCACGCGCAAACGCGGCTGGCACTTAACGCCCGTGGTAGATTTTTTTTCAAACTATTCCGCAGTCCCCGACCTGCGTGCAGCTGGGCAGGGACCCGGATTTCCGCGACGTACCTGGTATGTCCATTGTCACTAAGTGACAGTTTTTGAGGGACGTACCCGGTAAGTCCATTGTCCTTAAGGGGTTAAAGTTTCACCCCAGAAATCGCTAAAATAAACTTATCTGGCAGGTGAAGAGTTAATCGGCAGAGGAGAGAAGAAGAGTCCAAGCCCTGCGTAGGATACTCGTTCTGGAAAGAGTACAAAATGGCTGCCGCAGAGGGAGCCAATCAGAAATGAGTGCACGAAGGAAGTACTCATGAGAAATGTAGTTTTCCCAGAAAAGTACCATAAACAGTGCCCGAAGCCCCCTGAGCCCCCCAACACACTATAAACATGAACCGGATGATAGAGCAAGGGCAGACAAGTAAAATGAGCCATCTCTGTAGTCTCTAGGTTAAACGGTTGCAGAGATATGTCCCAAACAGTCTCATAGAAGTGAATGGAGCAATGGCGTCTATGCGGTAAAGTGCACCTTAAAGGCGCAGAACACAAATTTTACAAAATTAAGAGTGTAATATTAAAATGTGTAAAACAGCATTAGAACAGGTGAGGACAACCAAAAAACACTAAACCAGTAGGAAAAGTGTTAGAAAACCCCACAAAAAGTGCAAATCCAGCATCTAAAGCAGTGGTTCTCAATCTTTTTTGTTTGGGGCACCCCTAACACATAATCTAGAACATTTGGGGCACCCCTAACATATTTAATGTAATTTATCAAGGGCATAATGAAGGTACAGTGCATAAATATACAGTAGTTATGTCTTACAATCATAATAACAATAGGAAACATAATGTGCATATTAATTTCTATAAATCTTTATTTAAAAGTCTATTTTTGATAGTAGTCATAGAAAACATGGGGCACCCTAAGTTGATGTCTGTGGCACACCAAAGTGCCACGGCACCCTGATTGAGAATCACTGATCTAAAGGGTTTAGTTACCACATAAACCTACTAAAAACACCCAACAGACATACAGATAGACCCAATGAATGCAGGAGTGTGCAATAGGAACACCAATGAAGACACCCCTGTGCGGAGGGGCACTGTGGGACAAGTGGACCTACAGCACTCAAAGGGTTGCTCACCTTTCCTGTCTTCAGATTAACATGTAGTAAGAAGTAAACTCAGTGAGTAACTCCTGGGGAAGCACTTGGAATCAAGATTTTCCCCCTCATGGCTTAAGGTCCACAAAAAGCACCTGGATACCGAGTTAGCCACATCTAAGGGCATTGTCAGTTATGGTAATCCACCTAATGGTGGTATTCCATACCTACCAGAAAAATAAAAAAGTTTCTAAAACTATAGCAGAACTATTCTCTTGCCTGTCAGTGTTGTCTCCGGTTCCGATTATCTCTGGCAGAGCCTGTCACTCTTGCCTTCGGCTGCAACTATCCCAGAGGTAAAGCCTGTGCTTGTCCGTGTTGCTTCTGGTGTATATATATATATTCCAGAGAGTGAGAGCTTGTACGTGTCAGCTCGGCCTTCGGTTGCCTACCTACTGGCACTAGCCTGTGCCCGTCAGCAGTGCCTTTGGGGTACTTTACATCAAGGTAAAGCCAGTACCTATTAGTGTGGCCTAAGTTACCCATATCGCTGATATTTGCCTGTACCTATCAGTGTGGCTTAAGGTTACCTATACCGCTGATAAAAGCCTGTACCTGTCAGTGTGGCCTAAGGTTACCTTTACCTATACCACTGAGATAAGCCTGTACCTGTCAGTGTGGCCTAAGGTTACCTATACCTTTGTGATAGCCCGTCCTTGTCAGTGTGGCTTATGGTGACCTGTACCGACGGAGGGCCTTGTGGGTTGATCTACTTGCCTGTGGCCACCTTTGTCATATGGGCTAGTCCTTTTGTCTGGCTTTCTAGTCTCCTACCAAGACAGACTAGTGTCAGTTCCTGTGCTACCATATTCTGGGGTCATGCTTGTCTAGGTGCTCTTGTTGCCTCGCACTACTTCCCATGCTCTTTTGGGATCCTGCCCTGCAGTACTTACCTCCACCTGTGGGCCACTTCCTAGGTGGTACTGTTGAGGTTCCGTTACAGTTTCTTGTCTACTGTTCCTGGATTTATATTTGCATACTTGTTTGCTTACTTGTACTCTGACCCATGTCAGATCTGGAAGCGCCTTGGCACTGTTTGGACCTGGACCTGTGAAGGGATTCTGTGTTCTTTATTCTTTCAATAAAGCTATTTTTACCTAACCAAACTGTCTGAGTGCTCTGTAAAACCGTGACAGATTTCTTCTTTTTTCAATTCCACCACAGGTACTAAAATCTTTTAAAAATGTGGAATTCCCTATGTATTCATTAATAGCTCATCTCACAAGAGAAATGACATCCCACTGGTGAGGTTATATCCCATAAGGGGTGCCAGAAGGACAAAACTACACTTACCAAAATATGTATATGTCTATACCAAGTGATCACCTGAAATTAACTAATTTGATGGAAAAGGGAGACCCCTCCCTTAACAACAAGGGTACTACTCTCATGATAGGAGTTGGGGGTTCTTGAGACAGAGGCTCTAAAATACATCTCACATCCCGAAATTAACATACATTAAATGTAAAGGTTTATACGACATAATCATGTGATCACCTGGTATTAACACCTTCATGCTGAGCCTTACTGGAAAGGGGAGACTTTCCTCTTTCCAAAAAGATTATACTCCTGTCATAATAGTCAGGAGGCAAGCCTCTCCTGATCCTAACATACATTAGATGTGTACATTTCTACCAGGTCCTGATCAAACCCCCTCTATTTCTGCCCTTGTTGGTAACTGTAGACTCTCCCCTTTGCAATTCTATGATGCAGGTGAGCTGAGATATGACCGCTTTTAGAGGTCCACCTGCCTCCATGCACTGATCTGCATTGTCCAGAAGAACCAGTGTGAAAAAGACCTTGTCTGACTATCACAATAGTGCATTTACCGTCTGTAGGACATTCAGAAGGTTTGAAGAGTTCTGTCGCCAGAGAACTCAGAAATACTTTTAGAACTTTTGTGTTGCCCCCAGTCCCATCAAGACGCCGCTTACTAAGAATATCATGATCAACATCCTTATCAGTTTTGTAGGGTCTGCTAAGTATGTTGCCCATACTTTAGCTACCAAGTAGTTAAAGGGATAGTAATGTTTCACAAAAACAGCAGCTCCAATTAATCTTCATTATATTTGACCCATAGAGAGTGTTGTTTCAATACTGTCAGAGTTGTAGTTCAAGAGTAATTGGATGATAAAGTGTCCCCCTTACGCTCCTTTTACCTAGTGTAAGCCACCTCCCCTCAGATGTGGAACCTAGTCCACAGACCAGATAGCTCACAGCAAGGGATAATCTTCTTTCTGTGAGAACAATAAGAGCCCTGCACCCATTGACTGGTTTTCCCCTTATGTTAACTGAAGATTGTCCCTCTCTGAGATCCATCTGGACACCTCCTTGCTGCTCTGAGCTGAGCAGTGTTACATCAGTAAAATGGGTAGGAGGGGGATACTTTATAATAATAATAATCCTTTATTTATATAGCGCACACAGATTCCGCAGCGCTTTACACTCATATTGGTTCCTGTCCCCATTGGGGCTCACAATCTAAATTCACCTATCAGTATGTGTTTTGGAGTATGGGAGGAAACCCACGCAAACACAGTGAGAACATACAAACTCATTGCAGATGTTGTCCTTGGTGGGATTTGAACCTAGGACCCCAGCGCTGCGAGGCAACAGTGCTAACCACTGAGCTGCCATCTTTCAATTACTCTTGAACAACAACTCTGACAGTATTGAAATAACACTGCCCATGGCCCAAATACCATGATGATTAATTGGAGGTTCTTTTATTATGAAATATTACTATACCTTTAATGTGGTTGGTCAACCTTAAACTGAATGCTACAGAATTAATCCTAGGGCACACATTTTGTATGATTGTTTCCAACCCTTGTTTAAATTATGTTTTCAATAATATGCAGAAACATCTATGGATGCTTTTTGACAGTGTTCTTGTGATAGTCAATATTCTGAGATGGCCAGTCAGTGCCTAGTAGTAATTGCATACCTCCCAAAATGTCAAGTGGCCAAAGAGGAACACTTGTGTTTTAAGGGGTGTTTCTAGGGGTGTGGCTGATAGGTGGGGCATTACCAAGATTTTTTTAGGTAATTTCATGACCTATTGACACCTCTTTGTGTAACTGAATAAATAAAAGTATTTTATTTACACAGATTAATGTATAAACACATATACTGAAGTTTAAATACACATTAATGTGACTTTTAGTGTTGTGGAGCAATGTGATACACTTATATACACATCACACAGTCTAATTTCCTAAAAAGAGGGACATTGGGTGGGAAAGAGGGACAGAGGGATTTGAGTCTGAAAGAGGGACTGTCCCTCCTAAAAAGTGACACTTGGGAGGTATGGTAATTGTGATGCACACATTACACAGAATGTACTTCAATGACAAAAGTTGTTAAATGTACAATTATAGTAGTTTATATACACTAAATTCTGATCTGCTGTCAACTGATTGTTGGGCCTTACAACACTGTCTAACGGCCTGCACGAAATGAGGGGTGCCCTAAAACTTCCTGACTATTGAAAGAGTCCTTAAGAAGATAAAATACTGAAAACGTAATTATGCAATTAACGTATCACAAAATGGTGAAGACTGTCTCTCTGGACTCGGTACATGGTGTACAGCTTTAAAAAGTTATAGATTTTTATAGTCAAGTATAATCGATGTTCAAATCAGTGAACCCCACTGGCCCTCAAACGGTTATCGAGACATATGTATGTAGCTGCCATGTTATATAAAGACGGAAATTCGGCACGGTTAGTGTGAATGTGCTGGCACTTCCGCGGCTCTCTATGTAGAGGTGGCATTTCGCGGGAACAAAAAGGCAGTGGTTGTGAGGAGCGATGAGAGGCCCGAGCAGTTCTCTAGAGTAGACGTTGATGAACCACAGCTCCTGTTAGAATAAGAAAGACTCGCGTTTACGTCCAAAGATAGCTGGCAACACGCCATCAATTGCCAAGACCTGAGCTAAATTGTCAATGATGGGCACTTGCTTGGGCAGCGCGAGGAAAGACCCACAATATTACTTTAACTCGTGAAGCCAAGCCTCACAACTCTAAGTCACGGAGAACTGCTCATAATGCCCAAACTTTATATAACAGATACATGCTTATTTACGTCTTAGCCCCTGACTCTTTGAATGTCAGTGGTGTACGCCTCTGGAACTCAAAGGGTTAAGCGCTTGCCATATCCAGCATTTATGCATACTGAATAAAATCTTTATTACTAACCGCTTTTCAGGGTGGTTGCACATGCTATAAAATAAACATGCCAAATGAAACGTGCGACATAGCCATAAGTACCTAGTTAATAAACTAAGAAGTTTTTTTGTGCAAACCCATCACACATCTAAGTACCTTTTTATAGATATAGTTTTTAGGGGGTGGCGTTGAATTTTTTTAACTCACCAAGTGGGTGTCTCTTCATCGTATTCATAGTGGTGTAGGCAAAAAGACAAAACAAAGCCCTTCAAAGCTCACCGCTCCTCTTCAGAGCCTGTGCGCAGCCTAACCGAATTACTAGAACCTAACCGCGTGACATATAACGGTCACGCCTCCTAACGGTCTCTAGAGTTGCCTTATGTGTGCGTGAGGCCCGTGTGCTGTTCTGATCAGTATCAGCGCGTAGATCTTATTTTTTTTCCCATTAGCTTAATTATAGGCGGGGGCGGAACTACAGAGGGTGATACTGAAACGAGGGCCTATCATTCAAAGGTGCCCCATCTGCACCAAAGTGAAATAGGTTCTAGTTATGGATCTGTGTGAATAGCGTTGTGTTAGGAGGCCAAAACAATGTTTCTAACCAGGGCATCCAATGACTATTTACCCTAGTTATAGGCCTACCTATTACTAACATTAAAACATCTGTACAGGCCAGAGCCTAATTCTGAACCAGAGCTCACCAGCACTTTGGTATGTGCAGACATTCATTTAAAGTGCCCCTTTATTTAGCGTACAGTTTTTTTAAAATAAAATTGTGTTGTTTCACTTATGTTTTTTCAACAATATCCTTGTTTTTATTATTCTGATCATGAGACCCAAGGATAACTATTACTTATTTGTACCTTTCAGAATGGTGAATGAAATAAAATGTTAGAGGTGCCCAGAAAAATCTAAATACCTATGTGCTAGGGGCACCATTTGCCTGGTAATAAAATATGTGTTTGATACTGTCTACGTTATATCAGGTCAACATACCAAATTGAAATATATTGCAGTTGTAATGCGCTGTTTAGTAGTTTTTCTACACTTGTTTTGTATACTTCAGAAAGTTTGGTTCAGCATTATAAAATCTCCCAGGGCTGCATATGTCTTCATCTGCTACTATTTACATGTATATAGGTGTGGAGCACAGGTTCGCCCACTTGATGACTTTTTTAAATTCCTTTTAACCCTATGAGTGCCAGAGAAGTATCCAAAGGGATACCTCTGTGGCACTAAAAAAGTTAGCTTGTATTAAAAGTCAGACCTTATAGTGGGGCATTAGGACTCCTGATTCCCCCCCAACTACTGATCTCCAAGCCGATTCAAAAAAACATAGTATCAGCTGAGTTTCTGTATTTACTCCTTTCATATATCAGTCTCTTCATAATGGTAAATTCATATTGTGCCCTGAATGTGATGTATTTATCATTTAAACTAAGCCAACTAACAACAAAACATGATCTTTATAATAATCATAAATAGATACACAAAGAGATAAGTAGTATAATGTGTCTTCACAATAGCATCAAAAGATTGTGAAATCTTAGCTCCATACAGCAGTGTCAGCAGTTACTTCAGCTCTATATTTCAAATAGCATTGCATTTCAAATAAGTTGGGAATGCACAGTCTTCTCTGGTGTTCAGTTCATCTGATAATGCTGTCTTTTTATTTTGCTTTTTTTGTGTTGTCACATAATTGATTGAGGCTCTTAGAGCCTCAAGTGAATTAGGATTCACAACTCTCTGAAGGTCCTATTTCTGTCGATGGTTTACCTGGTATAGTCCAGAAGATACATACTTCCCTTACGAATGATAATAGGCTTTGATAGCCATTATCAGCCTGTAGTGAACTAGGACTCATGACTTTCTGAGGCTTTGAGAGCCAACAGTAATTTAACTAGAGCATGTTATTCAAAGTAAGCATATTGGCTCTGTGAAGCTAATATTGAGGCTTTACCTACATAATTATTATTGCACTCAAATTAATTATAATGATGGCATTCATACACTTTGATAACTGCTAGTAGTCTATTTGATTGGCAGCATTGAGACTATACTGGGAGCACTTGATAAATCACACGCTGAACTTACAGTTATATCATTACTGCTGTGACCAATAGGAAGGAAGTCGAGCCCAGTGGTGAATGTCTGCCAGTTAATTGCTATGATCATTTGGGGCTTTTATAACTGCCTGTTTACCTTTGGGTATAACATAACCACTGTGTCTAGGTCAGCAATCACAGTGGTGATAGGTTCTGAGAACCCTATGGATACACTTCCGGCTCCTCTGGATGGTAGGATGCTAGATAGAATATCAATTTCTAACACTATCTTTTAAAGGAAGTGTTTCTGTAGGTTATCCCTAGTAACTCATGCCTATTTTCCATGTAACTGACATTCTTATGCCCATATTTACACTGATGTTCCTTTATCCAGGATCTGGACCACCCTAGAGCCCTTAAAATCACCTGTCCCAACTGTGAACTCTTAATCCGCTTTTAGCTCATATCACAGCAGTGCTCTGTACCCTGATATCCTCATTCTAGCTCCTATCCCAGCTATGGACTCTCTCTGATCTCTACCTATGCCTTCTTGGTAGTCTGTCCTAAATACAAGTTCCCTTAATACCTAATTATGTTTTGTAGTACACTGTAAAAATGGCAGCTAAATATCAATAGACTAATACAGGGCTCAAAATTTCCACTCGCCACTAGCCAATGGCAAGTGAAAATTTAGCCCTGGCGAGTAGAAATTCAGCCCTGGTGGGTATGTTTTGGCTTGCAGTGGCAAGTAATTTGTCAGGTCTGGGTAGTAGCAAAGGACTTAAAATTATAAGCCCTGGACTAATAGCTGTTCTGAATTAAATCCTTAGGATATGGTCCACAGATATATCCATTTACATTTTTATCTTCAACCCACTTGGAACCCATCACCCAGAGAAGGGAGAAGGTCAGTTTCGCATCAGGTTCATGGGATGTTGGGGTCCCATAGCTGCCATCAGAAACTGTTGTGGAAATAATAATGAGCTGACTATCCACTCAGGTTCTTAGGAGTTAAAGTTGGAATGGTTTATTACATGGCATTCTGCAAGAGACTAATGTAATATACACAAGTCAGAGACTGATATGGCACAATTTTATACAGTTTTAACTGAAAACATTAAACGTTTCAAACAAACAAATGCACATCTATAGCAAGGAAATTGCATCTGTGCATTTAATTAAATTGCAGTTACACAGCACACTCCTTTTACTTGACCTAAGGCTATTTTACCTTTCTATGACCTGTTAATCACATACACATCCAGTCCTCTATTTCTCTTCCTTATCTATCTAATCACTTTTCTTCTAGTACAGAAAACATATTATTCTGCAACTTCCATCTTAACCCCTTGGGTGCCTGAACAATGTCCTCCCAGCACAAGCCCCGCAAATTGTTCCTAGGTTCTCATAACCACAATAGTGAAAACATCTTAGATCATCTGATGAGATGCAGTTGGTGCAAATACCCCACAATGTCACCAACTTGGACCGTTATCAAACCCTAGAGCATTGCTATGTATCCCAAATTTCTTGATTTGGGTGACAGTAAAATTGCCAAAAACAGCAATGAAATTGATAATTATGCTATTACATTCTAGCAGTTTACGATCTTCATTTTGTATCCCAAGATGCCTTCCCAGGCATGGCAGTTTAGGGCTGCTGAGGATGGAAAAAAGCCTTCTTAAAGGAATAGTAATGTTTCATAATAAAAGCAGCTCTAATTAATCATCATAGTATTTGTACCTTGGAGAGTGTTATTTCAATATTGTCAGAGTTGTAGTTCAAGAGTAATTCAATGACAAAGTATCCCCCTCCCGCCCCTTCTACTGATGTAACACTGTTCAGCCAGATCAGAAGGGAGGTGCCCAGGTAGACTGCAGAGAGGGAAATCTTCAATTAAGATAAGGGAAAAACTTGTCAAGGAGGGGGCAGGGCTTTCATTGTTCTCATACCAAGAAGATTGTCCCCTGCTGTTATCTGTCTGGTCTATGGACTGCATTCCACATCTGAGAAGAGATGGCTTACACTAGGTAAAAGGGGCAGGAGGGGAAACTTTGCTTGTGAATATCTCTCAAACCATAAAGGTTTGAGAGATAAGACTTATATCGTTCTTCATGTTTTTTTAATGCCTATAAATTTAAAATAAAGTTAAAACGAAGTATTACTGTCCCTTTAACTGCAAATGGCAGTAACAACAGTGTCCTCAAATGCTCCCATCCACTTGCCCTACACTCACTCAATTCCCCCGTAACAACTCTGATGCCGGACAGCTTGCAACATGTTGCTGCTCAATGTGTTGCAATTTCTCTGGCAATGGAGGTATTATAATATTTGCTGGATTATAAGGCAAGGATTTTTTTGTCATTTTAGCATGTAAAAGTAACCTTGCCTTATATGTGTGGTCACCCTTTATGTAGGATGTCTGCAGCATGGGAAGAAAATGTCATCCAGCAGACAGCATAGTCACTCTCCCTTCCTCTCAGGGTATTCTCCCCCTCCCTCTACTGTTAACCTGCAGTAATGGAAACAGCAGTCCACCTACATGCTGATGTCACACAATGCAGAAAACTCCTTGCAGACGCGCAGACTCCATATTAATTTATAGAAAGGTCCTGGAAGGATGTTTCTGCTTCACGTGACATCAGCGTTGAGGTGAGCTGCAAATTTAAACATGCAACTTGTTTAACAGTTATCAGGAAAACTGCAGCTTAAAAACTGAGTGGGAGAGAATACTGTGGGAAGGAGGGGTATGATAATGCAGAGGGTGGGAGGGGGAACAGAGTGATTTGCCTAATATTAGGGAATATATTTCTTTTTTACGCACATTTGGAAAGTTGAGGGGTCACCCTATATTAATTATCACCCTTTATGTGTGTAAATATGGAAACTCCCACCGGGAAAAAAAAAAGACTGATATGCAGTCCAGAGTCCCATATCAGTCTAACAAAATGCTCAAGGTAGGGCTCTAGGACCTTTCTTTATTAATAAGATATATAAAGTAGTGTCTCAGTCAGGGCCGGATTTACATCTCAGGTGCCCCTAGGCACAACAACGGCTGGCGCCCCTAGCCCCGCCTTTGCCCTACCCCTAACCATGCCTCTCACTTGGCCACACCCTCCATTGACCACACCCATTTTTAGATTTATCGTATTCGTCACAGTACTGTGACAATTTCCCAGAGTTAGAGGAAATAAGTATGTATAGCGAGGTGCAGGCCCGGTGGTGGTATACCCCACACAATCCTTACTTTTACCAAGTGCCAATCTGGCGACTAGCTGCTTAGTAGCGCTAGTCGCCAGAATAATTACCTCATTTAATTGATTTCTCCTCTTCCATGGGATATCTTGCCATTGTGACGTCCTCGCTCCTGTGCTGTCAGTCCCATAGGAGGTGTTGCTAGGAGCCATTTGGCTCCAGCTGGGACTGACAGCGCAGGCGCATGACGTCACAATGGCAAGATGAGGAAATGAGGTAATTATTCTGGCGACTAGAGCTACTAAGCAGCTAGTTGCCAGATGGGGACTTAGTGAAAGTAAGGATTGTATGGGATGGTAGTTCCCTGTGTTCCCAGCACCTTTGTAAGTGAAGTAATAAATACAAGCTTGGAACACCAGAAATAACACAGATGGTTGCTACAGCACACATTTCAAACTAACAGTACAGTACATCCGCCTAAGAAATAAATATAATTGTGGGCAACACACATAACTGGCTAATGTATACCACTGCCACCTGTCCAAAACCACTGGCCAGCCTGCTGTCTGTAGCGCCTCTGAGCCGAACCACTGTAGTCCACAACTGCCTAGTCCACACAAGTTCCACTGCGCCTGTTACTGCCCTGGAAACCCGCCTCTGCGCCGAAGAAAAAACTGCCGTCTGCCACACTGGAGCTCTGGGAACCCGCCTCTGAGCTCCAACAAAGCGCTGACACAGGCTGTGGGGTGTAGGGCACTTAAGGGAGCATTTATTGAATTCAGAGGCGCTCCCAACACCTCCTTGCGGGCAGCTTCATGCTCTCACAAGACATCCAGAGGTAGCCAATGAGAACAGAGAGCGGTGACCATGGCAACAGAGAGCCACTACCTCTGTTCTCATTGGCCACCTCGGGACGTCTTGTTACATCAGACGCAGCAGTGGGTCACGTGGGGCGGCCCCGGCGGCATACACTATTGAGCCAGCACTGCCCAGCAGCCAGAACAAGGTAACAGCGCCTGCGCCCTCGAGTTGAGGGCATATCCTAGGCGCACGCACGCTCACAGGGAAATGGCAGTTGTGAGGCACCCGGATTTGTGGGCGTGACAAAGGCACTGCAAGGCGCCCCTGAAAATCGGGCGCCCTAGGCACGTGCCTTGTCTGCCTATTCATAAATCCGGGCCTGGTCTCAGTCTTTGCTCATGACACTAAAATGTGTAAGGAAATAGAGAGCAGGATGTCTGTTCCCTGCAAAAAGATTTTGATAAATCAAGTGAATTGGTGGAAAAGTGTCAGATGAGAAAGATTTAGGAGGACTGATAAAACATACCCTTCACATCACTGTGCAGTGTCACGCGGCCGCTGCATGAGTCAGTATGGTACTATCCTGTTCAAAAAGGGGTATAGATGCATAGGCTGGGAATATAATTCTATTATCTCATATTGCAAATCCTTGATAGGGCCTTATCTAGAATATTCAGTACAGTTTTGGGCACCAGTTCTTAAAAAATACATTACTGAACTGGAAAAAGTGTAGAGGAGTGCAACAAAACTGATAAACGGATTGGAGGATCTTAGTTATAAGGAAAGACTAGCCAAAATGGTTTTGTTTACGTTTAAAGGGATAGTAATGGTTGATTGTAACATTGTTTAATACTGTAGACTAGTGTAAAAGCCCGTGTACACGGGCCAAGGTACAGAACCCTTTGAGTGCCAGAGTGCTTTGCAATGCGTTGCGTACCCGTCTGACACTCAAAGGGTTAAGAGGCCGCTACCTCACTGCTCCATGCGATGCAGTCTTGCGTTGCCTCACTCACACGATGCAGTCATGCGCAGTAGAGACTGCCCGAATGCGGGCAGTCTCTACTGTGCATGACTGCATCATGACAAACATCCTAGCTTATTATTATATAGGATATTAAAAAAAGAAACCAATTGATGTAAGTCCGGTCTGGCTGGCGGCTCTTCAGCAGAGCCAAAATAAAACTATCTAGAAATAAATATTTCATTGGAACGGTATGCAAAGTTTGAAGCACACTTTATAGACCATACCAATGAAGTCAGACATTCCAATGAAGTCAGAAAGAAGCTGATGTCTGGGAAAGACAAACCTGCTCTACTCTATATAAAGAACAAGTGTGTGCCCTGTATTAGTCATATATAATAATTCTTAGTAAATAAGTGAAATTTCAAAATTTCACTTATTAACTAATAATTACTATATTTGTCTAGTACAGGGCACACACTTGTTCTTTATATAGCGTAGAGCAGGTTTGTCTTTCTGTCTGTGTTTGCACTTTGGGTTTTTGTCCTAATGTTTGGGGGACTGAAGAACCCTCTAATTCCTTGCTGATTTCTATATATTTATCTTTATATTCACTTTAAATTTGTATTTATTAAATGGATATGTTATGGTGAGTTGGCGCTGTGACTTTTTCTTCTCTGCCTCTGGTATTCCAATGAAGTATTTCTTTTTAGATAGTTCTATCTGGGATCTGCTGAAGAGCCTCCGTCGGGTCTCCTGCTGTCAGCTAGAGGCTGACGTCTGTGAAAGGGGCGGGAGGGGGGAACTTTACCGGACTTACATCAATTGATTTCTTTTTTTTAATATCTACAATATTAAACAATGTTAAAATCAACCTTTACTTTACCTTTAAGACATCAAAGGAGTGATATTATTACCATTTACAAATATTTGTAAGTCACTTCAAAGAACTTTCTATGGAACGATTTGCTCAAAGATCTCAGAACAAACAGAGTTAGAGATTTTTACATTAAGGGCTGTACATTTGTGGAATTCAATTCATAGGGAAGCTGTGTTTGCAGATACTGATTATTAGATTATTTAAAGAATGTATTTGATACCTTTATAGATCAAAACAGGAAGGACTTTTTATTACACATTTGGCACTTAATTGGAAATGGCTCCAATAGGGCATTTTCTGCCATCCTCTGGATGAACCAGGATGATATCACTTGGGCTGAACCTTAATGGGTGCATGTCTTTTCAGCTTCATCAACTATGTTACTGGTGATGTTATTTATATGAATAGATGCCTTTATGTGTGTCAGAACATGCTGACAGGGACATAAACAGCAGCCTTTAAATTCTGGGACACAAGTGGGCTACCTGTGGCTCTTCAACTGATGTCTGGCTGCAATGCCTATCACCCACTGCTGGTAAATTGTAACTATTACTTTGAAGACAAGTAACTTGCTAACACTTTTGTGTAGAATTACATATCTAACCATTTTAAGTCTGATTTACTATTTTCTTTCAAGAAAATATAGGGTAATATTAATTCTACATAGTACTTGGATCTTGTAAACCATGTTTTATATGATTTAGATCAGGGCTCAAAATTTCCACTCGCCACTAGCCAGTGGCGAGTGAAAATTTAGCCCTGGCGAGTAGAAATTCAGCCCTGGTGGTTATGTTATGGCTTGCAGTGGTGAGTAAATTTTCAGGTCTGGATAGTAGCAAAGGACTTCCAATTTTAAAGGGAGAGCATTACTTCAAAATTACTATCCCTCATATTGTAGCCCTTAATAAACTGAGTTAAATGACACCGGTTGCATCTCTCAAACCTTTACGGTTTAAGAGATAGCCGCTTTCAAAGTTTCCTCTCCCCTGCCATCAGCTTTCTGCTGCCAGCAGGAGAATCCAGTATCTGAATCAAGAGGAGGCTCTTCAGCAGAGCCGATATCTTGTTATGGAAGGAAAAATGATTCATTGAAACAGTCTTCTACGTGTGGTTGGTAACCAAGCACACATAGAAGACTGTTTCAATTAATCATTTTTCTTTCCATAACAAGATATCGGCTCTGTTTAAGAGCCTCCGTCTGTCCCGGGACTGGATTCCCCTGCTGGCAGCAGAACGCTGACAGCAGTGGAGAGGAAACTTTGAAAGCGGCTATCTCTTAAACCATAAAGGTTTGAGAGATGCCGCTGGTGTCATTTAACTCAGTTTAATATGGGCTACAATATGAGGGAAGGTAATTTTGAAGTAATACTATCCCTTTAAGCCCTGATTTAGATATTACCATGAAAAACACCAAATGCAGATGTACTGTTGCTGCCTTATTGCATTTGTAATGCACTTATTTGAAACCATACATGTGCAGTATCATGACGCATAATAGCTAGTTATTTACTATATGTGAAGAATAGACACTGGAATTACATGGCAATCATTATGGTCTACTAAGTCTGCTAATATGACAGTATACTAAAAAGTTCAGGGCTGATCATTGTGGACCTAAATTGCTCTTATCATAACTCCCTTGGCTATAACGCAACCTTGAAGTATGTGGCTCTGTCACAAACTTCACAGGTTATGCACTCTGCCTCATATAGGCCCTCTGTATCAGGACTTAAAGCTACATACAGAGGGTTTATAAGATTTGTATTTTGTAGGTTAGAGACTGAATTGCAAGATCACTGTCTTGCAGTTCAGTCTCTTCTCACACAACCAAAGAAGCAGCCAAACTGCTAAAAGATTTTTAATTGAAACTTTGTTATAGCTCAAATGTATTATTTTTACACAAACTGCTAGCAAAGGCTCCATCTGTTGTTCAAAACTTTTTTTTTTATTATGTACCAGTCAACTCAAATTTACAATATCTTTTTTTCTGGTTTAAACAAATTGTATTGAGTTTTCATTAAAATTATAATGAAGATTAAAGGATCAGACAAACAAATGAAAGGGTAGTGAAAAGTTAAAGTGGAAATGTCATGTAACAAATAGGTGATTTTTATAGAAGTTTCAAAAGCACCTAAATTTATTTGTTTGTTTAAAACATTAGATTATGGATTTGTTTAGCTTTATTTATATGTCATTTAATGCACAGTCTGGCAGGCATGTCTGGCAGACACAAACATTCCACACCGTTTTGCACTACCAGCTGCTATGCCCTGTTTGCTAGTACAAGCTGAGATGCATTAGCACACTATTAAGTATAGTCTATAGGTAGTTACAGTTATATGGAGAAACACAAGGGGGGTTGTGAACTAAGGTGTGATAAAGAGGTCGTAATGCCTGGATGACTTCTCCAGTGATATCACTTCTCCAGTTCATATGTGAGCCTGTGCACTAACATCTCCTAAACAGGAGAGATCTTAGTGCATTGACTCCACAAAATAACATAGGAACTGGAGAAGTGATATTACTGTGGAAATCATCTCCACTTTATTACCTTCCTATCACACATATTCAATCCACTGTTGCCAAGTTATCTAAAATTTGTATATTTGTTTAACAAAAGTATAGTTAGTTTTTTTGATTGATTACTATGTTGGTTGAACATAGAAACACAGAATTTCATGGAATTTAATTGGCCCAATTAGCTTGTCTATTTCTAGTTATCTCAGACTTATTTTTTTCTTAGAATAGCCATATGTCTATCCCAAGAGTTTTACAATTCATTTACTGTTATAGACTCAACCACTTATGCTAGGAGACTAGTCCATTCATCCATCTCCCTTTCTGTAAAGTAATTTTTTTCTTACATATCCTCTTATTTTTTCCACCTTCTAAAGTATTTTATTTAAGCACTAGTGTAAAAGCCCGTGTACATGGGCCAAGGTCCAAGTAATGTTAACCCTTTCAGTGCCAGAGGGGTACGCAACTCATTGCTTTGCGTACCTCTCTGGCACTCAAAGGTTTAAGAGGCCACCACCTCACTGCTCCACGCGATGCAGTCTTGCGTCGCCTCACTCACACGATGCAATTATGTGCTGTAGAGGCTGCCTGAACGCGGGTACTGCGCATGACTGCATCGTGACAAGCACCCTAGCAAATTATTATATAGGATTTAGAGACATATTCAATAAAGTAAATATTAAGAATACTAAAGAAAACCAGCAGCTGCATGAATGGGAACTGATTAAAATTCCCATTGATTTAAAAGGGGCAATCAATCCCTCTAGTGCTAAGAAGGTTTCCAATTAATTCCTTCTCAATTTCTTCTCAATGTCTAGCATTTGAGGGGTTATGATCCCCCATTCAAATCAATGGGAATTTGGGGAATTTTTATTTATCTCTACAGTGAGTTGGTTTACTCCTGAATGGCACCTCTTTATCTTACTGAATACATTCCTAGGGGCCATGTCTTCTTTATTTTATGGGAGGGCACAAGTAAAGTGATATTTATTTTTTTTAACACGATTAGTAATTAATATTTATAGAGATCTAACATTATATCCCTTGTAAAAGCATGCATAATGCAAATGTTTTAAGGAGTTTAGTGCCATATCTTAATGCCATAGATTATCCTGATGACATTTGTCATTTGTGCATCTCTATCATCTTTTGAAGGAATAGTGATGCTTGAAATTAACTATTTAAATATGTTGTTCAACATTTATGACTGTAACTAATGAGAGCAACAATCTTCAAAATGCAGTTCTCCCAAAGTTGTTAAAGTTTTATCCTCCTCCTCCTTCTCCAATCACTGATGTCAGTTTCTTTAGCATTGAATGAACTGATATGGTCAGCCGACCAACATGCTAACAGACAAGATTGAAAGTCCTTTGCCGTGTGTCATTTTACTATTTTCTAAATACATCATAGCAACTGCTCAAGATACAGTAAAACTATTCTAAAATGATTTTATCTTGGTCATGTTCTGATGGATGGATTTGGCATGGCAACCCTAGATCTGTCAGTGGAACCACTCACAGAGATGGGGGGGATAAACTTTAAAAGATTCAGGTTTGCATTTTAAAGAGTGTAAATGACACCAACAACATTGTTAGTTTTGGAGCCCGGATTTAAATAACCTTATTTTTGTACATGACTATTTTTTTAAAGTAACAATCTTTTGTAGAAACAGCAGATATTTATGGCAAGAACTGCAAATCATTTCCAACCTGGTAGGAATGTTTCATATGATTTGGTTAGTGCCATGAAAAATACACAAAAGTATGTAGCCTCAAAAGGAAACATATTCTTAAACTGTAGTTGGTAATGTCAAAACATATTTTATTACTACTGAATTTCAGTTTTCAAATGTGTTAATGTCTGGTCATGTTACAACTGGAGGTCATTTAGAGCGTAAAAGTAGGTAGGTTCTTTGCTAATGCAATACATATGTTTAATGTCAGTTTTAAAGGGATAGTAATGTCCCATAACATGTTTTTATCATTTTGTAGGGATTAAAAAGTTGAGTTCAATGCAAAAAACCATATGTCTCAAACTGCTATGGTTTGAGAGATATCTTAATTAAAAGTTTGACATCTCCTGCTTTCAGCTGTAAAGCTGTCAGCAGGGGATCCGTGTCGGCTGACACGGAGGCTCTTCAACAGAGCCGGTATTGCATTTTTTAAACAGAATGGCTGCATTGCAATGGTCTATCAAGTGTATCTGGTTTGCAAGCACACTTAGTAGACCATTGCAATGCAGTCATTCTGTTTAAAAAACACGATTGCGGCTCTGCTGAAGAGCCTCCGTGTCGGCTGACACGGATCTCCTGCTGACAGCTTTATAGCTGACAGCAGGAGACGTCAAACTTTGAATGAAGATATCTCTCAAACCATAGCGGTTTGAGACATATGGTTTTTTGCATTGAACTCAACTTTTTAATCCCTACAAAATGATAAAAACATGTTCTGGGACATTAAAACATGACAGTAAAAAAAATCTGACATTAAATTACATGTATAAGTGCCATAGTAAGATGTATAAATTATATTTAAATACAGATTGCAGTTTCTAAATAACCATTTTTGTGCACACATCCCAACGATTATTATGTACTACTAGTGTGAATGTATTTATTTATGTAATGAAAATGTTTTACCAGTTTTACAGTATGTCCTGGGGAGCTTTTACAGCAAAAAGTTGCATATTTACACAAATTGAAAAATATATACACATATACAATGTATGCAATATATAAATATATACATAAACATACAAAAATTATATACAGTTATATGTTTTTAGATAACAACAATCAGTTATTTGTAGACTGAGAGGAGATTGGGGAAATGCGCTAAGGTGTGATAAAGTGGAGATGACTTCTCTAGTGATATCACTTCTCCAGTTCCTGTGTTATTCTATGGATCCTATTCATTAACATTTCTCAGTGGATAGTGCATAGACATAGTGCATAGGCTCCATAGAATAAGAGAAGTGATATCACTGAAGAAGTCATCTCTACTTTATCACCTCGTTATCACACCTTAGTGCAAAACCACCCTGATTTTTTCAAGTAGGTTAGTCCAGGGCTTTCAGAGTTCTGAAGGAAAACGCGGATTGACCAGCTCTTTTCATGTAGTGTAAAATACTCAGTGAGCTATTTACAATGAAGCAGAGGTTATAGTTTGTATGGAGTGAAAGTGAGCATATTGCTCAGGTAGTCTGGTAGCATATGTAATTATTTTTCCTTTGTGAATCAGTGCATGTGTGATATCTGTAAATACACAGAATTTGGGGTTTTCATATATGTTTTATGTTTATTAAATTAATCTTGTTTGAGATTTAATGCTGTTATTTGTGAACTGTGTATACATGTTCAGCATTTGAAAACCAATAATATCCACAAAAATTCTAGTTTGATAATTTCTCTAAGGAAGATGCCAGCCAGTCTACTTTGACAATTGTATGGGTTTTAAAGGCCCATGATTGCAAAGGTTTATAGATTTTCAATCCTTACACATATGTTATTTCATGAAAATGAGCTTCACATTAACTCCTTTTTGAGGAAGCAGGGTCAGGTCTGTTAATGTTCCCTAAGGTTAGGTTTCAAAAACACAGTTGTAGTACACTGACTGTCCACAAGAGGGAAACCATGCACTGCACTTTTATAATTTTAAAGCAACTCTGAAAAATGTTCTAGTGGAAAGAACTAAACGCTTTCATTTTCAATGTACAGTATCCATAGTCGCTCTCACTTTCAGGTTTGGTTCGTACCAGACAAGTAACGTCTATATATATTTAAAATAGACAAGAGAGTTGCTAAATTCCAAAGAGATCTGGAGTATAGTCCAACCACGTAGCCCAACTGCATCATTTCCCTACCTCCCAACATTTCAAATGTCCAATGACAGATACCTGTTTTAGATTATGTGGATGGGGACACAATTGGTGGGTGGGGTATTACATAAAATGTTTAGGTTACTTCATGACCTGTTGATATATCTGGAAACACTCTGGATCTGACCCTGAGACTTTGATTTTTGCAGTAAATTACAGGGTCTCCAGGGACAGAGGCTGATTCTCCGGTGGTGGTGATGAGTTTCTTCTAAAACTCTAGCCACTTCTCCTTGTTTCCACCCTGTATCTACCACTATCCTTCCCATCCTGTTCTACCCACTTTATGTCACATTCTGTTAAGCTCCCCAACTCATGATTAAGCTCCACCCCTATGAAACAAATCACCTCATTTATATCCCCCAGCAGCACCACAAGAGCCCCTTCCCGGGACTCTAAAGGACAAACAGGGGAGGGCTGGCAATTTGTGGCCCAGGGGGCAAATACATTCAAGTGGCCCATTTCTATTATCGTTCCAGGCCACTGTTCCAGCCCACCCCCTTTTGTTAATTTTAAAATTGGCATTAATGTTTTGATGTAAGTCACGAGGTACCACATAGCTTACAGTTGAAATGGGACTACACTAGTGCACCACTACAAAGCTTACAATTTAAGTAAAGCTTACCTAGTGATACTATAGAGCTTACAAGGGAAATGGTTTATGCTACTAGTGTAGCTACATTTGGATTGTACCTCTGTGGTATCACTAGTATAGCTCCATGTACAGCAGCAATCACGAGATTTAGTGAGATGCAGTGGCCTACCAGCCCAGACATATGACCAGCCGAGGGGGCCAGGCCAGCCCTCCCCTGAGGACAAATTTCCCAGGTATGCCTATTGACCACTTGTTATGTAACTGAATAAATGATTTGGACCAAGACCAATGTAGTTTATTTATCTTATGTTCAATAAAAAACACAAGAGCCATGGGGTAAAGTTCCCTTCTCCAGAGGGCAGGGCCCTTAAAAAAATGCAGGGCGTTTGAGGTAGTGCCACCTACTCCTCGGTTTCAAGTGACTTGCCTCAGTAAAGTGGTAAGCTTGCACTGTTCTCTTCTTTTTATTTTGATACTTAGATTTGGGGCTGTATAATTCCCCATTAGGCAATCTCTCATTAACTGGCTTCCTTGAAGTTGGATTACCCAGTTTACAAGTGTATCTCTGGACCATTTGTCTTGTGAGGTTGACATTATTATAAGTCTTTGCCTCATTACTAAACTAAACTTCTCTGAGGTTCAGTATTAAAAAAATAGGAGTCAGAAGACTGGTAACTTAACCATTTGAATGCTATGGTCCTTTACATTATGTCCCTGCTATTGCTTGGAACCCACTGAAATGTGTTGTTCTTACCTGTGTCACACTTAAAGGGATAGTAATGTTTCAGATTACACATTGCTCAGAACACTGAGCATCTTTAACATAATATTATACTGTACTTAGCACGTTTTGCCATATATGAGCATCGCAGAGCAGTACTATTACACATGCTCAATGTTCTGAGCTATGTGTAATTTGAAACATTACTATTCCTTTAATCCTTTTTATTTTTCCTGTATTATCTGTTTCAAAATGTGGCTACCTATTTAGTATAGGTTGTTTAACCTTTTCTGTACTTTGCGTTGATTACACTTCTGTTTATGGGCGTTATCTTTCCATTTGAGCAGATAGCATTACTTAATTTATATATTTTTTTGTTTTTTACAGGTGTATATATTAGTATTTCAGCTTTATTTCCATTACATCGTTATTTATGGAATGCAGTCCATTTAAGAATTGGAACCTGTGTGGTGGCCATCTTTGTTCCACAGAAGTGCATGGAGAGTCTTTCAGGGACATATCTGTGCACCTGTTTCTCCTACAAGGGTCAGAGTGGGATCAAAATCATTGTAACTGCTCTGTCACATGGTTAGCATGGGCACAATGTTTAGACTACTTAAATGTGCCATTTTAAATGGCTGAAGAACCATTGTCTGCTGTGTATATGCAATTGGAAACTACATTCCCCAGAATCCTCTATGTTCCAGATTTTCTGGGTGGTGCTTTTTCAGCCACTTTACTACTCTCATTGCATAGGCTACACAAAGGCTTTTTTCTCTACCTTTCCTGTTCAACCCCTTGCAGTTAGATAAGTCCTTTTTGGGTATTTCTGTGCAATTTAGCCTACTGTTCTACTACTTTGGACTACTGTGTCCTACTTTAGAGGAGTTCTCTTTGAATATGTCAGATTCCAAGGGACACATGGGGAAATCCAAGCCTAAGGATTCAGGGGTCCTTTTAACCCCTTTAGCAAAATGTTTGTCATGCCAAACTGGGTTACCACAGGAATATTACTGCACTTCGGGGACTTCCATTGCCGAACAAGAGAGTGTTTGAGTTAAGGCTCTGAATTCTTCAGTTGCTTATATCCCTTCATCTCTTCGTGGGGTTCTCTATTTTTGGTGCCCCATTCTCCCTGTTAGATACATCGATCCTGTCTTTAGGGGCCATTTTCAGTTGGACACTCCTCTGTGGAGGAGGTTGACATTGATGGGGGGATATGGATTTTTCCTTATCCTTTGGGGATGTCTATGAGGATGACCCTTGCCCCTCAGCTGAGGCTTAGCAGAGCTATATTAGAGATGTTGTAGGCTTCTGAAGCAGGGTCTTCCTCACCAGACATCTTCCAACACTGCAAAAGGGAGTCAACCATTTTTTCCTCCCAGTCTTTCTCTTGACCAGGTTATGCTGGAAGAATGGAAGATGTCTGATAAGAGACTCTTCCCTAAGAAATACATTTCAACTTCTGTCTTTTCTCTGTGTAGGCTTTGGCTCAATGGGCTTCTCCACCTGTCGTTAACCTCCAACTATCTTTCCTATAAATACCCCAATGCCTTTTGCAAATGCAGTGGCCCTTAAGGATTAGGCTGATGAAGGCTTTGACTCATTGTCAAAGGCAAGTTTTGCAGCCTCTGGTGCCTCTATGATACCTGTTTTTGTTATGGCTTGGATCACTAGAGCAATGGCTATCTGGAGTGAACTTCTGTCAGATGCCATTCATGGTGATGTTCCCAAAGAGAAACTGCTGGTTATGCCTGCCAGAAATTATGGGGGTCAATGCATAACTTTGATTCAGCTATCTTTTCCAGAAATACTTCATCCCTTCAAGTAGCCTCAACATGTGGCTCAAGATTTGATCCAAAAACAAGTGAAAAGAGTGTGTATCCTCAGCAAATAGTTGAGGAACCCCACTAATTTCAACTGGCTGCACCTCTGTAACCAAAGGGGCAAGAAAACACACAAATAATAATATAATTATATAATTATTGTGTTTGTTAAGATTTAGTGTTTGGCCGGTTGTGCAAAAAAACAGCCCTACACAAAACACAACAAACCATAAAAATAGAGGAAACAACAGGGTCTACCAAATAAAAAATAGAAATACTTTAAAGCGGAACTACCACCGCACAACATCTTTAGCTTAATTAAGTACCCATCTGGTGACTTGCTGCTTAGTAGCACTAGTCGCCAGAATTATTACCTTGTTTAATAGATTTATGCTTTCTTCCATAGCTGACAGTAGCACG
Organism: Rhinophrynus dorsalis; assembly: GCA_037306005.1. Classification (NCBI taxonomy): domain Eukaryota; kingdom Metazoa; phylum Chordata; class Amphibia; order Anura; family Rhinophrynidae; genus Rhinophrynus; species Rhinophrynus dorsalis. Next base: position 147,960,194 of record CM074718.1, read on the forward strand.
GAGTGCAGACACCTTGCCATAGTGACGTCCGCGCTCCTGCGCTGTCAGTCCCTTTGAAACCGGCCGGCTCCTAACAACGCCTCCTAGACCTGGCTGGGACTGACAGCGCAGGCGCACAGACGTCACTATGGCAAGATGTCTGCGCGCCGTCCTGCCTGTCACCCATGGAAGAAAGCTTAAATCTACTAAATAAGGTAATAATTCTGGAGATTAGCGCCACTAAGCAGCTAGTCTCCAGATGGGGACTTAATTAAGCTAATGATGTTGTGCGGTGGTTGTTCCGCTTTAAGTGCACAATAGTGCAATATAAAAATATATAAGAAATATATATATGTATCACACTATCCGAATCCTCTTCTCCACAATACTGATCACCATCAGTCCCAATACAGTTCCTGGGGTCTCCGCTGCACGCCTCCTATGACGCAAAAACTAGGACAAAAAAGAAAAACACAAAAGCGGCGCAGAAGATCCTCTAAGTGTAGTATAAACTTGAAAGTGATCCTTCACCAACACCACTCACATTCTCCAGAGGCGATGACTTGCCTCTTAGTATAAACGCATGTACTGGCTTTCACCCCAGTGTGGTGCAATTGTTCCTCGGTCTACTCAGTATTCTTTTCTCTTTTCTACTCCGACAGGAATTTGCAGCATATGTGGAAACTGCCACTCTAATACAGGGCTAAATATCACCCAGTATATCCTTGGCAGTACCTATTTGTTCTGTAATAACCCTATATCATCTGGAGTAATAGTAGATCAAAGACTAAATCGGAATAGTGTAATAAATCTTCACTATATTCATTAAAAATAAAATAGAATACAATAGTAATATAACATCCAAATAGATATACAATGCCAGACAACAACTGTAAACAAAAATATAGTTACGCCTGACGAGTTTTGTAACAATAACGTTATTGTTACGAAACGCGTACCCTTCTATTACTCAAAGAGTTAAAACCATTTGACCATAGCTAGACACAACTCACCATTTTCTACTGCAACTTCCTTATCATTACAATTCAAAATGATACTACCTCTGAAGCCTTACACATATCACCGCTCCACCCTCTCACTCACCACATCAAGTTACCTACACATTCATACATTCACTTTAATAAACACAATCATACTACCATTCACACACACTGTATACATTTACTAATGTAAATACCTACTATGTCTTACAAACTTTTCAGATATCCACACTTTCTTTGTACTACCTATGGTACATCAATTACACCTTACCAATCCCGATTTTCACTTTAAACCACTCCTTGTGCTTCAAACACTGCACACTGCCAATGCTTACTCATGTAACACCTTACATCTATGTGACACTGTTGCACATCTTATTTACAAGACAAAAATAAAATCCCCTTACACTATTAATAATTAATTATGTACAATAACAATACACACACACTTTATTGTATAACACTGACACTAAAAGTATTATAATAATTTTTTAAAATGGCTATGCAGTTCTCCAACACAACCTTTTCCCTTCATCAAACACACATTTTACATCACATTACACATCATCTTTCATGCTACTTCACAAAATACCCAAACGCAGCATCATATACCCCACGCCCCCACAAAACACATATAATGAGCAAAAAACACAATTGGACAACACAAAATTCATTCTACCATATACTACATTTACAACAGCTAACTAATAATTATACATTAAAAATCACATAACGGGCAATGCCGCGACACATTGCTAGGATATATATATATATATATATATATATATATATATATGTGTAAAAGCCCATGTACATGGGCCAAAGTGCATAAGTAAAATAATTACACGGCAGGTGTACTACTGCAGAACTACACCTCCCAGCATTCTGTGCTTTCCGGCAGCCTCTACTGCACATTACTGCATCAGACAAACATACCTGTGTTCACCACTCTGCCGTCTCTCCTCCATCCCATTCACTGCCTTTCCTACCCTGTTCTCCCTTTTTTTTCATCCTCCCAAGCACCTTCTTCCACAATGCCTGGAATGAACTCCAGGTGTTTGTAATAATTTCCTGTATATCACATAGGTGCATGTTTGGACCTGGGATCAGTTGTTCAGAAACTGGATTTATGGTTGCGGACTGGCTTTTTTTAGTGGCAGGAAAGCATGTCTGTTTCTACCAGAAGAGCTGAGCTCCTCTTCATATATGACTTGCTTGTTTCCCAGGCATCCGTACTCTGTAATATGTTCGGGCAGTCTCTACTGCGTATTAATGCATCGGACAATCTCTACTGTGCATGACTGCATCGGACAAACATACACACATGCATTCAGAATATTTGTTTTAGATTTTTATGTTATTTAACTCTCAGTTTGTTGAGAGTTTGGACATATGGCAGGGGTTACAGAAAGGCAAAGGGAAGGGTCAGGAGGTTCAAAGTCCAACACAATACAGTATAATATCCGTTTGAGTGCCGGGGGTACTCAATGCATTGCAAAGCAATGAATTGCACAGCTTTCTGGCACTTACATGGATATAACCTTACAAGGAACACAGCATTATAAAGTGATTGTCCTGCCTGGCAATTACATGTAACCCAAGGGGACCAGATTTTCCAAAATTATTTTATAATCATCATAAATACAAGCTGTTCATTCTTCCATCTTGTATGTTTCCCATATTTGACTAACCATTTCCAGAGTGGGAGGTACATCCATTTTCCACCTACCTGCCAGAGACCATCTAGCCACTAGCATGATAAATATGACAGTAAATAAATTATCCTAAACGAGCTATATGTACACATACACTATGATCTGATATAATGTGAAAATTGAAAGGGTTATTTCTGCCTTCTATATGTATTATATCGCTGTAGGCTGGAGCTGTCTCATTTTCATCGGAGGAGGCTGGATAGAAGGAGGGGAGCAGAGGCAGAGAGACTGACTGCAGTCTATGTGGAAGTGGCTGCAGGACCAACTTTATAACTTAAATTTACAACAAATAAAGCTATATTACAGTTTTAGTAATATTCACTATATAGCCTAACTATTTATGCTTTGTTATATTGAGGTGACACATCCATTTTAACGATTAACAGACAGCTTGTCAAAATTGATAAAAAAAAAGTGGGGCCATTCTGGGGAAAACTGTCTCTACCATAGGGAAGAAATAAGTATTCCCATAGTATCAATGTATTTAAATGGGGGCTTTCAACCCCTTGCTAGAGGGGTCTCAGACACTTTGTACTGCAATATGTTGTCCTCTCCTACATTTATTGGGTTAACCTTGTTTAAATCAATGAGAATATATGTTTACTCCCTAGGGTGCAGTTGGTTTGTACCAGAATTGCTCCATCTTACTTGTAAATATGTCCCAATGATCTTTCCAAATCTATGCTAAAATTTGCAGAGCTTGCTGATATTAAGTATTAATATTAATGTAAAATCATCTCAAATAACAAAGTAAGTTTTCCCTTAACTGGTAAATTCCCTCGAAAATGTATAATGTGTAAATTATTTTGCTGGTATTTGATAAGAGGAAAATTGCAAACCAGCAAAATGCTTTACAAACCTCATATGGAAATGGTTAAAAAGCCCTATTTATATCAATGGCCATTTTTATTTGTCCCCTGTGATTTAGCTGGTTTGCCCTGGAATGACTCTACTTGGTTTATACATATGACCTGGTTTTGTGATAATCTAATATTTTTGTATATGTTACACACTGCATAGATTAAAATGGACACACCAAACAATAAAAAATCTATATTTATTAGTGAAGTATTCATTTACATCTACAAATGAAGTATGCTAATTTAGAGTAATTGGGTAGTTTGTTTTAAACTGTCCATTATAAAGAATACTAGTCACTACCAATGGGGGCAGAGCGAGAGAAAAGAGACATTTGATATTTCCCACAAAAATAGCTCCCCATGTTTACAAAGAGCTTTGTGCCAGCAATGTAAGGGGCTTTTAGAAACCCAAAGCCTCGTTCTTTCTTTGAAGATACTTTTAAATAGAAACAATTGCTACAAATTTCCTTCTCCCAAATAATCCCTCTTTAGATTTTCAAAATATTCCAAGTACCATAAAACATTGAGACTTTAAATAAAGAAGAGAGATTGAGAGAGATTGTTTAAATAAAACAATAGTTACACTGTTAAAAGTGAAACAAATTAGGAACTACATGATTTTCCTTTCCAAAGCAGCTTAAGCAGCTAGGAATTAAAGTAAAAAAAAGAAAAGAAAATAACAATGAGAAAACTGTTACTATTATACGTAACCACAACACATGATTTGGTATGAACATTTTAAATAGTGTGGCTCATGTACTAAAAATAAATATAGCAATACTGGCAGAACAAGCCAGCTGTACCACTGGGGAAGTATAAAAATTGTAATTGATTTAAATGGGGCTTTTCTCTGTCATCCAATACAGGTTACTGGTAACTTTGGGTAGGCGATCCGCCCCTTTAAGTAGGCAGGAACAATTCTAGAATTGATTTCAGGGGGTGGAGCCTACCTTCCCTCCTTGGCTGCAGCTAGCCAACCACTCCAGAAAGATTTGTTCCATGGTGAAGATACATGCAAGAGAACAGTTCTGCTATAGCTTTAGAATTTTTTTATTTTTCTGTTAGAAATGGAATACCACCATTAGGCAGATTACAATAACTGACAAAGCCCTTAGATGTGGCTAGCTCAGTATCCAGATGCTTTTTGTGGGCCTTAAGCCCTGGGGGAAAATCTTGGGTGCAAGTTCTTTCCTCAGGTGTTGCCCACCAGGGCTTCTTCTTGATACATGGTAATCTGAAGACAGAAGATCTGCAGGAAAGGTGAGCAACCCTTTGATTGCTGCAGGTCCACATGTCCCACAGTGCCCCTCCGCACAGGGTTTTTTCCTTGGGAGTTCTTATTGCACACTCCTGCACTCATTGGGTATATCTGTACGTCTGTTGGGTGTTTTGGAGCAGGTTTATGTGGTAACTTAACCCTTTAGCTGCTGGTTTGCATCTTTTGGGGGGGGTTGTCACTTTCCCTGCTGGGTTCAGTGTTTTTTGGGCCTTCTAACTTGTTGTAGTGATGTCTCATGTAATTTTATTTCACAGTTTTAACTTTGACAAAGTTTGAGTTAAAGGCGTGCTTTACCACATAGACGCCATTGCTCCATTCACTGCTATGGGACTGTACAGTTTGGGACATATCTCTGCAACCGCTCAATGTATAGACTTCAGAGAGGGCTCATTTTAATCGTCTGACCTTGCTCTATCATCCGGTTACAATTGCAAGTGTGTTGGGGGGCTCAGGGAGCTTCAGGCACTGTTAGGGTACTTATTCTGCGAAATCTACATTTCCCATGAGTGCTTGCTTCGCATGCTCGTTTCTGATTGGCTCCCGTCGCGACAGCCATTTTGTGACTTTTCTAGAACAAGTAGCCTATACAGGGCTTGGACTCTCCTTCTCTCCTCTGCAGATTAACCAGATTAACTGCCAGATAAGTGCATTTTAGCGATTTCTGGGGTGAAAGTTTAATCTTTCACACTGTAATTGGATGATTACTAAATACTAAACGTTTTTGACACTGCGAGAATGTCTAATCCGTTGGAACTTGGGGCCAGGCCTAAGACTAAGGATGCTGGGGTCTCTGTGTCTCTGTGTGTCTCTGTGTCCCCTATTGTGCACTGTTCCTCATGTCATTCAGGGTTGAGCCCTCGGCTGAGGACCTGATCAGGGCTGTCTTGGTTTCTTCAGATCCTTCTGTGTTTCAGGAGCCTAAAAAGTCCCTTACTTGTTTTCCACCTAACCCCACTCTTGAACGCCTTGTCTGATGAGTGAAAATCTCCGGACAGAAATCCTTCTGTTTCCAAGAAATTTGCCAGACTTTACAACTTCTCTGAGGCAGCGCTTGCTCAGTGGGTTCATCCCCCTAAAGTGGATGCTCCTATCTCCAGACTATCTAAGTCTACTGCCTTGCCAGTTTCTGATGCATCCACTCTGAAAGACTGGACTGACAAGAAACTTGAGGTTTCCCTCAAGTCCATTTTTGCCACTGCTGGGACTGCCGTGCATCCGGCGTTAGCTGCGGCATGGGTTAACCGGACCATTGCGATCTGGACTAAACAGCTCACCCTGGCTGTCTGTCAGGGTGCTCCTATTTCGGATATGTTGTCCTTCTTGCCAACATTTCTGAGGCCCAGCACTATGTTTCTGCTGCCTTATTTGATGCCATCCGTTTGGTGGCTAGGGTTTCCAGTATGTCTGTCGTTGCCAAACAGGCTCTTTGGCTCAAGATCTGGTCTGCTGATACTGCTTCCAAGAAAGCCTTGCTCTCCTTACCTTTTCAAGGCACTTCATTGTTTGGGCCAGATCTTAAGGATCTGATTAGTGAGGCCACAGGGAGTAAAAGTACCCTTCTGCCTTTGGTCCCCAGGAAGAAAACCCCTCTCAAGAGTAATTGTTTTTTTCGTTCCTTCCAGACTGAGACACGTCCGGAGAACCAGGCGATTCCCTCAACCCCGCGTGTCTCCTCCAAGCCCAAGACTTCTAAGCCTTCTTCGGCATGACTCACTGAACCCAGGGCCCCACTGTGCTGTGGGTGGCCGTTTGCATCACTACCGCAGTGTCTGGGAGGATTCAGTGGCGGACCCGTGGGTTTTACAGGTAGTGATGGAAAGGTGTAGGATCCCTTTAATCTCTCTTCCTCCCTTTTGCTTTTTCCCTTCTCATACGCCTCAGGGCACAGAGAAACGCCATCTGTTCAACGGCGCTATTCATGCTCTTCTGGACAAGGATGTTTTACAGCCGGTTCCAGTTCAGGAGAGAAGTATGGGTTTTTACTCAAACCTCTTTGTGGTCTACAAGAAGGACGGCGGTTGTCATCCCATTCTGGATTTGAAAGATCTCAATTCCTTTGTGATCAGGACTCATTATCACCAGGAGTCCCTAAGGACAGTGATTGCTGCTGTGTCCCCAGGGGAATTCCTTGCTTCTCTAGATCTCAAGACTCGTATCTACACATCACCATTCATGCAGAGAGCTGCTTCAGAAAGCCCCCTCTGTGGAACTTCTTCATCAGCTGGTTCAGGACTGCATTCATGGTCTTCCTGGACCTTCTCTTCGACACTCAGTAGAGCATGGTGTTTCTCACGGAAGGAAGTGACTCACCAGATCGCCCAAAGAGTATCTGCTGTTCTGGCTCTCAATCCAGTTCCAGCCAAGAAGTTGTCCTCTCTAGTGGGGAAATTCATCTCCACCATAGAAGCGGTCCCATTTACTATGGCTCACACCAGGGAACTCCAGAGGTTCGTGATCCAGGTGTGCTGTGGTCAGCCGGACCTTCTGAATATGTTGGTGTCACTTCCTCTTCATGTGGAACTGAGTTTGTCATGGTGGCTCGACCTCTCCAATCTTCTGAAGGGCAAGTCCTTCCTGGTATCCTTGTGGACCACGGTGATGACGGATGCCAGCTTCTCTGGCTGGGGAGCGGTCCTGGGTCGCCTGAGCACTCAGGGTCGGTGGTCTCTGGAGGAATCTCTTCTTCCTATCAACATATTGGAGCTTTGGGCGATATTTCATGCCCTTCGTCAGTGGACATCTCAGCTGGAAGACTGTCCGGTCCAAGTGGAGTCTGACAATGCCACGGCCGTTGCATACATCAACAAGCAGGGCAGAACAAGAAGTCTCACCGCTTGGTTAGAGGACAAGGCTATTTTGTCTTGGGCAGAAGAATACGTTCCTGCCATATCCGCAGTGCACATTCCTGGTTTAGACAACGCCATGGCAGACTTCCTCAGTCGACACAGAGTGGACAGCGGAGAGTGGGAGCTGCACCCAGAGGTGTTCACCTTCATTGTTCAGAAATGGGGTCTTCCTTACATCGACCTGATGGCGACAAGACACAACAGGAAGGTTCCGAGGTCCTGCTCTCGTTGGAGGGACCCTCTAGCTCTGGAGGTGGATGCAGTGTCCATTCCTTGGTTATTACCTCTGGCCTACATTTTTCCTCCCCTCTCAATGTTGCACAGGGTGTTACGGAAATTACAGCTGGAGCATTGTCCAGTCATTTTGATTGCTCCATATTGGCATCGACAGGCTTGGTTTCACTGGCTAGCTTTGATGGCGTGGAAATTGAATCCTCAATATTGAAGAAGAAAGGTTTTTTTCTGGGGTGGTGGCTACTATGCTCAGTGCCTGCAAACCTGTTTCTTCCATGATCTACCATCGTGTCTGGTCGACCTTTCTATCTTGGTGTGCTGACAAGGATCTGTCTCAGGAATTTGATCTGCCTACGGTCCTGACCTTTTTGCAGGACGGTGTGGATACGGGCCTCAGTTTGAGTTCCCTTAAGGTTCAGACTTCTGCTCTTTCTGTTTTCTTTCAGAGGCGCATTGCCATCCTTCCTGATGTCAAGGTTTTTTTCCCTGGGCATTGCTCATACTCGTCCTGCCTTCAAGAATCCCGCTCCTCCGTGGGATTTGGGCATTCTTCAGTGCCCTCTATTTGAGTCCTTGGCTACTATTCCTCTACGACTGTTGATGTGGAAAATGGCCTTTCTCCATTGTGTCCGTTCGCCGTGTCGCAGAGTTACATGTTCTGTCCTGGACAAGGCGGTGCTTCGCATTTCTCAGGAGTTTCTTCCGAAGGTGATTTCAGAGTTTCACATCAATGATGCCCTCTTTCTGCCCTGACCCCACCTCTGAGATGGATCTCCACTTGTTAGACGTGGTGCATTGTCTCAAGTTTTATGTGCATCTCACTGAGTCTATCAGGCAGTCTGACACATTGTTCGTCATCCCTGAGGGTCCTAGGCAGGAAGACCTGCATCCAAGGTGACTATTGCTTCTTGGATCAAGTCCACTATTCGTAAGGCTTATGAACTGAGGAAGAAGCCTGTCCCTTTCGGCTCACAGCTCATTCTACACTAACTATTGGGGCCTCTTGGGCTTACAAGAATCAGGCCTCTACTGATCAGTTGTGCAAGGCTGACACCTGGTCATCTGTGCACACCTTTTTGAAGCACTACCGTGTTGATGTGCTGGCATCGGCTGACGCCAGCTTTGGGAGGAAGATCCTGGAGGCAGTCTTGCCTGTCTAGGATCTCCTTCAGTTCTTAGTGCTTCCTTCACTTTTGAGCCCTGTTGGTTCAGTGTGCTGTTTAACAGTTTTGGGGTGTTGTTACCCCTGTTCAGTGTCTGTTGACACTTCATTGTTTTTTTGGGGCTATCTCTGATCTGGTGGTTCATGTCTGCTCTGGTGACTTTGGGGGTCTTGCGCCTGGTCCTTGCCTTACTTCCCGCCTCTGGGAAACTCAATGGTTGGACATCCCAGAGTTACCAGTAACCTGTATTGGATGACAGAGAAAAGAGGATTTTAGTCTTACCTGTTAAATCCTTTTCTCTTAGTCCATACAGGTTACTGGTCTCCTACCCTGTCAAGGGACCATGTTTGGCTGTCCTGTGGCAGACTGTGGGGGTCCTTCGGGGTCATTCTAATGGTTGTCTTCTTTCCCTTCACTATCTAGTCAATAGTTAGTGTCTCAAATCTTTCTGGAGCTGGTTGGCTAGCTGCAGCCAAGGAGGGAAGGTAGGCTCCATCCCGTGCAATCAATTCTAGAATTGTTCCTTCCTACTTAAAGGGGGGGATCGCCTACCCAGAGTTACCAGTAACCTGTATGGACTAAGAGAAAAGGATTTAACAGGCAAGACTAAAATCCTCTTTTTGCATCTGTGCAATTTCTTTACAAAAACGTTTTTTGCATTGGGGAAATTTTTTTCACAAACTATCTGCAAGAGACAACTACGTATACATTTCTTGCATGACTGGGATATAAGTTGTGCATCTGATTATACTGGATTCTTTAATGTCATATCTGAGTTTGGTCATTCTGACTTATGTAATGAGGATCTAGCTAGCACGCAGCATTTTCTCCAGCTTACATTTCTAAAACAGTTAATGTGCATGATGAGCTGTATATTTTCCATACAAATCACATCTGGTGATACAGACACTCTATTGGTTTCATATTGTCATACACTGTTTTTTCAGCAGGACCATTTGTCTGTAGTTATCACCTAACATGACCAAAAGATTTGACTCAGAATGCATAAAAATATTTATTTTTAAATAAAATTCCAATAAAGTCAACGCCAGACTGTTCTTACGTTATTTTTTAAGCTCTACTAGCAAATGTTTATGGTTCTAAGGTTATATTAATTTACCTTTCTAAAACACTAAACATGTTTTTACACACGTCTTCTTATATGCAGTACTATGCAAAAGTCTTAGGCAGGTGTGGAAAAAGCTGTAAACTAAGAATGCTTTCAAAAATAGACATGTTAAGAGTTTATTTATATTAATTAAAAAAATGCATAGTGAGTGAACAGAAGAAAAATCTAAATCAAATCAATTTAGTGTGACCACCCTTTGCCTTCAAAACAACATAAATTCTTCTAGGTACACTTGCACTAAGTCAGGGATTTAGTAGGCATATATTCAGGTGTATGATTAAACATATATACCAAACAGGCGCTGATGATTATCAATTTAATATGTAGGGTGAAAAACAATCATTAACTGAAACAGAAACAGCTGTGTAGGAGGAATAAAACTTGGTGAGTGTGTATGTATTAGTGTTTGTGTGTGTATGTGCATATATTAGTGTGCGTGAATGTTTGTGTGTGTATGTGTGTGTATTTATTAGTGTGTGTATGTATTAATGTGTGAGTGTGAAAGGGATTTAAAAAAATCACCAAGGCTGTGTGGTCCCTTCTGGCACTGAACATGTTAACCCTTTCACTGCTGAATGCATGGAGGGAGGAAGGGGAGTATGGACACTGTGATCCAGGTGGGAGAGAGAGGAGCAGGGGCACTGTGAACAGGGAGGGTGGAGAGCATGGACACTATGAACAGGGAAGAAAAGGAGCACGGACATTGTGAATGAGGAGGGAGGAAAGCAAGGACACCATGAACAGGACAGGAGAGAGGGGATCAGGGACATTGTGAACAGGGTGGGAGGAGAACAGGGACACTGTGAATAGGGATGGAGGGTAGCAGTGCACTGTAAAGAGGGAGAGGAGCAGGAACACTGTGAACAGGAATGGTTGGATGGAGGGGAGCAGGGACAATGTGAACAGAGAAGGAGGGGAGCAGGGACACTGTTAATAGGGATGGTTGGATGGAGGGGAGCAGGGACAATGTGAACAGGGAAGGAGGGGAGCAGGGACACTGTGAATAGGGATGGTTGGATGGAGGGGAGCAGGGACAATGTGAACAGGGAAGGAGGGGAGCAGGGACACTGTGAATAGGGATGGTTGGATGGAGGGGAGCAGGGACAATGTGAACAGGGAAGGAGGGGAGCAGGGACACTGTGAATAGGGATGGAGGGTGGCAGTGCACTGTAAAGAGGGAAAGAGGGAGAGGAGCAGGAGGTTGGGATGGTGGGGGACAGGTACACTGGAACAGTATGGGCATGAAGGAAGGGAGCAGGGAACCTGTGAACAGGGAAAGAGGGTAGGGGTAGAAGGGACACTGTGAACTGGGAAGGAGGGTAACAAGGACACTGTAAATGGGGAAGGAAAAGAGCAGGGACTCTGAACAGGAAGGGAGGGGAGCAGGGACACAGTGAACAGGGTGGGAAGGGAGCAGGGACATGATGAACATGTAGGGAGGAAAGGAAGAATGTGTAAAAGCCTCAAGTCCAAATCACCGTCAACAGTGCAGAAAGGGGACTTTTTGTTTTTTTTTTCCTTCCCTGTGGCATGGTTGACAGCAAACCAGAAAAAGGAAAGTATTGATTCACAGAAAAAGCAGCTCTGATTAATCTTCATAGTATTTGGACCGTGGAGAGTGTTATTTTAATACTGTCCGAGTTTTAGTTCAGGAGTAATTGAATGATAAAGTATCCCCTTCCTGCCCTTTTTACTGATGTAACACTGCTCACCTCAGAGCGGAAAGATGGATTGAATGATATTCACAGTATCTCCTTCCTGCCCTTTTTACCGATGTAACACTGCTCACCTCAGAGTGGAAAGATGGATTGCAACAAGGGACAAACTTCAGTGAGCATAAGAAAAAAACCTGAAATACCTATCAAGGGGGGCAGGGTTTTCCTTATGTTCACAGTAAGAAGATTGTCCCTTGCTGAGAGCTGTCCGGTCAAGAGACCAGATTCTACACCTGAGGGGAGTTGGCTTATACTAGTTAAAAGGGGCGGGAGGGGGATACTTTATCATTCAGTTACTCTTGAATTACAAGGTTTTGCTCCTGAGGAAGTGATTGATTATCACGAAACGCGTTGAGCCACTCAAGTTATATCTATACAGCTAAGTGCTTATATTTTACTGTATCCTTTATTATATTTTTTGTAACAGTATATATTTGTTTATTTTTGTATTCTAAATCGTTTATTGAGCATTTTTCAAGACTTTTTATTTTGATTTTATCTATATCTGCAAAGTTTTTATTTAAAGCTTTTACTAATATTAATATTAAAGTATATATATACCTTAACCCTGGCCCTTGATATATTTGATGATATATAGGGCTTTTAGCCCCCATTATTATTTATTTGTTCATATAAATTACTCATTATACTCAGTTCTTATATCCCCAACATTGTTAATGGGGGATTTTATGTCCTAATACCAACTCTATGTATGTGAGCTGACATATAAGAACTACACCTGATTAAGGGGACCCTTCAATCAGAGGAGTGTCATTGGCCTGGAGTGACCCCCTAAACATCCAGTGCGGACCTTGTAACTGAGAGGCAGGGGAAGCCTCTTGGACATGTGAGTAGTTTATCATTGGGGAACAAGGGATTTAATTCATTATACTATATACACCAGGACTACTACGCTTAGAAGTGTGTTGTTTGTTGCGCCGTTCCTTATTTTTTCTTGAATTACAACTCTGACAGTATTGAAATACCACTCTCCACAGCCCATATACTATGAATATTAATTGGAGCTGCTTTTATTGTGAAACATTACTATTCCTTTAAGAGTGAATTTCCTTCAATATTAGTTTCCAAACATGTTCAAAATTATTGTAACTGGGACAAACACAAAAGCTCACAATAAATTAAAATCCTTTCATAAAAAGTATTATCTTTGTCCGTCATGCAGTTTATTACATTTGAATTTACTTGCTCATTAATATGCAGTAAAAAAAGAAACCACAGACAGGGCATGTGCTGCATTGACAATGAAATGATCTACAAACAGCTCAATTTACAAGCAGATAAAATTAAGCATAATGGCTCAGTGACCATTCAAAATCAAATGAATGCTGCCGAGCTCCCTATTTATTTATACTTACTAAGGAAAGTAAACCAAAAGTGAATTTAGTTGGCTAACAACAATTATCAGCTCCTATTTGAGTCCTTTCTTGATCTGATGGAGAGGTTTGTTTTCATGGATGAATATATTTGCATAATTGATTAGCATTTAACAAATTAACTGTAATGGATGCTTCTTTCCAAGCCTTTTATTTTTCAATGAGTTCAGAAAAAAGCATTTGAAATGTTAACTGCTATTTGCTTTGATTTTAAATAAAAACTCAGCTTGAAACTAATTGGTAAACTGAATTGCTATACAAAGGGTAGGCTAAATTATTTCTCAATAGAAGAAAGATAGAGAAAAACCATGGGGGACATTCACTAAGTGGTGATAAAGAGGTAATGAAGTGGAGATGACTTCTCCAGTTTATCACTTCTCCAGTTCCTATGTTATTCTATGGAGCTTGTTCACTAAGATCTCCAATGCTGAAGAAATCTTAGTGCATTCGCGCCATAGAATAACATAGGAATTGGAGAAGTGATACACTGGAGAAGGCATCTCCACTTCATAACCTCTATATCACCTCTTTATCACCACTTAGTGAATCTCCCACATTATATATATGAAGTATAAATATGTTACATCACTGCTGCTCCATCTTTCTGCTAAAGTACATTCTTCTTGATGCTTACAACCCATCTTTTTAGTGTTCAGAACTGTATTCTTCATTATCATGGGAATGTGGAGACATATCCGATAGCACATTTTTTGACACTTTCTTTGTACTTCCTTCCACTATGTAAGAGTCTATAAAGCTTCTGTATTTACAGTAACTCTCAGTTCCTGTTTTTCTATGGGACCTATGCACTAAGACCTCTCAAGCTGGAGAGATGTTAGTGCCTAGGCTCCATAATATAACAAAGGAACTGAATCATTTATCACATTGGAGGAGTTAGTTTATCTTTTTCACACCATAGGGTGTAACTACAGGAGTTACAGGGTACATTTGTGACAAGGGTAAGCAAAGAAGTAAGATTTATCTTCAAACAGAGAATAAAGGGAAGGATAACATGCAGCTGGATATCTGTTGTAAATTACTTCTGAAGCCAGTTCCTTTGTTGTATGCAATGATTAAGCAGATGAAGATAAGGGCAACATATGGTTAATTCAATAGAAACAGTATACGCTTCTAACCCTTCTGTTGTGTACTTGCCGGTTTATGATCCTCTCGACTTTTCACCCTCCACTCCTTTTACATGGGCAGGTAACTTTGTTCCCCCCAGCTTATAAGCGGGTGCTTGTGAAGTCATTATAAGATCTTTCTCTCTATTTACATATTATTAGATCTAAGCGCTTATTTCCTTTCTTTGTTTGTTTTTGCTATTTGACAGTGACTACTGGCTCCCTGGTCACAGTGAAATAGAGCAGCTGGATCTAATTTTTTAATAGTGTATAGATAGAGCGCCATTCATCACCATAATTTTTTGCATTTTGTTAAAATTATGCCCCGGGTAGAATAGTTTTGTGTTTGAGGAGCCCAAAATGTTTTTGCATCTGGGCCCTCCAATCTCTAGTTACTCCGCTGCCTTAGTTCATAATCCCCCTTGGAGTAATTCATGGGTATTCCAACTGCACAATAGATAACAATGAAAATAACAAAGATATTCATTGATGTAAATGTGGCTTTTAAAGTGATAGTATTACTTCAAAATTACTATCCCTCATATTGTAGCCCTTGATAAACTGAGTTAAATGACACCAGCGGCATCTCTCAAACCTTTATGGTTTAAGAGATAGCCGCTTTCAAAGTTTCCTCTCCCCTGCTGTCAGCGTTCTGCTGCCAGCAGGGGAATCCGGTCCCGGGACAGGCGGAGGCTCTTAAACAGAGCCGATATCTTGTTATGGAAGGAAAAATGATTCATTGAAACAGTCTTCTACGTGTGCTTGGTTACTAATCACACGTAGAAGACTGTTTCAATGAATCATTTTTCCTTCCATAAAGAGATATTGGCTCTGCTGAAGAGCCTCCTCTTGATTCAGAGACCGGATTCCCCTGCTGGCAGCAGAACGCTGACAGCAGGGGAGAGGAAACTTTGAAAGCGGCTATCTCTTAAACCATAAAGGTCTGAGAGATGCCGCTGGTGTCATTTAACTCAGTTTATTAAGGGCTACAATATGAGGGATAGTAATTTTGAAGTGATACTATCCCTTTAAACCCTTGGATGTTAGTTATGTGTTCAGTGCATTGTGAAGCAATGTATTGGAGGCCACTCTAGCTTTTAAGGCATTAAAAGTCCCATTTAAATCAGTGGGTATTTGCATTTGATTGGGCCCTATTATGCAGCTGGTTGCCCAAGAATTGCTCAATTTCTCTTGGTATATATCATTTTCTTGCATTATGTGTTTTGTGCTTGGTCTCTCATCTCCTTTGCTTGCATCTGATCTCCATTGGTACTTTTCCCCACTCCTTGTTATTCAGAGCTTTGAGGGCAAACATTCACCTTTTTCAGTGGCATCCAGACACAGAGCTCATTCCGTTATTCTTTTTCTGTGAAATAGATAAGAGCTGCATTTTACCAACCACATGGGCAGTCCTCACCTGGAGGGTATTTATATCAGCACAGTGAGCCTTGTCCCTTGCTCATGCAAGAGTCAAGTTTGGAGTTCCTGTGCTTCTGTGTCTATCCTGTGCTATCATTGACCACAATTCAGAGTTCCTGTGTTCCAGATATTCAGCTATCTTTGAGGACAGTTTAGATTTCCTGTGTAACTGTGTAACAATCCTTTGGTCAAACTGTACCATAATTCAGAGTTCTCGTGTTCCTATGCAACAAAGCCATGGATTTCATTGACAGTGATCCAGTCTTCTTCCTCTGCACTGGAATGAAAGATTAATTCTGAGAATCTTTTACCCACAGTACAGTACCTTTTGAAGCCATCTACACGTTGGCAAGTAGATGTGGTTATGCTGACCTAGTTTAGGATTAGCTGACTCTGGCTATCCAACCTTTCAGTCGGCACATTTAAGCAGGCCTGGGACTGCAGCCAAACTACACCTACCAGTACCACTGACTAAGCTCCCCAGCATTGCTCATCAACTGAACTGTTATTGCAAATGAGGAAAGCTGCACATCTTGGGCATACTATAATTATGATATCAAGTGGAAACATGAGACCTGTCAGAATGGTAAAGAAATCAGATTTGTGAATATGCTTAGGGATAGCTACACAAATGGTGTAAGTGCCGACAAGAAATAACAATATATTGGACCTAGTGATAACACATAACAAAGACATGGGGCCGTGTGTTCAAAGGGATAATGACAAAAAATGGTCCTATGAAAGACAAAAATAAGTAATTGAATGCATGAACAACATATTTTCTATAGAGTATACGACAAAAAACTAGTAATGTCCGTTGTGTATGACACATCTCCAGAATTGACGGACAAAGGGGCAGGTCAAGGGTGTGGCTAAACTATTCTCCAGTGTTGTATAGAGGAAAAGAAAATTTGTTGTAACTAACGACAAAAAAATGTCTTTCAAAAGACAAAATTTGCATGTTAAGAAAAAAAGTGGAGGGACATTTTTGTCGTTAGTTAAGACATTTTTAAAGACATTTTTGTCGTTAGGACATTTTTTTGTTGTTCCATACGACAATTTCAGTCAGGACAAACGACATATTTCTAATTACAACCGACACTCTCTGAAAATATTAATGATACCAACGACAATGTACTTCACCGGCACATGTGATCGCCTGTAGCAGTGATCTCATGTGTGGAGCCACCGGGAAAAAGCTGTCCTGGAGCAGTCAGTTAAAGCCTCCCTGGCACTTCACACATCACTAAGGGGTTAAAGTCTAGTTCTGGTACTGGTACTAATATGCATTATAGTGATCATACACTGTAGTGCATACTTCTTAGAGGCTAACACCAGCTGGGATGCAGTGAGGAATCTGTTAATCTACCCCACTGTGCTATAAATGAATATAGGAAGAGCCCATGCACTGTTGGTGTGTGACAGCACATTGAGCAATAAGCGTTACCTTAAATATAATTAATTAGCATACTGTGCAGGGAATTAACACACTCTACCAGCAAAATACAAAGGTTAACTTGTCAGCACTATGCCTCCAAAACACAAAGGCTGAATTCTCAAAAACAATTTATTTTTTACATAAATGGCTAATATAAGATAGTATCAGATTTTAATTCTCGGTTAAACAAACTACACTTGCCTTTGGGTGATGGGTCCACTTTACTCTATTAACCCTTTGATTGCTAAAGGGATATGCAATGCATTGGGTTGACAAATTGTAGTACTTCTTGGGCAAAATAACCCCTTGACCTCTAGATGGGTTACCAATGCGCTGATTTGCAACGAGCAGGAGACCCCTCCAGGATTCTGAGCAAACCTAGCTTTTCAACAAAAAGCTGTATAAAAATACATACTTTAACACGTTTACTTCAGCATAGCCCTGAAATATGCATATTTCATAAGTGTTCCCAGTTAAACATGAGATCTAGTTAGCTTGCACTATAATATTCAAGAGATTAAAAGCCTTATTTTGGGAATGTTTACTTGGTGCAGATTGTTTGCTTCAGAATTACTCCACTTGGTATTTCACCCTCATAGTGTCCCCCTGTATCCCATATTCTGACAGAAGTTCATCTACTACTTTCTTAATCCATTCACCATCAGACTTCTACACATTGGATGTGTCTACCACAGTTGACACTCAGAGTGGGTCATAGTGTTAGTGGGACCATGGCCCTGGTAGTCTACCATTTTCCTTTATATTTATATCAGATTTTATAGTAAGTTTCATATGGAAGAAAACCTCTTTGTGTTTGTTTTACTTATGTCACAGCACTTAACATAATTGTACTTAATTCATGCATTGTAATTGAATTGTGATTCATTTACCAAAAAAAGTTGAAAACACCATGAACCTAATATACAAGGGCAACTGGAGAGATTATGCTGAAAATCAGCTGCTCTGTAGGGGTCAAATTAAAATTTCCTTGGATTTTAAAGGAACACTAACACTTAAAAAGGAAATTGGTTGATATAAATTTAAATATCATGTACTTACAGCAAACATATGTAAAAATGTATTATTCCTGTGTTACATTCCAAAAATATAATCTGAAACTTGCTTTTTTTAACCCTTTGAGTGCCTGAGGGGTACGCAACACATTGCTCTCCCACCAGGGAGGTAGGAAAATGTCACGGGGGGCAATGTGAGGGCAACATGGAGATGATGGGGGCAATGTGAGGGGCAAGTTGGAGCTGATGGGGGGAAATGTGAGGGTGATATGGAGATGATGGGGTAATGTGAGAGGCAATATGGAGATGATGGGGGCAATGTGAGGGCAATATGGAGATAATGGGGCCAATGTGAGGGCGATATGGAGATGATGGGGGCAATTTGGAGCTGATGGAGGGCAATATGGAGCTGATGGGGGGGCAATGTGAGGGCAATATGGAGATGATGGGGGCAATGTAGAGATGATGGGGGCAAGTTGGAGCTCGTGGGGGGCAACGTGAGGGCAATATGGAGATGATGGGGCAATGTGGAGATGAGGGGGGAAGTTGGAGCTGATTGGGGGAAATGTAAGGGCAATGTGGAGATGATGGTGGGCAATATGGAGCTGATGGGGGCAATGGGAGGGCAATATGGAGCTGATGGGGGGCAAGTTGGAGCTGATGGGGGTCAATGTAAGGGCAATATGGAGATGATGGGGGCAATGTTATGGGGGCAAAGTGGAGATGAGGGTGCAAGTTAGAGCTGATGGGCGCAATATGGAGCTGATGGGGGAAATGTGAGGGCAATGTGGAGATGATGGGGGCAATGTGGAGATAAGAGTGCAAGTTAGAGCTGATGGGCGCAATATGGAGCTGATGGGGGGAAATGTGAGGGCAATGTGGAGATGATGGGGGCAATGTGGAGATGATGGGGACAAGTTGGAGCTGATGGGAGCAATATGGAGCTGATGGGGGGGAAATGTGAGGGCAATATGGAGATGATGGGGGCAATGTGGAGATGATGGGGGGGCAATGTGAGGGCAATGTGGAGATGATGGGGGTCAATGTGGAGATGATGGGGCCATGCGAGGGCAGTATGGAGATGATGGGGGCAATGTGGAGATGATGGGGGCAAGTTGGAGCTGATGGGAGCAATATGGAGCTGATGGGGGAAATGTGAGGGCAATATGGATATGATGGGGCAATGTGGAGATGATGGGGGCCTATGTGAGGTCAATGTGGAGATGATGGGGGTCAGTGTGGAGATGATGGGGCAATGTGGAGATGATGGGGAGGTAATGTGAGGGCAATGTGAAGATGATGGGGGCAATGCGAGGGCAATATGGAGATGAGGGGGGCAATGTGGAGATGATGGGGGCAAGTTGGAGCTGATGGGAGCAATATGGACCTGATGGGGGAAAATGTGAGGGCAATATGGAGATGGTGGGGCAATGTGGAGATGATGGAGGGCAATATGGAGCTGATGGAGGGAAATGTGAGGACAATATGGAGATGATGGGGACAATGTGGAGATGATGGGGGCAAGTTGGAGCTGATGGGGGCAATATGGAGCTGATGGAGGGAAATGTGAGGGCAATGTGGAGATGATGGGGAAATGTGAGGGCAATATGGAAATGAGGGGGCAATGTGGAGATGATGGGGGCAAGTTGGAGCTGATGGGAGCAATATGGAGCTGATGGGGGAAAATGTGAGGGCAATATGGAGATGATGGGGCACTGTGGAGATGATGGAGAGAAATATGGAGCTGATGGAGGGAAATGTGAGGGCAATATGGAGATGATGGGGACAATGTGGAGATGATGGGGGGCAAGTTGGAGCTGATGGGGGCAATATGGAGCTGATGGAGGGAAATGTGAGGGCAATGTGGAGATGATGGGGACAATGTGGATATGATGGGGGCAATGTGAGGGCAATGTGGAGATAATGGGGGCAATGTGGAGATGATGGGGCAATGTGAGGGCAATGTGGAGATGATGTGGGGCAATGAGTATGCATGCATTCAACAGTGATAGAGACAAAGACACGTACAACAGACATACACACATATAGACACAGAAACACCCACACACATGCACTGACATACATAGAGTGATATAGAAACACTCATACATGCAGTGATACACACACACATGTATAGAGAGAGACACACTTGACGTGAGCATACATATTATTTTGGCGGGGGGAAATCTTGGGTGAGTTCCCACACTTTTTTCCAAGGACTTGACCCATGCTGGGAGTGGTCTACCCTTGTAACTGTGCAAGTGAGGGTGAGTATGTAGGTGTGTTCTACTTCTTCAAGAACAGTCAGGAACAGGGGCATGCACTATTTGGGTTGTAGTCCAAAGAGCAGTGGTGTGCAAATGAGCCTTTAACCATTTGATTTGCTAAAACCTTTGAGTGCCAGAGAGGTACCCAAAGCATTGCTTTGCAATACAATGGATACCTCTCTGGTACTAAAAGGGTTAATAATACCCTTAGCTGCTAAAAATGCATAGAAAACATATGTATCATCTACCCATTAAATTAAACTATTTGCATTGTAATGCTCACTAAGGTGGATATACTGAGAGCAATTCTGGACCAAACCAACTGAACCCTAGGGGACAAAGAAACAGTTACAAATAATCTTAACAGTGTTTTAACCCTTGGTATGCTGGAGATGTCTCCAAGTGCACTGGTGACCTATGTAACATCTGGGGAGGGGTGGAGTGGGAGTGTTAAAAGCCACATTTAATGCTTTGAATACCAGAGGGATATGCAACGCATTGCAAAGCAATGTGTTGCGTACCCCTCTGGCACTCGAAGGATATGGAGATTTTGGCCATGTTTACTTATTCCCTCTGGTGTAGTTGATTTACCTGATAATTGCCTTGTTCATCATAGTACATCAGCCTTACTATGGGCTCAGGTCAATCCATTTCCCTCTGCGTCATCTAAGCCATATGAGCACCTCACATGCATCCAAGTGGTTAATAGAATGTACTTAAAACAAGAAAACGTTAATGATAGAAGTAAAATCCCCTACAGTGTGAATTAGGGGTAGGTATCAACTTGTGAGAGTTTCATGGGACATCCAAAGAGTTGTGCAAAGCGCTGCAGAGTAATGCACTCAGATGGCTATCCATATGAAATGTACAAGGCAATGTAAAAGCTGTATTCTCCAGAACAGCCCTAGCCACTCAGAGCCCACAGCAGTACTTCTCCATTTAATTACAAGATTGAATACTGATTATGCCAGAATCAGAAAGCAATTATTATGTTTAAGAATATCCTTAAATTTTCATTTGAAACTCAAGATTTGTATGTTAAAGCTCATTCAGCTTTTCTGGGGAGAGAGAAAATGTCAACATTACTAGGAAGTGTTAGGCTATCACTTGAGTGCAGACAACCAGCAAGAATGTTTGCCAATAACAATCCACAAATGAGCACCCAGTACTGAGAGTATGAGATACTCCTCAGAACATGGTGATTAAAAAGGTGTGAGTGTTTTCATTAAAAAAATAAAAATCGATGACACCCTAAGCTGAGCCACTGTACCAATACTAAGGATTCTGTATGGCATGGTACAGGAGAATATACAGGGAAGGGGGGGTGACACCATGAGTTACTGCAACGGGTGACACCAACCCTAGTGATGCCTCTGGCCCAGCAGCATACCTTTCAGCACAGATAACGTAACCACCACACTTATGCTATGTTGCTGTTGCCCATGTGAAAGTGGCCAAAAGATGATAATAATATTTACATTACCCTTCAATCCATACGTTACAGAAAATGAAAATTATTCCACTTCAAACACTGTCTGTGGTAGTCCTGAGTCCAAAGTAAGAGGTTAATTCTTCTCTTTCTGATATAGATAAAGCTCTTCAATCTTGCAAAATGATCTTTCTTAATTTATAATAAGATATCATCTGTTTTGTTATCTCATTTTCCAATTACAGTACCAACTGATAATAATAAAATGCGTCATGTCACCTGATCCCTCATTTTAACCAAAGTACACAACTTTACAGAACAATATAAAATACACTTTGCAAATATAGCATTTGGTGGTATGCACCCATCTGTATTTTTTATATATAATGTTATGTAATTGCACAACTTAATTTAATTTTACACAAAGAGAAATGTAGTTTTGACTATTTTATTTCCTTAAAAGGGACAGCATTATTTAATAAGAAACAATTATATATCTTATTGGACTGTTCTCAGCGAGAAGAGCAGATATGCCTCTGCTGCTAGAAGATTCCTCATTCAAAGGTTATTACAAAGCCAAACTGATTTTTTGTGGCAGTATTTCCAGGGTCTCTCAGTTTTATAGGGGTACTGCTGCTGATGATGGTTATGGATATTTTCTGTCACAGCCAGAAGAACTCAATAGAGTAAAACAGCAACAGCATGCTAGTGCCACAATAAAAGGAGCAAACCAATCAATAACAGAATTCATGACATGGGAGAACAGAATCCAGTTATAGGGCACAAAAACTAATGTTAAAGACGACAATAAAGGGATAGTAATACTTAAGATGTAAAAAAATATATGTTATAGGGTTTATCCCCCTGAGTAAAACAAGGGTACTCCAACTGATGAGAAATATTTTATTAAAACATTATAACAACTCAAACTTGAATTTTTTAGGTGCAATATCACAGTGGCCTGAAAATTTACAGTGGCGCTGTGCTGGTCTGTAGACCATAAATCTCCATAGGATGGTATAGCAACAGCGTCACTGTACAGTTTCAGGCTACTGTGATATTGCACCTAAAAAATTCAAGTTTGAGCAGTTATAGCTTTTTAATAAAATATCTCTCAGCAGTGGGAGTACCCTTGTTTTATTCGGGGACATAAACCCTATAACATAAATTGTTTTACATCTTAAGGATAACTATCCCTTTAAATTGATCATGCTTTGGCAGAAATTCAGAAATGTTATGTTTAAAGGTTGGAGGGGTCCAGCAAAGTAGCGAGAATGTATTCCTCATTGCTTTTAATGCGAGGATCATGTCCTTCACTAGATGATGCATGACTTTATTATAATTATTGTAAGATTCATCAGCCATGCTCCTCATCTTTTTCTGAAGTACATATATCAGTGGGAGAATTCTTACTAATTCCTGCCCCTACACAACTGACCTGCAAGGTGGCTTCCTCAAAAGACTTCAGCAGCTCACATAGGTCACACATTAGTTGCCATTCCTAGGTTACAAAGGTGCTCCCTCCAAAGTCTTCCATATTTGCATTGTATACTTGCAAATGGCCTTATTCTGCTTGTAAAAATGCTCTAGCATGTTCAGTGTTTAATTTCACCTGGTAGGGACCTCCATTTTTATCTCTCGATGTGGCAGGTTTTTATGCTTTTATATGGAATATAATGTATTGTGAGCACTATAATAGAGGCTGAAATGGGCAATGCGGGCGACATTTGCCATCTGTCTGAGGGTTTCAAATTCTAAGAGAAAACTAGTCACAACTAAATTTAGGACATGGGTAAAGCTGGGTACATGCACCATATCACTTATTCTCAAGGCAACTATTATGTTGGATCCATTATCAGCAGACACAAAACCAGCTATCAACAACATGGTACATGCTATTCCTCTATCACCTGCTTTTGTTTATTTAGCACAGCAATGGCTTTGTGGGATTGCCTCTGCACAAAGTGGCGGGTTGATGGTATGAGCCACTCTGATGATGTTCTTTAATAGTACTGCCAGAGCCAGATTCTGGCTGAGACCTGATGGCTCAAGCTGGTGCTCACTAGTGGAGGGAAACCCAATGAGCAGTAGCAGTCATATAGTTTGTACTTTTCCCATTTGTCCACATATCTCTTGTCAGGTGAAATTTCTTTCCAAATGAGGCTTCTGGACCTATGCTCAACCCACTATCCAGCAGCTTGTACAATTCTGGCACAGCCATCCTTGAAAAATAACTGCAGCTTGGGATATGCCAGCAGGATGTAAAACATGACTTCTGTTGTTAACTTTTCTACAAAATAATTAGGCAGGATGTCAACTGCTGAGATCTTGGCAATTTTACCATTCCACAGGTATAGGCTTTGGGATTGTTTTTGTGCAGTTTTTGATTCTGTCTCAAGAACACAGTAAGTATGGGTTTACAGTATGTGGCAGTAGGACTGTGTAACCTTATTGCTTGTACAACATGACTTGTAGAGATGGTGGAAGTTTTGGCCGCAGAATGTGTGAGCACTCTGTTTCTTGTCATCTCCTTTCATACTACTCTGCAGCAGAAGCCACGGGTGTTATTTCAAATGAACTAAATCTTGGCAAACTTTTGGAACATGAGTGAAGTATTCCCATACTGTGGACTTTGCAGACTGAGGGGTTCGTTAGGGGTTACTACTACTGCTACAATCGCTTGTCTCTGGAGCTATTTTTAGATCAGCAAGAGGACCGGCACTTGTTATATAATGAGAGCACATGAACGCTCTCTCACTTTTCCTTCGTGACCTGGACACGCATTGGGAAGAGAGTGCCAGGTCACATGATTATTTGGGACTCACTGAGGGAGGAGGAAGGTACAAGGCACAAGAGGGGAGGTGATAGACAGCCCTAAGGTACTGAGCTGTTCCTCAGCGATCTCCCATGTGACATCAGCAGATAGTTCTTTAGAATCAAATATCTCCGTGGCCATAATGATTAAAAAAAAAAGTTCCACTTTAAATTAGTGTGTGTGTATTTTAACAGTGAACAACAGATCTGACGGTTGTGTGTTCTGTGTATGATGTTTTACCCTTTACAAAATACTCTGTCTCTTCTAGAAACAAAAGCAAAAACAGAAAAAAAAAACTCACAGTGTTAGCTTACCATACCATAATAAATTGTGCTGCTATCTGTACCTCTCGCAAGCACAGAATGACATGCAGTGGGAACCTGACACCTCTTTTATATTATCCCTGAGGAGAAAAGGAGGGAAACATGGTATGTGATTGGGGGGATTCAGTCTTACCACTGATTTCAATTAAATAAGCTGGGTGGGAAAATCTGCACTTTCCAAGAAACTTTTCTCACTTGGTGAGAAGTGCCATTTTTGGCCTGTTTCATTCTTGAGGTAAAAAAAATTCACCCGTTCCTCATTAATAGATAACAGTTTCACTTTATGTTGACCCATTCAAATGTATGACAAACTACTATAAAGTTTGAAGGAAAAAATAAAATACTTTGCTCTGTCAGTATATTGTACTCAGTGTCTGTCACGTTTTCTGTCACGTTGAAGGGTGGAATGCAGCAGGAGCCGATAAGACCCCCAGTTGACGAGACGGTGTACAGGACTGGAATCACGAAGGGATGTGCCTAACGATCTACGGCGACTCGCCGGAGAGAGATTAGAGCCGTAGATGGAAAGGCGTGGGAAGCCACCGAGGAGTGGGAGGCCCACCTGGTCTATAGAGGAGAGGGCGAGCGGAAGGCCACACATCAGTGGAATTCCCAGAGTGCTCCTCTAAGGAAGGAGAAGACTTGGGAGGAAAGAAGCAACACCCCCCACCGTCAGACCCCCTAAGCGATAGACCCACGAGCAGGAAGAAGAACCCACACTACCAAATACCGAGTCCCCAAGTAGGGAATAGACCGAAGGGATGCAGGAGCCCAATCCCCCCAAGACTCCCCCAGAAGACAGGTAAGAGGAGAAAAAGGGAGTGAAACCCCTGAAATCCAGAAAGAGGGCTACCTGAGAGGGGCCCACAGCCACCCTGCCCCCAACATACCACTGGGTACCCGTGGCCCCAACACAACCCTGGGTACCCGCGGCCCCAGCGAGGCAGGGGTAGACCCAAGCCCCCTCCCCAAGCCAGTCCCACTCACTAACCAGGGGCAGAAGGACTCAGGACGTGGCCACTTACCTGGGGATGCCAGGCCCAAAGGTCCTGGAGCACCACGGGGCCCTGGACCCCACCGATGAAGAGCCACCCGTGAGACTGCTGGAACCAGGGCTGCACTGGAGGTCAGGAGACTGGATACACCCCTCCCCTCCGGGGGAGCGACAGGAGAGAGAGGGAGATCTCCAGCTCCCACGTAGCCAACAGAAAGGGCCACTGGAACCTCCGCAGGCCAGACAGAAGGGCAGTTGCAACCCCGGACCACCTGCAGGGGAGAAGAGCACCATCGCCCAACCGCCAGCCAAGGCCCCCTAGACCCAGCGCAATAATGCTGCGGGAGCGACAGAGGGGGAACCCACCCGGTGGCTGAGAGCAGGGGACCCCCACGAGGTCCAAGGTTGGCGCTCCCACCACCGGCGGGGAAGATACAACCGCCGGAGTCCGACGGGCACACTCATGGCCAGAGGAGGAGAAGCAGATGCCTGCCGGCACCAGGCAGAGGAGAGGCTCACAGGGAGACTGGAAACCGGAACCCGGAACCACGCTGATGTCAGAGGATGCAGGCAGCAACGGAGGAAGCCGGACATGGACCACAATAATCGAGCAGAGCAGGTAAGAAAATGTGGCCATAAATAGAAGAGTCCGGGGGCGTGACAGTGCCCCCCCACTAAGGTGAGCCCTCTGGGCGACCAGGCTTGTCAGGATACGCCAAATGAAATTGTTTCACCAAGTCTGGGGCATGGACATGAGCAGCCGGAATCCAAGAATGTTCCTCCGGGCCATAACCCTTCCAATCGATGAGGTACTTAAGGCGGCGGCAGACCATCCGGGAATCCAGAATCTTATTGACCTCATGTTCAGGCTCACCATCCACCAGCACGGGGGGGGGGGGGGGCAGAGTAACATGTGTAGTAAATCTATTGCGACAAACCGGCTTCAACAAAGACACATGGAAAGCATTATGGATGCATAAGGAGGAAGGAAGAGTCAAGGCGAATGTGACTGGGGATAACTGACGAGCAATCCTATAGGGACCGATGAACCTGGGACCAAACTTAGGGGATGGGAGTTGCAAGTGCAAGTTCTTAGTGGAGAGCCATACAAAATCTCCAATACAATACAGAGGACTGGGAGAACGCCGTTTGTCAGCGGCTGATTTTTGAAGTCGTGATGCTTGAGTCAGACGGGATTGAATGACTGACCAAAGCTGTACCAAGTTGTCCACTACCATATCAGCAGCCGGAACATCAGAACATGCCACATACGGAGAAAACTTAGGATTATATCCGAGGGCGTCAAAAAACGGGGAGCACCAAAGATAATTGTGATATCTATTATTGAATGCAAACTCTGCCAGAGGCAACATGTCCATCCAAGCATGCTGGTCATGCTCCATACATTGGCGTAATAGTAATTCCAAAGATTGATTAGTGCGTTCTGTGAGACCATTGGTTTGTGGGTGGTAGGCAGAGGAAAACTGAAGGGAGATTTGGAGACGTGAACAGAAGGCTTTCCAAAAGCGAGCAACAAATTGAGAACCTCTATCAGAGATGATATGTGTAGGACAGCCATGGATCCGGAAGACATGTAGCAGGAATATATCAGCCAGTGTGGGGGCAGTGGGCAGACCTGGGAGACCGATGAAATGGGCTTGTTTGGAGAATCTGTCTACAACCACTAAGATGGTATTGTATCCCTTAGATACTGGCAAATCCACAATGAAATCCATAGATATATGCGTCCAAGGAGAAGATGGAATAGGCAAGGGACATAACAATCCAGCCGGGTGGCGATGAGAAGGCTTACGATGAGTGAATTTCTGTCAATCTGGTCTGATTTGCCCGTGCATTGGAGGAGGCTGATTGACCCGCCCAGGATGTGCCTTTATATGCTGCAGTTTGGGCACTTGTCAGTTGCCCTTTCGTTGTGTTCCTGTTGCTGCGCCTTGTTGCTGTATTCCAGTATCTCCTGTGTACTGACCCGGCTCGTCTGACTCTTCTCCTGTTCCTGCTCCTTGATTTGACCGGGTTCTGGCTGACGACCCTGTTCCGTGATTCGACCCTGTTCTGGCTGACGACCCTGCTCCGTGATTCGACCCGGTTCTGGCTGACGACCCTGCTCCGTGATTCGACCCGGTTCTGGCTGACGACCCTGCTCAGTGATTGACCCGGTTCTGGCTGATGATCCTGCTCAGTGATTCGACCCGGTTCTGGCTGGTGATCCTGCTCTATGATTGATCTGTTCTTCGGCTGTGGTGTCTGCTGCAGTGCTGATCCTGTTCCGGTCCTGCCTGCTGTTCCGGTGTTCCTGTACCATTCCGGTCGCTCTGGCGACATTCTGAACTGTTTAAGTGACTCACTATTCCTCTCATTATCAGCTAGCTGTAGCCTGAGGTTGCTTTGCCTTCTGCTGGTTGCCAAGGTGCTCGCTCCAGTACAGAACCACTTAACCCTTGCAGTGCCTGTAGTCTCCGGTCTCGTGCCTCCTATATCACTTGCCAAGCATATGGTTACTGATTTGAGCCTCTACTCTGAGTACCTCTATTACTGCCTAGCATCCTCCCTCAGAGCCCTGTCAGCTCGGTGTTCGAAGTCTGGTAGTCTGTTCGCTCCTACTGTGAACATTAAGAACGGCACCAGAGGGGTGTTCTGGCTCCGGCCTACATATGCTAGAAGGTACATTATCCACTGCACTTCCCAGTGCGCCGGCTCTATTACAGCTTGTGCAGTAACCGTCAGTATAAGCACCCAAGGGGTGTCAGGGCACAATCCAATTGGCACACGCAGGGTCACTACTATTTCCAGTTAAGGGCGATTCTGGTTCTGATTACTTCAGCATTGGCAATAGCATTCCTCTGTAGGCCACGGTGGTGGTATCGGCTCAGCTCTGGGCATTGGGGCTCATTCCTATACCAACTTGAGAGTGAATTCAGTGCAGACACTTTTCTCCTATCCAGTCACAGAGAGACTGTGTTCCAGAGACTGCTATTTATCCCGGGTGTTGGCCAAACTTGATTATATCTCTCCTATTGCACATGTTAACCCCTTGGGGGATATTCCCCAGCTATACATAGCACCTATTACTACCATTGTGTGCATTCACTTTGTCAATACTGCCATTACTGCTATTCCTGTGCTGGCCCTTAGGGGCATTGTTTTACTTTCTGTTTCAATAAAACTGTGTTTTTACTTCATACCCTGGTCTGAGTGTCAGAAAACCGTTACACCCGGATGGCCGGACATTGGAGAAGAGTGGACCCACTGAAGAATCTCAGGACGAAAACGTGGGGGAACAAACCAAGTCCGAGGAGGTTGTGAAGCAGATAAGCCAGTCTGAGCTCTCCGAATCTTGTCCAGAGTCCAGAGGAAATGGGAGCCACAAGCTTGTGGGCTGGTATAATGGGTTCCGGGGGCAACTCAGCACCTGGCTCAAACTGGCGGGATAAAGCATCCGCTTTGATGTTCTTAGAGCCGGGGCGATAGGAAATGAGGAAATTAAACCTGGTGAAAAATAATGCCCATCGAGCTTGTCTGGGATTAAGGCGTCAAGCCAACTCCAGAAACTGCAAATTCTTATGATCAGTAAGTATCAAGACTGGGTCCACCGATCCTTCCAAAAGATGATGCCAATCCTGGAGTGCAAGTTTGATAGCCAGAAGCTCCCTATTTCCGACATCATAATTACGTTCAGCTGGAGTAAAGCGCTTGGAGAAAAAGGAACATGGATGGATCCTGTTGGAAGATGAATCGCGCTGGGACAGAATGGCTCCGACACCTTGCTCTGAGGCATCCACTTCCAAAATGAATTGACGTGATGGATCTGGGAATCTCAGAATAGGTGCTGAAGTAAAAGCCTTCTTCAAGAGATTGAAAGCGGATACTGCTGCCGGGGGCCAATGCCGTGGATCTGCCCCCATCCGGGTCAGGGCAGTAATGGGGGCAATGATGGAGGAAAAGTTCTTAATAAAACGTCTGTAATAGTTGGAGAACCCCACAAAACGTTGAATGCCCTTGACATCAGTAGGACGAGGCCATGAGGTGACTGCCTCCACCTTAGCAGGATCCATCACAAGACCGGAGGAGGAGATGATGTACCCCAAAAAAGAGACAGAAGGTTGTTCAAACTGGCATTTTTCAAACTTAACATACAATGAATGTTCCCGGAGACAAAGGAGCACAGCCCAGACATGATCCCTGTGTAGCAGCCGGTTGAAAGAATAGATGAGGATATCATCCAAGTAAACAAGGACATGGGAAAGTAGCATATCTCAGAAGATGTCGTTTACAAAGCCTTGAAACACAGCTGGGGCATTACAAAGCCCAAAGGGCATCACAAGGTACTCGTAATGCCCATAACGAGTTTTGAAGGCTGTTTTCCATTCATCCCCCGGACGAATATGGATAAGATTGTAGGCTCCTCGCAAATCCAGTTTAGTGAAGACCACAGCTCCCCTAAGTTGTTCTAATAGTTCAGGAATGAGGGGTAGGGGGTAGCGGTTTTTAATCGTGATGTGGTTCAATCCTCTATAGTCCACGCAGGGACGAAGGGAGCCATCCTTCTTGGTAACGAAGAAAAACCCCGCCCCTGCAGGGGAAGAGGAGGGACGGAAAAATCCCTTGGCCAAATTCTCCTGGATATAGGCAGCTAATGCCAGGTTCTCTGGATGAGACAAAAGGTAGGTCTTCCCCTTGGGCGGCATAGACCCGGGAACAAGATCAATAGGGCAATAGCAGGGGCGATGGGGGAGAAGAGTATCAGCCTTCTTCTTGGAAAAAACATCTGAAAAGTCCATGTAAGCATCCAGAATGGTGGAAGTAGTAACCGACACAGCTTGAACTGTAGGAAGAACCGGGAAGATTCTTTGAAGACATGAGTCAGAACAGGCAGCACCCCAAGACGTTAATTGCCCAGAAGTCCAATCAAAGGTGGGGTTATGGGCCCTAAGCCAAGGTAATCCAAGAATGACAGGAGCCTTGGGTAAGACAATGGCATCCAGGACAATAGTTTCCTTGTGAAGAATTCCGGTGCACAGAAGTAAAGGCGAAGTTTCCCATAATACCAATCCCATGCCCAAAGGTCTGTTAGCCACTGTAGACACTAAGAGAGGGGCACTTTTCCGAACAAGCGGAATTCCCATCCTGAGAGCCCAGTTGAAATCAATAAAGAAACCTGCTGCCCCAGAATCAATAAAAGCGTGGGCCTCGACGATGCCAGAGGACCAGACAAGCTGTATAGGAATCATCACCCGGGATGAAGTAGGAGATTGACAGGATTTCATGCCTAGGGAGTTACCTTAGTCCCTAAGCTTTGGAGTTTCCCGGACGGACTGGACATTGACGTAAGAAGTGGCCCTTGCCGCCACAATACAGACATAAGCCTAGAGTCCGACGTCTATGTCTCTCTGCATCGGATAATTTATTGATAGAGCCAACCTCCATAGGTTCCTCTTGAGGGGGAACAGCAGAGGGTTGTTGTCAAGAATCCTCTGGAAAGGCGATTGCGCTCCTTCTCTAGCTGTCGTTCCTGGATGCGTGTATCCAGTTCTAAACACAAGGATATAAACTCTTCCAAATCTTCTGGAATAACTCCACAAGTCAGGGCATCTTTTAGTTTTTCGTTAAGTCCTCTACGAAATGCTGCTATCAAGGCTCCAGGATTCCAAGTTGTTTCATATGCTAGCGTGCGAAATTCCACCGCATATTGTCCTAGGGGGCGATTCCCATGCTTAATTTCAAGAAGGGCAGCTTCAGCTGAGGCTTTACGGCCTGGCGCATCAAACACCAGGCGGAAGGTCTTAATAAAAGCCTCAGAATCTTCTAAGAGCGGAGAGTTCTGTTCTACCAGAGGTGATGCCCATGCCAATGCTTCTTCTTTCAAGAGTGAGATGATGAATGCTACTCTAGAGGCATGAGTACCAAACGAAGCCGGGGCGGATCTGAAATGCAGCTTGCACAGGTTCAGAAATCCCCTACACTCAGAAGGTTTGCCTGCATATTTCTCTGGTAAGGGCAACTTAGGAGGAGTAGCGGACTCAGTCCAAGAAATTCCTGAAGCTAAGGGTTCTGTCATCGCCGGTTTTGCTGCTGCAGTAGGGTCTGTGGCTATGGCCTCAACATCTCTAAGATGGCATCAAGTTTGCGATCCAGGCTTTGGAGGTGAGCCTCATGAGACGCCAAACACTTGTTCCTGATGGCCCACCATTTTCGCCATCTTTGCGGGGTCCATCTCTTGGCCTGATCATTCTGTCATGTTTTCTGTCACGTTGAAGGGTGGAATGCAGCAGGAGCTGATAAGACCCCCAGTTGACGAGACGGCGTACAGGACTGGAATCACGAAGGGATGTGCCTAACGATCTACAGCGACTCGCCGGAGCGAGATTAGAGCCGTAGATGGAAAGGCGTGGGAAGCCACCGAGGAGCGGGAGGCCCACCTAGTCTATAGAGGAGAGGGCGAGCGGAAGGCCACACAACAGTGAAATTCCCAGAGCGCTCCTCTAAGGAAGGAGAAGACTTGGGAGGAAGGAAGCAACACCCCCCCGCCGTCAGACCCCCTAAGCAAGAGACCCATGAGCAGGAAGAAGAACCCACACTACCAAATACCGAGTCCCCAAGTAGGGAATAGACCGAAGGGATGCAGGAGCCCAATCCCCCCAAGACTCCCCCAGAAGACAGGTAAGAGGAGAAAAAGGGAGTGAAACCCCTGAAATCCAGGAGGGCTACCTGAGAGGGACCCACAGCCACCCTGCCCCCAACACACCACTGGGTACCCGTGGCCCCAACACAACCCTGGGTACCCGCGGCCCCAGCGAGGCAGGGGTAGACCCAAGCCCCCTCCCCAAGCCAGTCCCACTCACTAACCAGGGGCAGAAGGACTCAGGATGTGGCCACTTACCTGGGGATGCCAGGCCCAAAGGTCCTGGAGCACCACGGGGCCCTGGACCCCACCGATGAAGAGCCACCCGTGAGACTGCTGGAACCAGGGCTGCACTGGAGGTCAGGAGACTGGATACACCCCTCCCCTCCGGGGGAGCGACAGGAGAGAGAGAGAGAGAGGGAGATCACCAGCTCCCACGTAGCCAGCAGAAAGGGCCACTGGAACCTACACAGGTCAGACAGAAGGGCAGTTGCAACCCCGGACTACCTGCAGGGGAGAAGAGCACCGTCGCCCAACCGCCAGCCAAGGCCCCCTAGTTCGCAGCACAATAATGCTGCAGGAGCAACAGAGGGGTAACCCACCCGGCGGCTGAGAGCTAATGTTTTGTTTATCCACTAATGTTCTGGCAGAAAGTACCGGAAATGTTTTTGTCTTTCACTTGATTCATCATTTTGACATATTAAAGTGAGTTCAATGCAAGGTGTGACTGATTATTTGAAGGAACAAGATTAATGGTGTTGTTCCTTCCAGCAGAATGTTGTTCAAGCATGAGTAATTTCATTAAAGATCAATCATGTGTAGATCAACTCAAAGCTGCAACTTGTCCTCTGAGTTCTATGCATTCATCATTGAATTGTTTTCAGGTTTATTGTCATACAAAAGGTTAACATTTTGTACCAGTAAACCCTGTATCTAATCCACTCCCATAAAACAGCAAGCATATGTGGCACGTAAAGTAATGACTAATATGGAAATGCTTTTTTCACCTGCCTTACACACCAAAGAGACAGGACACTCAGTGATAAAAAATATTTTAGCTTGACCCTGATTTGTGATGTGCATCAAATGAACATGATGGCAAGTCATGGGTGATAGTTTTTGAAATAAACAGGGAAGATTTATATGGAAAGTATAAAACACATTAGGTGTCCTTTGCCCTCTCCTTGGCTATATCTGCAGTTCTTCTTTGACCACATCCTTAGCTATATCCACTATTAGTTTTGACTGAGAGACAGTGTGGTTAGACTGGCCACACATTTAACAATGACCACCACAGCTGAGGCAGTTGCTTATTCTACCAATTGGTAAATATTGTCTTGTAAGTAAATAAAGGTTTATAGTATCAGTAGCAGTAGTAGTACTAGCTATTTATTTAATAGTAAGTAAGTTCAAAAAAGGCATGTACTTTATGGTGGTTAAATAATGTAAAGAGAAGAAACTGCAAACCATGGCAAATGTCACAAAATAAGCAGTTCTGAACAGTGAGTCTGCTTTGTTTACATGTATGTGGGGGGATTTAACACTACTGTTTGCTAGTATCTTTTTCCAAAGATCAGTATAGGAGAACTATTGAATATGGATGAACAAACGGATTCTGTAAGTTCTGAATTTGTATGAAATATGAAAATTTCCAAGGCATGGAACAAATGTTTAGTTTCTTGTTTCAGTTGCTGTATTAAGCACTTCAGATTTCAGGCAACACAATCACCTGATGTCCTTTCAATGAGTAAATCAAACAGGTTCCAGCCCATATCAGTCATCTGTACAAGGTAAAAGAGTTTCTTTAATGGGTTATTAGGCTTGCAGCAGGGCTGCTGGGCAACTCTCTTCCTCTTTTTTTCACTTTTCCCATCATTGCCTCACCCCTTCTCCTATGTTCTGTCTCTCTGATTCTCACGTTCCATCTCTACCTTTCTCAAATTTTCTCTGATTCTCACGTTCCATCTCTTTACTTATCACCCTCCCATTTCCCTCAGTCCACCCCTCACTCCTCTCTCATCCCCGTTTTTACACACTCTTCAGCACTCCTGTCCCCTCTGTCTCCAGCACTTTTCAGTGATTCTTCACTCCCCTTGTCCCTCTCTCCTCCTCCCACTGTCCACAAGATCTGTTTCAAATTGTTTTGGACTGATACAAATTTTTTCAGGGTTTTCTGAATTGGTTAGTGAAACAAATCAGGATATTTTGATCAATTTTACTACTGAAACCAACTTACAACAAAATGCAAAAATGAACAGTGGTAACTTAAACAGCACTACAGACTGCTCGTGCCGCAGCTGATAATGGAGCGGGGCTCCGAATTCAGACTGTAGTCCTCGACTACGGTCTGAATTTGGAGCACCCCACTCCATATCAGCAGCGGTGCGGGCAGTCTCTAATGTGCATGACTGCACCGCGGCCGTTGCTGGGTGGCACTGTGACCCGTGTACAAGGGCTCCTCAACTAGTATATATATAAGTAACTTATTGTGTAGACAAATAATGCAAAGAGATACACTGAGCAATACAAAAATGTTTGCCATACTGTTTTAGCAGCTTATTTAGGTCTCTAAAATGCCTTCCAAGGAGGAAAACACATAGCAGTACCAGCTCATGTACATGTATCCTCGGTGTAGCTTGATACAGGCAATACACCATTCTGATGTACATTTTTTTTAAAAATGGTCATAGTTAATTTAGTTAGGTGTACTTGGCAGGATAAAGAGAAATTATAATAAAGAAACAACTTGAATTTATTGATTTGAAAACAGGGCGTAACATGCAGTTATGACTCAAATGTACCTGTATTTGAAAGAAGGAATACTCACCTTTTTAAATAATTCTGCTTCCAAGAGTACTAATGCTGAGTGATAGCATAACATGAGCACTTTGAACATATTTACTGTGGGTCAAAAATCCTGAATAAAAAGGGGCCCAATCTCACCCCATCCCCTAAAGAGTTAAGAAAACTTTAATTTAAAAGAGGGAATGTACCAATGTTAGTGACTGTTCCCCTGAGAGTACTTGTATTGAGTAATCACCATACCTTAGAACCTAAGGCATAGTTATCGGGGAGTATGAGGGGGCCATAAACATGCCCAATCTTGTACCTCTAGTTCCTACAAGCAGCAACGTACTTTAATTTAAAAGAGGATTAGCTATCCCCTAATAAGCTAAGGTACATATGCCTACCTTATTTTAAATGGGGTGTTTGAGCTATTTGAATGAATACATTCTGTGCAGTTATATGCTTGGTCTTTTTTTTTGCACAAATCTATATGTCATTGGGTGCACTGTATTATGTTACATTTGTCAGATGTTTCAGTATCTATTTTTTGACATACTGTCAACACTAAGAAACCTTTGTGCACCACATCCTAGAAATACAAGTGACTCCCTCAGTTAATGTAGTTGGTTATCTATTTTTCAAAATGGCATGTATTTTTGAACATCAGAGGTCTTAATACCAGGCAACCTAACGACAATCAAGCATAAAACAAGGAATGCGAGATTAGTTGAATAATCACAATAATCTGGCAAAAGGAAGTGGACAGGACTGATTTATAAAGGAAAACAGGTGGTACAGAATGTTCTGTAAGATATTAGACTACAGAATGTTATAGGACTGATCTGGAGAATATTTCACTAACAAGTGGTGCTGATCAGCATTCAAGATATCACGGTAGGCAGAGCTGCTGTTAATTGTTTCAGTCGACCTAGGTTCAAATCCTGGTAAATGGTGCACCTAGTCTCTCTTATCGTTGTGTCCAGTGTTGTCATGACATTTTAAGTTGAGGTGTGTATAATGTATAAAAAAAATGAAGCTTCTGATTATCACAGATGCAGTATTGTGATCCTAACACCAAGTATGTCAGCCTAATATAATATGGTATAAATGTTTTTAGGGAAGAGTAGATAATTATTGAGGTATTGCTTCAGAGTTTGCTAAAGTAGTTGTATTTTATGGTAGAAATATAATAAATGCATAGCGCAATTCATCCTTGGCGAATAATGCTCTGAAATATGATTTTTTATTCTCTTTAAAGATATATGGTATTGTGGGTTAACATATTTTATTTTTATTTAATTTGCTCTTGAAATGCAAGATTTTCTATTTGTCAGTCACAAACGTTTATAGTAATATATGTATACCATTCTTCATTATGGGGTCTTGTATATGTGGCTTACTGTGTTCTGTCTAAATTCACCACTCATTCTGAAAATTCTTTAGTGCTTCAATGGAACAGAAGATTCTGAAAATTAACAAAAAAAACACATAGTGCATCACGTTCAAACCTTTTCTTTGTTAATCATATGTTGATCAAGAGGAAGGTAAAATAAACCCATTGAAGAAATAAGATATGGCTCAAGCGTATAAGGAAACCCCTTATTGATTTCAAAACTGCAGTATGATTTCTCCCAGGATTAACATCCTGCTTGCTTTGAATCCAGTTGTGATAATTCTATATATTGTTATTTTCTAAAATAGTATCCAATACCATCTGAACATATCTAAAGAATATGCCAAGACAACTTCCTGAGACAATTAATTCCATATTCTTACTGTATTTGCTATTAAACATGTCTTCCTTTGCTGCAGTTGAATGCTTCTTACCTCTAATGTTATTGGATGCCCACGTGATTTTGTTCAACTCTTTGAATGGAGTTCCTCATAGAGTTATCGCTATTGGCCTTACATATATTTGTACATAGTAATCATATACTACTGTTGACAACTCTTATGTTACTAAAATCTTCATTTCCCTTTATCAAATATGTTGTCTCTGCACTCCTTCCTGTTCAGTAGTGTCTTTTTAAGAACTTATCCTCAAAACTGTACTGCATGTTTCAGGTGAATTCCTACCAGGGATTTATATAGAAATATAATAATTCTCTCATCTCGTGCCTCTAAGCCCATTTTTGTAGATGGTATTATCTGATTGGTTCTTGCAGCAGCCAGTTGTCTTACCATATTCCTGTGAAGTGTTTTGTCTGAAAAGAGGCCTTCTCTTACAAAGACTCATCATTTAGAGTATTGGTAGACGGTGTTCCCTTTAAGACAGGCATATCAAACACAAATACAATGGAGCGCTGCTTACTCAACATTTGCCTAAAAGGAGGGCCACAACATTAGCTGCTTGGGTCCATGTGTATGTCTGCGTGTGTGTTTGTGTGCGACATCTATGACATCGCAATCTTGTTCCACTGTCAACTGGTAGTCAAAGAATCATAAATACACTGTTTGACACCCCAGCCTTGTTTAACAGTTCACTGGTATCCACAAAATACTGGGGCAAACTAAGTGTACCATAAGCAACAAATAAAAAATATTTTAACCCCTTAACGACCCTTGACGGTCATAGTATGTTATGGGTCGATTTGACTTAACGACCCATGACGTACTATGACTGTCATGGAATTCCAGGCTTCCCCCGCGGCTGCACGCTGTTCGGGGAGCCTGGAAGCAGAAGAAACCAAAAAAAAAAATGCTCCGTGGTCCTTAACTGACTGTGCTGCGCCGATCGGCCGATCGTTAAGGGGTTAAAGGGACTTTTAATCTCAGTTCTAGACAGGAGCCCAATACAGTGCTCTGCATTGCATTGGAGATCTCCCGAGCATCCAAGGGGACAGAAGACAGAAAACTGGGCAGGTGACAACCCTAGGCTGAGTTTAGGAGAGTGGTGAAAGATGCCATAGGGCATGTCTTTTGACATGCCTCCTCTAAGGTATGTAATGACCCAGCACTGAAAGAATTAAAAAGGGATGGTCACGCATTCATTCACTAAATAACAGATACACTACACACCCATTTGTAATTATTCTCTTAACTTAAGCACTTTGTTGTTCACCTTAGAGGGAACACTGAGCATGCTTGTTTCTACAACCCAGATGCATAATCTTAAATGTATCGATATTAATCATCATCCTTTCCCAAAATGCATTCAATGTTTTCTGCAGACAAAAAAAAACAGCTTGCTCTGTGTTGATTTCATATATAGTTTTATGTATTCAGTAAAGACTACTTATTTCCAGATCTTTACTAAACATGTTGAAAAAGCATTGAGCCCAGGACTTAACAATGAGGCATCCCACTTACAACTCTGAACTAGCTTTAAAAGCTTTTATTTTCAAGAACTCTGCCTTCTATCATTCCATTATTTTTCTGTCCACATAATTCAGGTATACCACATCCATAGCAATACCCTCTGTATGTTCAGGCTATTTCTGTGATTATGTGTGCTTGTTCAGCCTCCCCTGGACACACCTTGCAGTGCTTTAAAACCTCACACATTCAGCACTTCAGTGCTTGATAATAGTGTTCCTTTTGTCCAGTCTAGCTGTAGTGCCTTAAGTCTTGCCTTGAATCCAGACTTGTTCTGATTGAAGGAGTAGTGCCGTGAGCCACACTAAGGCACCCACATATGTGCACCATTATTGATGAGTATGAAGTTCTGTACATCAGACTGGGAATCATCCAGAATTTATAAATCAAAGAAGGAAATTTGTACCTATAACCATTCAGTTACAGGATGAATGTGTTTATTCCAATTGTTCATATACCATTTATTTACAAGATTTATCTGCTCACAGATTACCAGTCAGATTCGTTAACCATTTACTTACTGGATGGATTTATTTATTTAATTTGTTTTTACACCAGTTATTCACTGGATGTATTTGTTTATAGAATACTGATCAGATTTAGTTGACATTCATGTATCAATTCTATCTGTTTGCATCTAACTTTAAAGAAAACTAATTTGTTTGTTAGATCGCTAACTGGATTCTCTTATTATCATTATAATTCATCAATACTACCACTCATTCACGGCATTTACAAAATATACTTTTTATTCATTTTAATATTGAAGAATTTATTTTATTTTATCCATAGCATGGATCCACTTATATATTTCAGTTTATCATCCTTTAGATCTATATATCATTATTCATCACAAATTTATTTATCACTTGTTTATATTAATTTATGTGTATTCACTTACCACTGACATTCATGTTATTTGACTTTGGATACCTTTTAGTTACCATTTATTTCATTAATCCAGTGTATTCATGATTTTTATATTCTGCGTTTTTACAATTTATTTTTATTACCCATGTTATATTTTTGTATAGATGATATTATCTATATACGTATATTGTTTTGAATGTATACACAGGATTTATAGATATACACATATAAATGGGGTGGCTGTCCATGTATGTGAGGGTGTGTGGCCTGAATGCTGAGCTGGACTCTGCTGGGAGGTGGAAGTGACACCTAAGACACAGGCACACGGTGTTACGGTTCAGTACACTCAGACACGTTAGGTTTAGGTAAAAACACAGCTTTATTGAAGCACACAATGAATAACGCAACCCTCACAGGTCCAGTATAGCACAAACTGACACAAGACAGGTTACAAATGGGTACCCACACGGGTCCAGTAAAGTGCACAACGCACTACTGACACATGTCAGGTCAAAGATTGATACAGTGTATGAATGTCCAATGTTAACCAGTGTAATGCTGGTCGTAACGTAAATCAGACTAAATGTCGCCTGTAAGTAGTGGGAGGCAACAAGGACAGGACTGCAACCACAGGCTCTGGACTCCTGTAAATGAGAGTAATGGTGGACGCCCACCAACTACTACGGACTGGTCAGAACTCGTGCTTAAACGGAGGCCCTACCGGAGCAACCCAGCACCCTGTGCACGTACTACCTGAAAGGGTTAATGGGCAATGTATAAATGGATGGCAACTGGAAGCGCCCAACTGATCAACAGGAGACTTATATCCCAAGATGCGCAGCCCAACAGAACCCAAGATGGTAGTGGTATAGGAGGCCCCTTCCCCCGAAGGTTTAATAGCGCTGTGGTCTGGACAATGGTAATCACAGGAGGCGCCCTGCTGAACTAACACAGACCAAGCGAGTGCAACACGGAGTGGAAGCAGCGAGACTCTGACCACTGGTCTAGTATACGAGCAACCGGAACACAGAAACTAGAACCAGCAAGCCGGAACGGTGCCCAACAGGTGGGCAACCAGGAGTAATACGGATAAGCCACTGGAACAGCAGAAACAGGAACCACGCCAAGAAGAGTCGGTAGACAGTGCAGGAACGTCAGCCAGGCCAAGCCGGTACACAGAGCAGGAACCTCAGACGTGCTGGGTCAATACACAGAGCTGGGTCGTCAATCTCGCCGGGTCGGTACACGGAGCAGGAACGTCAGCCAGGCCGGGTCAGAACAGGAAGCAGGAACGTCAGCTAATCTGAATCGGTACACAGAATCAGGAACAAGACAATAGCGTGGTCAGGCAGTCCGGGGTCATACACTGGATCAGAACAACAACAACTAGCGCCAGGCATCAGGTACACCACGAAAGGGCACTAGCGGTGTGACAGCCTAGGGTATAAAAATGCTTGTCACTAAGAGGAGCAGAACAGAGCAGCCAATGGAAAAGCAGTATCAGTGAGATGGACAGAATGTCGCCCAGATCACTGGCGCCGTGATACACAGGAAATTCCAGATTGGTATGATGGGTCACATCATCTAATTGTATCACATATGGCGATACAGACCATCTCATTGAAACGAATATATCTATTTTATTTAGTATATAAATTGGATGACAGTTGATGCAAGACACCAATAAATGTGGATGGAAGGATATATATTTTCTCTTGACATTAGATTATGGTGTGTGATGTGATTTTGTACACTATTGTTTTATATTGATTTTAGTATTTTGATCATTTTTAATAAACATTTACATTTGGTATATACTGTTGTATCTTAAATATAAAAATCACACCCGCATCCCCACCTAAGTATAATGAATATAACCTAATCCCCATAAATAAATGAGGTAAGGGGTGCCATAATACCATGGGACAATATTACACAAAAAGAAATGTGTATCTATAGGCACTCTGATTACAAAAATAGTAAATGAAACCACCAATCAAAATCAATTTTTATTAACAAACAAAAAAGAAAATATGGGACATATTTAAAAAAACGACAATTAAAAATCTCATATAGCACATAGATGAATCATTAAATTTAAATTCACCAATGTTCCAATGCCCCTGAGTAAGTGTTAGTATATCACATGCCCAGCGGGAGATAATGTCTTCATTTGACAAAGATGATGGATTATACAATTCCAATAAATTAAAGGGGCGAATACGTAAATGATCTTAAATCACAGAGAAATAATTCACTATATTGGTAAGCGAATCATTACGTCCCCTTAATTGAATCAGATCTAGTCCTATTCCTAACAGTATCTTTGCCAGTGTTCTCCTTAGATCTATAATGATCAATTTTCTTTTTTGTGCCGATATTCCGATAACTTATTGTATCAAAATTTAAATGATATTTTGAAAAGTAAAATCGGCTAAGTCAACAACTTATATCTTTCTCCTCGTATTTCTAGCATATCATTCTCCCCGCTATGGCTTCTAGGCCTAAAGGAACTAATGCTTAATAAAGTAACAATCAGTTCATACAGAGTTTGTATATATATGCTGAAAATCATTCAGTAGCTTCTAAATAAGTAAGTTGGTTTCTTCTATTCTCGGGGATACTCTGGCACTGTCACTCGAGTATCGTTCCTACCATCATTCTAAAGTAATACAAATTCCCTCAAGTATATCAAAAAATAAACTCCTTTTATAGTGGGCAATATTAAACTTATTTTGCCCAAACACATGAGCGTCTTCATGATCCATAGGGCTGAAAACTAGACTAATTATTTTTATTATCATCTTTGATTCTAATTTAAGCTTGCATTATTCTCAGATTGTCAAACATTAATCACTGGCCATAGCAATAGTCTCAACAGTGGTAGATGGTAGCATCCATTTATAACCCTCCTCTATACCCTCAGTTCTGCTTCTAATAGTACATGTGCTGTGGGTTTCCCTGTCATTTGTGGTTTTATTCGCTTCTGCTACCTGATAGTAAGGTGGTATTAAATGTTGGTACATTTTAAAAAATGTAAGTTTACCAGTAATTCTGCTTGATATCCGTGTCCTATGGTCATTTACAATATATCCAAATGTGCTAAAAAACAGCTCAGACTGCACACTTGCTATTTGGCAACTAAGGGTTTCCATGGCAGTATGTGGCAGTATGCATCAGTGCTGGCCACACACACTGTTTTGTTTGCCAGTAGTCAAGGGGGTCATCATTTCTGCCTAGAACATAGATATCCTGCAAATATGCTGTAACCATCTTACATGCAGTAGTCAGGACTAAATTTAGGATATGGGCAAAGCTATTATGTTGGAGTCATTATCATCATACACAAAATCAGCTTTCAAGGATCAGTGTACAAGCTTTTTCTGTCACCTACTCTAGTTTATTTAACATATCAATGGCTTTGTGGGAAACTATGTATGCACAAAGTGACATACCAATAGTATGTGCTGCCCTGCTGCTGTCCAAACTAGAGGCAAACTAGAGGCAAGATTACTGCCTATGACCTGATAATCCAAGCTATTGATACATACTGGTGGGAGGAAAACCCAGTGAGTGGTGACAGTCATATAGTCTGTACTCTGACCACTTGTCCACAAATCTGTTGTTAGGTGAATTGTATCTCCATATGATGTTTACAGACCTTTGCCGCTACACTAATCACCTGCTTATACAATGCTGGCACAGCTATCCTTGAAAAATAACTGCGGCTTGAGATATACCAGATAGAAGCTACTCATGACATTAGTTCTTTAAAACATCTGATTTTTTTTTACAGTAGAAGAAGGCAGCATGGCAACTGTTAACATTTTAGAATAATTGCCATTCCAGAGGGATACTTTGGCATTAATTTTGTGATGTTGTTGACTCCTTCCCAAGTGTGGGTTGGCAGTACATGGCAGATGAACTTTGTAACTTTATTACTTTAGCAACATGACTTGTGGAGGTGTTGGGGGTTTCTGTGGTTGCA
Organism: Rhinophrynus dorsalis; assembly: GCA_037306005.1. NCBI lineage: Eukaryota > Metazoa > Chordata > Amphibia > Anura > Rhinophrynidae > Rhinophrynus > Rhinophrynus dorsalis. The sequence goes on from CM074718.1 coordinate 148,003,931, forward strand.
AGTGTGTATACTCTTCAGCTCTTGTCATCTCCTACAACAAACTCAGATTTGTACTTCTCAGCAGCAGGAGCCATAGGTTTTATTTCAAATGAATGGTATATTTGCATACTCTCTGACACATCAACATCAGTGCTATTTTGTGCCTCAGAGCCCCGGGAACCTTTAGTTGAATCACCTCTGACATGTTGTGTCTCCCAATCACACCAGGGGTTGTACTAAAAGTGGGATCTAGTGAGGAGGTACCTAGGTGTAGGTCTGCTTTTCCCCTGCTCACATGCCTCTTATACAGACTACAGATAGCAATATATTTAGCTTTTGGACCTTGAGTTAAGTATCTCCATACTGTAATCTTCATCGACTGAGGGGTTCCTGAAGGGATACTACTACTGGGACTAGATGTTGCTGCAATTGTACTATTAGGTGCCAAAGGTTCTGCATGTCTCACAGTAACAGAGGCACTCCATAGCTAGTATTGTGGATGTTCATAATCTGTGATGCTGCTGGTTAGTCAAAATTATTGAGTGTGCCTGAGTGGAGGTTTTGGAAGTGGTGACCATACTGATTATGACTGACAGGATGATTCTTTTGCATATTTACTAGTCCAGAGTAAGACTTTCCAATTGATTCCTCAAACAGCTTATAAACAGGCACAGTGCTCCTTTTGTGTGGTGGAAGGTTGAGCTTTTGCCTGTCAGCTAATTTTCTGGCCATGTCATACTTCTTTTGCCCTCTCCTTCCCCTAGTTTGTTTGCTTGACATTATTAAACTACTGATTGTATTTTAGCAGTGATGTACACAACAAAACTGATTGTTTGTGATGTCTTTCCCTTTATAAAATATCTCTTCTAGTCTGCCTGCCTCATTCAGCTCACATCAGGGTCCCTGTCTCTGTTACTTATCAAATGTTTTTTTAATTTTTTAAAACCTTTTTTTATCTATTTTTTTTTAATGAACTGTCCTTATCACAGTCCACAAAATAAAACATAAAACACTCCTTTTGAAACTTCTTCTTCTTCTCTTTAGCTAGTATCGAGAGGATTTTGGCTGCTGCTTCCTCTCTCCCAGTGTCACTGCGGCCTTTATTTATTTTAGTACTGATGATGATAGACCTTATTAAATATTCTGACCCCTCTTTTTCTGGTTGTTAAAGGAGTCAGTGTCAGTGAAACTTGTCTGCCTGAGTATTGATCTGCTAAATATTCTGTCAGTGGCCAAGGCACAGCCAGCTCAAGAAGGAACTTATATCACAACTATCTGTGTGTTCTCAGTCACACAAGATTTTGGGGTATTTGGAGTAAATGTCCTTTCTCCCTTCACATACTCCCAGACTCTCCTACACAGAGAGCAGCTAGCTGTAAGGAACATGGATCACAGCTGCCTCTGTTATCTCAGTCACACAACATTTTGGGGTATTTTGGGTAAATCTCATTTCTCACTTCACACACATCCAGACTCCCCTAATACAGAGAACAGCCAAATCAGAAAGGAACTTCTATCGCCTGCCTGTCTCAGCAACTCAAGGTTTGGGGATATTGTGGGTAAATTTCCTTTCTCCTTTTGTACTCCCTCAGAGTCCTCCAGACTACCCTAACCCAGAGTGCAAGTTGCCTGCCCACAAGACTTCCTGAGCTATACTCCAACCTCTCTTTACTTGCCTATCCTAACAAGCTCAAAAATGTGCTGCATTCTCTTCCTCTCACAAACACAGAATGACATGCTGGGGGAAATTGACACCCTCTTTATATTATCCTTGCAGAAAAGAAGATAAACTTGCAAGATAGTGGGAGACTCAATCATACCATGGATTTCAATGCAATGAGATAGGAGGAAAAAAGGAGAAAATCTGCACTTTCCCCTCAACATTTCCTTCTGGCAGGAAAGTGTCATTTTACATGTTTCACTTTTGAGGCAACATATTTTGCCCATTCCTAATTAATAGGTACAGTTTCACTTTAAGCTGGCTCAGTATAATGTTTCACCAACTACAACAAAGTTTGTGGGAAAAATAAAATACTGCCAGTATACTGTACTCAGTGTCCACTAGTGAAGTACCACATGCTGCTGACAGTAGTTACATGAGAGTAATAACTTGCTCTTTCACTACCAGTGTCAGGTATGAGGCGTTTACCAGCTAAACCTAAAACTGTATTTATCTACTATTGTTCTGGCAGAAACTACTGGAAAAGTTTTGGTTTTTCTCTTGATTCATTATTTTGACTTATTAATGTGAGTTCAGTGCAAGGTGTCACTGTTTGTTTGAAGGGACAAGATTAATGGTGTTATTCCATCCAGCAGACTGCTGTTCAAAAATGTGTAATTTCACTAAAAGATTAATCAGTTGTACATCCTTTCATAGCTGCAACTTGTACACTGTGATTTATGCATTCGTCATTGAATTGTATTCAGGTGTATTGCTATACAAAGGCTTAACATTTTCTACCAGTACGTCCTGGATCTATGCCACTCCCATAAAATATCAAGCATGTGTGGCATGCATTTATGACAGAATAAAAAGTAATGACTGATATGAAAATGCATATTACACCCGCCTTACACACCAAAGACACAGGACGCTTTGGCATACAAAATATATATTCTTGAACCTGATTTCTGATGTGCATCAAATGAACATGAGGACAGGTAATGTGTGATAGTTTTTGAAATAAACAGGGAGGATTTATATTGAAAGTGCCCACATGCGACACATTATGTGTCCTGTGCTTGGTCCACGACTACATCCACAATTCTTACTTGACCACATCCCTATCTATATACACTATTAGTTTTGATGTAGAGGTACTGGAGTGACACTGGCCACACATTTAACTGTGAATGGGTTGGGCCAGCATAGCTGAAGCACTTGCTTTTTCTACCAATTGGTAAATATTGTTCTGTAAGTAAAAAAAGGTTTATAGTTTCAGTAGTAGCTGTTTGTTTAATAGCCCAAATATGTACAATCCATACAAACAGTTAAATAATGTCATGGTATACAAAACCATTTGAGTCTGCTTTGTTTGTGGTATATGGAGGATATCCAACAGTACTGGTTGTTAGTATCTTTTTCCAAAAGATAGGTATAGGAGAACTACTGAATAGGGATGAGCAAAATGATTCTGTAAGTTCCAAATATGTATGACATTTCCAAAGCATGAAATAGGAGTTGTGTCTTGTTGTGTTTTAATTACTTTAGATTGCAGGCAACACAATCATCTGATGTTCTTTGAAAGAGTCAATCAAACAGGTTCCAGTCCAGGTCAGTCATCTGAACAAGGGAAAAGAGTTTCCTCAATAGAGTATTAGGCTTGTGGCAGGACCGCTGGGCAACTTTTCCCCACTTTATTTAACTTTTTCCATTATTGCCTTGTGCCTAGGGATGGGTGAAAATCTTTGCCTCAAACCAAAAAAGGTGAAAAATGCACTTCCCACCTGGTGAAAATTTTCCTTTGAAAAGTGTTGTTTTCCTGCTTTTTTCACCTATTTCATTGCATTGAAATCAATGGGAAGACTGAATTTCTCTCCACCACAGGAATGTTTTCTCTGCTTTTCTACAGCCATATAAAAGGGTGTCATACTCTCACAGCAGCCATTCTGTGTTTGTGACAGGAGAAAGCAGCATGTTTTTGAGCTAGAGCAGACAGGCAAATAAAGGGGAATTGAAGTTTAGTTTAGGTAGTCATTTAGGTAGGACATTTGTTATCTGCAGTAGGGGAGTTTAGGGGCACTGTGGGGGGAAGAAGGAGGTTGACCCCAATTACCCCAAAATTTGGTGTGACTGAATGGCAAGACACAGGCAGCTGAGGTCCACTTTCCTTGCTGATCTTGCTGTTATTATCTCTATGCTGCAGGATTCTGGGGAAAGAAGTTGTATATTTTGTTTTTTTCAGTTTTTGGACAGTGATAACATAGGGTGGACAATTGTAGAAAAAAAAATATTAGATGACAGACAACTGACTGGGCCCTGACATAAGCTGTGTGACTGAGGCAGACTCGATAGATAGCAGACAAGATTAAGAATTTTATTGAGGTCCAAAGCAAGACATCATGCTGCATCAGTTGTGGTGTGTACTTTAGAATATAAACACATGCAGTAGTTGCGTAATATTAAGCAAATGCAGAAGGGGCAGAGGGAGGAGGAAAGGAGGAGCAGTGCAGGGATCTGTGAGTAAAGGGAGAGTTCAAAAGCTGACTGCAGCCATGGTTACTGCAGCGTTTGCAATAAATGATGATGATCCCTCTCCTCCCAGGGAGGATGCAGTTTGTCAAGGTCCCACCAAAAGTTCCACCACCACTACCACCAGCGGTAGTACTATAAAAAAAAAAAATATAAGAAGGAAAACTGAAGATGATAAGGAGTCGCATTCTAGGGTTGATGATGGCATAATGGAGGAAGGTGTAGCAGCTGAACCAACAGTTGTTTCTGGCAGTGAGACAAACAAGCACCAAAACATCTGTCCTCAAAGTAGTGGTGAACTTTGTGAAAGTAAAAGAAAAATAAATTGTATGACAACTCTAGAAGCTTAGAGGAATATAAGGGTAGTGGCCAGAAGCGGCAGGTGATGCTGAGGAGGACCTAATGATGGCTGCTGATGACGCAGATCTAGAATATATCCCTCCAGCATCCTCCTCTTCTTCAGATACAGCTAACGTTGAGAGTGAGAGAGATGATGATATGGCCCATGGGCCATAACATAAGCTGAAAGGCAAAGGCTCAGTTTTTCACCACTGAAAAGGAGCATTTTGCCTGACTATAAACAGTTTGAGAACACTTTTGGAAACTCTGATCTTATACAAGAGAAGATGCCTAAAAATACAGTCATCCTATTGCTCATCATCAGCATCATCACTACTTCGAAGTCCAAGTCCCATTCAGCCACACACACTTGTGTTGAGTAACTAGCAGCAACAACAATAACAAAACCGGTTATTAACATACACAACCTTAGCTATGATGAATGCCTCTGCTGCTGATGGAAGTGCTGCACCTTTAACACCTAGTAGTAGTAGCAGTAGAATTGCATCAACATCTAACCCCAGTAGTAGTAGCAACCCCTCAGGAACACCACAGTCCTCGAAGTCCACAGTATGAAAATACTTCACTCAGGATCCAAAAGCAAAGCATGTTGCTATCTGTTAAAAAGCACATGAGCAGGGGAAAGGCAGGATCACACTTACATACCTCCTCAATGAGACCCCACCTGAAGCACAACCACAGGCCTGACTGGGAGACACACCATGAACATATCACAGGTGTCACAACTATCAGCAGCAGAAGCACTCCAAACAGTTTGCAGGGCTCTTGGGCAGAGAAGAGAAGCAGTGATGTTATTAGTTCATTCTAGATAACACTTATGGCTCCTGCTGCAGAGGAGTATGATGATTCTGGGTTTTCTGTAGAAGATGACAATAGTCATAGTGCCTACACATGCTGCCTCCACCCCCACTACATCCTCAAATGGTGGCATTAAAGCAATAACGTTACTCAGTTCTACTATGTACTGCCATCCCACACTTACTAAGTTCTTAGAAAGAAGTCAAAACCTGCACAAACATAATGCAAAATACACCTATGGAATAGTAAACCTGCCAAAATATTGCCAGTTGACATGCTGGCCTTTTCTTTTGTTGAAAACAGAAGCTTTAAAGAACTGATGTCATTTGCTGCACCCTTCTGGAATATCCCAAGCCGCAATGAGTTAGTGTTGTGGGTAAAGGACAAAGGCACGCCTGCTAACAACCTTTTCAAGGCATATGTTGTTGTAGGACTCGCAGCTTTGACTTTCACCTATTTAATTCTCACTTTTCATCTCTACTTTACTCCATTTCTATCTCCTCACGTCTCCATCTCTGTCTTTATATCCCTCCCATTTCCTTCAATCCCATCCCCTCAATCACCCACTATCCCATCCCCCTTTTTACACACACTTCAGCACTCCTTTCCTCTTTCCAGTGATTCTTCACTCCCCTTCTCTGTCTCTCCTCCCACTGTCTACACAAGAGTCCTTTCAAATTGTTGTGGACTGATAGCTTTGGTTTTTCTGGGTCTTCTGAATTGGATTGTGAAACAAATCGGGATATATATGATCAATTTTTCTACTGAAACCCATTTATGACAAAATTAGCAAAAATAAACAGTTGTAATATAAACAGAACATATTGTGAGAGCTATACTTTACAATGGTACATAACTTATTCTCTGCTTCCTTAGCTTAGCCTTTTAATAATGGATTTACTTCTTCAGACCTTATTTGATCCTTGACCTTCTTTTAAGTTCAGTAAGGTTTATAACACCTAGTACATGATTGCAGATTACAAGGATTTTATCCTGATATAGGATTCTAGTTTACACAGAGTCACATAAAGTAACTAATTGTGCAGACAAAAAATGCGCTGTGATACACTGAACAATGTAACAAAAATTGTGCCATGCTGTTTTAACATCTTATTTAGGTTTCTAAAATTCCTAACAAGGAGGAAAACACATAGCAGTATCAGCCCTTGTACAGGTATCCTAGCGGTAGCTTGAGACAGGCAATACACCTTTCTAATGTATATTTTTTAAATGGCCATAATTAATTTAATTAGTAAGTTAAAAGGTTTTATTGATTTGAAAATAGTGTTTAACATGCAATTATGACACTAACCAAAAGGTCAAATGTACCTGTATTTGAAAGAAGGAATACCGACCTTTTAAATGAGAGTACTAATGCTGGCTGATAGCACTTAGACCATGCTACTGTGGGTCAGAAAGGGTATTTAAAAAGGGACCCAATCTCTCCCCAAACCCTAAAGAGGAAAGTAAACTATAGTTTAAAAGAGGGAATATCCCACTCTTAGTAAGTGTGCCCCAGAGAGTACTAACATTGAGTAATCACCATACATTATAACCTAAGGCATAGGTATCGGGGAGTATGAGGGGGCCATAAATATCCCCAATCTTGTGCCTCTAGTTCCTACAAGGTACATATGCCTACCTTATTTTATAGGGGGTGTTTGAGCTACTTGAATGAAGTCATGACATAAAAAGGTTCATAAATTATGTACAATTATATGCTTGGTGGTTTTTGTATTCCTGGCATCCTAATCAATATAAAAATCAATAACAATGGTTGGTTATTTATTTTTCCAAATGGTATGAGTTAGGATCTTGTATATGTAAGACAATTAAGCACAAATAAGGAATGCTAAATTAGTTGAATAAGCACAATAATCTGGCAAAAGGAAGTGGACAGGACTGGCTTATAAAGAAAATCAGGAGGTACAGAATGTCCTGTAAGATAATAGAGTACAGAATATTATAGGACTGATCAGGAAAATATTTCATTAAGAAGAGGAGCTGTGCAGCATCCAAGACAGCATAGTAAACAGAGCTGCTGCTAATTGTTCCAGTATACCTAAGTTCAAATACTGGTAAAAGGTACACCTTGTCTCGCCTATCTTTTTGTCCACCTTTGTCAGTGCAGACATGTAAGGTATAAAAAAATGAAGCTTTACAACATTATTGTAGGTGATCCCAACACTAAGTATGTCAACCCAAACTTATATGGTATCATTTTATCTAGGGAAAAATACATAATTATTGTGGTATTTCTCCAAAGTTTGACAAAAATATTTGTATTTTATGGTAGAAATATAATAAATGCAAAGAGTATTCCAGCCTCGGTGAAGAAAGCACTGAAACAGGATTTTTGTACTCCTCAAATAGTCTTCTATTTAATTCAAGGCTCAAGTGCCTTTTACCTTGGCTTGAATCCAGTCTTGTGACTCTGCCTATAACTGCCTGCCTCCTGCCATTTGACCCTTGTTTGCAGTCAGCTAATTATCTTTCTGCCACCTGCCCAAGTGATCTCATTCTGTATCCTGAATAACACTATTTCTGTCACCTACAGACAGTACCCACCTAATAATCTGTCTGTCAACCTGTAAACCAACTACCACCTGCCAAGTGACCACAGTATGTATGCTGACTAATGATCTGTCTGCAGTCTGCCAATGCACTCAGTCTGTAAACTAGTGGTGCTCAAAGCACCCCTAACATGCATTCTGAAATTTTCAGGGCACCTCTTGCATTTTATAGATTATTACTACCACCTGAAATACACTTTAGCTTAAATAACTTCCCATCTGGTGACTAGCTGCTTAGTAGCGCTAGTCGCCAGAATGATTACATTGTTAAATAGATTTACCCTTTCTTCCTGGGCTGACAGCAGGACTGAGTGCAGACATCTTGCCATAGTGACATCCGCGCACCTGCGCTGTCAGTCCCAGCCGGCTCTAGGAGGCGTTGCTAGGAGGCATTCGGGTCTGGAAGGGACTGGCAGCGCAGGCGTGCAGACGTCACTGTTGAAAGATGTCTGCGCTCTGTCCTGCTGTCAGCACGGGAAGAAAGAGTAAATCTACTTAACAATGTAATAATTCTGGTGACTAGCGCTACTAAGCAGTTAGTCGCCAGATGGGGAGGTATTTAAACTAAAGTGTATTTCAGGTGGTAGTTCCGCTTTAAAATACTTAAGTATGAAGGTATTCTTAGAGCTAAAAATCAGACTCATGCAAAATAGCATGCTGTGGATTGCAATTTACGTAATTTAAATTTGAATCACAATATCCTTGTTTTTTATGAAAGTCTTCAGAAAAATGAATGGCACCCTAAGCAGGTGCCTAAGGAACACCAATGTGTCATGGAACTCTGGTTTGGAAAATACATACAATTTCTGCCTTTTCGCCACTGTCAAATTTCCAGAGAGAACTTTGTAATTTTTCCTATGTTTTCTATGACTGCAAGATTTCCAGCCACACTATTACTTCTTTTGAAGGCTGAAGTGGTGAAATAAGCAACTGAAAGTAAAAGTTGTAAGTCCTACAGCAACTTATGCCCTGAAAGAAACTGTTAGCAGATTGAGCGCCTTTGTCCTTTGCTCACAGCTAACTTGCTGCTTAAAGTGATAGTAATGTTTCACAAAAAAAGCAACTTCAATTAATCGTCATAGTATATGGACCATAGAGAGTATTATTTCAATACTATCAAAAGTGTAGTTCAAGAGTAATTGAATGATAAAGTATCCCCCTCCCGACCCTTTTACCTAGTGTAAGCCGCATCCCCTTGAATGTGGAATCTGGTCTCTTGAACAGACAGGTCACAGCAAGGGACAGTCTTCTTACTGTGCACATAAGGAAAACCCTGCCCTCCTTGACAGGTTTTTTTTAGGTTTTTCCTTATGCTCACTGAAGATTGTCCTTCTCTGCAATCCATCCAGATAGTCTTGCTGCTCTGATTTGAGCTGTGATATATCAGTATACTCTTGAACTACACCTCTGACAGTACTGAGCTTGTGCTCCCACCTACGCCAATTTATATTTGGGGTGGTGGGAGCACGAGCATGTTTTCTGTGAGGCCAATGACAGATTTACGGATTGTATTCTATTATATCTCCGCTACATAGATGATGTCTTGGTATTGTGGGAAGGAAGTGAGGATCTTTTTAATGAGTTTGTTGATGTTCTCAAACGTAATAATTTGAATTTAAAATTAACATCCAATATTGACAGCAATAGTGTAGAATTTCTAGATCTGATTATTTTTAGAGGACCCAACAATATGATTTTGACAGACCTTTTTAGGAAAAAGACAGCAACTCGATTTTGCATTATAATAGTTCACATGTCTCTTCTGTTAAGACTAATATCCCCACAGGAGAGTTTCCTCGTGTTAGAAGAAATTGCTCCACATTGGAACTTTTTAAATCTCAGAGTGTGTCTTTAAGGAATAGATTACTTGATAGGGGATACACAAATAACAACATTAAGAAAGCCTACCATAGAGCCCTTCACACAGATAGGGAGTCGCTTTTAAAAAATAAAGTGAAAATACGCGACAAAGGACCTATTAGATTCATAACGGAGTTTAGAGGAGACACCCATAAAATACAACAGATTTTGAATAGATATGCGTATATAATATCTAGTGATCTATCACGGTGCAGCTTCTTGTGCTGTCACTCTCGCTTGTGCTGTGCTCCGATTTTTTGAGCCTGTTTGGCCCGCCCCTGGTGACCTTTTTATTCTGGGCCAGTGGCACCTGTCATTTGCCCTTTCGTGGTGTTTCTGAGCCAGTTTTGCTGTGCTGTGTTCCTGTGTTCCTGATCTCCGGTGTACCGACTACGATCCTGTGTACCTGCTCCGTGATTTGACCCGGACTGGCTGACGTTCCTGCTCGTTTCCTGATCCGGCTTGTCTGAGAGCCTGCTCCGTGATTCGACCTGGCTTGCTGACGTTCCTGCTCCGTGACCTGTTCCAATCTCTGCGGCCGGTCTCCGTTCCTGACTGCCTTGTCGCCACGGCGACATTGTGACTGTGCCACTTGCTGTTCAGTACGGTTCCGTGCTGTGCTGACTCCTGCCACTGAGCTGATTACTGCTGAGCTGTGTTTCTCTATTGAATTGGTTAACCCATGCAGAGCTGTGTCCCAGTTACCGAGCTGTCTGTCCGTGCAGAGGGACGTTCCATCTACCGATCTGTTAACCCGTGCAGGGTCGTGTTCCCATTATCGAGCTGCCTACTAGTGCAGAGCTGTGTTATTACCATCGAGCCATTAACCCGTGCAGAGCTGTGTCCCAGTAGAGGCGTGCAGTCCATACAGAGAGTCGCTTGTGTTGAGCCGTTCCTCTCCTTGCAGTCCAGTGTAGCGCATTACCGTACCGGTGGCACATGACTCTGGCTGCTTCCATTCACGTCTCTGTAGTTACGCCCGTGGGGGCTATTGATCCAAGCTCTTGCAATTCATTCTCTACTATTACACCGTGGGGCGATTGGCTCAAGCTCTTGCAATCCAGCTCCCTCTATTCCACACGTTTGGGTTATAAGCTCAAGCTCTGGTAACTAGTTGTCTCCATAGGTCGTAGGGCTATTGGTCCAGCTCTTGCAATCCAGTTCCAACCACGATGCCTGTGGGGGCTAGTGGTCCCAGCTCTGGTAACTAGTTGTCTCCGTTACGCCCGTGGGGGCTATTCGCTCTAGCTCTGGCAGTCTACTCACTCTGCTCATACGCCCGTGGAGGCTACCATTCCAGTACAGCAGGTTGGAAGGCAGGTTTCTCTTTGCTGGACATTATCTTCAGTATTTCCAGACTGTGGGTGTTGAGTCTACTCTACCTTTAACACCTTCAACACCTTGGGCGTGCCAAACAACACAACTGAGACTGACTGATTATTCTATTAACCCTTTGTATATCAGTACTCAGTGCATGTTCATTTCTAGTACTCTTTTCTGTATCATTGTATACTGTGCATACTATTGCTTATCCGCTATTTCACAGTGCCGCCCGTAGGGGGCGTTCTCTGTCATTATTTTGTTCTTAATAAAATTGCATTTTATTTTTACCTGCTGGTCTGAGTGTCTTGAAAACCGTGACATGATCCTGATTTGTCTGAAAGTGTGGGACAACAAATACCTGTTACCTTTAGAAAATGCCCTACACTTGGTTATAGATTGGTGCATAGTCACTATTCTAGACCGAAAAAAAGTCCGCCAGTGCAGGGTTCTTATCCATGCTATGGTTGTAGTTCTTGTAAATATATGGTAAAGCAACAAGAGGTAGTGGATAGATTCGGCAAAATCCATAGAATTAGGGAATACATCAATTGCCAGAGTAACGGGGTTATTTATTGCATCCAATGTGGATGCAATAAACGATATGTGGGGATGACCAAGCGGAGCCTACACAAACGTACTATGGAGCACTTGAATAATATTCGTAATTCCACAAAGGAGATATTAGTAGGAAAAAAGGTATCTCCGGTTGCTAGACACTTCTGGAAGTTTCATGGAGGCAATACTGAGACCTTTAGGATTTGGGGATTAGAGAAAGTCTCTTTGGGAATCAGAGAAGGGGATTAGTGATGAGCGAGCATGCTCGGCCGAAGCTCGGTTCGGCTTGAGCATCGCTCTGCTCGGCACATGGCGGTACTCGTACGAGTACCGCATGTGCTCGCCCGCCATGTTCGGGTCTCCTCCCCGCACGTTTCGCGGCTGCTGCGCAGCCAATAAACGTGCAGGGAGGCTCTGACATCAGTGTAATGCCAGCAGCCATGTTGGCTGCTGGCATTACACTGATTGGCTGGCCAGAACCCGTGATCGGGTGCTGTATAGCACCTGACCAGCGAGTTCGGCTCAGTCTTAGCCAGGGAGAGATGAGGATAGGAAGGGAAAGTCAGTGTAGGGAGAAGAAAAGCGATTTAAAAAAAAAAAAAAGACCCAAAAGTCCTTTTTAGGACTACTGTGTGTGGGGGCAGCAGTTTATTTTGTTTGGGGGGGCAGAGATATAAAAAAAAAAACTTCACATATTCTGTTCACTGTGCCTAGCCGCAGATTAGCAGCACATTCTGTTTAGTGTGCAAAGTTGCAGATTAGAGCACATTCTGTTCAGTGTGCAAAGTTGCAGATTAGCAGCACATTCTTTTTAGTGTGCAAAGTTGCAGATTAGAGCACATTCTGTTCAGTGTGCAAAGTTGCAGATTAGCAGCACATTCTTTTTAGTGTGCAAAGTTTCAGATTAGGAGAACATTCTGTTAAGTGTTCAAACTGTAAAATATCAAAGTCACATATTCCATTCACTGTGCGTAGCCGCAGTTAAGAAGCACATTCTGTTTAGTGTGCAAAGTTGCATATTAGGAGAACATTCTGTTAACTGTTCAAACTGTAAAATATCAAAGTCACATATTCCATTCACTGTGCGTAGCCACAGTTAAGAAGAACATTCTGTTTACTGTGCAAAGTTGCATATTAGGAGAACATTCTGTTAAGTGTTCAAACTGTAAAATATCAAAGTCACATATTCCATTCACTGTGCGTAGCCGCAGTTAAGAAGAACATTCTGTTTACTGTGCAAAGTTGCATATTAGGAGAACATTCTGTTAAGTGTTCAAACTGTAAAATATCAAAGTCACATATTCCATTCACTGTGCGTAGCCGCAGTTAAGAAGAACATTCTGTTTACTGTGCAAAGTTGCATATTAGGAGAACATTCTGTTAAGTGTTCAAACTGTAAAATATCAAAGTCACATATTCCATTCACTGTGCGTAGCCGCAGTTAAGAAGAACATTCTGTTTACTGTGCAAAGTTGCATATTAGGAGAACATTCTGTTAAGTGTTCAAACTGTAAAATATCAAAGTCACATATTCCATTCACTGTGCGTAGCCGCAGTTAAGAAGAACATTCTGTTTACTGTGCAAAGTTGCATATTAGGAGAACATTCTGTTAAGTGTTCAAACTGTAAAATATCAAATTCACATATTCCATTCACTGTGCGTAGCCGCAGTTAAGAAGAACATTCTGTTTACTGTGCAAAGTTGCATATTAGGAGAACATTCTGTTAAGTGTTCAAACTGTAAAATATCAAAGTCACATATTCCATTCACTGTGCGTAGCCGCAGTTAAGAAGAACATTCTGTTTACTGTGCAAAGTTGCATATTAGGAGAACATTCTGTTAAGTGTTCAAACTGTAAAATATCAAAGTCACATATTCCATTCACTGTGCCGAGCCGCAGTTAAGAAGAACATTCTGTTTACTGTGCAAAGTTGCAGATTTGCAGCACATATTCCGTGTAATATGAAGAAGGCGGGTAAAAAGGGACGGGGAAGTGGACGTGATCCTGATAGTTCAGGGCGCGGGTCAGGACGCGTAGAAACTGTGCCTGGTGCCAGAGCACAAGACAGAAAGACATCCACCATACCTAGCTTCATGTCTCAGTTTACAGGGCGTCGCAGGACATCACTCTCGAGGTCCGACCACTGCGAACAGGTGGTCGGTTGGATGTCAGCTGATACTGCTTCCAGTCGGTTAAGCACCACCCTGTCTTCCACCAAGTCCACTCTCAGTAGCCAAGAGTCTGGTCAACATAATCCTCACCCTGATCATCCTTCCTCCCACCATAGAGGATCTGGTCAAAGAAGTGATCCCACACTGGGATATAATGAGGAGTTCGTCTCATCACCAATCCTTAATTTGAACCTCTCTCCAAGCACACTTGCAGAGGAACATGACATCTTGTGCCCTGATTCACAACCTCTAGAGGGTACCCAATCACAAGAAGATGACAGAGGTGAACGGCATTTAAGGTCAAAGGAAGTGGATGATGATGATGATGAGACACAGTTGCCATTAAATCAACCACTATTACTGTCTCAAGACCTTGATGAGGAGGATGATATACATTTGTCAATGACTGAGTATGTGGTGGGATCAAGACATGAGGAGGATGATCAGAGTGAGTAAGTGGAGGAGGACTTGGTGGACGATGAGGTGACTGACCCCACCTGGGAAGGTGTAGAGCCGAGCGATGACAGCAGTCCTGAGGGTGAGCCATCTGCAGCACCGCAACAGGCTGGAAGAGGCAGTGGTGTGGCTACAGAAAGAAGGCGGACCGCACCAAACCGGCCCGCAAATGTTCCACGGAGCACCCCCTTGCGTAAATCTCCCTTGCCAAGGGGTAGGTGTTCCGCGGTATGGCGTTTTTTTAAGGAAAGTGCAGACGACAAAAGAATTGTAGTTTGCAACCTGTGCAACACCAGAATGAGCCGAGGCATGAACACTAGAAACCTCACCACCACCAGCATGATCCGACACATGGCATCCAAGCACCGTAATAAGTGGGAGGAACGCCCGGATCGCCAATCTGTGTCTGCAGGCCACACCACTGCCTCCTCTTCCCCTGTTTTCGGTGCCGGCCAATCGCCTGTCGAAGGCGCAGGCCCACATACCTCCCGCCCTGCACCTGTACCATCTGAAGCACCATCAGCGACCACATCCACTTCCCTGTCCCAGCACAGCGTCCAAATGTCGTTACCCCAGGCATTTGAGCGCAAGCGAAAATACCCAGCCACCCACCCACAGGCCATAGCACTAACCTCACACCTTTCCAAATTACTGGCCATCGAAATGCTGCCATTTAGGCTTGTGCAGAATGAGTCCTTCCGCAGCCTGATGGCAGCAGCTGTCCCTCGGTACGCAGTCCCCAGCCGCCACTACTTTTCCCGGTGTGCCGTCCCCGCCTTACACCACCATGTGTCCCGTAACATCACCTGTGCCCTGACCAACGCAGTTACTGGGAAGGTCCACTTAACGACTGACACATGGACAAGTGCTTGTGGCCAGGGACGCTACATTTCCCTGACGGCACACTGGGTGAATGTCGTGGAGGCTGGGAGCGACTCGGACCCTGGGATGGCACAGGTGCTACCCACGCCGAGGATTGCGGGCCCTACCTCCATCAGGGTTTCCGCCAGCACCTACGTTATTGGCTCCTCCTCCTCCGTTTCCACCTCCGAATTCTCTGCGCGCAGCGCCACTCACCCATCAGCCGGTAGCTGGAAGCAGTGTAGCACTGCAGTGGGGAAGCGTCAACAGGCCGTGCTGAAGCTGATCTGCCTTGGGGACAAACAGCACACGGCCTCAGAGCTGTTGCAGGGGATTAGTCACCAGACCGAGCAATGGCTCTCGCCACTCAACCTGCAACCAGGCATGGTTGTTTGTGATAATGGGCGTAACTTGGTGGTGGCTTTGGAGCTCGGCAAGCTCACACACGTACCATGCCTAGCGCATGTATTTAATTTAGTGGTTCAGCGATTTCTAAAAACCTACCCCAATTTGCATGATCTCTTGACGAAGGTGCGCCGCGTGTGTGCACATTTCCGTAAGTCATCTACAGCTTCAGCCGGCCTGTTGAAGCTGCAGCAGCGCTTACAATTGCCAGCTCACCGGCTGCTGTGTGACGTGAGCACGCGCTGGAACTCCACCTTCCACATGTTGGCCCGGCTTTGTGAGCAGCAGAGGGCAGTAGTGGAGTACCAGCTGTTACACGGTCGTCGCCTCTCCGTTCAACTTCCTGTAATCAGAAGTGAGGAGTGGGAATGGATGTCAGACCTCTGTGAGGTTTTACGCAATTTTGAGGAATCGACACAGATGGTGAGCGGCGATAACGCTATTATCAGTGTAACCATCCCACTTCTGTGTCTACTGAAACGCTCGCTGCTCACAATTAAAACTGACGCTTTGCATGTGGAAGAGGTGGAAATGCGGGAGGAAGAGCTTACACAAGGTGATAGCCAGAGCACCCTCACTTCGTCTTCTCAGCGACAATTGGAGGAGGCGGAGGAGGAGGAGGAGGAAGACACGGTTGCCTCCGCTACAGAGGGTAGCCATGGAACTTTAGTTCCATCTCTTCAGCGTGGGTGGGCAGAAGAGGAGGAAGAGGATGAGGAGATTGAGAGTCATCCTCCTGGTGAGGACAGCGAAATCTTGCCTGTTGGTACTCTGGCACACATGGCTGACTTTATGTTAGGCTGCCTTTCCCGTGACCCACGCGTTACACGCATTTTAGACAACACGGATTACTGGGTGTTCACCCTTCTGGACCCCCGCTACAAAGAGAATTTCTCATCTCTCATTCCTCCGGTGGAGAGGACAAGCAAAATGGTGCAATACCAGAAGGTTCTTGTCGAAAAATTGCTCCAAAATTTTCCATCTGACAACACTGGCGGCAGAGTACGTGCTACCTTGGCCAACCGAGAAGGGGAGAAAAGGGGAGCACACAGCAGTTCCGACAAAGGCAGGGCAACACTCTCCAAGGCGTGGGACACCTTCATGACACCCCGCCAGCACCCTCACCCTGATGCGCAGCCTAGTGTCACAAGGAGGGAAAAGTTTTGGAAGATGGTGAAGGAGTACGTAGCAGACCGTGTCAGCGTCCTCAATGATCCCTCTGTGCCTTACAACTACTGGGTGTCCAAGCTGGACACGTGGTATGAACTGGCACTCTACGCCTTGGAGGTGCTGGCCTGCCCTGCCGCCAGCGTTCTGTCTGAGCGGGTATTTAGTGCTGCTGGTGACATCATAACAGATAAGCGTATCCCCCTTTCCACCGAAAATGCTGATAGGTTGACACTTATAAAAATGAACAAGGCCTGGATTTCCCCTGACTTCTCCACTCCACTGGAGGAAAGCCCCGGGGGAACATAAAGTGACTTTATATATGTTATTTACAATGATGGGAATACTCTGTATTCCCATTCACCCCTTCCACCCAAAAAACGGGTATATGGTTGACTCTCTTCCATATACCCTGGGATATAATTTTTATATAGGGCCAGCTTACCAGCGGGCCCTGTGATATAATTTTTATATAGGGCCAGCTCACCAGTGGGCGCAGTTTGACAATTTTTGTATAGGTCAGCTCACCAGCGGGCCTTCTCATATAATGTTTTATTGGGTCAGCTCTCTAGCGGGCCCTCTCATATAATGTTTTATAGCGTCAGCTCACTAGCGGGCCTTCGCATATAATGTTTAGGATGGTCAGCTCCGCAGCAGACCCTCACCCATAATGTTTTAGATGGTCGGCTCAGCGCACGTTTCCCTCTTAATCATGGCCCCAGTTCAGAAAAATCGAGGAAATTTTTGGGAGAATTTGCCTTTGCGCACGTTTCCCTCTTAATCATGGCCCCAGTTCAGAAAAATCGAGGAAATTTTTGGGAGAATTTGCCTTTGCGCACGTTTCCCTCTTAATCATGGCCTCAGTTCAGAAAAATCAAGGAAATTTTTGGGAGAATTTGCCTCTGCGCACGTTTCCCTCTTAATCATGGCCTCAGTTCAGAAAAATCAAGGAAATTTTTGGGAGAATTTGCCTCTGCGCACGTTTCCCTCTTAATCATGGCCTCAGTTCAGAAAAATCAAGGAAATTTTTTGCAGAATTTGCAGATGGTATACAAGTAAATATACAGCAAATACTGTTTGGTAACAATTTTTCGCCTAAAGTCATTTTTATCTTCCTTTTTGTGTGTTTTACGGTCAGTCTGTAAAAATGGCGTACTACGGGCGAAAGATCGTTCCCAGCAGCGATGTTGGAGTCCAAGATGCATCCAGACATCCTCCCTATGCTGTCCCTGAACCATTTCTGTGGTGTTTCCATCATTTTCTGCCCTTTTCCTATGGACCAGGCACCCTCCCCTCATCAGAGCAGGGGGTGCCTGGTGTAATGCTCGAGTCCTCCCATTGACTTCAATGGGGCTCGGGTGCTCGGCCGAGCACTCGAGCCTCCGGGGGTGCTCGGTCAGAGCACCCGAACACCCGAGCATTGGGGTGCTCGCTCATCACTAGAGGGGATATAGTGAAAGCATTAATGCGAAAAGAAGCAGAATGGATTTTTAATTTAAATTGTCAGCAGCCGAATGGAATGAATGGGATTCTATATTTCGGAATGTTTCTTTAAATGATTCCGCTGAGAGTTATCGTATGGAGATATCTGTTATAGGATTTCTGTGATGACTCAATTTAAGGTGTTTGATCATAGAATGATTTCATTCAGATTTGGATATAAGTCAATAACTTATTTCATTTTAGGAGGACATACTCTACATTAATGATTGATACACGTATAATGGTTCTGTCGGCCAGTCCTTAGGGTGATTGACAGATGCCAATCAAATGACGTGCTTTATTAAGATAAACTGTCCCGTGGAGGTGAATGGTCAATTTGAATTAGTAGGAGGAATGTAGGAACCTTGTTATAGTGGCGGGGTAGTAACCGCCGATGTTTGCCTCTGATGGAGCCCACTAGTTGGGAGAAACGCGTTAGGCGCATGTATTAGATTTTATGTAGTTTTTCCCTTAGCATTAGTCAGTTTGCTTTGGTCGTAAGACTGCCTTCAGCTGACAAAGCCTAATCCGTCAATCTGCTTGGGAACTCCTGTTTATTAGGAACCTGGGTTCATTATATGAGTTGCTCCGGGAGTTTGACGGATGACCCAGATAGTGATAGTGATTTATCCCCCTATTAGAATTATTTTCTTGATATTTAGGGGGAGTTGATTATCCTTGGGGTTGGATAGTGATAATTTTCAGCTTGGCATTCTTGCATATACTTTTTATATATACTGACTTTAAATCTAGTGTGGTATTTGTGTAGGTTTATTACTGTTATGATATGTCTAACAATTGATACTATATAGCATATGAGATCTTTTCTTAGTACTTTTGGGTTATTTCCTTCCGGATAGTGCATGGTCAATATTTATTGAGGCACAGGGGTCGCTATTAGGGTCTTTTACACAGATGCTGTTAGACTCCTTTGCATTCCTGTTACCCAGTTGATAATGTGAGTTGATGAGAGACCTTTTCAATGGAGAGGTATGCGGTGAGAGAACAGGTCTGAGTTGAACGAGTTGAGAGTAATTGAATGATTAACCCGTTTGTATATGACCTTGTGTAACAGACGCTACCGTTGTCACTAATTCATTTTTGTTTATGACTGTTGGTCTCTCACAGTTTCAATTAGATTACTGTCCGGAGGAGCCCAGTACTTATATTACCCTACGGGGGATGGATCCTATGTTTTATTTGTATCTGATGTACACGGTGTGTACCCATATATACCACCTAGACAGGGATAGTTTTTAGTGTGTTTGTAATAAAGGTTTTTTCTTTTAATGTATTTTTCTTTTGTCCATTTTTTTGGAGGTGTCTTTGGGACAAATTGTGTGCCTTAGGTGTAGCTGGGGGATTGGTTAGCTTGTGTCATTTAGGGCAATTAGATTTATAGGGACAGAGTGAGTGCCTTATAGATATATTTTTTGTTTGTTTTTTCTTTGGATATTGTATATGTTATCTGGCACCCTCACCTTTTGATTCAAAAGTGGGTGATAGCTCCCTTTAAGATAAGATAGTGAACCCAGTGGTGCTAGTTTATCTCTGGCATTTTTCTTTTTTCATTGTACCAGTACTGAGATGACTCTCTTCATGGTCCAAATACTATAAAGATTAATTGGAGCTAATCAGACCTATAGTACTTCAGGTGGGATCTTACACAGACAACAGATAGCAACATGTTTAGCTTTTGGATTGTGAATGAAGTATCTCCATACTATACAGTTCATAGACTGAGAGGTTCCTGAGGGGCTACATCTACTACTGGGGTAGATGTTGCAATTATATGAGTTGTTGTCAAAGTGTGATACTTCATAGCTAAGGTTGTGGATGTTGATGACCTGTGTTCCTGAATACTTTGTGTGTGTATGTGTGTGTGTGGTGTGTGTGTGTTTGTCTGGGTGGAGGAGTGGACTTGTGGAAGTGGTGATGGTGCTGATGATAAATGACAGGATGATTGTGCATATTCAGGAATCTTTACTTGACCAGAGTTAGACTTTCCAGTTGATTTCTCAAACAGTTTATAAACAGAGTGTTCCTTCTCAGTGTATCTGAAGAAGAGGATGGAGGGATATATTCTAGATCAACATCATCATCACTAATTAGGTCATCCTCACCATTGCCCGTCACTTCTTCAACACTACTTTTATATTCACCTAGGCTTTTTGAATTGTTAAGCAATTTTTTACTTTTCCCCTTAGAGGGATTATCGCAACATTCCCTTTTAATTTCAGGAGAGGTGTATTTGTGCTTATTTGTCTCACTGTCAGGTTTATTAATAGTAGTGGTGATGGGGGTGGTGGGACTTTGAAAAACTGCATTACCATCATGTATTGCACATGGCAACCATGGTTGCAGTCATTTTTTGTACTACCACCTTACCTACACATCACTGTACTTCTACTCCTTTCACCCTCCACCTACCCCTTGTACATTTGCTGGACATTACTCAACTTATGTGTGTGTTTTTACTATAAAGTACACAATAAACTGATTGTGTTATGTCTTGCCCTGGCCCTCTACAAAATACTCTATTTCATCTAGTATCAATCTGCATCACATCTCACTCCAGGGTCCCTCTCTCTGTCACCTATCAATTTCTTTTTATTCTTTTTATCTTAATTAACTGTCACTATCACTGTCAACAAAAAAAACACACTCCCTGTTTAACCACTTCTTTACCCCAGACTCCACCAACTCAGAGATAACATCCAGAGAAGAAGGAGCTTATATCATGACTGTCTGTGTCTTCCCAGTCATTCACACAGAGTTTTGGGGCAGTTCTCCTTTGCTCCCTTCATACAACCCAAGACTCCACTAGCACAGATAGCACAGCCAGATCAGAAAGAAGCTTGGATCATGGCTGCCAGTGTCTTTCCAGTCAGTTACAGAAAATGTTGTGGCATTTTGGGTGAATCTTGTTTGCTCCCTCCTCACACCCCAGACTCCACTAGCACAGAGATAACAGCCAGATCAAGAAGGGACCTGGATCATGGCTGCTTATGTCTTTCCAATCAGTCACATAGAATTTGGGGTAAATCTCATTTGTTCTCTTCTCAGATCCTCAGACTCCCCTAGCACAGAGATAATAACAGCCAGATCAGGAAGGAACTTGGATCACGGCTGCCTGTGTCTTTCCAGTCAGTCACATGTTTTTGGGGTATTTGGGGTCAGTCTCCTTTCTTCCTTTCTGTCCCCCAGAATGCTCCCAGACTACTGTAATGCAGAGTACAAATGTTCCACCTACAAGATGCCCTAAACTAAGCTTCAACTCCTTTTTATTAGATTGTCTTCACTAGCTGAAACCTTCTCTATCTTACTCTCACAAACACAGAATGCATGCTGCAGGAACCTGACACCCCTTTTAAAGGGATAGTACTACTTTCTTTAGACATGATTTAATATTGTTCTTATTAAGGTAATAATAAGCCTCAAACCAGTCACACTTTGTAGACCATTGTCATGAAGATTTTCTTTGTATGCCATGCTATTTCGGCTCTGCAGATGAGCCATGAGGTCCTGGGACCAGAATACAAGTTTATCAGCTAGAGAGCTGACGTAGATAAAAGGGGTGGGAGGGGGAAACTTTACAAAACTATTTCACGAAAACTATAAAAAAAGACTAAGGTCATTTGCTTTATTTCTTTAATTTGTAAAATATTAAATAATGTCTAAAGAAAGTATTACTATCCCTTTAAACTATGCCTGTAGAAAAAGAAGGGACCCTTGCCACGTGGTGGGGGGAAATTTAGTCTTCCTACTGATTTCAATGTGGAAAATCTGCACTTTCACAAAATATTTCCTGCTGCCATTTTTCTCCTATTTCACTTTTGATGCAAAAGATTTTGCAGATCCCTAATAGCAACCTCCATTTTCATCTGGTGATGGGGCAGGTTGTTGCTGTCTTGTATGGAATATAATGCATTGTAAATACTATAGGAGCAGCTGAAATAGCCGCAGATTTTTGTGGCGATATTCAGCTCACTGAAGGTTTCAGATTCTGAAGAAATCTAGCCACATTAAATTTAGAACATGGGCAACACAGAGTACATGCACCATATCACCTATTCTCAAGGCAGCTATTATGTTGAAGCCAGTATCAAGACTCACAAAACTGTCTTTCAAGGAGGGCAGTGCAAGCCAGGGCTTAAAATATGAAGTCCTTTGCTACTAGCCAGACCTGAAAAGTTACTCGCCACTGCAAGCCAAAACATACCCACCAGGGCTGAATTTCTACTCGCCAGGGCTACATTTTCACTTGCCATTGGCTAGTGGAGAGTGGAAATGTTGAGCCCTGGTGCAAGCCATTCCTCTATCAACTGCTCTAGCTTATTTAACACATATATGGCTTTGTGGGATTGTTTCTCAAATCTCTGTATGCACAAAATGGCGTGACAATGATATAGGCTGCCCTGTTGCTGTCCTTTAATAATACTACCATAACCAGAGTCAGTATTACTGGCTGTCACCTGATGCTTCACACTATTGTTGTCCACTGGTGAGAGGGAAACTCAGTGAGCAGCGACAGAAATATAGTTTGTACCAGTGATTTTCAATGTTCCAACAGGTCGCATTTTCAGTATTTTGTTCACAGGTGGATAATTGGTGGATCAGTCAATGTTTTTTGCACTACCTGTGCTACATTAGGGATAGCCATAAACCTGAACCTGAGCACTGGAGATGAGAATCACTGGTCTGTACTCTGCCCACATATCTGTTGTCAGGGGAATTTTCTTTCTGTATGAGGTTTCTAGCCCTTTGCTTAACACATTGACCACCTGCCTGGACAAATCTAGCACAGCCATCCTAGGAAAATAACTTTGGCTTCTGATATGCCACAGGATGCAACACATAACATGAGTTCTTTAAAACTGGTTTTCTACAAAATAATAAGGCAACATGTCAAGTACCAACATCTGGCCACCTTTGTGATTCCACTTAGGGATTATTTTTGTGAAGATTTTGACTCCTTCCCAAGAACTTTTAGAGGTGGGTGAAAGTGTTTGCCTCAGCATAAAAATAGCAGAAAAATTGCATTTCCCCCAACAGGAAATTTTCAGAGAAAAGTGCAGTTTTTCCATTTTTTCACATAACTCGTTGCATTGAAATCAGTGGGAAGGCTGAATTTATACCCAGCACATAGCACATTTTAGTTTATTTCACACATCCATACTATAAAGGGGTCTGAGAGCCCCTGTGTTGGTGGAGTCTGGGGGAAAAAATCAGTTGAACAGAGATTTTTTTATTTTTTTTGGGGGGGGTTGCTGACTAACATAAGGGGCAAGTTAATAAAAAAAAGAAATAACAGAATAAATATACTAATTAAAAAAAAATTGGTATGTAACATGACAGAGAAAGGTTACCCCTGACATAAGCTGTAACTGGGGCAGACTAATACTTAAAGGGATAGAGTATTTTGTAGAAGACCAAGGCAAGACATCACACACAATCAGTTGTATGGTATACTTCACAATAAAAACACACACAGTAGTTAAGTAATGTCCAGCAAACACACAAGAGGTTGGACGAGGGTGAAAGGATTTCGGAGCAGTGCAGGGACATATGATTAAAGTGGTAGTCTAAAAACAGACTGCAGTCATGGTTGCTGCAGTGTGTTCAATAAATTACGGTGATCCCTCTCCTCTTCCTAACCCTTTTTTGAAATGATTTATGTCTCTTTATAAACAATGGCTAGTAGGCAGCATATCAGCAGGCTTAAAAAAACTGAACGGTAATTGTGCTGTGCACTGTGCAGGACTCAGCCAAACACAAGCCCTAAAACGTAATTGACGTGTAGGACTTAGACTTGTTAGGCACAAACCCTAATGATGAAATATTGATTTGTAGGACTTAAACTTGTTTGAGACATAAGCACTAAGAAAAAATTGATTTGTAGGACGTAGACTTGTTAGAGGCCCAAACCCTGAGGAAAAATTGATTTGTAGGATTTAGACATTAATTTGCAGGACTTACACTTTTTATAGGCTCCAGCCCTAAGCAAACAGGAGTTAGACTTGTTAGATGCCCAAGCCCTGAGGAAACAATGCTTTGTAGCACTTAGACTTATTAGGCACAAGACCTGGTGAAACATTAATTTGTAAGATTTAGATTTGTTAAGCAGATGCCATGAGGAAACATTAATTTGTGTGACTTACACTTTTTAGGTGCAAGCCCTAAGAAAATATTGATTTGTAGAACTTAGACTTGTTAGGACCAAGCCCTGAGGTATCAGTGATTTGTTGGATTTGTTAGAGGCACAAGCCCTAAGGAAAGGGATTTGTTGAACTCAGGTCTGTTAGAGGCACACGCCCTGAGGAAACTGTGATTTGTAGGAATTAGGCTTGTTAGAAACAAGTAGGTCTCTTGTTTGAAAGAAAAAGCCCTGAAAAAAATTATACCCTACTGGCCTAGTGTCAGCAGGACATTTTATGGTGGTCAATGGCCATTGTGGCATTTGTGACTGCTGTTATTGCTGCTGATACTGAGTTGTTTAAGCAGCAGGATGATTAGGCAGCTCCAAGGGAGTGGGATCTACAACAGCAGTGATATAGGTGATGATGATCATGGTTCCACTTAGCTTCAGTGATGTGCCTGAAGCAGTAACAACACCACAACTAGCCCCCATCACTTCAGGTGTATCTAGAGAAAATAAGTTTGCCTATAATTTTTCTCCTCATGCACATCCTGCATCCTACTACTTGTTCGCTTGAAAGCGGGAAAGAACTAAGCTTTTCATCAGCAACTGCAATGTGTACAGTGTGTGTAAGAAATAGGGGAAGGACTGGAAAATGGACACATCTACACTCACATCAAACAGCTGATGCTATGTCCGCAATGTCAAATCATCTCTTCAGAAACCAAGTACTGCTGTTGTCACTATGACCCTTGTCTACTCTGCTAAGGACACATGACAACTACAGACTTAATGATGATGAATCCTCTATGCCACCAGTATTGCACCACGTTGCCATGAGTGGTCAGCGCACCACACAATGTGTAATAGGTAGACACAAACTGCCACATTCTTGCATCTATAGAATCGCTATTAGGCGGTGGGGAGGTAACGTTGACAGAGGGGTTCACTAGGAGATGTTGCTACTTCTTCCTGCTCCCGAACCCTAGCGCAAAAAGCTGATGATGAGGCAGGTGTTTCACCCACCTTCGAACTTTCAGACTCAGACTGGGTTTCTCTATTTTTCTTCCGTTTAGATTTCCACCTCAATTCTTGGTGTCCCTGTTTTGAGACAGGGGTTAGAGCAACAGCGGCTACTGATTTATTTTGTGGGGGGTTTCGCTTTAACATGCTTTACATAAGTTTCATGGCGTCTGTATTTCATGTGTATTATCACAACGGTTGTGCCAAGGTGTGTCCCTTCTTTTCACGTTTTCACTGAGTTGTCACAGATCATGCACAGTGCTGTCACTATTGACTGCACTGTACCTGCCCCAAGTCCCCTTCACTGGCTGGGGCAGAGGATGATCCTGCTGCCTCAGAACCAGCACTAGAACTAGGACCAGGATTATTGCTGGCAAGTGGAACCTGTCCTAATCACACATCACTACTGCTGGACCCCACTCCCACTGTGGTCACAGTGGTCTGTGGCACCCTAGCCTGCTCATCATCAGCTTAAGGTCTTGCAACTCAGCAGTGTAGGAATTACAGCAGCAGCAAACTCTGCAATGTCACTGCTGGTGATGTCCATCCCCTTTTGCATATCTGTCTCCCATTCCTTCTCGCTTTGTGCTAAAAAGGCCATCATTGTCTCCTCCACCTCAGCTACTCCACCATTACCCTCCCCCCCCCCCCCCCCACCACCACCAGTCCCTCCTTGCTGCTGTTATTCTATGAGAGGTCGACTGGTTGGCGATGATGACGGATGTGACAGAGGTTTCCCTAATATTACATTTGCCATCTCTTTTTTGAGGTGAAGAAGGCAGCACTAGCAGCAGGCATAGTCAGCTGATCTGTCCTGATGCTAGTACAGCTAGCCAGCTCTGCCTTTTGCATCATGTCACAGAGGAACATTGCCAGGGAAAGGGGAGACACAGGGTCAGAGGGATGTTGTGGAATCCCTTGACTGCGAGTCTGGCTTCTCTTCATCACCACTTCCTCTTCCACCTCAGCAGTAGGAGGATCAACAGTCATGCAAGTCCCACCACCAGCTGCTTCATCACAATTACCATCACCACCACCCCCTCCCCTAACTGCTGTGTTGTAGTAGCGGGCTGCTTGCAGATGGCAAGTGTGACTTAGGATCCCCCGCTGTCACACTTGCCATCGCTTCCTCCTCCTGAGAATCACAAGGTACACTGTCATCAGTAGTAGCAGGCACAGGCAGCTGACCTGTGCTGCTCATACTGCTACCCAGTTATGCCTTGGTCACAATTTTTCCCCAGATCCCAGGGGATGATTTAAGGGGACTGAACATCATTGGCTCTGGGGAATCAAGGCTCCCAGCCCTTCTATGCTCTTGGTGGTCACTTCCTAATCCTGCTCTGACTCACTGGATGTGTCACAGTCCTTCCAGCTCCTATGTTTATTTTTTATGTGTGCACATAATGTTAGCCAACACTGAGTCTCTACTGCCTTTATTTTGCTAAATAGATAGAAAATAATCTGGCATCTTCTCTAGCTTCTTCGTTTTCTGTTTCATTTCCTGGAAACATCACATTTTTGTGGTACCCCTTACATGTTGATGGTGTGTCTCTCAATCAGACCTGTGGTTGTGCATTAAGTGGGATCTCAGGGAGGAGGTGTCTGCTTTCCCCCTGCTCACATCATTCTTGTGCAGCTGCGTGTTTCAGCTTTTGGATCATGAGTGAAATATCTCCATACTATGGACTTCCTAGACGAGGGCTACTACAACTACTGGGACCGGAGTTTGCAGCAATTGTACTATTAATAGGTGTCAAAGTTGCTGCACTTCTAACAGCAGCAGCAGAGGCACTCATCATAGGGAGGGCTGTGGATGTTGATAAACTGTGTTGCTGCTGGTTATTTAACACTAGTGTGTATGTGGAGTGGAGGTTGGACTTGGAAGCAGTGACAATGCTGATGATGACTGACAGGATGATTATGCATTTTTTGACATATTTACTTGTCTCGAGTGAGACTTTCCAACTGATTTCTCAAGCAGCTTATAAACAGGCAAAGATCACCTTTTCATTTCTTTGATCGTTGTTCTGGGTTTGAAGGGAAAAGAGTGAAATAAGAAGACTACTATGGCAGCCTAGGGTTTAAAGGTAAGTATACTTAACTCTGTGTAGATGTGTAAACAACTTACCCATTACAATCTGACAAAATAGTTTAGGTGTAAATAAAATGTAAAAATAATATCCATTTAAATTGCTAAAATGTTCACTGTTTTGCTTTAGAGTTGCACTTCATCTATCCACACATGCACATTAATATTCAAACCTAAATATACAGATCTATGTTGGGTTTACAGTTATGTAAAAGTGATACAGTGTTTTACATTTAAATGTTACAGAATTAAGGGTATTAATTTCAGAATCTAAAAATGAGCTATAGTGGGGCAAACAAACTACATATAGGGGACAAATAAAAAATCCCCAAATTCCAATTGATTTAAATGGGTCTTTTAACACCTTGAATGTTAGAGCAAGATCTCCAAAGCACGGGGTGAATATCACAAACTGCAGCACAGCTCCACTAGTGTTAGACGCCAGCACCAGTGGCTGAACTTAGGGGTATGAACTAGACCTTATGATAGCATTAATACATGCAGGCGCACACATTAAATTGCAATTAGGACTTTAATGGCAACAGGACCCTTACACCTGCTCTATAGCATGAGAAGGAAAATGATGCATCATTATGCTATTTCCTTTGTGCCTTGTTTAATACATACCATCAATGCCAGTGGGGTATCCAACACATTGCTTTGCAATGCATTGGATGGCCCTCTGGCACTCAAAGGGTTAAACAAGGAGCAAAGGAAATCACTGTGCTAGAATGCCCATTCTGTGCCCTATTGCCCTCCTCTTGGATCAAGTAGCATTAACCTTTTGAGAGCCAGAGAGATATCCCATACATTGTGTTGCATTTTAATGATTAAGGGGAAAAAGTTGGTCTAAGTAAACTGGTATAAACTGGTATTGCACAAGCGCAGGGCTAGAAAATGGATTCCAGCTCCTGAACAGAATCATATTCACATCCCCCAATGTGTTGGACACATCTAGCAATCAACGGACATTTTCCTGTGTCCCATATTGTTCATTTTGGTTGCGCCAGAATTTCTCACGTTTAGCTTTCTGCATATGTTACCAGTAAGCATGTTGCCAACCATTAAACTTTTAACCATCCCTACACTGCAGCTGATTCACTTACTATTCCAGGCAAAGCTGCAAACATAAAAAGAGCAAGAAAGGGTGCAGACCCCTCTAAGAATGCATCAGTATTACTTATGCCAATAGAACCCCCTGTTGTTCTATGCTCACCAGATGTAAAGATAAAATCAGCTTGTCAGAAGTCAAATGACAATCTGGACCAGGTCTTCTCCTTACTGCAAACATACATCTGTCTAACAATCTGCACATTTATAATAAGGAGCAATTACTGATGAGTTAATTCTCATTTTATTTGCTTCATGGAGCCTCATATATAAAAGAAAAATGGTGAAATTCCAGAGAAAACCATCTGCATCTTAGGGGTCAAATACAAGTTCCCCAAATTTACATTGATTAAAAAGGAGCTTATTAACCCAGTGAATGCTAGAGAGGTTTCCAAAACATTCACAAAGTGTTGGAGACCTCTCTAGCACTCAAAGGGTTAAATGCCCCATTAAAACTAGGGGTGGGCAAAAGTTTTCTCCATGTTCCTGTGGGAAATTTCGTTAAAACCACATTGTTATCTGCTTTTTCTCGGGAAAATCCGCTTTAAAACTTTCGTATTTTTAGCCCATTGGCCAACATTTTCCACCTTTTTTCGATGGCTAAAAAGTTTCCGCCCATTGATTTACGTTGTTTTTGCACTTACGCTATAAAAACGTGACATTTTCGCTGAAGGCAAACACAATAAAAGCAGCTACAGAGCGAGTAAGACGTGCTGTGCTGTTCTCTTGTGATATTTTGCAAAAAGTGAGGTAGGAGAGGCTCATAGTGATTCCTATCACTATGAGTAGGGTGAAAAATAATCAGTGGAGGAGCTGGAAGGGCCATTATATGTCCACTGAGTCTGAGGAGGAAGGGACCACTACTGTACCAATGCTGTCCAGTCCCCCTAAATCACCCCAAGGGATCTTGGGGAATTTAATGGGAAGGAAGGGAGAAAAGGGAATGGGAAGAAAGGGGGAAAAGGGAATGGGAAGGAAGGGGGAAAAGGGAATGGGAAGGGAGGGAGAAACAAACCAGGCACACTTTGTAGACCGTTCCAATGAAGTATGTATTTCTAAAGAGAGTGATTTCAGCTCTTCACAAGGGCCTCCGTCTGGTCAAATGACCGGATTCTGCGCTGACTTCTGTGAAACTGCCAGGAAAACATAACTTTAGAAAGGTATATCTCTCAGACCATAAAGGTTGTTTATATTTTTTAATCTCTACAATATAAATTAAACATAAAATTAACTATTACTATCCCTTTAATGCTTTGGACACCCCTCTGATACTCAAAGGGTTAAATTGGTTTTATTGGTCCGCTATGGCACAGATGGTGTGCCCCAGAATTGACCCATTTTCCTACATAAAGAACATGCATGATATTTACATCCCTGAAGATACATTTTCTTGTCTTCTCTGTTGTCATTGTTGAACATGAATGAACCCTTTGAGTGCCAGAACGGTACACAACGCATTGCAAAGCAGTGCATTGTGTACCCTCTGGCACTCAAAGGGGTAATTGTTATTCTATGGAATATTATTGTGCATGTACCAGTTCTCACTCAGTTGTTATGAGTTATAAAAATGTAGAATTTTAACATGGAAAAATAGAAATGTTCACACCAATGTCTGCAAATTTATAGGGGGAGGTTATGAGATTTTTTTGGTGCAAAAATCGTGTGATTAGCAATGTTAAATATCTTCAACAATTCTCACCCTTTACTGAACTATTTCTAAAGTGTAAGTAATTCGGCCTTCTCTTTGTACCTTCATTATGAGGTGACATGTCAAGGGAGGGCTGGCCTGTGGGGCAATTGCCCCCTGGGCCAGTCATATCACTCAGTCACCCACTTGCTGCTCTAAATGGAGCTACACTATTGATTCCACAG
Organism: Rhinophrynus dorsalis; assembly: GCA_037306005.1. Lineage (NCBI taxonomy): Eukaryota > Metazoa > Chordata > Amphibia > Anura > Rhinophrynidae > Rhinophrynus > Rhinophrynus dorsalis. Next base: position 148,034,348 of record CM074718.1, read on the forward strand.
AGCTTACAATTGAAATGGAGCTACACAAATGATACCACAAAGCTCCAATCCAAATGGAGCTGCACTAGGAGCATAATCCATTTTCCTTGTAAGCTCGATCACTAGTGTAGTTTTACTTAAAGGGGATCTATCACCCCTATACAAGTTTGTCTTAATAGTTATGTTATATAGCGAATATGTTGAATATCGTATTATTATTTTTTTTTTTAATCACTATTTTGCTGAAATACAAGGAATAAATACTGCCCTGCACCCTGCTTCCGGAGAGACTGCGGTTACCAGCTCTGCACCGCAGTTTGTCACACTTCCTCTGCTCCCCTCCCTCTATCCAGCCTCCTCTGATGACGGAGGCTTTCTGCCTGTAAACTGGAGCACTTTCATTGGCCATAGACAGCTCCAGCTTACAAACAGAAAGCCTCTGCGGTACAGAGCAGGTAACCGCAATCTGTCTGGAAGTAGGGTGCAAGGCAGTATTTATTCTTTGAATTTTGGCAAAATAGCGATTAAAAATAAATAAATAAATAAATAATACCTTATTCAACATATTCACTATATAACATAAGTATTAAGACAAACTTGTAGAGGGGTGATGATCCCCTTTAAATTGTAAGCTCCGTGGTATCACTAGTGTAGCTCCTTTCAACTGTAAGATACGTATTATCACTTGCCCTACTTCTCAACATTATCCCTTTGAGTGCCAGAGGGGTACGCAAAGCATTACAAAGCACTCAAAGGGTGAATTCCAGTTTTAAAACTAGAAAAAGTGGGTGGTCTGGGGCATTGGGCTTGACCAGTAGTAGAAATGGCCCTTAGGCCACAAGTTGCCAGCCCTTCCCTGTTACATGTTCTGCAAAATTAAAACCGCCTACACTTTTTAAAATCTTCTTCCTATTATTTTTATGTCCCTAACAGTAATCTCCCTGGACAACTGATTCCAGAGAGGTTTCTGTCAAGGACTTTGAAAGTACAATAAAGCTACAATACACTAACCATGCATCAGAAACACCTCCCACCAGTGTATTAAATAAATAAAACTCTGTGTTTCAGGCATAGTGTTACACTTTATCACTCACTCTGCTCTCCCAGTCCCTGGCAAAAAGCCTTATGAAAACAGAATTCAGGGAGCTAGCTCACTGTTTGGGACATAAAATTATAAAAAAAAGTGGTAACAAAAATGTAACTTTTAATTTTTTTGCACTTGCAGAATATGTAGTGAAAAAGGAAGTTGACTGCCACATTAAGCTATTGTATTGGATTGAAACACACAGTAAAGTGTGGCAGATCCCACATGCATTAGGTTATAGGGTTAAATAATGCAGATTTCGTATTAGTTGTTACACTTGATTTTATCTCAGAATCCAGCTGTCCAATAGTCATAATAGAATGTTACACTTAACATGATCTTTATTGGATCTACCAAAGTACAACACATTGCAATACATAAATTACTTTACTGCCTTATATTTTCATCACTATAAAAGAACCTTGATTGAAGAGGCTCATGCAGAACGAAAGGAAGAGGAAACTGGTAGATGCACCACAAGAGCGTATATGGTAATAATGGTAACACATTTGAGGTCATATGCCCAAGTCAAAAGTAGAGCAATTCTGGCAAACCAGCTGCACCATAGACCCAAAATTCCTACTGATTTATTGTCTCTCTAACCAATATGTGATTTTGAAAGATGTATGTTTGATTTGTGTTAACCCTTTATCATGTTTACCATTTTTTTAACCCTTTGAATGGCAGAGAGATATCCAATGCATTGCACTGCAATGTGTTAGATACCTCTGGCATTCAGATGGTTAAAATAAGATATGTAGCTTCATTCATTTGTCAGTTATGGCAGGCATGTCTGCCTGATACCAATATTCCTCAAATTGATTCCAGAGTCTGCTTAACACAGGATTGTATTCGTACATAATCCCCCATTGTGTTCCGATGCATTGCAGACCTATCTGGCACTCAAGGGGTTAAATTTCAACATTTTAAGGTTTTGCGTGAATTTCTAAAAAATGTATTTTTATATATAATTATTGCAAAAAAATGTTTTCCTGATTATTATATAAAGCAGGAGTGGGCAATCTATAACCTTCCATCTGTTGTTGGACTACAATTTTCATCACCCTTCATCACAATTGTCATTTTAGGATGGTAGGAGTCCGACAACAGCATGCATGTGAGATAAAAGGTATATAAGGCTGATACTATTCAATAGCTCTAGTTCCTTTTGTGGGCTGAAGGATGAGCAAATTATTTGATAAATATCCATTGGAGCAAGCAGGGATCTAGTGCTAATTAGTTGTTTTATTTCTGAGTAGTTATAGTTAACTGTTGGGCTGCTAGATAGTATCTTACACAGTCAGGCAATCGTCATTGTATTTTGTCTTATTGTATTAGTATATATTAATCTATTTTACCTTCAGGCTTCTTTTTTAATGTAGCATCCAAGTAGTTAAATTAATTCAGATCACAGAAAAAATCATAATCCAGTATGGTACAGAATCCAGTTGAGCCCTGAATGAATATTTCTTATCTTGTATTAACCCCTTTGCTGCTAGAGAAGCCTTGAATGCACTGCAAACCAAGGTGTGTTTGATTGAGTCTTCCAAGCTGTTAAAAAGAAAGCATGGCTTGCCTACAAGTAATAGTAAGAATATTAGGGAATTATACATTTTTTCACACTTAGAATTTAAACAAATCTCTACTTATATAAAAGGATTTTAATCTTGTAAAATGAACAGTGTGAACTGGACTGTAGTAACTATTATAGCAAAAGCTTAGCCTCATGTAACATGTTTGCAATCAAAGAAGTTCATCATTAGGGAGCCAGATTAAACTGTAGCAGGTATTAGATACAATGGTGCATTGTTGGCCTTTTATACAACACTTGCTGACCTTCAACAAGACTATCCGTTCTTCATCCCTTTAAGGATCAACTGGCTGCTCAAAGCATTGCAAAGCAACGTGTTGTCTACCCCTCTGGTCCTTAGTGGGTGAAAAGTTTATAAGATGAAGGGCTAATTGCATATTATTTAGTAGGGTTCATGTTTGCTCCTTGTTAAGTGTATTTAGTGGGTCTGAAACTCTTTTCAGAGAACCGCCTACATTTTTTTACCAATCCTATTTAGCTGTTTAATACACAAGTCCCAACCCACATGCTAACATAAAATAGAGAATTTGCTAAGCCTTAGAATGTGCCTTCGTTAGAGCAACAACAAGCTCAGCTAACAATTCCAAAAATGAAAAATCCACTGTTATACATATTGGCCTTTATTTTGGACAAAATATTAATTTTTATGAAATTGAAATCGAACTGCATATCAGAAAGTGATGAAAATGCCTATACTTATGAGATATCGCTCTTTAAAAGGGGAGATCTTTTGGAAGTTCCAAGGACGCTCTTTATTCATTTTGGCATTTATTTGGGGGACAACCAGGTTGCCCATTTGATGCCCGACATTCTTCCGGCTCTTTCATCTGATGAGTCACAGGTAAAGAAGATGGTGACTAACAAAAGGCTGATAACTGGAGTCATTGCTAAGGTGGCTAGTGTTAGAGTCGACACTGTTCAAGATTTCGCTTATGGTGGAAAAATACTAGTCAATCCCATGGACCTGCAAATCAAAAATAAACCTCTTCCTCCTGAAGAAGTGGCACAGAGAGCTGAAAAACTGGTAGGAACAACATCATACAGCTTATTGTGGAACAACTGTGAGCACTTTGTGACTTACTGCAGATATGGAGTCCCTGTGAGCTTCCAGACTGATAAGGTAAATTGTGAAATGTTATTACACCCAAGTTAAATATTTTCATGAAATGTTGGCACATATGACATGCAGAGAGAGATAGCTAGTTTGCCCATATCTCTATTTAGTTAGAGCAGACTTATGTTATTGAATATGTCTATACCAAGAGTATTTAAATTCATTTTCTGTTTTAGCCTCAGCCATTTCTGCTGGAAGGCTGTTACACTTATCAATTGCCCTTTCAGTAAATTTGTTTTTTCATATAGTTCCTTTTACGCTTTATGAAATCCCTTTAATAATGTTGTTGTAATGTACTTAGCATAGTGATAAGTTTGTATTGTCAGAACCGCTCGCATGACAAAAGGTTCTCTAATGCATTGACCTCTCTAACATTCAGTTGGATGAAATATGACGTTTTGGGAAACATGGACTTCTGATTATGCTTATCTATCCAAACTTCATTTTTCCTTTTAGGTCTCTTTCACACGGCTGTCTTTTTTGTAGCAATTAATATCTGTAGCAGCATGAGATTGCATATAATTATAGCTATGGTTTTAGTGCAAAAGCATAGCAGGGTTTTACCATTTTCAAAAATTCTCAAAAATTAAATAGCCGAGGCATAATTTCAGGGAAAGAGCAACTACCTGCAATTTGTTATGATGTATCATTTCAATTTCATTGAATCCCTTAATAAGAATGTGATGGTGTGTTAATCCACTTTAAGGGGAAAGCTGCAACATGCACTGTGATTGCTGCCTGTGTAAAAATCCTCATGCTTTTATTCACACATTGCTGTCCAAAAGGCCTACCCTTTGAGTGCCAGGGGTATCACCTCCTGAATCCTCCTTAATATTCCAGATTACAGGTTTTTAGCTTTTATTTCAACCTCTCAGACTGTGTTAAATATTTTATTACATATATTGGTAACATATCCTAATAAATCAGAAAACTTTTTTAACTTACTTTCTTAAAGTGTTAGTAATGTCCAACAAAAAGCTTTTTGCATATAGAAGAGCTTAAAAAGCTGAGTTATATGCAAAAAACCATATATCTCAAACCGCTATGGTTTAAGAGATACAGGCGTTTAAAGTTTGCTGTCTCCTACTGACAGCTGTAAAGCTGTCAGCAGGAGATTCGTGTTGGTTGACACGGAGGAGCTTGAGAAGTGCCGCAATCTCGTTATTTACATGGAATCCCTTCATTAGAATGGTCTAAAACGTGTGCTTGAAAACCAGGCACACGTTTTAGACCATTCCAATGAAGGGATTCCTTGTAAGTAACGAGATCTCGGCACTTCTTAAGCGCCTCCGTGTCGACCGACACGAAACTCCTGCTGACAGCTTTACAGCTGTCAGTAGGAGACAGCGAACTTTAAACGCCTGTATCTCTTAAACCATAGCTGTTTGAGAGATACAGTTTTTTGCATATAGCTCAGCTTTTTAAGCTCTTCTATATGCAAAACACTTTTTTGGACATTACTAACACTTTAACTCACATCTTACCTTTAACTAACTTACTGCACAGAACAGTCACCTTTGTATATGAAAATGTCCGTGCATTTCTATGGGCCCCATGTTCAAAAGGAAACTGACCAAATGCTCAAATAAAAATGTATTATGCCCCAAGGGGTTTAAAAGCCCCATTTAAATCAACAGACATTTTGGAAAATTGTACTTATCTCTTGTGGTGCAGTTGGTTTTCCCCAAAATAACTCCAGCTTTCTTTTGAACACAGGGATGCACAAAGGTATGATAATGAGGTGATAAACAGGTGATAAAGTTTAGATAGCATTTCCAGTGATATCACTTCTCCAGTTCCTATGTTATTCTATGAAGCCCATGCAGTAAGACTTCTCAAGTGAGAGAGACCTTAGTGCATAGGCTCAATAGTATAGAAGTGATATCACTGGAGAGATCATCTCCACATTATCACCTTTTATCACACCTTAGTGCATAACCCCCCCACAACACACAGGGTCATTTCAATACAGGCTTATGCTAGTATATCTTTTCATGGTCAGAATCTTACAGAAATTAAGTGAGGCTGCAGGTGGCAACAACAGGTTGAGGGTCTATTGAGTCTGAAGCCATGAAATTAAATTTCAAAAAAGAAGGCTAGGTTCACATGGTGCCTTTTTTGAAGAAATTATTTTTATATAACTTTATGTGTGAATATCTCATGCAATTACAAGAGGTTATATGCATTTTTACTCTTCTTTTTTCTGTTTTTTAATTTCAGTTTTGATTTCATTAGTGAATCAATTAAGTAATCTTTATAGATTTTATTTCTACCTTTGACACATGAAGTAAGTGTCAACATAAACATGCTACTATGTGTCACATGGAAATTCAGATACATGGGACATTTATGCTTTATTCATGTTCTGCTTTCATTCTTTATTTTTTATTGGTGGGATAATGCATCAGTGCAACAAAGTTGCAACATGCTGCATTCCTGTGCGACATGAAAAAAAAATCACCAATGAAATAAGAGCATGAGTTTGGTATAGTTCTTGTGGAGCTATAGGAAACTATTGTACTAAACCCATGCTCTGATTGCAACTCAAAGATATAATGCCCATGTTAGCTTAAAGGTTTTTTTTTCTTTTTCAGTATATTAGACTTAATTTAGAGATTACCAGTGTATATGTCACTGTTAGGTCTCTGAAGTAATGCAATGGAGACCTCTCTAGCACTTAAATCAATGAGAACTTATCTAATTTTAATTTAAACCCGAGTGTTCTGTTATTTTACAACAGAAGTGTACCTCTTTAGCTTGATGAATATGTTTCAAGTTCCCAGATCTTAAAATTCTCCCATTCCCCTTCAGAACGCTTATCCACTGTGATCTGCAGGGCTGGGTGACATCAGTAATTCACTCTGCATTTATGAGAGATTTCTATCCAATCATTTCAAGCCCATTGGTAGCAATGTTACTGACATAGGACTTCACTGAACACTATAATAATGTTGCTAACCATAAATGCCAACTGAAACTCTCATTTCACCCAGCCCTGCAGATCGCAGAGAGTTGCATGGTACAAGGAGAGGGCACGGGAGAGTTTTTAGCTGTAATTGCTGTCATATAACTACATCTAAGTAGAAAGCCCTTTACCTTGACCCTTTTTTGCCCCGTTACGCTTTAGATTATTCCAATTAAGAATGTGTATAAAAGAACAATTAAAATCAAAATGTTTAATTACTCACTAGGGGCCATATTAACCTTTTGAGTGCCAGGGAGGTAGGCCATATGTTGTATACCTCCCAGGCACTCAAAGAGTTAAGCAAGGTAATGAAATGTAGATCTGGAGCAAACCACTGAATCGTAGGGTACAAATACATATTCACATTTAGTAAAAAGGGGATTTTAACTGCTTGAATGCTAGATAAGTCTCCAGTGCATTGCAAAACAATGTGTTGGAGATCTTCTCTAGCAGTCATATAGTCACAATTACCATTTTAAATCAATATGGATTTTGTGAATTTTCATTTGTCGCTTCTGTTTTTCCCAAGAATTGCACCTCTTTAGGTTGCCAACTACAGTTCTAGAGTTCTATCATTTTTGTATGTTAAAACTTGAAGGGCCAAAGGAGTGTGCAGAATGTTTTTAAAGCCTCTATCCAGCTTTAAATATGATAAAACCTCTATCTTAACAAATTAACTCAACTCTCTGTAATGTATAGAATAGTAAGTATATTTTTCTGGGGGGTTTAGTGCTGCTTACCCCTGCACTCCACTGCTTGACTTCCCCTGAATTTGACATGCTACATCCCTATCTACAACAACAACCTCATCATAATGAATCCCTGCATACATGGAAAGGAGCTGATAATCTGCTCAGTTTCTACCCTTACCCTGTTCTAGCTAGCAATCCTTTTTACTTGTTGTCCACAGAAATATCCCAGAGAGAACAACAGAGTCAGGTTGAGATATTCCCTCTCAAATCTTGGGTTTACCACACAATTCCCTTTGGATAATAAAAGTAGTTGAGACCAAGGTTTAAGAGGTCATAGCATTTGTACATGAAAGGATATGGGTTAGCAGAGGTGTGCGAGAAGGAAGAAGTCAGAAGGCTGGCCTGGGAAGAGCATGGGGGAAATTGCACTTGTCAGGTCATAAGTATGGGCAGGCAGGCCGCTGCCTCACTCCATCTACAACATCCTGCTATAAAGCAGAGGGAGGTGTGAGGGCTGGCTCAACACAAAGTTATATTTGGAGGACCATTGTCAGGGCTGGCCTTTGGGGTATGCGACATGAGCTGAGAATAATGAAGCCTTGGAGAAATTGAGCCTCCCAAACCTTGGACTGTGTCTATAAATATGCAAACTGAATGCACTGCCTCAGCCCCAGGCAGCGAACTTTGCTATTGATGGGGGGGGGTTTGTCCACAACTATGTGTGTGTGCTTAGTGGCAGGCAGTTGTATTATATACTTGGCTTCCAGTTCTACACATACCACACGTTAGGAGAAAAGAGTTCAACATTGCATTCATTGGTACATACGTCTTAGTTCTGGTAATAAAAGGATATCTGTTAAACCATTTGACTGCCAGAGAGGAAACCAGTGGGTTGCTGAGCAGTGCAGTTTCATAGGGGGGCTGAAGAAAGGGGCTGCAGTCTCATTGAACATATTGTTCTTTAACCTATTCAGTGCCAGGCATGGAAAGGGTGAATATATGTCGTGTCCTATCCCCCTTGCCCCTCCCACCCCTCTTTCCCCATTTCACTCTCACCCCCCATATTATATTATCCCCCTCTCTCTTATGCCTCTCCATCACCTTATTTCTTTCAGCCGCTGCACACAACTTTTGTTTTTACCGGGTGCTTCCAACTATACTTCTATTGCACAGGTTCTCTCCAGGAAGCTGAGCACCCCTTCATCTTTACTAAAATAAAAACTTTATTGGAATATCTTAAAAAACATCGCTTCCGATGTTCTAGTCCTTATTCAGACTTTCTTCAGGGACAATGTTTGTTAAAAAGTAGTCCCTTAACCTAACAATAGATGATAATTGTGTTGTGGGGCAAACCATTTCATGTGAGGAGGGGGAGATAAAGAGTGCTGTTAGTGAAAAAAATAGACATGACTGAGAGTACACACATGATATAATCTACTTTTACAATGAGGAAGTAAGAACAGGTTAATGTGTAGTGAATGGGGGGCAGATATAGGACTGATGCATTGATTTCATGAATTCATGGGAGGAGGTTGGGGAGAACTGGTGCACAGTGAATTCATTGGAGGAGGTTGGGGAGGACTGATGCACAGTGAATTCATGGGAGGAGGTTGGGGAGGACTGATGCACAGTGAATTCATTGGAGGAGGTTGGGGACAGAGAACCCATTGATTGCATGTTGATTAATGGCAGCAGGGAAAGAAGTGAAAAAAATCACAAATATACAGCCCTGCTTCTAGGTTAATTCATGGGAGGCAAGAGAGGACAGAGACAGGTATTTGATGAAGGAGGATGCGATTTACTGAGATGGCTGATCATATGATGACATAACAATAGGGAGTAAAGTCTGGAGGACATTCATGTGTTTACAGAAAGCTTTAACATGACAGCGGCTTTGCCACATGTCTGAGAGCCACAGTGCAGCTCCCAATAACTGCAAATTTTTTTTGGCTATTTTCCATCAGGTAAAGATGTGCTGATTCTCTACAGTGGTAAATTAGACTTAGTAGCAGCAGTAGAATTGCATCAACATTTAGCCCTAGAAGTAGTACCAGCCCCCCAGGAACCCAGCAGACCATGAAGTCCACAGTATGGAGATACTTCACTCAGGATCCAAAAGCTAAACATGTTGATATATGTTGTCTGCGCAAAAAGCATGTGAGCAGGGGGGAATCAGGCTCACACATAAGCACCTCCTCTATGAGATCCCACCTGAAGTACAACCACAGGTCTGATTGGGAGAAACACTATCAGCAGGTCAGAGGTGCCACAACTAGCAGCAGCAGAAGCACTCCAGAAATTCCTCAGGATTCTGGGGCAGATAAGAGAAGTAGTAATATTATTTATGTGTCAGAAAGTGTGCCACTGTCAACAATTAGTTAATTCCAAATAACACCTATGGATCCTGCTGCAGAGGAGTATGATGGCTCTTGGTTTGCTGTAGGAGACCAAAAGTCATAGGCTGCCCACACATGCTGCCTCTACCTCCGCCACCTCCTCTAGTCATGTTGTTGAAGCAATCAACTTACAGGGTTCTTCTGCCATGTACTGTCAACCCACACTTACTGAGTTCCTGGGAAGGAGTCAACAACTCCACAAAAACAATCCTAAAGTGCACCTGTGGAATGGCAAGGTTACCAAGATGTTGGCAGTGGATATGCTGCATTCTTTTGTAGATAACCAAGGTTTCAGAAAACTGATGTCATGTGTACCTCCACGCTAGCACACCCCAAGCTTCAGTTATTTTTCCAGGACAGCTGTGCCTGAATTTTACAAGCAGGAGCCAGACCAAATGTATTAACAGCAGCACAGATGAGGAGTAGGGATGAGAAGAAGGGTTGTTACCATCTTCTAAGCTTGGGAGTGGGACAACTGCTATAACTAATAAGAAATGTATATCAGTAATCTAAGAAGAAGGATAGCTTACATTTGACACAAACATGAAAATGGTAAAAACTGCTGGAAGAAGATATATATAGCAGTAAACATTTTTTATGAAAACCTATATATTACAGAGCTTTTTTGCTGAGTAAAACAATGTCACTCCCTCTGCTGTCAGTTGTTTTATTCAAGATGTATAACAGTTCAAATAATCAGGAATGTAATTTACCGTGCATTTACTTTGTGATATTTCTGTCACTGACATTCCTCTCCATTAGAATGTAACAGAATAACTAATTATAATTTGACCACTAGAGGGCACTGCTAATGTAAAAAAAACATGGGGTTAAACAGTAATAATTCTGGACATATGCATCACTCAGCAGTAAAAGTGCAATTATTTTACTCAACAGGAAATACCTTAGAATATATATTTTTTCATTAAAAAAAGTTTACTGCTCCTTTAAGCATGTTTGTGGGTATGGTTTTAGAAGGCACACTGTGTTTTGATCAAATTTAAGTAGGAGATCACATGCATAATATAGTGCTCTAGAGAAAAGTCTGTGCATGTTTGTGCTGGTACATGTCATATAATGTCAGCCATATTCCAAACAACCATTAAAAAGGTAGATTGTTCAAGTTCCATTCTGTTGTGTGTTAACTGATACTTTATAACTACAAGAATGAAAAACACTCATTCAGTATAATAAACAACATGGCATAGTCACCAGCACCCACTGACAAATAAAGAAAGTATACATGTTTAGATACACAAAGGGACTTATACAGAAAGCAAAACTGCACCTTAGTGGACAAAGAAAAAATCCCCCAAATTCTTATTGATTAAAATGGGGTTTTTAATCCCTTGAACTTTAGAGAGGTCTCCAAAGCATTGCAAGTTTTTATGGTGCAGTTGGTATGCTTTGCAATGCATTGGATATACCACTGGAACTCAAGGGGTTTCAATTTGCTCCCTATGGTACTTTTGGTTTGTCCCAGAGTTGATTCTCTTTGATTTTTTTCATATGACCCTTTTTCTTATCAGACTATACATATTGCTGCATCTTCTCCCTTATTTTTTGGGATGTGGAGCGCCCTTACCATTACCGTCACAACAAGAGGATCAAGAGTCACAGCATTGTGTAGAAAACTGGAAATTATACCGTTAATTCCACCCTGATACTCCTTTAAAGGGGAACTATCACCCCAACTAAAGTCCACCCCACCTAATTAGGCATCTAGCAAAAAGCTTAACAATCAAACTGTTATGTAGAATAAAGACAGCATTAGTCAACATTTTCCTACCTCAGCTGACACTGACGGCCAGGGAACAGAGCAGACATCTTTGCTTACAGACATCTGCGCACCTGCGCCCTCAGTCCTGATCTCCTCTAGGAGGTGTTGCATGGTATCTTAAGGTACTGGAAGGGACTGACGGCGCAGGTGCACAGATGCCTCTAGAGCGCTGTTGCCTGGCCATTAGTGTTGACTGAGGAAGATTTCTGACTAATGCTGTCTTTATTCTGCATAACAGTTTGATTGTTAAGCTTATTGCTAGATGCCTAATTAGGTGGGGTGGACTTTAGTCGGGGTGATAGGTCCCCTTAAAATCCTTTTTTTCTATTACACAGACATTAGCAATACTACGCCGTAATCACTGCACTCTGAACTTTACTTGTCACTGAGCTTCAAGCCAAAAGTGTTTGACACCTGGTGTACCCAAACATGCTTCCTATACCAGATTAAAGGGATAGTAAGGTCCCGAAAAAAGTATTAACTATATGATAGATACAATTAAAAAAGATTACATGCTCTTATAGGTATCTCTCAAATCTTTATAGTTTGAGAGATATACGAAAATAAAGTTTTCCGCTCCCTCCCCTTTCTGCTTGACAAGCTGTAAAGCTGTCATAAGCAGATTCTGGTCACGTGACCAGACGCTGCTCTTCAGCAGCACCGATATAGCAATATCTAAAAATAAATACTCAATTGGAATGGTCTACAATGTGTGCTTGCAAACCAGGCACACGTTACGATGAAGTATTTATTTTTAGATAGCGATATTTCGGTGCTCCTGAAGAGACGCTGTCTGGTCCCGTGACCAGGTTCTCATGCCATCAACTATACAGCTGACATATGAGAAAGGGGAAGGAGCAGAGAACTTTATTTTCTTATATCTCACAAACCATAAAGGTTTGAGAGATACAAATAAGAGCATGTAATCTCTTTTAATTGTATATATCATATAGTTAATACATTTTGGGGACATTACTATCCCTTTAAGTCTAAGAATTTGCTACTATAGGTTACCGGGCTTCAAAAAAAGGAAGCAACATACAAAGAGCAACAGAGCAGCCCATGACTCCAATTGGTGGGCTGTTAAAACTCCCAATGATCAATGTAGTAAGTAAAACTTTAGCATAATGACACTAATTGTTCTCTGATGTAAATCCAAGATGGAAGAGTCCAAACAACAAAAAAAGATGGTCCCACACAAACTAGAACATCTCCAATGGGTGTGGTATCTGGTGTAGTGTGAAAGAAATAACCAAATTTATTCATTAAGCAATAAGCCATGTAAGACAAACAGTAAGTATGTGTGTCAGCATTAGAAACTAGAGATTAATGTTTGAAAACAACAATATGCACAACATCAAATTTTTTCAGTGGCAAGTATGCTAACTTTGAGAGATGATGCAGGCAACTCGAGGCATACAGTGTTCATTTGTTACTAGAGTAATGTCATTCCGTGCAGTATCAGGTTGAATACTAACCTCCTGAAAGGTAGATGTCGAAGGGTTCCATAGAAGGTGGATACCCATAAGGTCCCACGTGTTCAGTGGGGGATAGATCCTAATAACATGCAGGGCTACAGCATTGTGTCTAAAGCTGTGGAGATTGTCATTGCTAACAAGCATGCTATGTGAGGGGACATTGTCCTGCTACAGAAAAGTGCCAGGAACACTCTAATGGAAGAATATTTGTCCTTTTGTACTAGAGAATACAGTCACAAATTGCATTTGGAATTATATCACTGAAACATTTTTTATTCATCTACAGACATAGAATGTCAGTAACATTAACATTAAAACCACTGCTTCAGCCTCTTACACACCAGACATCATAGTCCAAGGCAAATCTGTCATTAACCAAATGCATACTGGGTTAGCAAGAGTAAGACACCTCTAGCTGACAGTATGCACAATTTTGTATAAAGTATATTTTAATACGTCATGAAGTCATATTTCCCCAAACATAATTGACAAATATTTGCTATGCAGAACAGTAAACTATGGGGACAATTCAACAAGCTGCAGGACAAGAAGAGCGTCAAGTACTCTACTCTTCATCAGCAGTTTGCTCTGATCATTGATGGATACCTTCAGGTATTCATAAATGACCAATACTATTTCCCTGCTTTGCATATGGTATAAATACGTCCATTGTATATGTATGCCCCATGTTGTGGGGGTTGAAAAAGGCAACATGAGAATCTTGCCCCCGTCAAAAGGGCGAGATTATCATGTCTTGATCAGTTCAGCACCCGTATGACTTAATGCACAACATGACTGAGCTATCAGTTGATCAACTGGGTTCAAATAATAAAATAATTCTGCCATAGGTAAGAACTGAAAATGAAGCAATGGGTGTGATACCTCTATAGCATTACAGTGTTTGCAGTGACACTCAAAGGGTTAAAGTGTAGATGTTTTGTTTCGGAATTACTTGCATCTGCTCCGATTCTCTGACGGGCTTGCTACTGTTCTAGTGTTTTGTCTGTTGTGTGGACTACATTTCTTCCATAAATACCTACTGCAAAGCAGTTAAAACAAGCTACCCAGGAAATTACACTTGTTTTTCAGAATAACTTCTCATTCCATAAACTACTTATTACAAAGAATTTTTATATAAAACACACAGGAAATGATGATACCCTTTAAAAGTGTAAAACAGTTGTAAATACAGCTTATACTAAACAACGATAGATGGGGAAATTTCTTTAACAGTGAAATTATGAAATAGCAAAAAAACAAATACTTGTATATAGCATGGAATAAAACATGATTTATGAGGTTGTCATTTGTTAATTATTATGTCAAAAATTATCCAATTTTATATTGTAGGGCTTTTTCAAACAGTCAAAAAGTGGTGGACTTGTGGCTATCACATTCCATTGAGAACTTTAGTCAGTGAGTCAGAAAATGTCACAGAGTGAGGGACCTGTAACTATCACATTCTTGCAGTCAGTGTCTCAGCTGTTACTATCACATTCTGAACACAGTGAACTGTAGACTGTTACTCAGTTGTTACAACAGTAGTCAGTGACTTATGTCTTCCACAGAATACAGTAGATCCCTATAGTGTATGCTTTTTTCCTACCATTTAAATGGATTTGTTTAGTTATGTGTTAAACCAGGGCTTATAATTTTAAGTCCTTTGCTACTAGCCAGACCTGAAAAGTTACTCGCCAATGCAAGCCAAAACATACCCACCAGGGCTGAATTTCTACTCGCCAGGGCTAAATTTTCACTCCCCATTGGCTAGTGGTGAGTGGAAATTCTGAGCCCTGGTTAAACTAACAAGTTAACGTGTTGAATAATCCCTCATTCTGACTTCTGAAAGGCTTACTTATGCTATGGGAAAAAATAGTAAATATGTGGAATGGCTGCTCATTCTACACTTGAACCCTTTGAATGCCAGAGGGGTATGCAACGCATGGGCCATATGTATAAAGCAATTCTGGGGAAGACAAACTGAACCACATGGACAAGTAACATTTCCCATTGATTTAAATTGGGCTTTTAACTCCTTGAATGCTAGAGATTTCTCCAACATATTTTGCAGCAATGCACTGGCAACATTTCCAGCGCTCAAGGATTTAAAAGCCCCATTTAAATCAAAAATAGTAAATATGTGGAATGGCTTCTCATGGCTTATCATTCTACACTTGAACCCTTTGAATGCCAGAGGGGTATGCAACGCATTGCTCTGCAAAATGTTGCATACTCTCTGGCATTCAAAGTGTTAACTGCTTAGTTCATTGTCATGTCAAGTCACGTCAAGTTAACAGATTTCATGCTTCACCTGTAAACTATGCATTGGAATGTAATTGTTTGCAATAAAGAAATATAAATATATTTGATAAGAAACAGTGGGCCGTATATATAAAACAATTCTGGGGAAGACAAACTGAACCACATGGACAAGTCACATTTCCCATTGATTTAAATCTGGCTTTTAACTCCTTGAATGCTAGAGATGTCTCCAACATATTTTGCAGAAATGCACTGGCAACATTTCCAGTGCTCATGGATTTAAAAGCCCAGTTTAAATCAATAAGCATTTTGTAAATGTATATGTGTTCTCCACGAAGCATTTGCTTTCATCCAGAATTGTACTAGTTTGCCTTTATTTATAAGCACCTGTATTTCACTTCTTAGTTTTTTATTGACTTTTTATTTTAAAACAACAACATAATACACAGTGGACTGAATTTTCACTTGTTTTTAAAGTTTCTGTGATTAAAAAATATACTGATAAATCAGTTGAAAAAAAAAATCCCTCTAGCATGCCAGTCTGAACTTCAGAGCAATATAAATGGAAAGGGAGTTAGTTACTGTGAGACAATGACGTGTTTTGTAATTGATTGAGAAAGTTTGGATTGAATCCCAGTATCAACTGCTTTTGACCTTGGAAAAATGCCTTTATCTCCCTGTGTACCAGGCACCAAAAAAAATGAGAGTAAGCTCTAAAGGGCAGGGACCACTGTGATTGGCTTGCTTAAGAGCATCCAAGATGGCTGCCTGAATGCTGCTGCAGACTGCTCTCAGTATTATGGGAGAAAATAAGTATATTAAATAAAATACATAAAATAATATATTATAAAGATTTATAGATATATGAATATATAAAATAATATGAAATAAAAAATTGAATAAATAAAAATAATTCTGCATACTTGCATGTCTGGACAACTGTCTTAGTTTCTGTTACAAGACAATAACATTTATCAAAGTGAGAATGTTGAACACACAATGAAATAGAGTATCTCTGTGTTTTGGTAATTTTCTTATTTACCAAATGAGTCCTTTCTTACTTCCACACACCAGATTCAGGCTGGAGGAACTGACATTAATTAATTTAGAGCATTACGTATTCTTTTTTGCATGTGGATAGAGTTTAAAGGTTGGAATAGGTGTCAGGTCAAATGTAGACTATTTTGATAGCAAAAAGATCTAGGAGATGTGCTAAGGTGTGAGAAAGATGTGATAAAGAGGAGACTTCTCCAGTGATATCACTTCTCCAAGTCTTATGTTGTTCTATGTAGCCAATTAACTAAGTTTTGGACATCTTAGTTCATATGATCTATATGCTCTCCACTTTATCACCTCCTTGTCACACCTTAGTGCATAACTCCCAACATATCTAGTGTTGTAACTTCTCCAATTCCTTTGTTAATCTGTGGAGCCTAGGCACTAAGATTTCTCAAGTGGGAGATATGTTAGTGCATTTCTTCCACAGAATAACATAGAAATTGGAGAACTGATATCACTGGAGAAGTTAACTCCTCCTGATCACCTCTTTATAACACCTTAGGGCATAATCACTTCCCTCCAGTGATTTTTACATGTCCCATATGTGCTGAGAAGCCATGGATACAGTGGGCTGATATACTAATATGATTACATACAATGGAACTGATTATTTGTGTTTCACACCTGTCAAATGCACATTTATTAAGTTCTCCCGACTGAAAATTCTCCTCTTTATGCCATTTATGAATAGTTGGGGCAGTGAATAGGTGTTCCTCTCTGCCTTGTTTCTCTCCATGTACTCACAAAGTTCAGAGTAAATTCCTGCACATGCTATAGTACATCTACATTTTACAAAGGCATTTGATACAGTGCCACACAGTAGAGAGCTGTAGCTCACATATATATTGCTCTAACACTAATTTAGATATACTAAATAAAAGTTATGTTTTAAGAGTGCCTCCAAGTAGATTCGATAAAACAACAAAACTGCATTCGTAGTTCCAGCTACGTAACTAGCAACTGTTGTATTTGCCCACTTTACTTTTTACTCTCTCTGTTCTCTGTCACCCTCCCTCACTTTTTATGCCACCTTTTTGCCACAATCCTGTTTTCAACAGAAGGATATAAAATATTTTACCATCTCAATATCCTGTTATTCTACTTTATCATAATTATAATTGTACATCCATGTTAATGCCAATTAAAAACTCTTAAGAAATTAAAAATTCTTAAGAAATGAGAAATCACGTCCGTTTATTGTAGTATCAGCTACCTGCTCATAGTTCAACATGAAACATTTCCATTTATAACCTTGTTAAAACTATCAACTATGTTTATATACAATGACTACCACAATATGTTGTTGATTATTGAAGTAGAATTGTATGCTTCCAAATGTAAGGGATTGGGTCTTTCTATTAATCACTGAACCACATTTTATGAAAGTTAATTCATTTTTATCAATTGCATACTTTATTTCTAGCACTTTCAAATCAAATCATATTGTTCAGCTCTTTGTAAGCACCAAACTACTGACATACAGATTGCATACATTTATTTTAAAGGGGTTCTCAAATGCAGGTATATATCTTTAAGAGTATAACCGGAATATAAAGTGTAAAAATAACATATATTTACAATATTTTCCTCCATCTTGCACCAAAAATTATTTGTCATATTTTTCCACCATCTTATACCAAAAATGATTTGTCATCTAGATATTATGAGAATCATATTCAAATAATTTGACCAGAAATATTCTGAAGATGAAAAGGGTTAATTCACTTGCATTTCAATTACATTTTTGCTGAATCTATTGGCTAAAGCTTCACTTCTGAATGGTTTCTGTCTCTTTCTCAGTCTAAGGCTGATAGTAGCTAAAGTCCAACAACAGATGGAGGGTCACATCTTCCTATCCCTTTTTCAGTCTGTCATCATTGCAGCAGCAGGTGTTATACTGACAATCTGGCCACTCTGCCACTTTTAAAGTTCTTATAAATATAATAGAAACATATCCTATATAATAATTCACTAAAACGTGTGTAACGACCAGTCATGTGCAGTAGAGACTGCTGCACGTGCTGCAGTCATGCGCAGTAGAGACTGCCAGCGCCGCGGTTGACACAGAGCTGGAGCCGCAGAGTGGGCAGTCTCTACTGCTCATGACTGCCCCGCGACTGGCTGGCAGTGGCAGTGTGGCCCATGTAACGGGCTCTTCAACTAGTATTTCTATAAATGACAGAAATTCTCTTCCGGTTTAGCTTGGTTGTTCAAGAGCTTCCATGAAATAAAGAAAAGTTACAAAATCAGCACTACACAACCCAGAGTGCATTAGCTCCTCCCTACTGCTGCCCAGAAGCAGAAACCCCTGATTTACACCCAGCTCCATTAGTAATTTCACTTCCTTACTGAGGCATGAGTGAAAGTGAAAGAGAGTTATGTCAGACTGTTTCATATGCTTCCGATTAACAGATGGTCTACTAGAAACACAAGGTATACATTTTTCTTTTGTGAAAGTATTTTACCAGGAAGAATACATTAATATTGTCTCACGTTTTCAAGTATGTCATTTTATCTACCTCAGAAGGGTGAAAGGCTGAGGCGAACTTGCCGGGACTAGAAACCGCGACCTTGCAGCTTGAACAGATTCTACAGCTGGTGCATTAACTGAGCCATCTCACCGCCATGCAATTCTTGCTAATTCTTCACTGATAGAATAATACATTTATATAATACCTGTGCTTGCTGGGAAATGTATAATTTTTTGCTTTGCAAGAATTGTCAGAAATGTTATTTTCTCTCTATAGCAGCAGATTTGTACAACCAGCCAGACTGAAGGGCCAGGTAAAATTAACCTGAAACCTGTACTTTGCCCATCTTTGCTGTCCACTATCTATATCCATCACAGCTGCCTAGATATGATCCTGCTTTCCCATGCTCACATGTTTTTTGTTAGATACATTTCTATTGAGATTTTATACGTTAGGGTATACTCTAGACCAGGGCTCAAAATTTCCACTCGCCACTAGCCAATGGCGAGTGAAAATTTTGCCCTGGCGAGTAGAAATTCAGCCCTGGTGGGTATGTTTTGGCTTGCAGTGGCGAGTAACTTTTCAGGTCTGGCTAGTAGCAAAGGACTTAAAATTATAAGCCCTGCTCTAGACAAGATACACCATGAAACCATAGTTGCTTTGACAAGCACAACAGAGTAACCAGTTCCAGAACCAGTTCCAATAAGAGCTATTTAGCTCAAAAAGCAAAATTACCAAAGCAACTAATTGACAGCTGCAGAACCTTCACTTCGCAACCAACCCAGTATGCTTGACATATTGTGCATTAGTACTGAATAAACCAAGAGTGCATACAGATTAGAGAATATTGAAATGATGACTATCAGGTGAGATGATAACCGTGAATAAAAATGTACGGCCTAGGCCTACCATCAACGCAAGACCATTTAACTGTACCATGTTTGCCATACAAGATTGAATGGGATTCCATGCTTTTGTCAATTTCTCCTTGGTCATAATGGAGAAAACTATTTTCTCCCAGTTAGATACCAATGGAGACCTTGAGCTCTTCGATAATGCTGATATGCACACCTTTGCTGCATTTAACGAGTGTATAAAAAGAATACCCTCACTTATCTTATTTACATTCTTATCATTTAAATTAAGATGGATATAGTGAGTTTTTGGGTGGCTTAATGTTGGTGATCTTTTTGGTCAGTGACAAGATTTTATCTTAAAAATTAAGTATTAAAGGACATGACCACCAAATACCCAACTCGTTGTTACATCTCCAACAAACGTTATCAGCAGGTAGAAAGTCTGGTGATTTATACCACCTTAGTGCTTTATTAAAATTAGTTTCAATAGTTAATGCATTTCTAGATACGGTAAATGCATTGCAAATTGATTGTCAACGGTCTTGTTCAGAAATGGATAAGAAAAGTTCATTCTCCCACTGGACTTTTAAAAGCTGTACATAGTTTCCTACACATATAACATGTTATATATGCAATTTAGGCAAATGATCCAGCACACATATTTTTTCAAATTCTGCTAGCAGCCTAGATAGATCTTGTCTATTTGGATAATTATTAATGCAAATTATCTTAACATGTGTTATCATCAATATAATGTAATTCAAGAGACTTCTGTAAAATTTGAAGAGATGACCTTTGTCGTTCATCTACTATGTAATGAATAAAATGACCATCTTTCAGTTTCTAGTGAAGGAGTTCCTGCTCTCCCAAACCTAGTGGGGAGGTACCATCCAGGAGTAAAGACTACAAAGACAATTTGTAGCAGAGATATGAGTAAATGTTTATACAGCCTTTCTCAAAGTAGTTAATGCGGATCTAACAAAAGGAATGATGGCTCTCCTGAAAGTTTACATTTATTGGAAAGTCATGGCAAATAAGAGAGTTTCCCTTGATTACATACTTCCTGGTTTAATTGCACCCATCTTTTATAATTTTCAGAGTGAAACCAATGCCAGATGTTCAGTAACAATATCATGTGCTCCCAAGACACCTTATGATTTACTCTTTGAAATGTGTGTAGATTTTA